>CM053580.1:364836484-364859159 GCA_028627135.1 Pseudochirops cupreus
CTGGCGCCACAGGCTCCACATGACCACATTCAGCCTATTAGGGAACAGAGTATACTTTCAAATATCCAAGGGTCCTCAGGGTCACGTAGCCACTTTAACAAAGGGCCTAGGGGCAGGGAAGATCTTCAGATTCCCATAACAACTCATTGCTTTTTGCTTTAATCCACTTAATGAGTCAGAGAAAGCCAGCAGATCCCAACAATGGTTATATTTGCCTCTCTTTTCTTGCCTAAATTAGAATCAACTTCCCTCTTCAAAGTAGTCCTTTTGAAATTGGGTGATGCAACCTTGGTACTAGAAATGGAAGTCAGAGGAAGTGGAGGACAGTATATGGAATGTTTCCTTGCAGCTGATTTGAATACAATATATCTTTCCTATGGTATTTTGCGCTCATGGTTGTAGAGGCAACTTGGCAGGGAATAGAGTGCCTGGACTGGAGTAAAGAAGTCCATTCATTCACATGTGACCTCTAACACTGCTCAGCCTCAGCTGTAAAATGAAATGATAATAGGATCTACCTCATGTTTGCTTTGAGGATAAAATGAGGCAATATTTCTAAATGTGCTTAGCACAGTGCCTGAAACATAGTAGGTACCAGATAAATGCTGATTCCCTTCCCCCTTTCCTATTGATGGATAGCTTAATTTACATAACTCTTGTGACTAACTGTGGCATAAACTATATGCCAAATAGGAAGAAAATAAAAATAACTGAGAAATAAAGGTTTGTTATACACATTTTAATGTGTTCTTCCATATATATATATTTTTTATACTTGAGCAATATGTTATTGAATTATTAGGATCATTTGGATATCTGATTGCAGATATTAGCCTTATTAGAAGTCCTTGCCTTTGTAATATCTGATGATCACTCATTGATTTCTAGTTGTAGCTGCCACTTGCTACTTCTGTTTCTAGTCTGTGCTTCTGTGTCTTCACTCTGGAACTTTTTCACATCTTTGCTTAAAATGAGTCACTCCACTGCCATTTGAAATATAGCTTCAGATAAGATGATGCACAACTGTGGAATGCTGGAGCCCAGTAGCAACAGAGAGATCAATCTTCAGATGTTTGAGTTAGTACTGTACTGGATGCTCACTTTGGTAAGATGTTTCAAAGTGAATTCTAGGGATTACCTCTGAGTTTATGTTATCCTGTTACCTGGGGTACAACAGTGAGTCCTTTTAGAATATTTTTTCCTTTTTTCATTTCAGTCTCTAGTTAAGTGCCCTACTATTAATGTAATAATAACTAACATTTATGTAGCACTTTAAGGTTTGCAATTTGCAAATATTACCTCATTTTATCCTTATGACAACCTTGGGAAATAAATTATTGTCCCCATTTTACAGATGTAGAAATTGAGGCAGACAGAGCTATGTGACTTGCCCAGGGTCATAGAGGTAATAAGTTTCTAGATTATATTTGAACTCATGGCTTCCTGACTCCAATTCCAGCACTCTATCCTCAATCAATCACACGATCCTCCATAAAAGTAGCTTCCACATGGTCATATGATTAAGCTGTTAAAGAACTTGGATATTATATCTACTGGAGATTCAAGGATCATAGCTTTATGTAAAATGGAGCATGTGACCACTGTCATTTTGATCCAAAATTTTATTTTTTTGAGAATGGGTCTTCTATGGTGGAAATACAGTGGCCACTCATGATCTGATTCCACACTGATCAGCATGGAATCTTTGATCTGAGACATTTTTCCAACCTGGACCAGTTCGTTCTTTGTTAGGAAGCTTGGGACTTCACCATGTTAATGTTGGACTTAGCATATACATGTGATTATATTTAGTCCCACTGTAGCCCAGAGCTCCCAAACTCAAGCAATCTACCAGCTTCAGTCTCCCTAATAGTCAGTAAACATTCAGTCAATAAACATTTATTATATGCTTATTATGTGCCAGATGTCAGTCACTGTACCTGGTTTATCTGGATCTTTTAGAACCTATTTTTCTCAGGCTTAGGGAATACTGGTTCCTTTTCTTGATTCGCTTTTCTATTTTTTTTTGTTGTTGTTGTTGCTCTTCTTTTTTGTACTTTATAAGATGTTCATTCTTCAACAGTTTTGGAAGATGTACTGTTAATTCAACAAATGACATAGAACAATTTCTCAAACTCTTTGCTCTCAGGATCCCTATACAATCTAAAAAAATATTAAAAACTCCCCAAAGAGCTTTTGTTTATGTGAGTTTTATCTATAGCTATTTACAATATTAGAAATAAAAATATCTTAGTATTATAATGAAAATAATTTTGACCCACTGGATCCTGTGAAAGTGTCCCTGGACCATGCTTTGAGAACCACTGCAATGGAAGAATTAACAGAACCATGGATTCCTGGAATTGGATGGGTCCTCGGTAACTACCTAGTACAATCCATCTTTCTCCCTCCAAAAAGATCAATAAGTTGTCATCCAGCTTCTGCATGAAGATCTCCTATAAGGAGGTACCCAATATACCCATATATATTCAGCCTATTATACTTTTTGACTGATCTTATGGTTAGGAAGCTTTTCCTGAAATTAAGCTTAAATTTGCTTCTTAGCAACTTCCTTTTGAGATAAAAAGAACAAATGTCACCACTCATCCACATGATAATCCTTTAAATCAATAAATATAGTTATCGTACTTCCTCATCAATTTTCTTTTATTCAGATTAAACATCTCTATTTAAATTGATTCTCCTAGGACATGGATTCCAGGCCCTTTGCCATCTTGAATTGCCTCATCTGGACCCTCCAGCTATACTAAGGGCTTTCCTAAATTGTAGTGCCTCGAAATAAACACAACACTCTAGATATGGTCTAACTAACCCAGAGTACAGTGAGAATTATCCCCTTCTTATTCTTGGGAATGGCATTTCTCACATTATGTTATTGGGTGTCACATTACACTACTAATTCATTGAACCTGACAAACTACTGTCTAAGTATGACTCCTTCATTGTGAATAAGCAATGGATAGACCCACTTCTTTGGGCAGGTGGTTTAATGTCAGTGAATAATAGATTAAAACAACAACATGGGGCTACAAAAGTTTCACTTTGTATACATCTTCTTGGGTATAGAGAAGAATATTCACCCGAAAAGGTCTGGAGTGACAGTGGTTGAAAAATAATTGGAATCCAAGATAGCTAAAGAATGCAAGGGAAGAATTTGCTATATAAAATGAGTTCATTTCACCTGATATAAATTACATCCCAGGCTGCAGAAATAATTTTCAGATATAGTTGTTGAACTGTTTTAAGTGATGACTAAGGAAGGGTAGAACAAGGGAGGGGATGTGCCATTGGACTAGAAAAGGGCAAATGTTTTACTTATGTTTTCCCAAGAGGAAGACATTTTACCACTAGCATTATTTCCTTCCCTAACTCAAATTTAGAGTAGATTATTCTTTTGTTTGTGAGTCCTTAGAAAGGGAAGAGATAATCACTTGTAGTCAAAGTAGATTCACTAGGAACTGGTTGTGACATTCTAACCTAATTCTGTTTTTCACTTGCTTCACTCTGCTTTTACTTGCTTCTCAAGACTGGCAGATCAGAGAACCTCTATAAATATAATGTAACTGGATTTTAGCAAGGGGGTTGACAGCAGTCATTCACAATGTATTTAGGGGAAGGATAAAGAAATGTTGCTATATGATAAAGTTAGGGAGATCCATAACTGGTTGAAGAACTGGCTTCACAGTGACGATTGATTAATGGAGTGAGGTCAACCTAGAATTACAGATAGTAACTCTCTAGTGTTATGCTACAGAGCTTTGTCTTTTGGATTTTCCTGTTCAACACTGTTACCAGTGATGTGGATGAGCCCATAGATGGCATAACAATAAAATTTGTGAATTATACAAACTTAGGATGGATAGTTAATAACTTGAAAGAATCAGGATTGGTTAAGATCTTAGCAGGCTGGAGTGAAGGGGCTGAATTTAACATGATGAAATTTAATAGGGATAAATATTAAGGTTAATAATTAAGTTAATAATTGCATAAATACATAATGGGAGAGGGATAGCCGGATAGTTCATGGTGGGGTTGACATGCTGTAGAAAGGGAAGGTTGCACTCTCATTTCACTTTGAATAGTGTAATGAAACAGCTTTTAAAAAAGTATGATTTTTGGGGGGAGGACTTCGTTAATGGAAAAGAAACTTCATAAACAGGAGAAATTTTAGTTCTATTGTACTTTGCCCTAGTCAGACCATATATGGAGTATTTTGCTTGTAACATTTTACTGAGGATAGTGACAAACTAGCCTGTGACTGGGGCAGGAGGAGGGCGCAGTCCGGAGAAGGAAAGAGCTTAAAATTGTGCCATGTGAAGATTGAATGAAGAGTATGGACATGTTTAGCATGGAGAAAAGACCTATGAGGTACACAGTAGCTATCTTCAGCTCTTCCAAATCTTGTCATATAGAAGAGCAATTGCATTTATTTTTGATCTGTCTAGAGCACAAAACTAAAACCAAGAACTGGGAGTTATGGGGAACAACTGTCTTTTCAATATATGGAACATATTTTGAAAAAGATTTTCCCAAAATAAGATGGAATGCGTTATGAAGTAATGAGTTCCTCATCATTGGTGATATTCCATAAGGATACATTACTGAGGATATTTATTTGGGATTCATGCAGTGGCTAAGAGGTTGAAATAGAAAATCGTTAACTTCTCTAACAATTTTAAGATTCAGATTACTTGATGTGAAGTTAATATATAATCTGATTTTTTCTTATTAATCTGTACACTTTACTATAGCAATTTCAGATCTGAAAGGATCTAATGTGGTTATTTAATCCCAACTTGCTTGACAAAAGAGTTCTTTCTGCGATATACCTAAAAAGTGGTTATTGGGGCAGCTAGGTGGCGCAGTGAATAGACCACCAGGCCTGGAGTCAGGAGAACCTGAGTTCAAAATCCAGCCTCAGGCACTTCCTAAACTGTGTGACTTTAAGCAAGTCACTTAACCCCAATTGCCCTCCCGCCCCACCTCCAAAAAGATAAAAAAAAGTGGTTATCTATCCGTTGATTGTGG
Source organism: Pseudochirops cupreus (assembly GCA_028627135.1). Lineage (NCBI taxonomy): Eukaryota > Metazoa > Chordata > Mammalia > Diprotodontia > Pseudocheiridae > Pseudochirops > Pseudochirops cupreus. The sequence goes on from CM053580.1 coordinate 364,841,534, forward strand.
CGTTATACTGAGATACAACCCACCACCTGCTTAATTGTTGCTAATATTTAGCAAGTGCTTTTCTAGAACAGAGTTATCAGTGTAGTTTTCATATAATTATCTGCCTTGATGACTTTTAGAAAAATTAAAAACCCTTATAACAAGTTTCTCACAGGTCCAGATGCATTGCCTAACAATAACTCTAATTTATTTATTTACTTATTCATTCATTTAAATACATTTATATTTATTTTGTTAAATATTTCCCAAGCACGTGGAAAAAAAATTTAGCAGTCACTAAAAATTTGTTTTGAGTTCCAAATTCTTTCCCTTCCTTTTGCCTCTACCCCTTTCTTGAGAAGGTAAGCAATTTGATATCAATTATACATATAAAGTCATGCAAAATATTTTCATATTAACCATATTGCAAAAGAAAGCAGACAAAACCCAAGAAAAATAAAGTTAATAAAAGGTATCCATCAATCTACCTTGAGTTCATCATTTGTTCTCTTTCTGGAGATAGATAGCATTTTTCATCATGGGCTCTTTGGATTTCTCTTGGATCATTGTCTTGATCAGAGTAGCTAAGGTTTTCACAGTTAATCTCCTTACAATATTGCTATCACTGTGTACGATGGTCTCCTGGATCTGCTTATTTCACTTTGCATGAGTTCATATAAGTTTTCCCAGATTTTTCTGAAACCATACTTCTTGTCTTTTCTTATGCACATTAGTATTCAATCATAATCCTATACCACAGCTTGTTCAGCCATTCCTCAGTTTCCAGTTCTTTGTCACCACTAAAAGAGCTGCTATACATATTTTTGTATAAGTAAATACTTTTTCCTTTGATCTCTTTGAGATACACAGTTAATAATGGCATTTCTGAGTCAAAGAATATGCACAGTTTTATAGTCCTCTGGGCATAGTTCCAAATTGTTCTTCAGAATGGTTGAACTAGTTTACCACTCCACCAACATTGTATTAATATTCCAATTTTTCTATATTCTCTCCACCATTTGTAATTTTTTTCTGTTATGTGAGTCAGTCTGATAGATGTGAAGTGGCATATCAGAGTTATTTTAATTTACATTTCTCCAATAAAAAGTGATTTAGAACATTTTCCACGTGGCTTTGGAGAATTATGAGTTCTTCTTCTAAAAACTGCCTGTTCGTATCATCTTTTGACCATTTATCAATTGGGGAATGACTTTTATTTTCATAAATTTGTCTCAGTTCCATGTATATTTGAGCAGCGAAGCCTTTATCAGAGAGACATGCTGTGAAAATTTTCCCCAACTTCCAGTTTTCCTTTTAATTTTGGCTATATTAGTTTTGGTTTTGCAAAAGTTTTTTAATTTCATGTAATAAAATTTTTTTATTTTGCTTCCCATGGTCCTCTCTATGTCTTGTTTGGTTATAGACTCTTCCATTATCCATAGATTTGATAGGTACATTTTCCCATACTCCCTTAGTTTACTAATGTTATCACTCTTTCTGTTTAAATTATTTATCCATTTTGACCTTATCTTCATATGTGGTGTGAGATGTGGATCTATACTTAGTTTCTCCTTTCATGTTTTCTCAGCAATTTTTTCAAATACTGAGTTCTTGTTCTAAAAGCTTATATCTTTGTGTTTATCAAGCACTAGATATACTATGGTCACTTACTAAAAATAACTTTTACATTAACTTAACTTCATAAAATAGAGTTACAGCAAAATGACTTCAATCAGCCTTGACTTAATCAGACGTGGATATTTTAGATGGGATGCAATACATTCTGTCTTAAATATACTAAGGATCAGCATTCAAATTGTTCTGATTTTCCCTTGGTAAAGAAGTTAATAACTGTGAGAGATTGCTGATGATATCCAACACTTTTGTTAGTTTATGTAGACATCTTGAGGCTATTCAGTGAATCTAATTTCCATCTTCTGGACTACTTAGTACTTGGCATTAAATTACTCCTGCCAACTGTTAGTGATGTTGCATCTCAACTGAAAACAGACTGAATGAGTGACAGTGGAATGTAATGGCAATCTTGCTCATTTTGAAGTAAATTTAAATACTGATTCTATGCTTAGGTATACTCTTAAGCAAGTCCCTTCATTTGTCTTTGTCTTTGTTTTGTTATTTAAAAGAATGCATTAGATTATCTGTTTATCAGTTCTCTTCAGTTTTTTGAGTCGCTCTACTCTCTGGGTGTCTTTTGAACTCTATGTAAATTCATCTCTTTGGGATTATTTAGGGAAAAAATTATTATACATTAGATACATTAGAATATATTCTCTTGTGCCTGAAAGTATATACCACTTAAACATTGGAAGAATCATATTGATAACTATGGAAAGAAAAAAAAAAAGAAAAGCATCATCTACTTATACTGTTTATAAATCTTGTCACACATGTCATCAGGTCATGGGCTTTAAAAAAGCATTTTTTTTTTATGATTCTAAGCGTAGCAGTATAAGGCTCCTTACTATTGAATGATGGTGTCTATTTTGTTGTATTTTATCTGGGCTTTTGGATTTTTATATTGTAAGCAGATTACTGAATTGTTCCTTTTACTTACCTCACAGGGTTATCATATGAATCAAATGAAATAGTGTGTGTAAAACACTTTGCAAACTTCAAAGTTCTTTATGCATTAGTATAATTATTAGTATATATAGTACATTAGTATAATAATTATTTTTATGAACTCTTACTTAAGTGGTCATGGGTATACTCATCTCTTTAGTAATGAACAATCATATATACACACACATATATATATATATACATATACAATTTGAAGGTAATCTGTAATGTATTCCTTCATTTCCTAAGCTTTTTTATATTTCAGATTATAAGACACATATTTATTACGTGTGTTTCAAAATCTAAACTTCTGTGGTATCATATTTTTTATATCTGAATCTATAATTATTGTATTACCTTGACAATTCAGTATTTTCTTAGCTTTAAATAAGTTCAGCTTTAAATAAGTGCATGCTTATTTTCATCAAATAGTTTTGGCAGCATTAATTTAATATATTTTTGTGACACAAAGCTTTATCTCATAAGCAGCATTTGTCTTAGACTTCCTTACTATCCTTTTCAAATGAGTGGAAGATTTAGACAGAATTAAGTATATGAGTAGAAGAGGGAACACTGTTCAGTTGTATTTGTGGGTACAAATAATGTTCTTGTAAATGGATGATGAAGTTGGAGGAATTTTTCTTCCTTCAGTTGGAAATGAAATGTCCTGACAAATTGATGGGTATTTTATAGACTGAAAAATATTGGGAAATATTGGCTTATGATGCTCATAGTACTTATGAGTGCCTGGAAAATGGTGGAGAGTTTGTCCCCAGTTTGGGAAAATGCACTTGGGGTTCTGTGAATCCAAAGGATTGCCTAGATTCTCTGAAGAAACTCATTCTACCCTGTCTTTGCTGAGAACTGATTTATACCAAAAATGAATTCAAAATTGGTAAATAGAGGCTAGTTCTCTCTTGTTAAAAAATAAAATCACCAAGTACCATCACAAGGATGTTTTTTTAAAAAAAATTCATGATGATCATCCCATGGGAGGTAGAAAGCACTTAAATTCTCTGTTCAGACACAGTCCATGTTTCTCTGTCCTTTGCCCTCTCTGGAGTGTTCAAGGAAGAAGAAGAAGAAAAAAGACTTAAAAGTGCATTTTTTTTTTTGTCTAGTCTTCAATACTCTGGCTTTTTCTTCTTCCTGTCTCACTGATGCACACCAGCCCTGCCTCAGGCTGACTTCAGTAACATAAAAAAAATCGTGGGCAGAACAAGATCATCATTCAGTGATCTCCTGAATGTGCTCCTTTTTTGTGGCTATGCTGGAAGATTTGAAATTTCCTAACTCCTTTCACCATTTTCAACCATTTTGTCATCTGAAAATTTCATGTGCTGGTAAATCAAATGCTCCTCCAGAATATTTGAATGTTTACATGTTAAAATTCAGAATTTAAAGGAAAATAAGACAGTCTTCTTACATACAAGTAAAATATTAGATATTGGTAAGTCAAATACATTTGTCCATGTGAATACCATCATATTATATTGCTATTTATCTCATGTACTCTACTTGGCAACAATGTGTTAAATCGGAAATAGGTTTATCAATGTTCCATCAGTGATTCATTTATTGGCATATAGTTATAAAATTAAATCAATTCAACATTTTTTTCTAGATGTTTTAGGTACTGATGACAAACACAAAAAGTGAAATTATATATGTTATTGGGGAGCTTAAATTTTAATGTTACAACATGAGTATAGTTATGTATAATTCAGAGTAAGAGGTTAAGGGAGTAAAGAAGAAAACAGACACAAATCTCTAAAAATATGTGAAAGAGAAACTACTAATAGCTTGGGTGATCAGGGCAGACTTGATTCAGGAGCTTGGATCTGAGCTAACAAACCTGGAAAGAAGTTAGGTACTTGGAAAAGTAGATATGTACTCCAGGCATAGGGGAGGGTTTCCACAAAGTGTGGAGTTAGAAGGCAAAGCAAAAAGGCCAGTTTAGCTGGAAAAGAGTATATAAGAAGATGAGTATTGAAAAAGGCCAAAGAGGAGTTTAAATCTCAGTCTAAAGGGTTTTTATGGTTTCCTGGAGGCAATAGGGAGCCTCTAAATGTTTTGGAGTAGAGTAATGACATAGTGAGACTCAGGCTTTAGGATGATGATTTATGATGAGGATAATGATAATTATGATATTGAGGATGATGCTCATGATTTGGTAGCTGTGTGGAAAAAATGAAGCTGTTGAACAATTCCACTTTTCCAGGTAAGGAGATCTGGAAATAGGTGATAGACATGTGAATGGAGAAAAGGGGATTTATAGGAGAAATATTCTGGAGAAATTAATATCAGGACTTACATTTCGGGAGTGAGGAGAAGGGAAAAGTTCCGGATGATACTGAGGTTATAATTATCTATGACTGGGAGGAGAGTGGTGTTCCTAAGGGAAACAGGGAATTTTGGAGGAAGGTAGGTAGAGGAGGAAAGATCAGAGCTTTATAGGTTTAGATTTAGATCCAGAAGGCACTTAGTTTAATCCCTCACTTTATAGCTGAGGAAACTTACTTTAAGAAAGTACAAATGGCTTTCCAGAGGTAATACACATAGGAAATGGCAGAGCTAAGATTTGAACCCTTGTCTTCAGACTCAGAATTCTGCAGTTTCATCCATACTATGATGCCTCATTTTCTGACGAATTCAGTTTTAGAGTTATCCATATTTTAAATATGAACATGGGCATAATAATTCCCATCCTTGTAAAGAGCATGAACGTTAATGGTTTCACATTACTCATTATCATTTTGAAATAACATACCTGCAAATAACACTTGTGAATTATTTCCAGATTTTGAATTTATAATGATGTAAAGGTTTAATTTTCACCACCTTTTTGGATAAACTTACAAATTACAACCATTTAATTTTGATCTATCTTTGGATATCATTTGTTGTTTTGTGAATCATATTAGAATTTCACTAAACTCAGATATCTCTTTTCAATATATTAGAAAATTACTATATATGAAACTTCCCATGTAAAACTTGTTGTAAAGAGGATTCTGATCCTTGGAACACATTGGAGTACTTAGTTAAAAAGTATAAAAGTTAATTGAAAAGTTCATTAATTCATGGATAAGAAAAATCATTTTATACACACACATATACACGTATGGCTGGTATGAGAAACAAAGATGTCAAGATTTCTTAACATATGTATAGTTTTCGGTATTCTGTCAAATAATTTTTCAAAATGACCCAGTTGCATGTTAATAATTTCTACGCACACACACACATACACACACACACACACCCCGTTTTTTTTTTCTCCTGTTCCTAAGACAGACATACTTATTTCGTGAAACCTAGAGTTTGGAAGAGACCTTATTAGTTAACTAATTAAATGATCTTTCACGTGCACCTCTGCCCTCTAAAATATTCCCGTTATTTGGCCATTCAGCTTATCTGAAAAGGCTTTTTTTTTTTTTTGGTCAGTTGTCTGATGTTTTGTATTTAGCAATAATTCCATAATTAAGGTTTTGTACGGACGTATTTACAATTTAAAAAGACTGAAATTTATTAAAGATAATTTTCCTTTCTTCCTTTATTTTTATAGAGCAGTTCAACTCATTGAGCAACCAACACTTAAGCTCTGCAGTTTAAAAGCAAATTAAATGATCCTTATTATAGTGACATTAAGCATACAATGTACATACAGTTGTATCTTATATATGTGTTTAAGGGACTATTTCCCATATTTTACTTATAAATATTAGTAGCTACATTGCTTCTCAGTTTATGCCCCTATTGCTAGCAAGGAATCATATAATCTTTAAAGTAATTTTATCTAAATATGTTTCTCTGATGCCTGCATTACACATATGAATGGTCTTTGTAAATAAAAATGAACGAGTGCTACGTAGCTTTATTGTTTAAGGTAGGAAAAGAAAGTTGAATAGTTGCATCAGAAATATTTGACAAATAATGTGACCATGCATGAGTCCAACAGCCAGAGTTTGTTCCTATTACACATAACAGATAAATCAAAGCTATATTGTAAATGTTCAAAACAATAACTTTGAAAATGAAATTCATTAATAAGTATCTTATGTCAACTCTTGGTAATCTGCATTTTCACTTAGATCTGGTGACATATGACATTTTTATAGAGCACTGGCCCTGGATTCAGGAAGATAGGAGTTTAAATCTGTCCTCAGACACTAATTGTGTAACTCTGGGCAAGTAACTTAACTTCGGTTTACCTCACTTACTTCAACAGTAAAATGGGGATAATAACAACACCTACCTCACAGGGTGAGGATAAAATGAGATAATATTAGTAAAAGCCCTTAGCACAAAGCCTGGCACATATTGGGCACTAGATAAATGCTTATTCCCTTCCCTTCCCAATCCCCTAATTCAGTTTTGCTGAACTCAATGAGAGATTTTGAAATAGTTAAAATATATTTTTAACAATCATAATTATGCTTAATTTAAATTTTTCATAATTTTCTTCATGACTAATTTTGATTTTCAATATAATTTGTAAATAAAAATGACACAACGCTGTAGCAATATAACAGAATTCAGCTTTAATTTTTTATTAAAGGAAAGGTTAAAAAAAGGTAAAAACAGAGAAAGAAAACTATAGACTAATTTCATTAATGAATATGGATGCAAAAATTCTAAATAAAATGCTAGCCATGTGACTACAGCAGTATATCTCAAAGATAACACATGGTGACCAAGTGAGGTTTACACCAGAAATGCAGGGATGGTTTAACATAAGGAAAACTATTAACATAATTGATTACATCAATAATAAGTGTAACAAAAATCATAGGATTATATCAGTGGAGGCAGAAAAAGCTTTTGAAAAAATACAACACTTGTTCCTGTTAAAAGAACTCAAAAGCATAGGCATGAATGGATTTTTCCTTAAAGTGATAAGAAATATCCACCTAAAGCCATCAGCAAGCATTATATGAAATGAGCATAAGCTAGAAACCTTCCCACTGTGATCAGGAATGAAAGAAAAATGCCCATTGTCACCAACATTATTTAATATTGCCTTAGATATGCTAGCAGTAAGAGAAGAAAAAGAAATTGAAGGAATCCAAATTGGCATTGAGGTAATAAAACTATCTCTTTTTGCAGGCAATAAGATGATATACTTGGAAAATCTTAGAGATTTAACTAAAAAGTTAGTTGAAACAATGAATGATTGTAGAAAAGTAGCAGGATATACAATAAACCCATATAAGTCATCAGCATTTTCGTATATTACCAACAAACTCTTCAATGGGGTAAGAGATACCCCATTTAAAATAACTTTAGATTATATAAAATAGCTGGGGGTATATCTGCCAAGACAAACCCAGGAACTACATGAACATAATGATAAAACACTTATTATACAAATAAAGTCAGATTTAAATAATTAGAGGACTATTAATTATTGTGCATTCTTGGGCAGTGCCAATATAATAAAAATTACAGATCCACCTGAAGTAGTCTACTTGTTCAATGCCATGCCAAATAAAATACCCACAATATTTTATTGAGTTAGAAAAAATAATAATAAAATTCATTTGGAAGAAGAAAATGTCAAGAATATCAAAGGAATTAGTGACAGAAAGTAAAGGAAGGAAGTTTATGAGATCTTAAACTATATTATAAGGCAGTAATTATCAAAACTATGTGGCACCAGCTAGGACTAGCACTAGTTTGTCTCCACTCTCTTTTTGGTGTCAAAGACCTGGAAATTAAGGGGATGCCTAACAATTGGGGAATGGCTAGACAAATTGTGGTATATGATTGTGATGGAATGCTATGACTTTGTAGCAGGAGGTTGATTTTAGAAAAAAACATAGAAAGACTTGCATGAAATGAAAAATGAAGTGAGCAGAACCAGGATACCATGGTACACAGTAATATTGTTTGAGAAATAATTGCCAACAGTCAAGTTATTCTGGGTGCTATAAATACTCAAATCAAGTATAAAGATCGTGTGAAAGAAGATGCTATCCATCACCAAAGAGAGAAGTGACAAATAGCAGTACACATCATATGGTTTTACTTGTATTTATAAATCTGCATTAAATGGTGGCCTTCCCTAGTGTGGGGTGGGGAGAGAGGAAGGGAGAGAGTTTGGAATTTAAAGTGTCACAAAAAATATAATAAATAATGCATTCAACACCAAAAAAGAAAGAAAAATGAACAAAAAAATAAAGGAAACGTAGCTTCTTTCGTTAGTTACCTTGTCTTTTTACATGTTAGTTTGGGTAGGGCTGTGAGAAACTTCGACTTCCATGTTTAGCCTTGGTATTTAATGACTTTCAAGTTCCATCTAATTTTTACTTCCCTTCTTAATGAAAATATGTATGTATGTATGCATGTCTATGTATACATATATGTAATACACATGTGTGCGTATATAGCTAGTAAGTTTGGTGGTTTTTATGGAGGGTGCATGTGGAAATAAGACTTATTAACACTTAAGATTTCATAAAGATTTGAGGAAAAGCTATTGAAATAATAAAATACTGTAAAGATTAATACCTTGTTTCAGTAGCTCTGAGGTGGCACCAAGGATTCAATTTGAAATATTCTGATCAATATAATGAGCTATAGCACAGTACACAATCATAATAGTTAAGATTTCTATAGTGTTTAAGGTTATTATAATAGTACTTTCCTCCTAGGAAATGTTTTTAGGATTAAAATGAGATAATATTTGGAAGTGATTTGCCAGCCTTAAAGAGATATATACATGTTATTCATTCATCCATCTATCTATCTGACTGTCTATCTATTTATCTATCATTGTTACTATTAGCATGTAAGTAACATAATTGTATAAAATGTATAAAATGCTCTCCCTCTTGGCTAAGTAGTATAAAAAGAAAGGCTTTTGGAAGAATATTATAAAAATACCTTAGCTTTTCCTTGTTTCAAAAAGAGGAACATGTTTTCAGTTCTAAACTGTCATAAAAATGGAGCCTAAATTTTAACTTTTATTTTAACTTAGTGGCTTGATTCTACAGGCTACTATTTCTCAGAAAGTACTGTGCCTTATCAGGCAAGCCTCCCCAGAATAGACAGAAATGATTATTGTGATTTGGGTTAAGATGGGCTAAATCATGTGGTGAGGAATGGTTTCTTCTTATACTTCAAAAAAAGAGAGATTATTGTCCTACAAAACCTAATAAAACATGAGATAAAATACTAGCACAAAAAAGAAGGAACACTGACTTTTAAAGAACATCTTATTACTTTGAGTGAGAGTTACTCACTATGATTTGTTCTGTCTTATTAAAAGAAATCAGAACATATTTTTAAAAAATTCTTATTTTTATTGGTACCGTTAGTTTTTATATCACATTCCTTTCTAAGAATAGCATTCTGTTATTTAGTGAGATTTAATTAAAAAGTGAAGAAATAAAAGCAGTTTGACAAAACTAAACAGAATATTAACTCTGTCTAACATTCATATTCAAGATGTTATAACTTTTGTCAATATTTCACAAAAGTAGAAAGTGTTTTATTGGAAAATAAGAACTTTGAACAGTGATAGAAAGGAAAATTTTTAAAAAGGCAAATTTAATCAGTCAACCAACAAGCAATTATTATGTACCTACTATATACCAGGCCCTGTCTAGTCCATTAACCTCATGATTCAAGGACAATGTATTCAAACCATTAGTCAGCTTACCAAAAGGATCATAGAATCTCCTTGTTTGGAAGCAATTTCATGGGTCACCTAGACTAGTCCATAACTGACCAGGAATCTGCTTGAGAACTTCCCAAATAATGAAATATATTAATTAAATTAAAGAACACTAAGGCATAAAGGAAATATTAAGTAGAGAAAAACCAAATTCAGTGTACTTTTTTTATGATTCCCTGAGGAAGCATCTAAAACATAATTTTTTTCAAACAAAAAAATAGGTATGGGTTTTAGTATAGTTTTCATTATCATGTACTAATGGAAAGTCTTACTAAAGCTCTATTTTGAAGCCTTTTGGTGCCCTAGAGGTAAACCCAGGTTCTTGAAATGTATGATAGTAGAACACATATTCTATTAGATCCTGCCAAATGGGAAAAGCTCTCAATACATAGGGCAGACAATGAATGAACAGTTCCAGGGGTGGAGAACCTGTAGCCCTAGGCCACATGTGACTCTCTAGGTCCTCAAGTAGTCCACAGGTTCCCCACCCTTGGATTGGCTCTTTGTCTGAGGACTACCCTAGTGAGGCAGAGAATCATTTCCAAAAGGTTTGTTATTATGTAATAACTTTCTTTGGGGGGGATCATGTCGACTTGTGAAACTAGGAAGGTGAAGAAGGGTCATGATATATGTTGGTGTGAGGAGGTCTGCCATAATGAAATCACGGAGAGTCACACACAGAATCAGTTCTTATCATTTGCAATAGTTTTGTTCTGTAAAGTCATTGTGAACAATGAAATAGAGAACACTGAGTCATTATTCCCAGGGGAAATATGGAGTTAGGTTCCTGTAACCCTCCGATCACAATTTTACTTTAGCACTTTCCAGAGCAGCCTCACATATAGATTAGTGAATGTCATCTTCCTTTATCTGGATGTTCTAAGTTATTGAACATTGGAGTAAGTCATCAGTAATATACCTCAGGCCTAAATAAAACTTATCTAACACACTTTTTTCTTTGTAAGGCACTTTTGGGAACATTAGATAGCACCTGAGCACTACATTTGGAGGCCATTGTAAATAGCAAAGTCACCAAGGAAAAGCACAAAAATGAAAAAAAAAACCTAGCTCTTTATAGTGGTACTAAATAGACCTCAAAAATGATACTTGTTTATACTATGAGATCTAAAACAAGAAGGCACAGCGTCATCTTGTTTGAACTTGGCATGTCAGTGACTCAGATTTTTTACTACTTTGTGCTTGTCCATGAAAATATCATGAGTATTTATTGTGGGGTTACAAGTATAGTAGATAGCTTCCCTTAAAGCCAGGAAGACCTGGGTTCAGGTCCTGTATCTGACGAATATTGGCTATATGACATTGAGCATGTGACTTAACCTCATAATATTCTAACACAGCGGTTCTCAACCTGTGGATCGCTACCCCTTTGGGGTTGAAGGACCCTTTCATAGGGGTCACAGGGGTCACCTAAGACCATAGGAAAACACATATTTCCGATGGTCTTAGGAACCTCCTCTATCCATCTCCAGGCAGGTCCTCCCACATGCAGACAAGCCCACATACGACTATTAAGGGGTTGTGGCATTAGGAAGGTTGAGAACCACTGTTCTAATACTTTAGGGCATATATGTATCTAGGTCAGAGTGTGATTTCATTGTCAGAGGGATTCCGAGATGTTTAAACCCCCTCTATCAATTCAGGTTGGTACCTTTTCTGCAACACACAGTCTTTTTTTAAAATTAAATTATTTATTTTTAGTTTTCAACATTAACTTCCATAACTTTTAAATTTTCTCTTCCTTCCCAAGACGGCTTGCAGTCTGATATGGGCTCTACACATACATTCCTTTTAAGCATATTTTCACATTAGTCATGTTGCATAAAAGAATTATAACAAATGAGCAAAACCATGAGGAAAAAATAAAAGAAAACAAAAGAAAATAGTCTGCTTCATTCTACATTCCAACTTGATAGTTCTTTAGATGTGGCTGGCATTTTCCGTTGTTTGTCCTTTGGACTTATTTTAGGTCTTTACATTGCTAAGAAGGGATAAGTCTATCAAATGCAACACATGGTCTTAGTTACCTAGACTAGAGTACTGAGAAGTTACGTGAATTGCTCACTGTTAGATAGCCATTGTGTGTCAGAGGTAGGACTTAAACTCGGTTCTTCTTAGCTTTCAGGCTAGCTGTTCATCCAGTACATCATGATACAAGATAGAGATATCAATACACACACACACGTGTTTAGGAATGTGCAGTCTATGTAGATAAATGGTTAATAACTCCATATGTGTATGTATGTGTATATAGAGAGGTATATAGATATATCTAATGTCTATCAATTTAGATAGATAATTTGTCATTAGAGAAAATATGACAGTGGAAATATGTTGTGATAACATTGTAATATATGAAAAGTCTTAATGTAAGAAATCTGCCAAAATTTAAAAATTAATTTTAAAATTTAAGTTGTATATGTTATAAAACACTTCTCCCTTTCCCTCTCTCCTTCCCTGTCTCTCAGCAATGGGATTAAAAAGTAATTAATATATAAAGAGAAGGATGGATATATAAGGAGAATATTCTTCTTTCTAGGTTAAAAAAAAGCTCAACCAGTAAAAATAAGCCCATTGACTTTTTCTCAGTATGAGGATAGTTGAAGGGAATATGTGTGTGTGTATGTATGTATATACATATATATGTGTGTGTGTGCATGTATGTATATACACATGTATGTATATATATATGTATATATACGCACACATCTCTATCTACGTATAGGAGGGTGTATATGTATATAAATATATATGTGAGTATGTGTATATGTGTGTATATGTATACATAGAGGGTACAGGATGAGTTGAATATAAAGGGATGATATCTAAAAAATAAAATTAAGAGGTGAGAGAGGTATATATTGGGAAAAGGAGAAATGGAGAGATAGAATAGGGTAAATTATCTCATATAAAAGAGGCAAGAGAAAAACTGTTGCATTGGAGGGGAAGAGCAGGAAGGTGAAAGGGAATAGGTCAACCTTACTGTCATCAAAATTGGCTTAAGGAAGGAATACACACTCAATTGGGTATCTTACCCTACAGGAAAGTGGGGGGAACGGGATGAGAGGGGGGATGATAGAAAGGAGGGCAGATTGGGGGAGAGGGTAGTTAGAAGAAACACTTTTGAAAAGGGACAGGGTCAAAGGAGAAGATAAAAGTGGGGGGCAGAATAGGATGGGGGGAAAATATAGTGAGTCTTTCACAATATAACTAGTATGGAAATGTTTTGTGTAACTATACATGTACAACCTATATTGAATTGCTTTTCTTCCCAGTGGGGGTGGGTGAGTAGGGAATAAGGGAAAGAATCTGGAAATAAAGTTTTAAAAACGAATGTCAAATTTTTTTTTAAAAAAAGAACCACAATTATACAGAGATATTAAAGTACAAAGTACAATGTCTATATTAGAAAATTTTACATTAATCATATTTATTTACTGTTTCCCAAGTAGAATCCTAACAGGGACTACAGTAAAAGTACTATGCTTTATGCTGTTTAGAAAAAAAAAAAGACCTCAAAAAAAAAGCAGTTTTACTGTAAGTTGAAAATAATTAGTCCTTTTATGAAGTTATTTCTATGAGGAATCTTTTCAAATTGCAGAATAATAATCATATAAGACCCTCAGCTTTTTACAAAAAAGAACAGTTTGTATGCGGAGTAGGATAAGAAGCAATTTAATGCTATTATGGAATCATGTTTGTTTTTATTCTCTCCTAATGAGATTTAAAATATACTGTATTACTCTTAATTTTCTCCTGTGAAAATATATTTCTCAGTGCTTTAAAATGACTTCAAATTCATCTGTTATTGTTAATAGCAGTAGCACCCCACTGTATAAACCAGAGATGGTAACCTGTGGTTTCCAGGCAAGGCCACAGGTTTCCCACCCCTCATAAACCAAGATACTTTATCTAGTTTTCTTTTTCTTTGTGTGTCAAGGCAATAGGATTGTTAATGTGGAGGGAATTAGATAAGCAGCTTTGAATTTAGAATCACAATTTTAACTTGCTCTCTCCCATCTCCCAATCTCTGGGGTATTTTGTATCTAAGTGATTTCCTAGTAATATGCCTCCTATCTGCCAGACCCTAAGCTAGACCCTGGATGTATAAAAAGAGATAGCTTGGGCAAAACAAACAAATAAGTAAAAATTCCCTATTTATAATGTATTTATTATATATAATTTGAATGTAGATAATATACAATCACTGCCTTTGCTTCTCATCTAATTCTGTTGATCATGGAATGTAGCAATGGTAAGGACAGTAAACAGATGGTCAGAAAAAAGATCTCAGGAACCCCTGTTCTAGAAGTGGGCACAGTATCCCATGGCATTTGAAAGTTCTGTTTCCTGTTGTTTAGTTCCAGGTTGTAGTCCCAGGATAGGTAGGAGTGGTCATAGTCATAAGGGGGCTTGGGCCTTAGTTGGGTTAGAGCACAGACCAAGAGGGAAGTAGATCATATCACTTTTGGGGGTACTAAAACTTTAAAGGCTCACAGGTTGAACTATGAAAGCAATAGACAGAACATAGTAGATATTCAGGCTACTCATCCCCCTAAGAGGTAAGCAAAGCACAATTCTAATATAAAGTTCAAAGTCAAGACAGAAGCAAACAACAACAAAATAACCAGACCATAAACCCTGGATTCCGTCCCCCTCCCCAAGAAAAAACTACTGTGGTGACAGGAAAGCTCAAGTCATAAACTAAGAACAATACTAAGAACAATACAATTGGAAAATCTATAAGCATAGACTCAAAGAATAAACTATAGATTGGATACAAACCCAACAAGAATTCCTATAAGAGCTAAAGAAAGAGATAAATGGACATTTTTTTTTAATCAGCAAGAATGGTAGAGGAACACATAGGGAAAAGAAATGAAAGCTATGCAAGAAAATTATGGAACAAAATTAACAGTTTGGTTGAAGTGACACAAAAATAATGAAGAAAATAACTTGTTAAGAACCAGAGTTAGCTAAATATTAAAAGTGGTTAAAAAAAACTTAGAAAAATAAAGAAAACAAAACCTAAGAAAATAACTCCTTAAAAATTAGAATTGGTTAGGTGGAAGCTAATGATGTATGAGATGTCAAGAAATCATAAGACAAAGTCAAAACATTCAACAGACAGGTGAAAACGGGAAATCTCAAAGGAAAATCAACTGAACTGGAAAATAGGTTGAGGAGAGGTCATTTGAGAATTACTGGACTCTCTGAAATCCATGATTAAAAAAAAAGTTTCTAGACATCATATTCAAAAAATTATAAAAACTGCCCAGATTTCTCAGAACCAGAGTGCAAAGTAGAAATAGAAAGAGTCTACCTGTCACCTCCTGAAAGAAAACAAATGAAAATTTCCAGTAATACTATAGGTAAAATTAGGGCTTCCAGTTCAAAGAGAAAATATGGCAAGCAACCAGATGGTAATAATTCAAATACCATGGAGCCACAGTCGGGATCACACAAGATTCAGCATCTACTACATTACAGGAATAGGGGGTATGGGTTGTGACTTTCTGGAAGGCAAATGATATAGGATTACAGCCAAGAATAATCTATGCCTTAAAAGTGAGTATGAACTTATGAAGAAAAAGTTGATATTTAATGAAATAGAAGACTTTCAAGCATTCCTAATTAGAAGACCCTAGTTGAATGGAAAATTTAAAATTGACACATAAGACTCAACAGGAGCATAAAAAGGTAAATGTGAAAGAAAAACCGTAATGATTTGACAAGATGAAACTTTTTTACATTCCATTCCATTCCATTCCATTACATTACATTCCCATGTGGGAAGATTGATACATATAAGTTAAGTACATTATCACCATTAGAACATTTAGGAGTGTGCTTAGAGGGCATACTTGTGAGTCTATTTTGTTGAATGATGTCAGAAGAAGAATGCAAAGTAAAGAAAGAGGGATGCACTGGGAGAAGGGGGAAAAGAGAAGAATGGGAAAGATGATTTCACAGAAAAAGGCAAGCAGGGAAGGGTATTTACAGTAGAGGGGAAAATGGGGGAAGAGGACAATTCTTCAACCTAACACTCACTTGAATTAGTTCAAGGAGGGAAGAGTATATATAAACATGCAGTTGGTTGTAAAAATTGGATCTTAACCAATGTGGAAGTAGGAGGGGAAGAGACCAAGAAAAAGGGTGAAAGTGATAAAAGGGAGGGTAGATTAAGGGAGGCAGTGATCAAAAGCAAAAAAGACTTTTGAGAGGGGACAGGGTAAGAAAGAGAAAAATAAATAGAAGAGAATAAGATGGAGAGAAATACACAGTTAGTGATCTTAACTGTGAATGTGTTGACCTCACCCATAATATGGAGGAGGATAGGAGAATGGATTAGAAACTATTATCCAAAATACATTGTATATGAGATAGACATCTGAAACTGAAAGGCAGGGCAGAGCCAAGATGGTGGCGTAAGAGCAGCAACATATTGCAGCTCTCAGATAGCCACCCCAAAACACCCATAAAATATGACTCTAAACTAATTCTAGAACTCCAAAACGCACACAAATATACTTTTCACTAAAGTCAGCTTGGCTACGAGGAACCACATCAGCACTGCAAACTGAAACCAGCCTGGCCTGAAACCTCAGTTGTGCCTTGGGGGTGGCTGAACGCGAGGGGCCGATCCCCAGCTGGAGCTTCAGGTGAGCAGACTGACGACAGCTGCAGCAGTATCCAGAACTAGGTCAGTGGGCCTTGCAAGGTTGTGGGAGAAAAGCGGTCTGGCCAAACTGCCTCCAGGGCTGAGAAGCAGAAAGTGGAGGTCCTGCACCCAACTCTACATTTCTGCTTCAGAGCTCTCGGCCTGCAGAGTTCAGGGGGACCAAGCAATTGCTCAGAGGCCAAGTGCTCTCGTGTTGAGCGGCCTGGATCCAGATTGTGGTCTTGGGCTTTGGTCCTGTGGTTCGTTTTTATCCAGTGAGCTGGAAGTGGGGGAGGGACCCAGCACCTTCCTAAGAGCTCCAGCAGCTGAGAGGACCCCAGTGATTTGGGACAGAGCTTTCCCCTCTGGAAGCAGAGCTCCACAGAGATTAAAAAAAAATCATGGACTGACCAACCATGAATAAGAATAAGCATAAGAAGCAGGGTAAGAACAGCAACCAAACCCTAGATTCCTTCTTTGAAGAAATGAAGGACCAAGGCAGAGAGCTGCAGGAGGACAGCACAGCCAGAGCTCCCCCACCAGGGGCTTCCAGTAAACATGAAGATTGCCTTAAAGCTAGAGATCAGCTGAAGAAGGATTTTGAAAACCAAATGAGAGAAGTGAAAGAAAAATTGGGAAGAGGAAATAGGAATGTTGCAAGAAAATCATGAAAAGAGAGTCAGCAATCTGACTGAAGAAATTAA
>CM053580.1:364859659-364876378 GCA_028627135.1 Pseudochirops cupreus
GACCAAACTATTGTACAATGTGAAAGTATTTGCAGATCCTATACATGATTGCACGCCACCATGGGGTGGGGGAGGGAGGGGAGAAAATCTGAAACTCAGGTGAATGTGGAACTGAATCTTGTAAATTAAAAGTAAATAAGTAAATAAGAAAATTAAAAAAAAACCCTAAACTATATTCAATTACTCCTTCTTTAGTACTCAATTATTTATTATGTGATTTCACAGAATATTTAATGAGCAATTGTAGGAATAAAACACTTAAAGACAAGGTTTCGTATATTCCCCTGTGGAAATATCTTGAAAATAGAAGACTCAAGGCTTTGAAAATTGTCTTGCCCCAGGACAGATTTCTTCTGTAAGTGCTCTGTCCTACCACTAATTCCAACTTCATCTTCTTAAGTACAATTTCCTTTTCTTAATATGGTATAACAAGTGTTGAAATTTTAGAGTCTGACTCTAGTAGGTCCAATGTCATCGATAATGGCAATACATAACTATGAAACACTTGCATATCTGTTTTAGGTTTGTTCCCTTTGTTGTATTACTGTTTCATCTAGAAATGTTATTTGAATTTTCTAAGTTTAGTCTCTAGCTGCAGAAAGAGCACTGGGCTTGGAGTAAGAAAGGTATGTTCCTGAACACAAGTCTGACCTCAGACACTTAATAGATGTGTGATTCTGGACAAGTCACTTCACCCTGCTTGGATAGCCTCTGAAGTCCCTTCTAGTTCTAAATTTATAAGTATATGGCATTATAGCTCTCAGAGGTTCATATTGGGCATATAGAGGCATCACACTATCAGCATATTCTGGCCTCTGCAGCTGTCACTGGCCCTGGGCAAGGTTAGGTGACCGTTGATCATAATGCTCCTACCTTCTAGCTTTCAGTCTCTTTAGCTTCACTTGTGACAATGTTAATCACATTCTAGCCAGGCCCTGCAGCCAAGATTCAATCCTAAAGCCACTTCTTCCTTTTCCCTCAGGCTTCTTTTGATGCTGGCTGGAGAATATTCATTCTATTTTTTTTAGGCTTCAGGCAAGTGCTCTTTTAAATTCTTATCTCCTAAGCTTTACACCTGTGGTTGATGCTCACCTAGACCACATGTCTGGGGGCTATTCATCTAAGATTTTGTTACTTCTTTATCAGCAACCTAAAGGGCCACAGGGTTGAATGAATGAAAGGAGAAAAACAAACCCCAGACATTTATACTGTATACATTTTGCTTGTACATAATTGCTTCAATGTACTCTCCCCCTTAAGAAGGTAAGTGCCTTAAGATCAGGGACTGTTTTTTTGTCATTCCTTGTATCCTCAGAACTTACTATATATTGTAATCCATAAGAGTAATGGCTTAATAAATACTTATTGAGTAACTGCAAAACACCGCTAAACTGGGAATAGAAAAAGAGAAGCAAGACATTCCTTGCTTTCTAGCAGCTCACATTCTAACCAGGGGAAATCCATGTACATGTAGGAGGTTTCAGCTGCAAGCCGTATGGAAGGGCAAAAGTGTCCTTAAGGTTCCATGCTAAAGCAGATGACAATCTATCTTCTTTAATATTATTTCCATGCATGAAATCATATCTGTTTCTGATGTGGATAGGGCTTTGGTGGCAAAAGGAAATCTTTGGTAGTTAACTCTGAGAGAGTCAGTCCCCCATTCCTTTTCCCAGTTCTAATTCTTCTCTGTGTAACTTGAATGACTTAATTTTATCATTTTCTCCTTCTTTGGGAGACACATCACATCTATCCATTGTCTGGGGCTTTTACATACTGAGGGCAAACCATGTAATGACCCTTTGGGCTAAGCCCCAAAATTGAATTTACAAAAGGAGTCCTCTCAAATGAAGGCAAACCCAGGTTCAAGATGTTCTATGGTTTTTCAGTCCTAGAAGGATAGTTCATGAATGCCTTCTGGTGTTTATTTTTTGACAAAGAAAAGGCATTTATTTCAATGTCAGAGTAGGAAAAGTAACAACAAGAGATCTCACACCCACCAAAAACAAGCAAAAAACGCCCAAAAACTTGAGAGTATAATTTTCCAAAAAATAGAGACTAGAAGAAATATAGTTGATCATAGAATTCACAAATAGAAAACCACATATAGGTTAGTTAGTTATCAAGTACCTACTATGTTCTAGGTACAGTGCTAAGCAATTGGTCTACAAAGAAAGGCAAAAGACAGTCTCTGCCCTCAAGGAGCTCACAATTTAATGGGACAGATAACAAATGTTGCAAACAAAATATATATGGGATAAATAGGAAATAGCAAAGGGAAGGTGCTAGAATTAAGAGAGATTGGGAACTACTTTCTGCTGAAGGTGGGATTTTAGATTGGACTTGAAGGAAGCTAGGGAATCCAGGAAGGGGAGTTGAAAAGGGACAGAATTCCAGATTTGGAAGACAGCCATTGAAAATGCCTGAGGTGGGGTGGCTAGGTGGCGCAGTGAATAGAGCACAGACCCTGCAGTTAGGAGGACCTGAGTTCAAATTTGGTCTCAGACACTTGACACTTACTAGTTGTCACTTAACCCCAATTGCCTTGCATTCCCCCCTCCTAAAAGAAAGAGAAAGAAAATGCCTGAGGGAGAGAGATGGAATAGCTCTATGAACTATAAAAAGGCCAAGTCACTAGATTGAAGAAAACATGGGAATTAGAATTGTAAAGGATAAGAACACTGGAAAGGTAGGTGGGAGGGCTAGGTTATGAAGGACTTTGAATGGCAATGTGAGAGAGAGCCACTGGACTTTACTGAGTAGGAAGGGACTTTAGAAAAATCACTTTGGTGCTGGAATGGAAAATGAACTAGAGTTGGGAAGAGACTTGTGGCAAGTAGACCAATCAATAGATTATTGCAGTGGTTCAGGGTTGGTCTTGGCAGTGTCAGAGAGAAGAAGGCACCATCTGAAAGATGTTGCCAGGGTAAAGTCCACAGGTCTTGGCAACAGATTGGATACGGGGAAAGGAGGTCAGAGTAAGGAGTCAAGGATGACGCCTAGGTTATAGGCCTGGGAGATTGGTGGTGGTGTCTTTGCTCAGTGTAGGAATGAAGGGAAGACACAAAGTCAAGGTAACTTACACCTTAGTGCTACAACTTTTTCAAGTCTTGCACACATTCATCTTCCTGAGATGCCCCATCTTAGCTGTGCAAATCGCTTTACTGATCTGCTAAGGGTATGGGCTGATTCTTCAGGCAGTCAGTCATTGGAAGTTCCATGTGTTCTTTCAACTGTCTTCGTCGGATGGCCAAAGTCTTCTAAAATTTTATCAGATTGATTAAGGAACTTGACATTTTGAAAGTTAATTAGGTAGTTCTTTTATGCTAAATTTTTTGGGATGTTTGTGAAAATTCCTAACAATTCTTTATACGCATAAAATCCTATTTGCTAGCCTTTTGCATTCCTATGATACATTGACATGCATATGTTCATAACTCTAAGATAAGTGTCAGTTTTGGTGCTGCCAAAATGCTGCCAGACTGTATGGGCAGAGATATGAGTCCTCTACCATATTTCTATCACATTGCCATACGAACATTCAGTAAAGTTAAAAAAAAAAAAGAAAGTAAAAATATGAAGTAAAGGCATTTTATGAATAGGGTTATAATAACAGGATAAATATCACATTCCGAAAGTAATAAATAAACCTCATATTCACTTTCCAAAGCTCTTTCCTTACATCAAACTTAGGTAGCATTGTCATTTTTCCCCCCTTTTCTTCTATGTAAGAAAACTTGCTCAAGAAAGTTAGGCCTTGTAGTAAATGTGAGAGGAGGGGGCCCAAACCAGGTTTTTTGACTTCAGGATTAGTACTTTTTGTAAACAAACAAACAAACAAAAAAACCTTTGTTATTTTTATTCTCAAAAATGGAAAAAAAATTCCCATAAAGCATACACACACACACACACACACACACACACACACACACACACACACACACAGATATCCAGAGTCTTTGTTATTGTTTTAGAAACAAAGAGTTCATAGTTCAAGTGCCATGGAGTCATACATCTATAAAGCCATAAAATTTATAGTTCATTTTAAATATTATCAGGACCAAACCCAATCATTTTGCAATGCAACAACAGAGGCCCAGAGATGTGGATTATCTTGTTCTGGGTCACAGAGGGACAATATTTCTGTGTATGGACTTATGTTTTTACACACCTTCCAAAATGGTTGTTGCTGGGGTTTTTTTAAACAGTAACCCCCCCCCCAAAGAAATAATCTCAAATATTAACCAATAGATTTACTATAAAGTTTAAAAACAAAACAAAATGTGGTACTTTATTTTTACGTATCTTTCTTAATTAACTAGGAACTATAGTACCTGGGACAAATTCAGCTGAGTGAAGGGTAAGGAACGACTGTTTAATAAGATTGTAGACAGAGACCCTGTTGAAGAGGACAATCTTGGAGGCCAAGGTTTTTGAAGGAAGCAGGTGTGAGACTAATGAAGATTGTGAGCCATGAATCAAATATATTAGGGAGGATCAGAGAAAAGCCTAAGGACCCATAGATGATAATTAGACAGAAATGGACAGGGTAGAGCCAATTCTGAATGAGAAAAGGACATGGCTGAGTGATAATGGCAGTATCTGAAAGAAGGCAGAAACCAGAAGTATGCCACCTCCTCTTCACTGAAGATGTCAGAGTATTTGGGAAGGGGAGGGGGGCGCAGGGAAAAAGAACAGCCAGCATTGGAGAGGAAACCAAGTGAGGTGTTATTTTAGGGAAAAGAAAATAGATTTCAGTGAAAAAGGAAAATGGAACATGGTATTCAAGGAACAACAAGAAGACCGATGTAACTGGCCATTCAGTTCTATTTTTTTCTCCCTGAAATGCCTTTTTTTCCCCTCTTTAAAATTTTTTTTCACTTTTTGGAGGGGGGAGGGCAGGGCATTTAGGGTTAAGTGACTTGCCCAAGGTCACCCAGCTAATAAGTGTTAAGTGTCTGAGGCTGGATTTGAACTCAGATCATCCTGACTCCAGGGCTGGTACCACCTTGCTGCCCTGAAATGACTTCTTTTAAAAAATTTTTTTTCAAAAAAATATTTTTTTCCAATTACATGCAAAAACAAATATAACATTTTTTAAAAAATATTTTTGAGATCCAAATTCTCTTTTCTTCATCCCTTGCCTCCCTCATCATTGAGAGGCCAAGTGATATAATTAAGGTTATACACGTACAGTCATTCAAAACATATTTCCATGTTAGTCATGTTGTGAAAACAAAACAACATATTCATAAAAAACAAGAAAAATAAAGAAAATTTAAAAAAAAACAATATGTTTCAATCTTCATTCAAATTCCATCAGTTCTTTCTCTGGAGGTGGACAGCATTTTTTTCCATAAATCCTTCACAATTGTCTTGGATCTTTGTATTGCTGAGATTAGCTAAGTCATTCATTCACAGTTGATAGATTGTATGACATTGCTGTTACTGTGTACAACGTTCTGGTTTTGTTCACTTCACTTTCTATCAGCTCATATAAGTCTTTCCATGTTGTTCTGAAAGCATCCTGTTCATCATTTCTTATAGCACAATAGTATTCAATCACAATATATATGCCACAACTTGTTCAACCATCCCCCTATTGTTGGGCATCCCTTAAATTTCCAGTTCTTCGCTGCCACAAAAAGAACTGCTATAAATATTTTTTGTACATACAGATCTTTTTCTTTTTCTTTTTTTCATCTCTGGGATACAGACTTAGTAGTAGTATTTCTGGCCCTTGGGAATAGTTTGAAATTGCTCTCTAGAATAGTTGGATCAGTGTACAACTTCACCAAAATTGCATTAGAGATTTAAATTTTCCACATCCCCTCCAGCATTTGTCATTTTCCTTTTCTCTACTATTAGTCAATCTAACAGGTGTGAGGTGATAGCTCAAAGTTGTTTTAATTTGCATTTCTCTAGTCAGTTGTGATTTAGAACATTTTTTTCTGTTCATATGGCTATAGATAACTTTGGTCTTTTCATTTGAAAATTGCCTGTTCATATCCTCTGGCCTATTATCAATTGGGGAATGACTCATATTCTTACAAATTTGACTCAGTTCTCTATATAGTTGAGAAATAAAGCCTTTATCAGAGAAACTTGCTGTAAATTTCCCTCCCACCATCCCCTTCCCCCACATACTTTTCTGCTTTCCTTGTAATCTTGGCTGCACTGATTTTGTTTTTGCAAAATTTTTTTTTTAATTTAATGCAATCAAAATTATTCATTTTATATCCTGTAATGCTTGCTGTTTCTTTTGTGGTAATAAATTCTCCCCTTATCCATAGATCTAATAGGTAAATTATTCCATAATTTGCTACTGGTATCACCTTTTATGTCTAAATCATATGCCCATTTTGACCTTATCTTGGTACTATACCCAGTTTCTGCCAAATTGTTGTCCAGTTTTCCCAGTAGTTTTTGTCAAATAGTGAGTTCTTGTCCCAAAAGTTTGGATCTTTATATTTCTCACATACAAGATTACTATGGTCAAATTTCCTACTGTATATTGTGTACCTACTTAATCTATCACACTGATCTACCACCATATGTCTTAGCCAGTACCAGTTTGTACTCATGATTACCAATTTGTGATACAATTTGACATCTAGTACAGTTAGACTATCTTCCTTCCCTTTTTTTTTATTAATTCCCTTGATATTCTTGATCTTTTGTTCTTCCACATGAATTTTGTCACTTCTTTCTGCCTATATAATTTTTTTGGTAGTTTGACTGGTATGGCACTGAATAAGTATATTAAATTAAGTAGAATTGTCACTTTTATTATATTGGCTTGGTTTACCCACAAGAAATTAATATTTTCTCAGTTGTTTAGAGCTGACTTTATTTTGGGGGAAAGTGTTTCATAATTGTGTTTATATTGTCCCTGGGTTTCTCTTGGCAGATAGATTCCAAGTATTTTATATTGTTCACAGTCATTTTAAATGGGATTTCTCTTTCTATCTCTTGCTGGTGGATTTTGTTGGTAATATATAGAAATGCTGATGATTTATGTGGGTTTATTTTATATCCTTTGACTTTGTTGCCACTTTGTTCTTAATGTACTTATCATCTTCTATTTTGTATTGTGGCTATTATGGTTCATAGTCTATAAGCTCCATGAGGGCACAGATTATGATTTATCTCTTCTACCAGAAGAAAGACTGAGAAGAAGGAATCTAGAATGAAGGGAAGTTTGCTAATAACAAAGTAGGGTTTTAGAGGACACAGTGGAAGTGGAGAGGAGAGGCAGCTAGGAACTAGATAATGTTAGGGCTGAGATGGACAAAGAGGAGTTTGGAAAGGTGGTGGGAGAGAGAGAAAGAGAGAGAGAGAGAGAGAGAAAGAGAGAGAGAGAGAGAGAAGAGAAGGGGGATTTTCCAGAGAGAGAGAGAAAGAGAGAGAGAGAAGAGAAGTCAGATTTTCACCTGGGTAGAAAGAAGTTCTGAATTAAAAAGATTAAAGGACCAAGAGGTAGGAATTAGGGGCAGCTAGGTGGCATAGTAAATACAGCACTGGCCCTGGAGTCAAAAAGGCCTGAGTTCAAATTCAGCCTTGGATAGTAGCTGTATAACCTTGGGCAAGTCACTTAACCCCAATTGCCTTGCCTTCCCCCCTCAAAAAAAAAAAAAGAGGTAGGAATTAGCTAGGCATAGTACATGAAAAAGATCAAGTAGGAAGAAACTAAAAGGGTTCCAACATCCTAACTGGGAGAGTGGGCAAGCACCTCTAGTGGTCTTTGACTCCAGGCTTCGTTTCATTGCTCTGAGAATTAAAGTGGGTGGTGGAAGTGTGGGGGTTATTTCTTTGCTAGGAAAGATGTTAACTCTTGTGAAAATAGTGAACCAAAACCTTATTAAATGCCACTCTGTGCAAGTGATTGTGATTAGTACTATGAGGAACAAGGAAGAAGTGTGAGACACAGTTCCCTTCTTTAAAGAGTTGAGAAAATCAGTGAGTGGGTGGGGCATGATGATTAGAGCTGGGGAGTGTTTCTTTGCCATTGATTCCTGGCATCAAATCCAGTTAACAGAAGTCATCAAGCATTTATTAAGCTTCTACTTTGTCGGTCACTGTACTAAGTGCTAGGGATAGGAAGAAAGGGGGGGAAAGTCTTTGCTCTCAAAGAGTTCATATTTACAGTAAGTAGACAAATACAAACAACTATGTACACAAAGGATAACAGAATAAACTTGGAATACTATCAGAGTGAAGACACTAAAATTAGGGAGGACCTTGAAAGGCTGCTTGCAGAAGGTGGCACTTTAGCTGAGACTCAAGGAAGTCCAGGAGGGAGAAAGTTCCAGGTATGGGTGACAGCCAGTTGAATCACTGGGAATGGGAAGAGGGAATATGGTGTTCAAAGAACAGCAAGGAGGCCAGTGTCACTGGCCACTCTCTTTTTAATATACGTATCATCTTCTTTTATGTATTGTGGCTTTCACACAATACTCTATAAATTTCATGAATGCACAGGCTGATTTACCACTGTAGATGCTATGCATAGTACAATGCTTGCCACAGTGTGGTGCTGACATAATGAAAATTTGTTCAAATGTCTTGAATAAAAGGTAAATTAAATTTCTATAGTGTAACAAAAGACTTAATTTTTTACTAGATACTTGGCATTGGGTGCCTGAATTATGAGCAACAGCTGAGCAAGGATCGAATATTTTATCACATACAAGTCCAACAACCCTGTGAAGTTGCTATTACTATACCCATTTAACAAATGAGTTAAATAATAAAGACTTATAATGATTAGATGACCCCATGGTCATACAATTACTAGGTTTCAGTAGTAGTTAGGGATTCAGTGGTAGGATGGGGACCTAGATCTTTCCTGAACTGAGCTTCTGCATTCTCTCATCTACAACATTTAACCATTCAGAATATACTTATATGATTCAGAATGCATTGTCAAAGAAAAGTCAGGAAATGTATAGGTCTATTTTTGAGGCAGTAGTGTCAGCAAAACAATAAGTATGAGAAAGTTTGCACTTTTATTATTCTCCATTCATGCAAGTAAATCTGTTAATACAGATGACAAATTCTGCATAGCACTTTTCAAATATTTTGTTGTGTCATACAGCATTCAGTGCGCGTCATGGGAGCTTGATTTTCCTCTCACTAAACATCAGCAGAGCATAAATTGGTAATTGTGTGGTAACTATATAATTAACTCATATCACCACTGTACCTTTTCATTAACATCACCAAGAATGGTATTACCCTCTCAGTGACCTCAGTCAAAGTGATAACATCCTTTGCTGTTAAAATGAAAAGGAAAAAAAGTAAATTTAGCGGGTACAGAGTGACAGCCCTGCAAGGCAAAAGACCTCTTTCTTCCAACACAACAGAAATAGTGAGAAAGCAAGCCTCTCCTTGTAGACTCTTTAGTCCTTCCTACTTCTTTCTATAAAAGTAAGGGATGTTAATATTCTTCCCTTCCTTTCCTCCTGCTATTCCCCTTTCCCTTCTGTTCCCATCTCATCAAGGTGGGAGCTTTGACCCACTCCATTTTCCAGCATTCACCCTTATTTAGTCAATCTGGTGCCTCCCTCCACCTCTCAGACTTGCCAAACCAATATCTTAGTTCAGAGATGCTATCATCCCACTGCTTTGCTATTGTTGGGTTGTTTTTCAGTCATGTCTCACTCTTCTTGAACCCAGTTGGAGTTTTCTTGGCAAAGATACTATAGTAGTTTGTGATGTCTTGCTCTAGCTCATTTTTACTGGTGAGGAACTGAGGCAAGTAGGGTTAAGTAACTTTACCAGGGTCATACAGATAGTAAATCTCTGAGACCAGATTTGAACTCATGGAGATGAATCTACCTAACTCCAGGCCTGGTACTCTATCCACTGTGCCACTTAGCTGCCCATTGCAGCTGAGTTCAAATCTAGCTTCAGACAGCTGTCCAAGTCATTTAGCCTCCACTTTTCTCAGTTTCCTCAACTGTAAAACAGAGATGACAAAAGAAACAATATGCTTCAGGGTTGTTGTGAGGATAAAACAAGACAATATTTGTAAAAAAAAAGTGATTAACACCATGCCTGATGCATAGTAGGTAATATATTGATGTTTATCCCCTTCCATTTCTCCTAGTGGAAGGGTAGGGTTTGAACACAATTTCAGATACTAGCTAGGTTTGTGATCATAGGTATCTCTTAGCCTCAGTTTACTCATTTGTAAAATGGCAATTAGGAAACTTGCATTATCTATCTTTCTATCTTGCCATGAAGAAAATGCTTTGTCAGACTTTTAGCACTATATGAGCATGTGCTATTAATGCCTGGAAATTCTTTCTCCTATCCAATTTAAAACACTCTTGTTGAAAGTCCATTTCAGTTCACAGGATTTAAGAACAGAAGGCATATTAAGAATCATCTAGCATAGCCTAGATGGTGGAGTAGAAGCACAAACTTGGCATGGGCTCCAGCTCCAATCCCTTCCAATACATGTAAAAAAAATGACTCTAAACAAATTTTAGAGCTACAGTGATAGAGAGAAACAAATCTTCTGCTGAAGACAGCCAGCAGGCCAACAGGAAGGGTCTTTCACAGTGCTCTGGAAGTCAAGGGCAGCCCTGACCAACACAACTGGAGCAGACTTCAGGAGAGCGAATCGCCAGCAGCTGTGGCAATTTACAGACTTTTCAACCCATAAACGCCAAAGAGAAAAAAAGGTCATTGGAGAGCTCTGTTGGAACCAGGTAATCTAAGAGCAAGGTCCACCCCCTGCCCCAAAGGCAAGAGGTGGCTAAGGAGAGGTGGCTGCCACATGGCTGCTTCCAGAGCTCCTGGCCTGCAGATCATAGGGGAACCAAACAACCTTTCAGAAAGTATTCCATCTTGTTTTAACCTGTTTGGATCTGGGTTGTTGTCTTGGGGGATGGTCCTGAGATGAGAAACACCAGTGTGCCAGTATGATGTCTATAGAGAGGGCACCCTCCTAAGATCTCTGACAACATTTGCAAAACTCCCAGCAATTTGGGACAAAGCTCTCTCCATTCTGGAAGCAGAGTTCTACTGTGGCAATGAGTTCAAAAGTCAAGTAACTGGCTGACAATATGAGCAAGCAGAGAAAGTGCTATCAGCCCATAGAAACCTTTTTTAGAGACAAAGAGGGTCAAAGTATGAAATGGGAAGAAGACAACAAAGTCAGAACTCCAGCATCAAAAGCTTCCAAGAAAAATATGAGCTGGTTAAAGGCCATGGAGCAGCTCAAGAAGGATTTTGAAAATCAAGTAAGAGAAGTGGAAGAAAAATTGGGAAGAGAAATGAGAATGGTGCAAGAAAATCATGAAAAGCAAGTCAACAGCCTACTAAAGGAGACCCCAAAAATACTGAAGAAAATAACACCTTAAAAAATAGATTAACTCAAATGGCAAAAGAGGCCTTAAAAAGTAGAATTTGCCAGATGGAAAAGAAATTTCAAAAACTCACGGAAGAGAATGAGTCCAAATTTAGATTGGAGCAAATGGAAGCTAATGACTTTATGAGAAATCAAGATAGTATTAAACAGATCCAAACAAATGAAAAAATAGAAGGCAATGTGAAATATCTCATTGGAAAACCCACTGACCTGGAAAATAGATCCAGGAGAGATCATTGAAAAATGACTAGACTACCTGAAAGCCATGATCAAAAAAAAAATCTAAAAATCATCCTTCAAGAAATTTTCAAGGAAAATTGCCCTGATATTCTAAAACCAGAGAGCAAAATATGAATTGAAAGCGTTCTCCAATCACCTCTTGAAAAAGATGCCCAAAAGAAAAATCCTAGGAATATCATAGTCAAATTCCAGAGTTCCCAGGTCAAAGAGAAAATGTTATAAGCAGCCAGGAAGAAACAATTTGAGTATTGTGGAAACACAATCAGAATAATACAAGATCTAGCATCTTCTACATTAAGGGATCAAAGAGTTTGGAATATGATGTTCCAGAGGTCAAAGGAGCTAGGATTAAAAATCAAAAATCACCTACCCAGCAAAACTGAGTATAATGTTTCAGGGGAAAATATGGCTGTTCAATGAAATAGAGGACTTTCAAGAATTCTTGATAAAAAAAAAAACAAAGATGAACAGAAAATTTGACTTTCAAATACAAGAAGCAAGAGAATCATGAGAAGGTAAGTAGGAAAAAGAAATCATAAGGAACTTATTAAAGTTGAACTATTTATATTCCTATGTGGAAAAATGATAATTATAACTCATGAGACATTTCTCAGTATGAGGATAGTTGAAGGGTATATATATGTGTGTATACATACATTTATATGTTTATATAGGAGCATGTATGTGTGTATAAATACATATGTGAGTGTGTGTATATATGTGTACATGTACAAGAGAAAACTGTTATAATGGAGGAGAAGAAAAAGAAGATGAAAGGGAATAGGTCAACCTTACTCTCATTGAATTTGGCTTAAGGAGGGAATAACATACACACTCAACTGGGTATCTTACCCTACAGGAAAGTAGGGGGGAAGGAGATAAGAGTGGAGATGACAGAAGGGAGGGCAGATGGGGGGGAGGGTAGTTAGAAGCATGCACTTTTGAAAAGGGAGAGTGGCAAAGTAGAAAATAAAATAAGCAGGGGAGTGGGATAGAATTAAGGAAAATATATTTAGTCTTTCACAATATATCTACTATGGAAACATTTTGCGTAACTACACATGTACAACTTATATTGAATTGTTTATTTTCCCAGTAGAGGTGAGGAACAAGGGAAGAAAGGAAAGAATCTGGAAATCAAAGTTTTAAAAACAAATGCTTAAAAAATTGTTTTTTACATGCAACTGGGAAATAAGATATATAGGCACTGGGTACAGAAATCCATCTTGCCCTACTAGAAAGTCAGAGGAGGGAATGGGGGAGGATATAAGAGAGAGCAGATTGGGAGAAGGGGTATTCAGTAGGATTGCTATTTTGGGGTGGGGAGGTAGGGAAAAGACAGGGAGAAAATTTGTAACTCAAAATCTTGTGCAAATGAATGTTGAAAACTAAAAATAAACACATTTTAAAAAATAATAAAAAAAGAACCATCTAGTTGAATTCCTTCATTGTACAATAAGGAAACTGAGGCCATAGCAATTTTGCAAAGAATCTGAATCTGAGCTGAAAGGGACATTACAGGTCATCTAGTCCAGTTCATATATAAATAAAAATCCTCTCTACACTATGTCCAAAAAATCTTCAAAAAGCTTTTGAATACCCCTAGGAAGGGGGATATCACTACCCTGGAGAAAATTCTTTCCATTTTAGAGAAACTGATTGTTAAGATATTTTTTCTTTATATCAAATCTAAATTTACCTCTTTGAAAAAATGTACTCATTTTGCCCTCTTGAGCCAAACAACAAATTTATTCCCTCTTTCATATATTAGCCTTTCAAATAATTGAAGCCTTTCGAATAATCTCTCCCTAATTCTTCTTTAGTTAAACATTCTTAGTTGCATATATCAATCTTTATATACCATGATGTTGAGGACTTTCACTATCCTGACCACTATTTTCTGGACATTTTACAGGAATACATGTCAAAAGCCATAACTATTGATTTTAGTACCACAGGTGAGAAATAGAAAGGGTGAGAGGGGAGAGGCAACTGCCTCCACTGCCAGTAAATGTCCCACCTTGAACATAATGAATGACTGTGGACAAATCATTTGATTTCTTAGTGCTCTAGACAACTCTAATACAATTTATTTAATAATACGTGCTTTGTGCAAAACCTTATGTTCAATTTTGGGGATATGAAGGTGAAAATATGATATTTATTGCCAACAGGTAACTTATATTCTCCTGTACATAGAATCATTCTAAAATCTAAGATTCTATGGTCTTATGACAAGGGCAGAGTTTGTTGGGACTCTTACATACATGGTCCCAATAATTCTGCCTTTTTTAAGGCTCTCTAAGAACAAGTTATTTGACTACTATGTCATAGAGCTGGAGGGGAGGCAACTTTGTATAGTAGCCTAGAAATCTGGAAGACCTGGGTTTGCATCTCATCTCAGACACATGCTGGCTGTGAGTCCCTGAACAAACCCTTAACCTTCCTGTGTTAGAATCAACTCTAAGTTACAGAACTGATGTCACTTTGCATCAATAGGGGAAGTTTCCTCCTCTAAGAGTTCCTATATAAGTCAAGTCACAAGATCAGTCCATCTTATTACAAAGGTGACCCATATTGAACTTAGGTTAACTAAAACTGGCCATTTTTTTTGTCCCCAAACTGATGTTTTGCCATTCTTGTATTTGGGAAGCTGATTTTTTAACCCTGGGTATAAGAGTTTGCATTTTTCACTCTTCAATTTTATTTAACTGTAATTATTTCCACATTCTAATCTGTCAAAGTTTTTTGGATGCCAGCTCTGCATCTCATATTTTAACTGTTTCTTCCAGTTTTGTGGAATCCATCGATTTGAGAAGCACAAAATTTGCCTACCCAGAGTGATCATAGAATGAGAAACATAGGGTTGAGAGAGACCCCAGATCCCTAGTTAAATGCCCTTATTTTACAAATGAAGTAACTGAGAGTAAGGGAGTTAAGTGACTTGCTCTATGTCAAATAGATAATAAACTTCAAAGATGGGATTTGAACTCATGACCTCTGACTCCAGAGAAAATGTTCTTTTTTTCTTGACAAGAATAACATGAATTCAACAATGACCATACAGAAAGATGTTAATGGCAGAGAATTTACCTTAAGTATATCTGCTAAAAATTTGGCATCCAAGTCAGGTAATTTTATATATACATATACATGTACATGTACATATACATGTACGTATCAAGAGAGAGAAAGATATGCACATATATATGTATGTGTGCATATGTATATATATATATATATATATATACACACACACACCCACAATAACATATATGACACTATACAAACACTATATAATACATAGAAAACAAAATAGAAGACCAAGATCCATTTTCTAATCAATAAGTAGAAAACAAATATGAACAAATAGTATTTAAGAGAAGACTTACAAGTTATTATCAAACTTTTTTTGGTTTATTGTACGTGCTTTATTAAAATGGCCTCCATATTTACATCTGCAGAAGCAGTTCCTTCGTAGGCCCTCTCTCAGTCCTCCACAAATACATGCACTCCCATTTAGACAGATAAACACATATGCAGAGACTTTGCCACACATTTCCTTCCCTCTCACATCACTGGGAGACTTCAAGGGCTGGGCTCCATTTTTGTTTATTTGTTTTTTAATTTTCTTTTACAAAGGGATCATGGAGGTTTCATTTTGCTATTACAGTGCCAATTAAGTTCATGTACATTAACAGATATGGCAGTAACATTGAATATTGCTTTTACATTCTCCACATTCTACACACACAGAACAACATCAAGGTTTTCAGTCAACACAATATTCCCAGCTTCAGTTTTGTAGTGACTTTTGACATCACTACTCAGGTTCTCCCTTAAAACCATTCAAGTCTACCTAAATCATGTAAGGCAAGGGAGGAGCCAAGATGGCAGCATAGGAGCAGCAAGGTACAGCAGCTCCCACACAGCCACCTCAAATACCCATAAAATATGACACTAAACAAATTTTAGGGCTCTAAAACACACACAAATATACTTCCCATTGAAGGCAGCTTGGCGAGAAGGGACCATTTCAGCACTGGGAGCTGAAACCAGCCCAGCCTGAAACTGCAGCTTGGCCCTGGGGGCAGCCAGACAAGCTGAGCCAAGCTGCAGCTGGAGTTTCTGGAGAGTGGATCAATGGCAATTGTGGCACTTTCCAGAATTACCAAGCCATAAGACAAAAGGACTAAGTGAAAGGTCAGTGGATCTCGGCTAAAACTGGGGGAGAAAAGCGGGTCCGGCCAAACTGCCTTCAGGGCAAGGAAGAGGCAGAAGCAGAGGCCCTGCAGCTGCCGCCATGTAGCTGCTTCAGAGCTCCTGGCCTGCAGATTACAGGGGGACCAAGTGATTATTCAGAGGCCAAGTGTTCTTGCGTTGAGTGGCCTGGATCTGGATCATGGTCTTGGGGGGTGGGCCTGGGGTGTTTTCAGTGAGCCAGTGGTGGGGGCTGCAAAAAATCAACAGCCCCCTAATAGCTCCAGCAGCTAGGAAAACTGCAGCGATTTGGGACAGAGGCTTCCCCTCTGGAAGCAGAGTTCCACAGAGCTAAAAAATCATTGACTGGCCATCATGAGCAGGGAAAGGAAGCAAAGTAAGAACAGCAACCAAACTCTAGATTCCTTCTTTGGGGACAAGAAGGATCAAAGCATGGAACGGGAGGAAGACAACACAGTCAGAACTCCCACACCAAAAGCTTCCAAGAAATATGAAGACTGCCTAAAAGCCATAGATCAGCTTAAGAAAGATTTTGAAAACCAAATGAGAGAAGTGGAGGAAAAATTGGGAAGAGAAATAAGAATGCTGCAAAAAAATCTTGAAAAGAGAGTCAACAATCTGACTGAAGAAAATAACACCTTAAAAAACATATTAACTCAAATGGCAAAAGAGGCCCAAAAAGCCAATGAAGAGAAGAATGCCTTAAAAAGCCGAATTTGCCAGATGGAAAAAGAATCTCAAAAGCTTTCTGAAGAGAATAATTCCTTCAGAATTAGCATGAAGCAAATGGAAGCAAATGGCTTTATGAGAAATCAAGATACTAATAAACAGATCCAAACAAATGAAAAAATAGAAGGCAATGTGAAATATCTCCTTGAGAA
>CM053580.1:364876878-364932626 GCA_028627135.1 Pseudochirops cupreus
AGGGTGGAGAGTGGTTGGAGGGGGCAGGATAGGAAGAAGGGACATGTAATCAGACTCTCACAGTGTGCTCACTATGGAGAGGTTCTGTGTAATTTCACATGTTCAGCCTGTATTTGATTGCTTTTCCTTCCCGTGGGGGTGGGTGACGAGGGAGGAAGAGAAAGAATCCAGAATCTAAAGTTCTATTATCAAATGTTAAAAATATATATCTCCCTCTATATATTTTCAATTATTATTATTATTATTATTATTATTAACTACATCCAACTAGAACTTGAGATATACAGGCACTGTGGTAGGGAGATCCATCCTGCCCTACTGAAAAGTCAGAGGGGTGATAGGGGAGGACATAGGAGAGAATAGATTGGGGGAGGGGGGATACACTGGGATGGCTGTTTTGGGGAGGTGGGTAGGGGAAAGATGGGGAGAAAATATGTAACTCAAAATCTTGTGGAAATGAATGATGGAAACTAAAATAAAATTTAAAGTCAATCAAAAAAAAAAAACCATACAAAGTGAACAGGGAGAGGAGGACGAGGAAAAAGGAGGAAGACTATGTTTAACTAAATTTGCTTTTAGTGGTCAGATTCAATAAGTTCTTGGGCTTTTTGCTATGTTCCACAGATAGCAAAACTGAATGGGTTGTTATGTGGTATGGACTTTTATGCAATAAAATTCAGCCTCATGCAAGCACTTCAAATAGATTGTAGTGATGTTAAATGTCCAAAGCCTACTCATGGGGTAGCTTTAAATGAGAGAACCAGCAGTATTTATCCTAGGATAGTATATTTACTCTTCAGGTTGTACTTCTCAACAAATCACAGGAAGTTTCTCTTTTGGTTCTACACATTCCTCTTTTGGATGGGCACATGCCTCTTGTACCTCAATGACATTCTATTCCCTTCTAATGTAATGGTTTCTTTGTGAGATTTTTAAAATTTGGGGAAATCTTAAAGGAACCCAGAATTAGTTACTTTAAAAATCTGCTAAAATGATTGCTGGATGCTGGAAATAATCAGTGGAACTTATTATAACAGATGTGTCTTTGAGAGGCTACCTTACTGCATGATAAGGAAAAGAAAAGAATGGTGCCTGGTGTTCTCTGGTTTCCATTATCACCTACAGTGATCACATTGTGAGCATTGAGTAGATGAATATGTGAGGGGCATTCATATTTCCAATAACAAAGCATCTGGAGAATTTTCATTATCTGGATGTCTCGCCTTTTAATAAGGATAGCTGTCTGTCACTGAAAGGTCTGCTTAGCTTAGTGCTTTTAATAAAAGACTGATGATTTTTCTTTACTCACTCATCATGTTTATATATTTCTTCCCCAAAACACCTAATGAACTGGGCAGTAAATAAAAGCCTGGTACCTTTGCTACTGTACAACTAGATTGAAGGAGAAGGAGTAGAAGACTAGTAAGAAAAATATCTTGATGCTCACTAAATCAAACACCTGCAGTAGCAGGTCAAAGCCTGTGATACCTTAAATAGCATACAATGCTGTGCACATCACAAGGAAACGAGAAAGCAGCAGGAAAACTGTTCAGTGCTATAGAAATAAATATAATTTTATTTTCTGACTATGGTAGTGCATATCTGTGAGCTGAGCCATCAGGGAGTCTCAGGTTGGTGGATTTCTTGAGCTTTGGAGTTCTGAGCTGCAGTGTGTTATGTCTTTTGGGTGTCCCCACTAAGTTTGGCATATCTTTAGTGAGTCCCTGGAAGGAGAGGTGCACCAGATTGTCTAAAGGAAGAATGAATCATCCTGTAGTTTTGAAACAGAGCATGTCAAAATTCCAAGGTCAGTTAGTAGTGGTATGGAGTCCATGCATAGCCCCTGTATTTCCAAACTACTTGAGATGGGGAGGTCCATTTATATTTCTGTATGTCTATATATACACATGTGTATGGATATATCTATGGCTACATCTATGTGTGTATAGGTATAGGTATATATTAATGTATATTATATCTATGGGTATATCTGCAGTGCCTCTGCATGCACATATATGTTTAAACATGCATTTATGCACACATGTATGTACATGCACATGGAGCACCTAGGTGGAGGATGGGGTAGCTAGGTAGCGCAGTAGATAGAGTGCTAGTTCTGGAATCAGAAGGACCTGAGTTCAATTGTGACCTCAGACACTCCCTAGCTGTGTGACCCTGAACAAGTCACATAACCCTTATTTGCCTCAATTCTTCATCTATAAAAAGGGGACAACTAGAGAAGGAAATGACAAACCACTGCAGTATCTTTGCCAAGAAAACACCAAATGGGATCACAAAAAGTCTGATGTGACTGAACAACAGTAACAATAAGCCCTATATGTTAGCTACTTGTATCTTTGCCAAGAAAACCCCATGGACATAATCCATGGGGTCACATAGAGTCAGACATGATTGAACAACACAACACATGTATCACTGTGTGTATATTTATACACACATGTATATGTATGAATGTATGTGTATATATGTATATGTATTCTTACATATATTTATGCACATCTCTATATCAAGATATAGACATAGGTATAGATAAAGATTTTCCAAAACACTTTCTGTATAGTATAGCTTATACAGGGTATGGATATCCTGTATATAACGTATATACATATATATGGCATACATATGAATCCGTGTGCCTATGTAGATACATCCTTGTATGTATATGTGTAGAAGTCAGAAGTCGAGGGATTGAGGAGTGATCAGGTAGCAAGGAAGTGAAAGAAATAGAAGCAGTGAATGCAGTTGCTTCTTTTCATCCGTTTAGCAAGTGAGAGGAAGGAAATGCCAGGGTCAAGAGAGCATTTGTTTTTAAAGCAGAAAATGAGTGTGTTTGTAAGCTGTGGAAAAGGAGCCAGTGGAAAAGGAGAAATTGAAAAGGAAAAAAGAAGGATGGTTCAGCAGGTCAGGCTCCCGAAGGAGATGGGATGAGATGGGATCAAGGGCACAAGTATAAGTGTTAGCACTGACATAGAGTAAAGTAACCTAATTCTCTGAGCCTGGAACAAAGGTAGGGAGGATGGCTGGAAGCATAGAGAGATTGGTGAGGCAGGGAGTAGAAGAGAATTCATGACAAGTGGTGACTTCATCTCTAACAATAATAATAATGCACAAAACTCTGGTTTGCAAGGAATTTTCTTCGCAATAATCCTGGAATGTAGATAGTATTATTATTCCCAATTCATGGATGAGAAGATTGAGAGTCCTAGAGGTTTAGTGTCTTGTCAATGACTATACAGCTAAAAGGTGTCTGAAGATGGATTCAAAACCAGAGTGTGTACCTGAAAAGCCTAGTATTCATTTAACTTTATCATGATATCTCTACTAAGAGAATAGGTGAGTAGTTAAGTAGTGACTATAAGGAAAAAAGAGTAGATTTGGAACAGCCTCTGGGGAGAGGGTAATAGGAAGACATTAAGAAATGAATACAAGTTTTTACTTTTCAAAGACAGCGGCCAAGTTGTGTATAAGTTGAATTAATTTGTTGACCAATTTTTCAGATTCTTGTCTTCAACCAGTGTTCTGTGG
Organism: Pseudochirops cupreus; assembly: GCA_028627135.1. Classification (NCBI taxonomy): domain Eukaryota; kingdom Metazoa; phylum Chordata; class Mammalia; order Diprotodontia; family Pseudocheiridae; genus Pseudochirops; species Pseudochirops cupreus. The sequence goes on from CM053580.1 coordinate 364,880,425, forward strand.
TCCAGGAGATAGATTATAGAAGGTGGGTGGTTTGAATGATTATGACAAAAGGAGAAATTGTTTGTGTCTATGTATGGGAGAGAAGAGATATTAGACTGAGTACCAAACTGAAGGTCTATAGAGTTGTTGTGCTGACCTCATTGTTGTATGCCTGTGAACTCTGGACAGTATACCAGTGCCATGCCAGGAAACTGAATCGCTTTCATTTGAATTGTCTTAGGAAGATTCTGAAGATTAGCTGGCAGGATAAGGTACAAGACACTGAGGTCCTTTCTCTAACTAAACTGCAAAGCATTCAAATTCTGATTCAGAGAGCACAACTCCAATGGGCTGGTCCCCTTATTCAAATACAAAACATATGCTTGCCCAAAAGACTGTTTTAGGGAGAACTCACACAGGGCAAGCATTCACATAGTGGTCAGAAAGAGTGATACAAAGACACTCTTAAGATCTCTCTTAAGAACTTAGGAATTGATTGTGTGACATGGGAGACACTGGCACAGGACAACTCAGAATAGTGCATCCCCATCAGAGAAGGTGCTGTGTTCTATGAGCAAAGCAGAATTGAAGCAGCTCAAAGGAAATACAGGATCCAAATACATTTGGAGAATCCACCCCATAGGTTCACACGAATCATTCATGCTCAACCTGTGGTAGAGAATTCAGAGCTCGTATTGGTGTGATCAGCCACAGTCAGACACATTGAAAAGACTCCAGCATAGTGATGTCATTTTGGTCCTTTTTGAGTATGAAGGACAACAAACAAATAAACAAACAAACAAACAGCAAACACACACTCACACACACATTTAAAATATAGTATCATAGAACGATTTGGTTTAGTTTGGTATGCAAAGAAAACCCCATAAACTTCCATAAACCCTGAGGTCACCATGATGTTCTAATACAGTGAAGCAAATTATATTCTCAGCATTGACTCATAATTGTCAAAAAACAGTTAAATGATTTTCGGTACAGTTTGTGTATTTTCTATCTCCAACCCAATACTTTGTAGACGAAACTAAAGAATTATGTTTTATATATTTTAGAAATATTTTCACTTATAGTAGTGAATGGACAGAAAAAGGCAAGAGACTTGTGATTACACTTGTATAGGGAATTTCCTTCCAGCTGAGGAAACTCTCTACAAATGCTTATTGGCATCTTCAGGGCAACTTAGTCTTAGAGAGCAGCATTGAGAGAATTGAGCATTGAGAAGATAAATGACTTAGCTAGGTCCACATGGTCATAGACAGGACTTGAGCTCAGCTCATCCTGGCTCCAATGTAGGCTCTTTTCACTATGCAATTTTGCCTCTTTTTATGATAAAGAAAAATAAACAGACACATTTTGTCGTTTAAATGGATTTCAGTTATCTCAAAATTTTACTGATGTTAAAAAAAGTAAATTAGGTTAAGGAGGCAGCATTGTGTAGCAGATATCTTGCCTTGAAGTCAGGAAGTTGTTGTTCAGTCATTTCAGTCATATCTGACTCCAGTTGGGGTTTTCTTTGTAGAAATACTGGAGTGGTTTGCCATTTACTTCTTTATCTCATTTTATAGATGAGGAAACTGAGGCAGACAGGGTTAAGTGACTTGCCCAGGGTAACACAGTTAGTTTATGAAGCCGGATTTGAACTTATTTTGACTTAGATTAAATTAATCTTTTTTTCATTTGATGCTTAAGTGATTCTCGAAACTTTTGACATGCCCACACCAACAGCTGCAGCAATATTTATAATAGTCATTGAAGGGTGCTCTTTAAGACCTCTAACTTCCTTCTGTTTCCTTGGAGCAATATCAATTCTGAAAAAAAATCACAGAACCAAAAAAGAGTAAAAGATGGTAATGAAGTATGTGTGTGTGTGTGTGTGTGTGTGTATGTGTGTGTGTGTGTGTGTGTGTGTGTGTGTGTGTGTAACAAAATCTAGTGCTCAACTAACAAGTATGAACTAAATATTGGGAAATAAGTTCAATTTGATTTCATCTGGTCAGACTTGTTCATTAGCTCAGTGCCATTAAGAGCACACATGCATGACCATTAGAGTCACAAATAAACCAACATCAAAATTATTTCTTGTCCCAAGTAATTTGCACACTGTTGTATACAAAGTGTTGCACTTAGTTAATTTTCATGTGGGATCCTGGATATCTTTTCAGCTTTGTGCTTCTTCTCCCAAGAACGCAACTCAACATAGTCGTGAAGTGAATGTTTTCAGACTTAGATATCACTTTGGAAGTTTGCGAGCTCTATAGGTCTTAGATTCCTGGCTCAGAGTTGACTGAAGGCAGAAGTATTTTTTTCCTAGAAATTATGATTACCAGCAAGAGGGTAAGTCCACATTTTTACCTGAATTGAGAAGAGGTACTGAGAATTTGCTTGAACAGTATAGAGCTAAAGTGAAAGGTAAATTGCATAATCAATAGCCCTGCAAACTATTTCATGTAGATATAGTTTTAGGCATTCATGTCCTGGCAGAATATTATGGTAGCTAATACTGCTGTATATTTGTCAAATTTGTGCTTATTAGTGATCTATTTTTAGCATTTCTCTTATGTCAAGGAAGTAAATATCAACCCCATAACTAATTCATATTCTACATTGAGAATCTTTCTACTGTCCCTTTTGGGGGATGACCTTGGACAAGAACACAAACTTTAAGCATTTTTTTTTAACCTAGTGCAATTGCAGTGGGGAATCTAACAAGTGAAAGAGTGACAGTAAAATGAGCCTAACTGCCCTCTCCCCCCACATTAGAGGGAAGGCCTCCTCAGGACTCAACCTATTGTGAATTGTTTACATAAATTTAGAGTAGAGTCAAATCAATGAGAATTTCTCAAGCACTGTGCTGAGGACCCCTTAGTGAATTGGGAAAGGGAGATTACCTCAGATCTCTGGGATCTCCAATGGTTTTCTATATTATATCAGAAAAAAAAAGAATTTATACTATCTTAATAGTTAGGAAATAACTAATTACCAATGATAGAATCATTGTTGAGTCAACTCTTTGTGTACAACAAAACCTTTGACTTTTTACATCAAAGATCAAAATCAATATCAAATATGAATGAAAAACTTTAAAAAAGAGATGATACAGCATGCAATTCATACAACCCAATATGAGGTGATTAAGTGAAATATTAAAGTCAAAAGATGGTAAAGAGATAAAAGATTCTACAAGGCACAGATTATCACCATTTCCTAAGAAGTTTAGTAAGTATAAATCAATTCCACAATAAAGAGACCAAAAGAACTTAGAAACAGCCTTAACCAGAAAATATTTGATTTCTTGCTAAGCAGAAAGATAAAACAGCCAGAGGCAACACCAATTTGAATTATGCAGTTGTACTAAAAATCAGATGGGAGTTGAAGATTATGAGCAATCTTGGTGCATGAAATAGCAAAGAGTAATAGAGGGACAAAATAGTTTCCTGAAAGTTTGGCAAGAGACCTGGTTAAGCCACATCATCCTGAGAACATTTTAAGATGGAATTTGAAAGAACAACAATTAAAGATGAAAAGTCAAAAAGATTTGTTGAGATAGCAAACTAAGTAACTGTTTTCTCCATCAACGACAGTAAAACTAGCACATTTGCACTCAGTATCACAGTGTCTAAAGTACAAAAACAAATAAATAGATGAGAAGAGTATCTGGATTATAACAAATGCAAATAGATAAAAGTCATAACCTCCCTGGTTCACTCTAAAATGTGGGTAGGGGGTAGACTAGATGGTCTTTTTGGTATTTCCAGCTACAGAGTTATGAAATCATTGTAATAATAATATCATGTAAAGATATAATCCAAGAAATGATTGCCTGGGAGAAAGAAGAGGGCTAGTCATGCAGTGAAAGCAAGGGGAAAATGAAGGACAGGCCACTTGGTACTCACACAATATCAAGAGATCTGGAGAAATATCCTGGGCTATAGGAAGATCACACTATGAAAGATTTACTGTGGTAGGATATGAATAGGAGTTGAATCGTGTAAGAAGATTTAGATGTTTTGTAGTCTGTAACACTGAAGGAATATTCATATGGTGAAATTAGTGAGAATTAACTTTTAAACTATGTATTTATGCACATATAAAAATTATGCTACATGAGAGTTAATCATATGTAATTTACTAATTGGTTGCTTTTTTTTATTTTGCACATGACTATGTAATGTATTCTATTATATTTATGGTTGTATCAAACCATACTGTTACTACCATACTTATAAAGATTTTAGTGGGAAGCATTGTCATTGCTATGGTAATTTTTTAGTAAAACTGTCATTATTTTTATATTGTATTAAACACAGTAACAAGAAAGGGATTATTCCAATTATCTACACTAAGACAACAAAATAGGTGAAAAATATATGTCACTCAGATTATAACATGATCCTGGATGTTCATCTTGTTCAGTTATCACACACATACATACAACATACATGTATAAACACATAGAATATGTGTATATATGTGTACTATATATGTGGGTATATATGTACACACATATACGTATTGTGTGTGTATGTATAAATATGTACCTTCTGTGGTTAATTAATAATGAAATGAGTTCAGAATTTTATAGAAGATATTGAGCTGGATTACATTTCAGAAATGGACTTCCATTTTAAATGACATAAAATTGCTTACTGAGAGAAAAGCTCATGACTTTAATATCATGATTCTCTCTGTATGGCTATATGGCTTCAAATCATAGGACAGCATAATCTCAGAAGAATCAGAATTATACTTAATCCCCAAAGCCCTAAAAATCATATGGTGCACATCAGTGAAGCTGCATCATCTGACCAACAATCGAGTTTAAGGAACCACATAAAAGATAGGCAAAAGTACCTGGAAAAGGTGAGCTGGGCATAGAATGAGAGACAACAGGTAGACAACTTGAGCACATAATAGCATTTCTCAGTTATTAAAAGAACCAGAGAAAAACCTCCTGTGCATTTGGTGAACCTTTTATGGAAAAATTTTGGGAAAACAGACAAGAATTGCAAAAGATAAGTTTATGTTGGCTTATGATCTGGATTGGTTTGGTAGAGTGATTATCCTGGATAAAATCACAAATTAGGAAAATATTATATTTTCAAATCTAAAAAATTATGTGCTATTTAGTATTCTGTTGGTTAGAATATGCTATTGAATGACACTTCTGTTTATTGACCTCCCAAATGTAATTGATTTTCATAATGATGATCTCAGGGCAATGTGATGAAATGTCTTCTGAGTCATCAAAAATGTCAAAGGTGAAATATGCCATTTTAAGTATAATCTACAATATCCTCATTCTTGTAAATTAATATATGGACAACATTTCAAAAATCCAGAATATTTTATTTAATCTGAATATCTCACAACTAATAGTCAGATAATCATCTATTCTACAACCTATTTTTAAGGTTGAAATATTGCTTTTTGTTAACTAGTTTCTGAAAATTAGTTCCTAAAATGAAAATCAAGGCCAAGTTCCATGAAATATTTGTTCCTTATTATAAATTTCCCTTTCAGTTATTTCATAATTAATGTAATATATTTGCTAAGAAAATTGAGTGAATATACAATTTTTAAATATAATGTGACATTGCCTCCACAAAGTTCTACTCTGATGACTCAACATGGTGTGGAGGTTCTCTCAGAATAGAATACTAATTGCATGACCTTGGGCAAGTCACTTTAACCTCCGTTTGTCTCACTTTCCTCAACTATAAAATGGTGATAACAATGACACCTACCTCCCAGAGCTGTTGGGAGGCTCAAATGAGGTAATATTTGTAAAGCACATAGCTTAGTGTTTGGGACATGGTGAACACTATGGAAATACTATTAATATGGTCGTTATCATCTTTGTTGTCATAATCATTAATCAGCATTATTATCATCATATTCCACCAGAAGGCAAGCTCTGAATAGTTCTACCTTCCCTTTAAGTCAAGTATAGTCTTAGCAATTCGGAGAGTCTGCTTTCCAAGGATTTGGCTTGCTAAGTCCAGAGAACTTCATCATCAGTAGAATGGACACTTAGTAATGAATGTTTCTGCCATGGTTAGTCATGGAATAAAGAAATATACAATGAACCTAGAGTCCTGTACAGCCCCCTTTCACTTCCACAAAATGGCAAAAAAAAGGAGCCAGATCATGGTAAGAATCAGAAGGTTTTTAGACTTTGTGCAAACTTAAAGTTAGCTGTCACTTCTCTTTAGATAAGATGCTTGTTCAAAGACAAGTAGTCTTGCATTTCAACAAATCCTTCCTGAAGGGGTCACACCACAAAGTACAGAGTAGATATACTATCAGAGGAAGCAAATCATGTCAATCTTGATGTTCTTACTATCATTTAAATCAGAACAAACTAGGACATTGAAGTTAAATGGAAAGATTACTCACAGGTTTTTCCTTGGAATTAGAAATGGAGGAATTGGCAGTTGTTTTTATTTTGCATCCAAGAACAACAAGAAACTTAGGACATTTGGTAAAATATATTGTGATGCTCATGATGTATATTTACAAAACAAGCACCCTGAAAATACTTGCAGCTTTTTTTTGTTTGTTTGTTTTTACCAGATCTCGGATTTTATGGGTTTAAGGAGGTCCTGGTGAGAAAATTTTACCAACGCAGTTCTGGACCTACCTTCTTAGCCAATTATAGTCTTAGAGGATTGTCAGGGGCACTAAGGGGTTAACTTATTTGCCTGTGTTTACACAGCCAGAATGTGTCTGAGTCAGAATTTCAACCCAGGTCTTGCCGATTCTGAGATGAGTTTTCTATTTACTAAATCAAACTGACTCATGTGACAGATTATGCAAATATAATAGTTAAAAACTGCAGCCCATGCCCAAGAGTATGGAGCCACTATACCCTTTAAATCTCAGCTAAGGGAATCCTTTGCTCTGAACCCATATATGTGGTCAGAATGAACTCAGTTCCAGGGGATCCTGTCCTCTAATGAGAGGCATTAGACACCTTTTTCTCACATTGATTTGTTTAATTAACCCTAATCTTGGTGCCCCCAGGGAAAATATAATTAAATGTTAGTTTTGACTTTTGTCTATCATATCCCTGAGGGATAAGGAGAAAAGTATTTCAGGTACAATGTAAACCAGGTAGAAGATAGATTTTTACTTCTTTTTCACAAAAGAAAGACCCCGAAGTCCATATGAATCAAAAGAATTAAGACACAATAATTCAAAATTATTGTTACATCCTCAGGAGTTTGGGATTTAAAAACTGTAAGAAAAAGCATTTTGTGGGGCTCTTAAATAGATATTTTACATTCCACCTTGGCTCTGTACTGTCCAAATAGCTCCTTTCCAAATAGCAAGAGTACTTGTTTTTGAACAAGCATCTTATCTAAAGAGAAGTGACAACTAACTCTAAGTTTTCACAAAGTCTAAAAACCTTCTGATTCTTACCATGATCTGGCTCCTTTTCTGCCATTCTGTGGAAGTGAAAGGGGGCTGTACAGGACTTCAGGTTCAGTGTTTATTTTTTATTTCATGACTAACCATGGCACAAACATTCATTACTAAGTGTCCATTCTACTGATGATGAAGTTCTCTGGACTTAGCAAGCCAAATCCTTGGAAAGCAGACTCTCTGAATTGCTAGCACTATACTTGACTTACAGGGAAGGTAGACCTGTATGTGTCCTGGGAATCCAGGATTTGAATTCATTCTTTTTGTTAGTGACTGTCTTCCTCAATGCAAAAACTCCCCTCTCCACCTAACTCTGAACAAGGAAGAAAGAATTTCAGGATTGCTGTTCAGTCACCTATTGTCAAACAAAGAAATATGAGATAGAAGAGGGAGCCAGAGGCCCAGGTTTGAGCTTGTCTGGTTGAAACTTACTATTTTCTCTGTGGAGCTTGGTAACATTTTGCTCACTTGTCAATGAAACATCCTTTCTGGGTATTTCCTACTTTTGTCCTTAACCAGAATTTCTAAAATGCTGCATTTCAAAATTTACTCACATGTGCCTTAAAGCCTATTGCACCTTCATTGTCCTCCTGAATTTTTACTTTTTCCTATAATTTTGTCTTTTCTTTTCATATACATCTGAGTCCTAACTTGTATATAAATTCATTTTTTAGATATTGTTCATACTTCTCAGATTTGTTCAAAATTTGCTATTGATCTTTATTCATTTTTAAATTCTGTTTTTTCCAATTTTCATTCTATATGTGCCTTTAAAAATACATTTGGAGTTTCAGCATTAATCTGATTCATACAATTCAGTAATAACTGAAAGCTTTATAACAAGAAAATAAAAATTGAATACAGTCAAATATGTGTTTTATAGACATGCTAAGAGAGTTTTAGTCCACTAGAAGGTGACTTCCATTCCTTTGGAAAAATTATCTAGTATTATCCCGTTATATCCTCCCATACTTCAAATCCTACTTTTGGTCACAGCATGAAATGTTGCCCTTTTTTGCATCTCTGAGTTTGAATACAAATCTTCTACCTTCTGGGAGACCTGGGGATCTAGACACCTGCCATTTGCCTACAGAAATATACATATTATGGAGTTCTAATTTAATTTCTAGCAGTACTCTCTGCTAGGGAATAACTACAGGAAAATGAATATAACTGGGATCTACAGGTAAACAGAAGTATTAAGTGTTTTAGTACCCCCCACATCTTCACATGCAATTGTATTTCAGATTATATTGGACATTAAACTTCTGATGTCTTATTATCATGATGAGACAGAAACGGAAAATGGCATAGAACTGCAGGCCATTCATTTTCATGACAAGCTTGCAGTATGAATGAAGAATTACAAATATAAACCATTCTCATTACCATCTCAAGGCTGTAATCTTTTTGTCCTCCAAAGATGTCATACCTGGGGCTCAGTTGTTTTAAATGGATCATATTTCATATTTCTAGATATTCTTGACCAGTCCAGTTATCAGTTCCAGCCATTGCTAAAATAAATGGAAATTACTCTCCCCCAGACTATTCAAGAAAATCTTGTCAACACTGAATACTAGTTATGAATATTTATGAACCATCTAAGCCCTTCTAAAAAAGCATAGCTATTTTGTTAAAAAGAAAAGTAAGGTTATTCAGATCACATCTCTATGTGTATGTAAATAGGTACATTCAATAACATCCTTTTTAAAAAAAATGAATTAGAGGATATACATATGAGACACAATTAGAAACCTTGGACACTCAAGTGACTAAATCTAATTTTCTGACTTGCCATCATAGGATCAAGTAAGTCTTTAAAGGAAGGTGCTCAAACAACCTTAGATCAGAGAATTGAATGTTTTCCTGTAGTTTAGTGCAATTATCTATTCACTGGAAATATGTCTTAAATGGGAATTGTGGGAAATAAATATTCAATTTCAGTAAAGCAAAGGGTAGCTTTAGGCTTCAGTGAAACCTATTAATAGAATGTAGACAGACATATCCACACATACATATACATATGTGCATATATATTACATGTCATATATATATATATATATATATATATATATATATATATATAGCTCTTGATCTGAGAAATAGTTCTGTTAACAATTTTATTTTTTGAAATCCCATGAAAAATCTTTATCAGATTTTATCAAGACAACTACCTGTACACAAATTACCACATATATTTATTACCACTATTCAGCAAGGACTATCAGTGTATACATTGTAACAGTCTTTTATTTTATATCATTTTTCCCTAGTCAAATAATTGGCTTTCTTTCTTCTCCTATAGTCTCCATTTCAATTTTAATACATGTCTAGTCAACTCAAGAAATATTTATGAAACACTTACCATATGCTAAAAGCAACCAGATGATATGGTACCTGACCTCAAGAAGCTTATAATCCACTTGAAGATCTATTTATAGATGAAGTAAAAGAAAACAAAATATATAATTGAGAGCTAAAAGTGCATGGTCCAAACTATATAATATACAGTGAAGACAAAGCCAGTTGTGGGAATGGAGAGTCAGAGACAGCTCATGAGAGGAAAGGTGGCTATTGAATGATGGATGGATGGAATTTGGATTTGCAGAGGGGAAAGGGAGGGGATGTTTTCAGAAGGAAGAAGAGCATGAGGAAGGTGATATAATTATAATGAGTAATAAGGATGATCTCTAGAAGAAAAAAAGTCAGGAAAACAGAAAACAACATTGTGCAATGAGAAGAATGTTGAATTTGGAGTGAGAAGAGGGATTTGAATCTTGGCTCTGTCCCTGTTGCCCTGTAGCCTTGACTGAGATACTTCACCTCAGGGTCCTTCATTTCTAGACTTTTATGTGAGGGGTTTAGACTAGATGGGGTCCTTTCTAGCTGTACATCTTAAGATTTCATAGTTTGACTGGACATAGAGTTCATCATATTGAAGATGTAAATGAAATATAAAGTTGGATAAATAAAGTGGAGTCAGACAAGGGTGAAGCTTGAATGCCAATCTAAGGTGTTTGCAACTGATGTTATAGGCAATGCGTATGCATTGCAGGTTCTATTGAACCTTTCCTATATCACCCTTGTCTTTTATCCTTGCTCTATCAAATCAGACTGAAGCAACAAAGACAAAAATCACCTGTGCACTTTAAGTAAATTTGCAACTTCAAATGAGCAAACATTTACTGAGTACTTGTTATATGCAGAGCACAGGTATGGGGACTCAATGAGGAAAATGATCCACTCTCAAGGACTTCATATTATTTTACTAGGTTATGAGAGGTATATGAAGGTGGGTAGTGAAAGGAAAATGGATAAGAAAAAGAATTAATAACTGGGGCAATTAAATTAAGGACAATTTTAATTTTAATCCCTTTTCTTTTTCATGCCTTTCAGTTTTTATGAGGTCATGGAGAGTTGACTCCCTTCTGATGAAAGTACATCCCTACCTATTCTTTTCAGTAGTGGTCATACTTTCCAGTCCTATATTCTTCTCCACCCTGACTCATTAATCAACGGGAAGAGGGGAGAGGTTACAGGAAGGGTGTCTCAGAATGGTCCTTGATCTCCATTGCTGCCTCCCAGAGTTTTCTTCTGACATCATCACTCAGTAAACTCTCCTCCATTGTGGCTCATTCAAATCCATATTTTTCATTAAATCAAGATTCTAGTAATTCCTATCTTGGCTTTCCAAGATGCTCTTCTTCCTTTTTCAGTGAGTTTAGGGACTGACTTATAGTTTTTCTTTTGTCTGCCCTAAGACTTATAGTTTTTCTTTTGTCTGTACTTAGACAAGGTGATTTCAACACATACACACAGATATATAGATGAGGTGATATAGAGATATAGATAGATAGGTAGATAATCCCTCAAACAACCTAAATTCATGGTTCCCCAATTTACTCAATGCATTTATGCATTTATTTATCACTTCACCTCAGCTATCACTTCATCTTTCTATCACTTACACATTCCTTATGGAACATGTTCCATGTTCATGAACTATGAACTATGAATTTTTTTTTATCAGATCATCATCTTTTACCATTTCACCTTTTCCTCTCTCTTAAAACTTGTAAGTTTTGTTCCTTATCCTCATCATAAACTCTAACCCTTCCATTCCTCATTTCTTTCCCAGGCCATCATCCCTGCACTGGTTATACTCTCTTCCCTGCCCATCTTGATTTGTTGGTGAACCAATTCATCTCGACTCTATCTCCTTTTCCCCTTGAGTCCTATGCCCCTTACTTCACCAAAAGTGAATTGCCCTGAAAAGTTCCAGTTTTGTATTGCTTCTGTAAACCTCTTCCTTCACTGCTATTCATGTAATGCTAAATGAAACTGGAGAATATCACAAAACCTTGCTGACTGACTCCATTGCAAATCTATGTTACATAATCTCAACTAGGCCCTCATTCTGTCATGATGACTCTTTATACCTCCTTAATCAATTCACTATCCCTCCCACCGTACTGGCTTTTACAAATCTTTTTATCCTTCCTCCAACCTCCCATAGATTAACTTCCCTTTGCTCTATCAGAGAATCACCTAACACCACATTTCACTTTAAAAAATGGGGCAATTCATCAAGAGCTCCTTCTCTTCCCTCTTCTTTGTCTCATATCGTCAGTTGCTTTTCTCACTATTTCCTTATTCACTCCTGTCTCACATAAATTGATGATCTTTCTCCTTACCACGACAAAGTCCTGTATGTGCACAGGTGATCCCATTTCATCTCATCTCCAGCAGACTACCCTCTTTGGTGTTCCAATTCTCATTAATTTTCAACTGTTCCTGTGAACTACCTGCTTCTCAGCTGCCTAAAAACGCTTCCATGTCTCCCCCATCCAACCTCCACAACTCAACCTTACTTAATTTGACCATCTCTACTAGTCATCAAACTATATCTCTCCTCCCTTTTGTGATTAATATCCTTACAAAGACCATGTATAATAAGTGCTTCCATTTCCTCTCACTCTTTACCAAAGCCTCTGCAGTCTAGCATCTGACGTCATCATTCAACTAAAATTGCTCTCTTCAAAGTTACCAATTATTTCTTGCTAAATCTAATTACCTACTCTGAATCTTCAATCTTCTTGCACTCTCTGCATCCCTTGCCACTATTCATTAGTTTCTTTTCTTTGATACTTGCTAAGTTTTTATAATACTGCTCTCTCCTGGTTCTCCTTCTATATATCTGACCACAACTTCTTACTCTTCTTTGCTGGATCTCATCCAGGTTATACCCAATAACCACAGATATCTTCCAAGTTTTTGTTCTGGGCCCTCTTCTCTTTTCACTCTATACTATTTTGTTGGTGATATCATCAGCTCCCAATGTTTCAATGATCGTCTTTATACTGATGATTATAGATATACTTATCCAATTCTAATATTCAAGTTGACCTTGAGTTTCACATCCTCAACTGCCTGTTGGACATAATCAATAGATTGTCTTATAGACATCTAAAACTCAACACATCCTGAACTGAACTCATTAGCCTTTCCCACAAGCCTTCCTCTTTTCCAGTCTTTTTATTATTTTTATTACTGTGAAGGGCACCACCATATTTCCAGTTACCTAAGCTCAAAACCTAGACGTCATCTTGGACTTGTCACTTCCTCTCACCCCCCATATGCGATGAATTGCTAAGTCCTAATTATCCTACTTTTGCCAAAATTCTTCTGTACTCCTCTCTTTTGACACTGCCAGCACCCTGATACAGGTCCTCATACTTCATACCTGAACTACTTCAGTAGCTTTCTGTTTGGTCACCCTACCTTAAAATTCCCTGTATTCTAGTTCATCTTCCTCTAAGCTATAAAAGTGATATTCCTAAAGGGCGGTTCTAACTACATCTCATTTAATAAACTCCCCAAACTCCTTATTAATTACCCTAAGCATCAAATACAAAGTTTTTTGGATCTTGAACCCTTTCAAAACCTGGCTTCTTCCTAATTTTCCTACATTCTTAAACTTTACTCACTCTTCATATACTCTGCAGTCTAATGACAGTGGTCTCCTAGATATTCCTTATATGACACTCCATCTCCCAACTCTGTACATTTTCACTGGCTCCCCTCTGATTACAATGCCCTTCCTCCTCATCTCTGCCTTCTGGCTTCCCCTGTCTTCCTTCAAGTTTCAGTTAAAATTCCCCCTTCTGCAAGATGACTTTACTTGTCTCCCCAGATATTCTAGATTGTACATGGTTGTATATAACTGTCTTCCCCATTACATTGTGAATTCCACAGGAACAAGTACTATTTGTTCAAGGAGGGGCTGAGAGTGACATCACATCACCCTTGGACAGAGAGACTTATCTCTATACCACCCCCAGCCTTGGGCAATCTATTCAAATAACATATGCCCCATCCAAGCCCAAGCAAAACAAAATGACTACTCCACTTAGGTGGAGTCTGAACAAGAAAGTTAGTCCAATCTCATTATCAGCAATGTCCCTGAATTTTTTAAAATCAAGATTTTAGAAGAAGAGGGGAACTCTGGATCTTCCCAAATTATTGATTATTAATAATAATTCCTCTCAGTCACTTTATTTGCTTAATTTCAAATTGTTTTGCAAAATGGTTATGCTAATTCATAGTGTCACCAATAATGAACCAGAATATGTACCTTCTTACAATCCTTCCAACATGGACTATTTAATGGGAAACTTTTAAAAATGAAATTCTAAATATGCAAAGAAGAACAATATTAGTAGGGAAGAAAATAGAAAGTTGTTTAAAGAGCCCATTGCAGATGAACAGGTAACTCACCAACCAACTTAAATTTAGAAAGATTTTAGGAGACAGTAAAAGAACAGAAAAGGAGGAATAATATAAATGCTTGGTTCTGTCCTGTAAGAATAGTATCTGGAATGCTAAACTTCAGAATTAGGTAGTGTGTGTGTGTGTGTGTGTGTGTGTGTGTGTGTGTGTATGTAAATATAGTTATGGAGGTGAAAACAGGATGCTCAAAAAGTGACAGAAGTATTGCTAGCCATGGATGACATAATGAGAACCAAGTAAATAGATGTGGCTGACCAGTTTAATTGTTATTTTGCCTCTTTTTTTTCCTCAAGGACAATTATATTTGTATTGTAAAGGATGGAACAAAAATGAATAATAGGGAGTTGATGCCTGATAGCAACTGTCTACATTTGGTGAATGAAGTCTTCAAATGAATTATATCATTGGGTCCTGAAAGAGCAGGCTGATATGATTGCCGGAAGTTTTTGCTCTTCTTTGTATCTGCACACACAGCATGGTGTCTGGTGTATAGCAGGTGATTAATAAATGCATATTGACTGATTGACAGAGACACAGTAATTTATCTTTGAAAAATCTTTCAGAATGGGAAGATACTTTAGGATTGGAAAAGATTAAATGTCATGATTTTTTTAAAAAGAGTGGGAAAATATGCAATCTGCCAACTATAGGCCAACGAACTTGGCTTTGATTCCAGGGAAAAATTCTAGTATGATTAAAAGAATAGTTAGAGAACATCTAGAAAAGTAAGAAGTGGACAAAAAGACTCAGATCAGGCCTACTAGTTTTATTTCCTTTCCTGATAGAATTTCTAAACTAGTAGGTCAGGAGAAGGCTGTTGTTTTCCTATATTTTAGCAAAGCATTTCACAAAGTCTCTGACACTGTTTTTGCAACAAAAAAATTGGAGAGACATGAGAAATCAAAATGGTGAAAGGCTTTGTCAATTAATCATTTTGTTATTAATACTTCAATCTCTTTGGGGAAGGAGTTCCCCAGCATAGTGTCCTTGCAATCTATACTTGGCCCAAGCAATTCAGTCTACTTATAAACGATTCAGACAAAAAGATAGATGACATGCTTATCATAGAAGTAGATAATAGAGATGGAAAGCATCACTGGCACTTTGGGCAAGAGAATCAGGATTCAAAAGACTTTTATAGGTTAGAGCATTGGGCTAAATCAAATAAGATCAAAATCCATATAAATTTGAGTCATACTTTAATTAAAAATAAAATTCACAGAGACAACAAGGGGGATATATGACTAGATAGCAGTTCAACTAAATTTGTTTAAAGGTTTTAGGGGAAAAGACTAGAGAATGAGCATTTATATAGCACCTACTATATGCCAGGCATTTTGCTAAGCACTTTTATTTCATTTTATTTTCACAACAAACCTGTGAGGTAGATACTTTCTATTCCCATTTTTACAGTTAAGAGAACTCAGGCAGAGAGGTTAAGTGACTTGCCTGAGGCCACATAGCTAGCAAAAGTCTGAGACCAGATCTAAATACTGGTCTTCCTAACTCCTGGCTCAACACTCTGTCCATTGCATCACCTAATTGTTTTAGTGGGTTGAAAACTTACTATGAGTCATTAATGTGATATGACAGCAAAGGTATCTGATATATTTTAATGCCATGCACCAGCAGATTCCCAAAAGAATGCTACTGTGAACAGCTTTTAGAGTTCAGATTACAAAATATAGTGAACACTCTGTTTATTCCATTACAAATCATGACAAACATTCAAAACATTACATCTTATCACAGAAAATGGCCACACAGTTTTCACTACAGTGGCCACAATATTTAGAACAAGGAACAATAGAATAATCAAACTTCCACTCATGGGGCAACTCAATACTTAATAATTAACAAGAAACAACAGAATAATCAAACTTCCACTCATGGAGCAACCATTAACTTACTCAGTCACTAATCTAGATTCACAATTAACTAAATATCATTAATCACAAATACAGTCATTAGAAAACCACACAAACCAGGTCCCAGCTCCCTCCTGAATCCACCAAACAGTCACCTGGATTCAGAGGAAGACAGCTCCAAGGTCCTTGTCCAATCCTCAGAAGTAGACAGCTCCCAGGTCTTTGTCCAGTACTCAGGGCAGTCCCTATCACATACTGAAGTTCACAGGGTGCAGCACATCTCAAACTCTTCACCATTTCTCTTGCCTGGAACTCAAGGATCAGCCAGGCCACGAACAAACAAAGTCTTATCCTGGTCATACTTCTTCAGTCCTCCAGCACTTCAGCTGGCCCTAGGACCCAGAAGGAATATCGGCCTTCCAGGCAGCCTTCCAGGCAAACCCTCTCAGCCCTCCAGGCAAGCTCTCTCAGCCCTCCAGGCGGCCTTCACCAGATTCTGGTCTCAGGAAAACTCCATCTCAGTTCTCGGTCAGTTTCCAGATGCTGGGAGAGAAACTCTCTCACTCTCTCTCTCTCTCTCTCTCTCTCTCTCTCTCTCTCTCTCTCTTTCTCTCTCTCTCTCTCTGAGCCAGCTTCAGTCTCCATGATTCTTTCTTCACCCAGAGCAATGTTCCAATTCTGTCTCTCCGTCTCTGGAATTCTTGCTTATATACACACACCAGCCTCCTGTCTCAGCCAATCCCCTTCTTCCACATCAACAGGGAGGTTCATGCCTTCTCAACAGTGGGATAGAGTTTGCACCTTCTACACTTAGCCCCAAGGTACTAAGTGCTAAGTATCTGCTAAACTGATTACTATTACATGTATCTTGAATTACATTTAAAAAGGCTTAGTGTCCAGAACTAGAGAATTGATGTTTTGATTTATACTGCCCTGATCAGATTGTATTTGGCCTATTGTGTTCAGGTCTAGGTCCCATATTTTAGGAAGGATGTTTATAAAGTGGAGAGCAACTAGGAAAATGAAAGCCTTGAAATCATGCCACATAAGGTTCAGTGAAGGAACTGAGGATGGTATCCTGAAGAAAATAAGACTGGGAATGGGAGCTGAGGGTTAGCTATGATCCTCATCTTCAAGTATTTGAAAAGCTGACACATGGGACAGGAAATAGACCTGTTTTGCTTAGTTCCCCATGAGCAATGCACATTTAAGCTTGATGTAAAGACATAAACCTATGAGCTACCTTAGGAATGAATAAATGAATGAATGAAAAAAGCATACTATGTGTATAATACATCCCTTGCTAAGTTAAGGGAATTAAAGTAGAAAAGCCAGGAAGTCTAAGAACCCAAAGAGGTCACATTGTAATATGTAAGAGATTTCAGAAAGAAGTGGATTCTTTTTCATTGGAAGTATCAAGCAAAAACTAGTTGTCTACTTGTAACTGGATGTTAAAGAGGGATTATTGTTGGGTACCATTTGAATTAGTTTGTCCCTTTCAACTCAAAAATTCCTTTATTCCTCCCCACCCCTAACCCCATGGAAACATTCAGTCCTTAAAGGCAAAATACAGTTCACTGAAACATCTTGAGTTTTAGTCAAACTTGCTTTAAAAGTAAAGTTGGACATTTGGGCTTTGTTCTAGTTCTATTTTTCTCTATATATTTTTGTTTACATTTTTTATATGTTTTATTCCAATCTTATGAATTATTTGCACATTTTCAGTTAATCATGGAAACTAAGAGTCATACTCTAACAGATAGGGACTATTATATAGCACCAATCTTTCCAGAGGGTTATTTTTTTTTCTGTAGGATTGTAGGATCTTCCCCTTCAAGAAACAATGTATTGAAGTGCAATTTTCCTTGATTTCCTGTGAACATGTTTTACCTTGCTAGTCTCTAGTTAAAGCCTGGAATATCCACTTTAAGAAAATACTAAGAAATCCACGTCAAAAGCTCTTTAAAAACACATGGAATTTTCCACAAACATTACCACTGAGGACTGGAGTTCAATTTCGTGGCAGAAAAGCAAACTCTGAGGTATAGTGTGGATAGTAATTACACAGAAATGCAGCATGTTAACATACAATTTCTCAACCAATAATTATACTGGAGAAAATGCTGAGTTTGCAAATGTCTAAAAATATGTCAATAATAAATACTTGCCGTTTGGAATTGGGAAGGATTCCAAAAGTGAAGAGAAACTCTGAACATAGTCTGGTTTTAACCTAGAATTTGTACACAGTAGGCACTCAATAAATATTGGTTTAATGAATCAATGATCTTCAATAACACCTGGAATCAATCGTGGTTATGGATATACCTGGAATACTTAGTGCACTTTTCCAGGGGCAAAATTTGTCCTCAGCACATTTGAATAATGCAGCTGTTTCATTTCCTCCACCCTTGGTCTTGGCCTCTGCTTTAAATGTCTTCAACTGTGTGCACTACTTTGACACCAAATACTCAGTGCCAGAGTAGGGAACTAGGCAGGGCTTCAGGCCTGGGAGACAATCCCATTGCCCCAGGGCACCTCTCTGAAGCAGCAGGAACACAGTGTTCTAGAGCTCACTATTCAAAATAGCACCTGCCAACTATGGAATCATTGTCCAATAGGCCCCTGGATTTTTCCTTCTCTGCCTTATCCAGCTGGTTTGTTTTTTAATCATCTATAAAATTCCTCTGAAGAGTTTTGTATTCTTTTCAATTTATTTTCTAAGTAGGATTTTAGTGATTGGAAGACGACAAACAAAATTCATAAATATGCTGTGCTGGGTTTTTTCTCCTTTTCCATTGAAGCAATATGGTGAAATGATGTCCAAATGAGGGTATACATGTCTGAAGAATGTCAGGACTGTCCCTACCTTAGGTATGTCAGAAATTCTGGCAAACTTGGGTAGTTTTCAATCACAGCCAAATGCTGAAGAGAGCTAACTGTTGAGCAATGATTAATTCCTGAACAAGCAGAGAGGGTATTTCTTGGAGTGCAAGACTTCTTCCAGGTATCAGAGGGAGAATGGACATAAACACTCAGTACAGCTCTTATGCTGCATACTAATCTTTTTATTTTTCTTTGATTCCTCTATCCCACTCTCCTTTGATCCTTCTGTCTTACTCTCCAAGCCAACTGTCTCAAATCTAGTATTTGCTCCTCAGAGCCCTTGATTCTATCCTATCATTTTCTTTCTCAGAATATGACCAAACACAGTACTCTGCTGAGAAAATAGAAGCCATTGTTTCAGAAATCTCTTGTTCACCTAACTCACAGAAGTAGAGAATCACAGATTCCCCAAATCTAATATTTCTTCTGAACCTATAAAATACCCGTTGGAATCTCATCCTAGATATCCATCTGTATCTCCAAATCAATATGTCCAAAACAGCATTTATTTTTTCCTCATAAATCTTTTCTCTAAACATTGCCGTTTCTGTTAAGGGAGTCATCATCATCCTAGTCTCTCAGCTTTGTAACCTAAATCATATTTAACTCCTCATTTTTTGAATCCTGTCCTCTCACTTGCCCTCTATGCCACATCTATTGCAAAATTCTGTTGGATCTCTTTCTAAAAAATCTCACATGCAACCCTTTGTCTCTATTCATATGGTCAATAACATGCCTATCACTGTAGTTGAAACTGTCTTCACCTGGGTTATTGTAATAGCCTCCTAATTCATCTCTCTGCTACCATTCTTGCCTCTCTCTACTTCACACTCCACACAGTTGCCAAATTAACCTTAACATTTACTAGCTCAAAGATTTTCAGTGGTTCTCTTTTGTTCCTAGGAAAAGATGCAGATTCTTCAGCCTGTCATTTAAGACCTTTTACAATCTTACTCCAATCTACCATTTCAACCTTACAATCCCCCTTACATATTCCATCCCCCCCTTCCCATGCACTTCTGTTCCTTACTGAACGGATAATTAGTTGTATTTTAGCTTATTATTCCATTTCCCATTTCTTTCTGTTTGTATAAATTACCTCCATCCTTTCAATGTATTCCTTCCTTATCTCTAATTCAGAATATTTATCTTGTTCCAAGTAGGAAGTTAAGAAGTTCAGATGTCCCATCCTCTTATTATAAGATTTCAATGTTACCCTTTCTGCTAGTGTTATCCACAACCCATGTCTAAAATCCTATTTGCATATCTCTCTCCTCGTTAGTGGTGCTCTGTGCCTACGTGATAGGTAGAATTGGTGAAAGTTTTAGAGAACACAGATCTTGCTCTTCTGGCTTCCAGCTTTGAGAGAGATGATATGGTTCTACACTCTCTTTAGCTAACGTATTTCTATTATATCCCTATCCCCAGCTTACTGCACTAGAGACTTTGTGAAATTTCCCCTTGGGTGAGATATAGGACTCAATATTTTCAAATGAGCTTAGATTTCTCTCTCCAATCAGAGAGTTTATTTATATGTTAGTGTCTGTGCACTCTCTCTCTCCCTTTTCCCTCTTTCTTCTTCTACAAATATCTGTAACACACATATATACATATGTTATCTATATCTACGTATCTGTGTATTGCATGATATATACATATATAGTCTTCTTATGCTTTCTATTTGATATTTACTCTTGGATAAATGAGTTTATTTGCTATTGACTATTGGTGTTCATTGTGAAACTGCTGTATGGTAGAAAAGAGTCAAACCTTGGATATGGTTTTGACTTATGACTCCCTGTGAGCCAAGTTTAGACTGATTCCTGTGGACCCATATGACTTATATGGCAAAACACACAACCCACACCCTTTACACTTGTACAATTGTTTTACACTCCCAGTAAAATAAAACTTCCCTTACGGGAGACCTTATGTAATTTTATTTTTTCATTCCATCCCCAGTAACCAGCAATATGCCTTATACATGGTAAATGCTTAATAAATGTTTGTTGGATAGAAATGAATCAATCCTGGATGAAGATTGCAAGAGGACTTCCTTGAAACTCTAAAACAATGATAGACCTTGTCTCTTTGTCATGGAAATAGAAGAGTGTATGTGCCTCTGTTTCTCGTTTTCTTAGATGTTTTGGGGAAGTAAACCTTTGCATTTGGAAAATCTCTCTGGAAATAATTTTTCTCATCTGCAAAATAAGAGAATTAGGCTGGATGGTTTTGAGGTTCTTTCTGTCTTCAAATCTATGATGCTATGAAACCCACCCAACTCCCTAGGGAGAAATGCAGACTAACAAGAAAGACAGTAACATTTGTGAAAAGTTAGGCAGAACTGCCCAAGAGAAACTCCAGAGGTCAGCATTGAGTTCATAATATCCAGTGAGACATGACTACCATCTAGTGGAAATTGAGGAAAATTGCATGGACAGTGACCACAGAAAAGGAAGGGGTGGGGGAGAGGGAGGGAAGGGAATAAATAAGCAATTATATAGCACCTATCAGATGAGAGGTACTGCTAAATCTTTCTACAAATATTAAACAAAGGTGGACAGAGAAGAGGAGCATTATTTGTTGATTCTGATTGCTGAGAGTTGTTCAGGTTGAAAGTCACAAGTAAAAGCAATGTTTTATAGAGAATCTGAGAAGCCACAGAGAATACAATTGATGTAAAGGATCAATCTCTTGGTACCATTTTTTTCTGAACTTATTCAGAGCAGTATGGCAATGTTGTAAGTGACTGAGGCTGTATAATAGGCCTCGGAGAGAATGGAGTCACTAAATGGGGAATCCCTGCATCTCTCTTTGTTTTAAACAGTTTTAATGTTTTTACAACTTTCTACATATTTATTTCCTAATCTACCTCTTTGTCTTCTTCTACTGTTCTTTATAACAAAGAAAAATTACACAAAATGACCAATGTAACAATCTTAGCTGTCCATATATGCTACATTCAGTACCTCTAGTCCCCTTTCTGCTACTAGAATAGGAAAATTATCAGCATTTGTCTTGATGATTAATGTTGGTCACTGCATTTGATCTGAATTCAATTATCTTTTGGTTTTGTTTTCATTTGTAAGCCCAAAGAATTATAGATTTAGACCTGAAAGACATCTTAGTGGCCATTGTGTCTAATCTTCTTCTTGTACATGTGGGAAAACTCTTAATCCAGGTTACTGGGACATATGAATCAAGAGAAGTGATAACATTATCTAAGGTCTACTAGGGTCCTTCCATAACATTGAAAACTCTAAAACAGGGAATATACCTAATGTTTTCCCCCAAATTTAGTTACATTAAATGGAGACATAAGAAGGTCATAATTGATCTGAGTGTTCATCCCAAAGCAAAAAGAAACATTATTTCAGGCAACACTTGATCGTAGGTTGAAGGACTTATTAAAAATACTTGCAGAAAGAGGACCATGAAAATAATTGTTGTTTCTTTGCCAACACTGATTTTAAAAACTTATAAGACAGCGGAATTCTCCAAAGAATTTAAGACCACAGATTAAATGTAGTCAACATCTTCAGTGCAAAGGTGAGCATAGTAGAAGATTGAAAAAGATCCATTGGAAAATATGACTGGTAGATGATACAGAAGCTTTGAATCTTATAAAAATTTTCTTTGAATAAAGAATCATAAAAATGGACATGAAATGAATAAAAAAATCGCATAAAGTAAAATTGCATTTTAACAAATAAGAAAAAAGTTATTAATATGGGCAACATTTCTGAATCCACTGTCTATAAAAATCATACAAATGATATAAAGTAAAAAGTGAATGCAAACTAGAAAAAAGAATAAAAATGAAAAATGACATAAAATGAAACACTTTTGATATGACTTGCTTAAGCTTGTCATTGATGCCCAAAATGGGAATAGACAAAGAAAAAATATCAACAATGATGATAATAACTTCATTGCAGAGAAAAGTTGAGTTCCACCATTGGGATAGTTTTATTTTTTATTTCTGCCTGTAATTCATGTAACTTTTCATTTAAGAATTTGGATGCTATGCATTTGTGCATACATGTTTAATATTGATATTAATTTGTTGTCTGTGTTTCCTTTTCCTAGTTTCCCTGCTTGTTCCTTTTAATTAGGTTCATTTTTGCTTTTTCTTTGTCTATCATAATTGTATAATTGCTATTCCTGCCTTTTTTTTTACTTCAGCTGAAACATAATAGATTCTGCTCCAGCTTATTTTAACTCTGTGTATGTGTGTGTGTGTGTGTGTGTGTGTGTGTGTGTGTGTGTTTATAAACAACATTTTGCTAGATTCTGATTTCTAATCCATTTTGCTATATGATTCTGTTTCATGGGTGAGTTCATTCCATTCACATTCACACTCACAGTTATGATTGCTAACTGTATATTTCCCTCCATCCTATATTTTTTTATTTGTCCTTCCCTCTTTGTTTTTATCCTGTCTCTCCTCTAAAGTCTGTTTTGTTTCTGACCTCCACCTTCTTTTACCTGTCCTCACTTTTATCACTTTCCCATTTCTCTTATCCCCTTCCCCTCTTCCTTCTCAGTGGGGTAAAATAGATTTCTATTACCAATTGAGTGTGTGTGTGTGTTTGTATGTATCCCTCTTTGAACCAATTTAGATGTGAGTGAGGTTTAAGTGTTAACCCCACCATGGCCAATATTTTCTCTCCACTCTAAAGGCCCTTCCTTGAATGCCTCTTTTATGTGAAATATTTTCCCCCATTCTTCTCACTTCCTCCTTTCCCAAGTGATTACCTCTTTCTTGCCTATCCATTTTTTTTACATCATCCCAACATAATTGACTCACTAATGAACACTCTTTTTAGGTAGAACACTCCTAAATGCCATAGTAATAATAAAGTTTTTAGAAGATATGTGTATCATCTTCCAATAGAGAAAGGTAAAATGTTTAACTTTATTGAGTGCCTTATGATATTTCTTTCACATTTACTTTTTTATGTTTCCCTTGAGTCTTGTGTTTGAAAGTAAAGTTTTATATTCAACTTTGTTCTTTTTATCAGGAATGTTTGCAAGTCCATTATTTAATTAAATATAATTTTTTTCCCTTAACGGATTATACCGTTTTCTAGGTATGTTCTTGCTTATAATCCCAGCTCTTTTGCCTTCTGGACTTTCATTCCAAGTCCTCCAGTCTTTCAAAATATTAGCTACTAAATCACATGTGACCCTCACTGTGGCTCCTTGCATGGCTTCTTCCTCCCTGCCTGAAGTATTTTTTTTTTGATCTGAGAGCTCTGGAATTTTACTAGGAGTTTTCATTTTGGTATCTCTTTCAGGAGGTGATGTATGGATTCTTTCAGTTTCTATTTTGTCCTCTGCTTCTGGTATACTGGAACAGCTTTCTAGGATAATTTCTTGAAATATGATGTCTAGGCTCTTTCATTGACCATGGCTTTCAGGTAATTCAATAATCCTTTTTTTAAATTTAAATTTTTTATTTTTTTAATTAAATTTTATGTTTATTTTTAGTTTACATCATTCATTTCCACAAGATTTTGAGTTACACTTTTCTCCCTGTCTTTCCCCTACCCACCACCCCAAAACAGTGATACCACTGTATACCCTGCTCTCTCCTATATCCTCCCCCATCCCTCCTCCCAGTTTCTGGTAGGGCAAGATGGATCTCCATATCCCAGTGCCTGTATATCTTGTTTCCCAGTTGCATGTAAATAATAATGATAATGATAATGATAATGATAACAATAATAATAATTATAATAATAATAAATTTTCTTTAAACATTTAATTTTACAACTTTGAATTCTGGATTCTTTCCCTTCCTCCCTCATCACCCACCCTTACTATTCTCTACTTTGACCCTGCCCCTTTTCAAAAGTGTGTGCTTCTAACTACCCTCCCCCCCAACTTGCCATCCCTTCTATCATACGTCCTCTCATCCCCTTCCTCTCTACTCTCCTGTAGGGCAAGATACCCATTTTAGAGTGTATGTCATTCCCTCCCTAAGCCACATTCAATGAGAATAAGGTTGACCCATTCCCTTTTGCCTTCCAGTTCTTCCCTTCCATTGTAACAGTTATACCTTGGCTCCGATTCTTCCCAACTCCTCTCATTATATTCCTCTCTCGCCTCTCAATTTCACCTTTTAAATATCATTCCCTTCCTATTCTATTGATCCTGTGCCCTCTGTCTAAGTATACCTGTACACACACATATATATATATATACACACTCACATATGTATTCATATGCACAAATACCCCCCTATATAGACACATATATGTATACATATACACACACATGCACATATATATATACATTTATATTACTTTCAACTATCCTCATGCTGAGAAAAGTTTCATAAGTTACAATTATTATTTTTCCATGTAGGCATGTAAATGGTTCAACTTTGATAAATACCTTATGATTTCTTTTCCCTATTTACCTTCTCATGCTTCTCTTGCTTCTGGTATTTGAATGTCAAATTTTCAATTAAGCTTTGGTTTTTTCATCAAGAATGCTTGAAAGTCCTCCACCTCATTGAATGACCATATTTTCCCCTGAAACAATATACTCAGTTTTGCTGGGTAGGTGATTTTTGGTTTTAATCCTATCTCCTTTGACTTCCAGAATATCATATTCCAAGCCCTTCAATCTCTTAATGCAGAGGCTGCTAGATCTTGTGGTATCCTGATTGTGTTTCCACAATATTCAAATTGTTTTTTCTTGGCTGCTTGTAGTATTTTCTCCTTGATCTGGGAATTCCAGAACCTGGCTATAATGTTCTTAGGAGTTTTCTTTTGGGGGTCTTTTTCAAGAGGTGATTGGTGAATTCTTTCCACTTCTATTTTGCTGTCTGGTTCTAGAATATCGGGGCAATTTTCCTTGAGAATTTCTCGAAGGATGATTTCTAGGTTCTTTTTTTGATCATGGCTTTCAGATAGTCCAATAATTTTAAAATTTGTTTCTCCTGGATCTATTTTCCAAGTCAGTTGTTTTTCCAATGAGATATTGCACATTGCCTGCTATTTTTTATTTTATTTGGATCTGTTTAATAATATCTTGATTTCTCCTAAAGTCATTAGCTTCCATTTGCTCCAGTCTAATTCTGAAGGAATTATTCTCTTCAGTGAGCTTTTGAAATTCTTTTTCCCTCTGGCAAATTCAACTTTTTGAGGCATTCTTCTCCTCATTGGCTTTTTGGGCCTCTCTTGCCATTTGAGTTAGTCTATTTTTTAAGGTATTATTTTCTTCAGTCAGGTTGTTAACTCTCTTGTCATGATTTTCTTGCATGATTCTCATTTCTCTTCCCAAATTTTCCTCCACTTCTCTTACTTGATTTTCAAAATCCTTCCTGAGCTCCTTCATGGTCTCTATCCAATTCATATTTTCTTGGAAGCATTTGGTGCAGTAGTTCTGACTGTGTTGTCTTCCTCCCATTCCATGCTTTGATCTTTTTTGTCTCCAAAAAAGGAAACCAGAATTTGATTGCTGTGCTTGCTTTGCTTCCTTTGCTTGCTCATCTTGCCACTCAGTTACTTGACTTTTGAGCTCTTTGCCACAGTAGAACTCTGCTTCCAGAGAGGAGAGCTTTGTCCCAAATAGCTGGGGTTTTTGCAGCTGCTAGAGCTATTAGTCGAGTGCCCTCTATGCTGCCCCCAGAAGCTCTGGCTCACTAGTGACACACCTCAGGACCACCACCCAAGAGTATGATCCAGATCCAGCCAGCTTAAAGCAAAAGCAATTGCCCTCTGAATGGTTGCTTGGTCCCTCTATGATCTGCAGGTCAGGAGCTCTGAAGCATCCATGTGGAGGCAGCTGCACTGCTATGATGCCTCCATTGCTTCTTGCCCCCAAGGGCAGGGGACAGACCACACTCCTCTGTCCCCTTTCAGTTCCAACAGAGTTCCACCCAGACCTTTTACTTTTTCTTTGGCGTTTATAGGTTGATATTTCTGGACACCACCACAGCTGCTGGTGATCCACTCTCCTGAAGTCTTCTCCAGCTGCTGCTGGTTGGAGCCACCCTAGGGCTAAAACCTCAGGCTCATGTAGGGCTGGGATCAGCTCCCAGCATGCTGTGATGGACCCTTCCTCTCTGCCTGCAGGGTTGCCTTCAGTGGAGGATTTTTTTCTCCCTCACTTTGTGGGTTCTGTATCTCTACAATTTGTCTAGAGTGGTAATATATAGGTATTTGAGGTGGTTATGGTGGAGCTCATGGAGTTGTCCTACTTCTATACCCCTGTCTTGGCTCTGCCTGGTATTTTCTCAGGAAAGATGGTGGAGTGGTTTGCCGTTTCCTTCTCCAGCTCATTCAATGATAAGAAAACTGAGGCAAACAGAGTGAATTTACTTACTCAGAGTCACACAGCTAGTAAAAATCTGAAGCTGTATTTGAACTCACAGAGATGAGTCTTCCTGACTCCAGGTCTGGCATTCTATCCTCTGAGGCACCTGGCTGCCCCTCTAAAATCAGGAAAGAAACAAAGGCATCATCAGCCACTGTAGATAAAGCATCCAGGTGAGTGGGATACACTCTCTCTCTGCATCCTCTGTGAAGACTCCTCAGAATAAGAAGGGAGGGAAAATATCTGGAAATGAGAGACAGACTTTTGTAAGACTCTAATTCAATAATTCTTAAAATTTAATCTCTTCATTATATTTTCCTTTTTTTTTTAACTAGATATGCACATTTTCTTCTATTTTTTTCATTCTTTTGACCTTATGTTATTTTTTCTTGATATCTCATGGAGTCTAGCTCCCATTAACTCAATCCTAATTTTTAATGAATTATTTTCTTCATTGGGATTTGTACCTCTTTTTACATTTGGTCAGTTCTGTTTTATAAGATGTTATTTTCTTTAGTTACTTTTTGTGCCTTTTTTTACCAAGATGTGAATTCTTTTCATAATTTTCTCCCTTTGCTTTTATTTCTTTATCCAAAATTTCCTCTGCCAGTCTTATTTGATTTTGAAAATGATTTTTTAGCTTTTCTAGGAATTCTTATTAAACTTGTGTCCAATCATTTTTTTTTCCTTTGAGGCTTTGTTTGTGGCTCTTTAAACAGCATTGTCTTTTTCTGAGTTTGTGTCTTGATCTTCCCTGTTACTGTAGTAGCTTTTTATGATCAGGTTCTGTTTTTGGTTTTTGCTCATTTCCCCACCCTATTTCTTGATTTGGAACTACATGTTAATGTTGGGCTTTGTTCCTGGCATGGAAGTAGGGGGGAAAGCACTGTCTCAAGTTTCAGGCTTTTTCACATGTATGTTTTTAGAGCTAACTCTGGGGGTGTTAAAGTTTTTGTGTTTCTAAGATAATGTTATCTGGGGAGACATGTGGTCACTCCTTTCTTGGTCTGCATTCTGATTCTTACCCAGGAAAAACCCCTGATCATTTTGTATTGCAATTGATACTACTTCTCAGGGTCACTCCTCCCTTAGTATCAGAAATTATGCTCTTATTCAGCGCTTCAATTCTCCCTTGACCAAAAATGCTGCTCTCTGCCCTAGAACTATAACCCAGAATTAGGTTGGCAATTAGAATTAGATTTGGCAGTGGAGTTGCCAAATATCATCTGATCCTAAGTCCAGTGCTAGCACAGGAGTATCTTGTAATCTCTTTCTGATCAAGTGCCAGGTCCCATTACTATCTCTGGCTTGAAAGCTCCTTAAGTTGCTCTTGCTTCTGTTACCACCACCTAGCCCTACCCCTGGTGTTTCATTCCCATGGACTTTGGGCCAACCTCCTCCCCTGTGTCACAGGGCTCTTAGTCTGACTTCCTATGTTGGCTTAGGCTGGAAGAATGTCTTACTCTATCCTTTTGTTGACTCTGTCACTCCAGAATTTTATTTGAGGCATTATATTAAAGTTGTTTGGAGGGGGATTTTAGGAAGGCTCAGCTGAATGCTTTCTCTACTCTTCCCATCTTTGCTCTGCCCCTTAAAGAATTCCAGATATTGTTTTGTGAGCAGTATTCCACAGCAGATTTTAACTTCACAATAACACAATCCAAAGAGATGAAGAATGCATTCTTATCTCACTGCCCTTATTGTTTCTGTACTATAAAGGGAATTTTCTAACAATATGCCTTCAATATATATATGTTAAAATCACACAAGAGATCCTGAAAGATGGAAAAATAGAAACAATTTTATTCTTTTACTCTCCAAATATCAATTCAATTGATTGTATCAGGCAAAATACACATGACCCTCCCCGAAAAATTGTTTGCCTCTGTCACACAGGGAATTCAGATAATATCATGTTAGCATGGTACAGAGTTCAAGTCAAACACAGATACCTGATAGATGGTGATGTATGCTAGATGTTTCCATTTGTGGATGACATTTCTTTTTTTTTTTACTTTATTTTTTTTTGTCTTTATTAATTAGTTTGTTTACTTTTAGTTTATAAGATTCAGTTCCACATTCTCTCGAAACTCAAATTTTCTCCTCCTCCCTCTCCTCCCCACCATGGGGACATGCAATCAAGTATAGGATCTGCAAATACTTTCACATTAGACATTAGTCAGGTTGTAAAGAAGGATTGTGACCAATGGAATGAACAATGGGAAAGAAGAAACAAAACCAAACAAGAAAAAGAAAGAGAACAGGTGTTGTGCAGAGAATAAGAGTGACTCAAGATCTCGGTTCAAGATAAATTTAGGTGTGGATTTATTAAACAATCATGCAACTACCAGAGTGTTCATCACTCAAATCGGCAGTAATCCTTGGGGGTACAGGCTTTGATTATAAAGGCTAAAACCACAATCAGAGAGGGGAGCTAGCAGAAGCCATGATGTACAGGAGCAAAGAACAGCCATTGGTTAGATCTATAGTTCAGGGCTAATTTTGGAATATGGCACAAAGGCACATGAGTGCAGTCTTCCTGTGACTCAGATATCCCTTGGAAGAGTAGGGGTAGTCAGCTCTTTCCAGAACAGGATGGAGGGTCATGGGGGAAGGGGAAACTGGAAAATCCCAGAAGAGGCGAGGGTCATGTTCCAGGTGAAGGGTATGGGGACCCTGCTTGTTCAGCAGAACAGGACAGGGTGGTCTCTGTATTATACCATAACCCTGAGTTGCATTTTGTACACTCACAGTGATTCAAGGAAAATATTAAGAATGCCAATAGGAAACTTTACCCTGAGCAATGTTCAGACATGCCTTAAAGCTGTTTCAAGCTATGACAAGATATAGGATAGAGACAAAGACAGAAATATAAAGGGGGCTTAATGGTGGCACACAAATTAGGTGGTGTGTAGTGACCTGATGTTTGGGTTTGGGTACAACACAGGTAGTTTGCTTCAATCTGCATTCAACCCTATTCTTTCTAGTTCATTCTAGTTCTTCCTCTGAATGTAGACATCTTTTTCCATCATGGGTCTTTTGGAGTTGTCTTATAACCTTGCATTGCTGAGAAGAGTCCAGTCTATCAAAGATGGTCATCACACATGTGTTGTGTCCATAACTGTGTACAGATTTCTCCAGGTTCTGCTCTTCTCACTCAGCATCAGTTTGTGTAAGTCTCTCCCAGTAAATATGAAGTCCATCTGCTCCTCATTTCTTATAGCACAATAATATTCCATTACATTCATATATGTGGATGACATTTCACAAAAATCTGGAGGAATGCAGTGTCCTGTAGGAGACTCATAATTATGCAAAAAAAGTAAAAAAAAACAAACAGAAAAATGTTGAAATACAAACTAGCCACCATCAAGGGCATTGGTGCCATTACATTTGAAATATCATATCTGACTTTCTGGTTCTTCCTTACACAGGACAACCCACCTTCTTACTCTGTGCATTTATGCTGAATGTCCAGGAAATCTTTCCCACCTCATCCCTACCTCCTGACTTCCTTGAAGTCTCAGCTAAAACCTCATCTTCTGCAAGCAGTCTTTCCGAGTCCTCCTTAATGTTAGTGCCTTCCCTATAAGATTATGTAGCTATCAACACATACACATCAAAACTCAAGTGGGTGGAGAATACCTGTTTTCCACACTAGGATATGCAATTCAATAGGCAGTGTGGATTATCTGGGACAGACACAGAAAATAGAAATTGAAATTATGCTAGTACTCAACTGAAAGGATGTAGGTTGTATTTCTTTTGGTCAGTTATATGGTTTTTTTGATGGCACCAAGTTTCTCACTGATTCAGGAGTGTACTTGTGTAACACTAACATTCTTCAAATGATATCATGTAGCTACAACCCATTCATCATCTTAGTTTCTAAAGAGCTGAAGTTTAGGGGCAGCTAGGAAGCACAATGAATAGAGCAACAGCCCTGGAGTCAGAAGGACCTGAGTTCAAATCCAGTGTCAGGCACTTAACACACTTACTAGCCATGTGACCTTGAGCAAGTAATTTAACCCCAATTGCCCTGCTTTCTGCCCTCCAAAAAGAAAAAAAAAAAGAATTGAAGTTGAGAAACATCTAAATGGTGATGTGAATAATTGTCATAAGTGGGTTGCAACTTAAAACAAATAAGGAATATTACATAGGAGAAGCCATGTAAAATAGATTATCAAAGAAATATATTACCAGAAGAAAAAAAAGACAGCTGGTCACATGGTTTATTATCTGTATGCTTCATTGGTATCTCTAAATTTTAAAAAATGTGATGAAGGTCCCTTGCACACCAGGTGGACTTTCTGTGAATAAATCTGGGTTTAAAAGGACAGAGTCACAAACTAGTCAGGCTAGCATAGATGGCTTATAATCATCATTGTCTGAGGAAATAATTACATCAATGAAATCACTGATCCTGTGGCATATTAGAGTTACACAACTGAAGTAGAGCTACTGTGACAGTTGTTAATGTGGAAATCTCAGTATAAAAATGTATACAGGTTTGTTCATAGACAAAGTTACACATCACATTTATCTTCTTTTCCAACGACATGGCTCTGATCTTTTTTTGTGTGTGTGTTTGTAAGAGTAATTGGGTAAGAGAATGAAATTCTTTCTCCTCCTCTCACCTTTTTATTTCTACCAGTTCCATTGCAATGCAATCCCTGTGCCTGTGATTGTAGACATAGAGCTGGAAAATAGACATAGAGCTAAAAGTGTACTTGGTCCCCTCAATTTACATATAAGGAAACTGAAGCCAAGAATTCTGAGATTTATTCAAGGTCACAAAGGTATTACATGATAAAGCCTATGTTCTTCAGGGTTAACTATGGGCATAAATATCATATAATGTTATTCCTTTTCTCAGAGTTTTTCAGCATAAGGTCCAGGACACTAAAATCATGGAAGAAATAGAAGTTGTCTCTTTTCCTGTGGTTACTGTGTTTATTATGATAGGTAATAAGTCCTTTTCTACCTTGATACATCTTTGATAAAGGAATGACTTCATCTCCAAATCCACCCTGCCTGGCACTGTCCTAGGCATCAGGAATACACAGACGAAAAAGAAACAATTCCAGTTTTTACTGAACTTACATTCTCTTGAGGAATGTGAATAGATATATGTAATACAAGGAAATTTGAGGAGGAAGAGAGCACTAATAAATGGAGAGATGACAGAAGTCTTTATGTAAGAAATGACCCTAAAGTGAACCTTGAAAGAAGATAAGGATCCAGAGACATGGTGATAAAGTGCAGGCATGTTTCTAGACACAGAGGATAGCCTATATAAAGGTACTCTTGTATAATTGATTATGATAAATAGCTTTCTAATCATACCAATGCTATGAAAGATGTTTGATCATCTGTGGGCCTAGATCTACTCCTAACTGTTGTCCTACATATGTTGTGTCTAAAGAAAACATGGCCAGTTAAATGACAAGTTATGTGGTGCTGGGGAAGGAGCAGTGAGTGGGGAGGCAGAAGATCTCAGACCAGTCACTTAAACTATTTGGATGCCAGGTTTCTATACACAAAGTGAGGAAGGTAGGCTAAATGATCTTTAAACTCTTCTACAGATCAGGGTTGTATAAGGACTGGGGCGTGAATTGCCTTGACAGGTGTGATCATCATAGTTAAGTGGTCCCTCAAACTGCCTTTGCTATTTTATACATAAACTGGTAGTTCCTCTTTTGTCAGGTACGTGTGTATATATATGTATCAGCATGTGTATGCATGCATGCGCAATATGCATATATTAGTTTATGTCAATATGTGCATATGAATGTGTATGTATGTGTATATATGTGCATATCCATGTCCATCTGTACATATAAGAATGCATAGTGCAAACTCATGTACATACAAAAGTTATATGTATATTATGTGTATATATGCATATGACTATATATGAGCATGAAAGTGTGCACTGTACATATGTATATGTATCTAAGTTATGCAAGCATGAATTATATATGTATTAATGTGTATGCGTATAGATATTGTGTATGTATGTGTATGTGTGTTGGAGGTAGACTAAGAAGCTCTGGGTAGGAAAATGTGATTAAAAGCTTTCCTTCTTCCTATTTCCAGTACATTCTTAAGCCTCCTAAAAACAAAGCAATGCATCAGACTTTTTTTCCCCTCAAACAATCTAAACTGAAAAAATACTAGAAATAACTAAACATGAAGAATATAAATATAATTTTTTAACCTTGAAGAACCAGCTAAATTTCCAACAGTGAAAAAAACAAATTTTAATCATCTGATTTTACCTCACATACTTGTATTAGAATCTTCTCTTTTTTTCTTTTTTTTTTCAGTCTAGAGCAAAGTTCTCAATGCTCATGCTTTAGCAGGGCATAATTTATTTAAGGACCAAATAACTAAGCTCAAAGCAACTTGATTTCCCTAGTGTACACTCTAAATTTCACTCTAGCAATCAAGCACAGTATATTTAAATGTGATTTAATAGCACTTAGTTCATATATTATTTAATTTATTGCATGGAGTGTCTGCACAATTTCATCATTGTGGTGCAAAAACAATTCCACTGAGTAACTGCGGCTGTTACAGCTACTGCTTTAGTATTAAAATGCAGTTTTCCCTATTATTCATATCCATTTCATTTAATACTGTGATAATTTTGAAATAAAACGCCATCCCATACTTTACTGTGTAGAAATGTATTTTCATATTATGTCCAAAATAATTAAGATGAAGTGGTGCTTAGTAC
Source organism: Pseudochirops cupreus (assembly GCA_028627135.1). NCBI lineage: Eukaryota > Metazoa > Chordata > Mammalia > Diprotodontia > Pseudocheiridae > Pseudochirops > Pseudochirops cupreus. The sequence continues at coordinate 364,914,460 of CM053580.1, forward strand.
TAAAAGTCCTTTCATGTCAAGAAGGAATGGTTTTGTAGGGTAAAGACCTAGACTGAAATCATAGCACTGAGTGTGTGTGACTGCCTAATGGCTTCCTTAAAAAAAATTCTGACAGATTCAATTTTCCTAAAAACAGCCCTGTGAAATTAGCCGTATTTCTGAAATAATAGTTGGGGGCCTAAGGTACAGGTTTCCTGTTGCATAAAACTTCCAGGAATAGTGCTTCTATGGGGCAGGTATAGAGGAAAGCGGATAATTCCATTTAGTGTATATTCCTGAAATGAATGTTAGGAATAATAGCAATAACAATCAATCGATAAACATTTATTAAGTGCCCACTATGTGCCAAGCCCCACACTAGTGCTGGAAATACAAAAAGAGGCAAAAGGCAGTCCCTGACCTCAATAATGGGTTATATTTGTCTAGCACTTTAAGGTTGGTAAAATGTGCTTTACAAAATATTGTCTTGTTTTATCCTCACAGCAGCCCTGGGAGATATATATTATTGTTAACCCCATATTATAGGCAATGAAACTGGGGAAGGCAAAAGTCAAGTGATTTGTTTAGAGTGACACAGCTAATAAGTTTCTGAGGACAGATTTGAACTTTGGTTTTCTTGTTTCCAAGTCCAGTACTCTATGAACTGTATGTGTGTGTGTCGGGGGAACGGTGGGGAAAGTTGGCATTTATTTTCTGTGTAACTTTGATAACTCACTGATCTTTTTTATGCCTCAGATATCCAAGCTATATGATGGTGTTGAGGATCCTGGCCTCCTTCCTTCTTCTTAGGGCTGGGGATAAATGAGGAAAAATGTTCGTTGAAATCAATGTAATATGCTAAAAAGATCAGGAAGAGGACTCACATTTTAATCCTGTTTCTACAGTTTTCTCCTACCAATTTGAAATCCTGTTTGCCTAGAGAGTCAGTTAGGAATTGTCAAAAGATTACCTTTCTGCAGCGACGTTCCAGGTGAGATTATATAATATAAAATGGTAATGATTTCAATTATACATAATATACACATATACATTTGTATATATGTGTATAGATAGAAGTGTATGTGTATTTGTACATACATAAACTAACATATGGATAAAACACAAATCAACAGAAGAGCAAAAAGATCAATAAATTTATCACGTAACTTTGAAAAATGAGAAAATCACCAAATTACTAACTCCAACATATGCACAAAAGCAGGAATGCTAAAAATTAAATAATGTACCTCAGATCCTGCTTTGAATCACAACCAACTATCAATGACTAACAAACATCTCTGGACCATTTGTCATGCTACTGCTTACTTTGGAACAAGAGACATGGATAGACCATACCCTGGGTGATATAATCCACTCAGGTTTAGAACCGTTGCCCTAGGACCAGATCATCATGATTGATATCTCATTCGGTGTTAATATACATGATTAATTATATCTAGCCTCAGAGAGCAGACTATGTTTCAAATCTTATCTGATCAGTTATCCAGGTGATCTCCTGAGTAAGGTTGTGCTGCACAATTGAGATGCATATATCCACATGGGATCTCTGAACATATAAACAGATGGCTTCAGAAGTATGGACAGATATCTCTGAAATCTTGCCTACCTTTCTTTGAGGGACATTAGTTCCTGCCCTGACGGGAGTAGGAGAAGGTGCCATGAAACTATTCACCAAGACATAGAAGTGCTAAACTAGAATTAAATACTTTTCTCCTAATCCTTTTGGTGGAGAAATAGGGAACTACAAATACCAAGTGAGGTGAATGGTATCTTATGTGGTCAATGTGTCACCTTCTTTTACCTTACCTGTATTTTACCTTACCTATATTTCTTTGTTACATGCATAGGAAGGTTGAATTGAAGTGTGTGTGTGTGTGTGGGGGGGATTATTGTGAAATGACAGCACTTTTGGGGAGGGTCTCAATATTTTTTTTTCTAAATACCCAATAAAATAGAGCTGGTTGAATATCAACCTAGCAGGAAATTTCTAGTAACATGACCCAACAATCTGCTCTTGTCCTTGTGAGTATCTGACCTACTCCTTATAACTTCAATGGCAAAGTCTGAATCACTGAATAGCCTGTTTGCTTGCCTTACATGCCATGATGTTGTGGTATTGCCTGCTGCCCTAGATAGATTAATATTTTCCTTGTTGCTCCCTACTTCTTGTATTCTCACTCCAGGAAGTGCCCGTAATAAAAACTTCTTGCTTTGGCATTGTCTGGTGGCTCTGAGATTTCTGTCAAATCTTCTTCAAGTCTCCAAATGGCTGAAATGGAATATGATGTATATTCAGGTTATGGTTTTGAGACTGAGTTGCATAATTTGCAGTAGGCTTACACATTAGAGTTTTTGTTAGTACACGGGAAAGTTTTTCTCTATGGTATTTTTCAGGGGGATTTATGCCAACAGAAGAATAAAATTCAGACAATTTGCTAGGTCACAGGCATCTGTCAAAAAGCTCATACTTATCAAGTGGACAAAGGAATTTAGTTTTGAATGGGTACCATTGGATGATGTCACCATGGCATACACCACACACCTGAAGCTGACTTTGAAAGAGAAAACCAAAATAATGTTAGCCTTTATCCAGTTGTAGGTAGACATTTGAAAACAAACAATTTCCAGTCTACCACTATCTTTTAAATAAATACCATAATATTCCTTTTCCCTATTTTGTGCTTTCATCCACCAGCCTCACCTGACAGGGAATAGTAATGGAAATTTTACTTCCTTTCTGCTTAAGGGCATGCTATCCATTTGCTTTCTCTGGCAGCCATTCATGATGAACGTTCTACTCTGGATATGGTTGGAGGGGTTTCTAGTACTTTTGAAAATTATACGTAAATAAAAAGTTGGAGGCAGAGGCAGAGACTGTTGTGTTTTTTTTGGGGGGGGGGGGTGGAGTTCAGTGAAGGAAAAAAGAAATAAATGGAGAAAATGCCAGTGTCTTCACTATGTAAAACAAAGGTTTGTCTGGGCTTTTTTTCCCTGGCTATATGGCACTTCTGTTATTTAGCAGCAAGATGAGTTCTGGCTTTGGTACAAATTAGACCATGGTCCAGACTCCTCTCCAAGCATCAGTTTCCTCATCTTTGACATGAGAGTATATCTCATAGAATCAGTGTGAAAAGTGCACTGTGAACCATGAAATGCATATTATTTATATTATTATAACAAATCAGTTAGAAAGTCCTTAGAAGAGCTTACAATTGCATATGGCATACATTGTGCTAAGTTTCAGGCTACGAAGAAAAAGCGAAAAACAGTTCTTGCCCTCAATAAGCTTTCATTCTCATGGGCAAGATGTCATGTACACCAATCATGTACATACAACGTGTCTTGTAGGTACAAGACACATACTAATGTGGAACATTAGTTAAAGGATATTTAAACATATTTTAAAATTGATTCCTTGATAGGCATGTGTTTAAAGATGAATGAGATTTGTTTTTAAATGAAGCAAGGTTGTTAATCTGGTATTTATGCCTAAGCACTTATTTTAAAACTTTGTGTTGATTAATAATTATGTGTGCTCATTCTCCTGCCCTTCCATATAACTCCTTACATTCCCCAGAAGAACCATTTCTTGAATATCCATTAAAATCTATTATGCAAACAAATTGTGTCCTCTTGAAAGCTTTTCTTTACTAAGTTTTAACTGGTTGACTATGCTTCCCAGCCCACAGTAGGGGAACTTCAATCACCAGGTCTGTTTTTGAAGAATCATAGAATTACTGCTTTACTGGATGATAGTAACTAACCTAATCAAACCCTGTCATTTTACAGATTAGGAAATTAATGTATGGTTAGTATAAAAAAAAGGGGCTTCAAACCAATACTCTAATTCAAAATGCAATACTTTTTTCAGTATAAAATCCTAAGTCTTCTTAGGACATACAGATCATTATTATATATCTTAATCCAACCTATCACTTCTCATATCACACTTAATATAATCTATGTTATAGTTGATATGTCTCTATAAGTAAGACATACAGGTTACCATAATCTATCTTAATACAGTCTGTCCTTCAGTTGCAATAATAATTCTTAAAACATATTTTGATATATGCATCAGTCTTCCTATTACATAGAATGATGAATCTGGCTTCCTTCTCTTCAATTTTTTGTCCACTCTTTTTTTTTTTCATAAAGGGACTGGACTTGCAAATTCACTTGTATAGGGAAATTTCTGGTAAGGAAGCTCCTTCTTTCAGCAGAAGTTGGCATATTTTCTTCAAATTTATATTTTAGAGAGTTGTCTAGAACTTCAAGAGGTTAAATAACTTGACTCAAAGTCACGAAACCAGTATGGACCAGAGGTGAAACTTGGCTTCATGTCTTTCTGGTACTAATGCAGGTTCTTTATTATGTAACATGGTCTCTTGTATAATACTGTCTAGTTAATTCTCCAACTTTGGCAAATGTTTGAATCTTTTCATTCTATTGTTCAAAAACACATAGTTCCTCCAATTTCATTGAATCATGTTGGAATTTCTCTGCCCAGCATTTGAAATGGCCAATCAACTATCATTCTGATTCATCTTTCTCTACTTAGAGAATCTCAGAGTCAGAAGGAAGCTCAGGTGCCATCTAGGCCGACTCATATTTGGAGAGGAATATCCTTTACTCCATGTTCAGCAACCTGGACATCTAGCTTCAGCTGAAAGACGTCTAATAATGGGGAACTTACTGACTTCTGAGGCAATCCATTTTATTTTTTTACAGTTCAGATGATTAGAAAGACATTTCCATTGACAGTAAATACAACTTCTGCATTCAATTCTCTTAATTATGTCTTTTGAGACCATGAAAAATGAGTCTAATCTCTCTACCATATGACATCCTGTCAAAACTTTGGGAAAATTATCATTTCCCACTTACCCTCACCTTCCCCCCACCCTGGGAGTCTTTGATTTTTTTTTAAGGTAAATATAGGATTAAAGAATTAGTGCTGTAAGGGACCATAGGGACTACCTATTCCAAATTCCTCATTTTATTAATGAGAAAAAAAATGAGGTCCAGTTACATTAAGTGACTTTCATGCTCTACCCTAATATCTCTACATTCCAAAGTTGCTCAGATAACATGGTTTTTAGTTTCTTCACCATTTTGAAGACTCTCCTTTAAATATGCTATAGCTTCTCCCAAAAATGAGGTGTATAGAATTGAAAAGAATACTCTAGATGAGGTCTGACTTAAGCAGAGTACAGCTGAAAGATCATCTTTCTCATTCTGGACATTGTGCTTTTTAATGCATCTATACCAAGATTGGGAAGCTAAATGGCACAGTAGATAGAGTACCAGTCTTGGGATCAAGAAGACTCATCTCACTGAGTTCAAATCCTGCCTCAGACACTTACTAGCCAAATGACCCTGGGCAGGCCACTTCATCCTGTTTGCCTCAGCTTCCTTATCTGTAAAGTGAGCTGGAGAATGAAATGACAAACCACTCTAGCGTCTTTGCCAAGAAACCCCAAAATGGGATTATGAAGAGTAAGATACAAATGAAAAACAAGTGAACAACAAATACAAGATTACATTAGATTTTTTAAGCTGCCATGTTGCATTTATTAACTCACATTGTGCTTCTAACTCACTAAAAAATAAAAGCTTGCATTTTTTCCTATCCTGTAATTTTGTTATTTTTTCTTTTTAAAATAATATTTTATTTTTCCCAGTCTCATGTAAAACCAATTTTTTAACATTTTTTTAAAACTTGAGTTGCAAACTCTGTCTCTGTTCCTCTGCTCCCCTCTCCCTGAGATAGTAAGCAATTTGATACAGGTTATTCATCTGCAATCATGCAAAACGTATTTCCATATTCATCATGTTGTGAAAGAAAATACATGCCACCCCCCCCCCAAAAAAAAACATGGAAAAAATAAAGGAAATGAAAAACAGTATGCTTCACTCTGCATTCAGACTCCATCAGTTCTTTCTCTGGAGGTGGATACTATTTTTCATCATGAGTCCTTTTTGAACTGTCTTGTATCATAACATTGTTGAGAATAACTAAGTCATTCACAGTTGATCATAGTAGAATATTGCTATTACTGTACACACAGTTTTGCTCACTTCATTTTGCATCAGTTTCTGTCATTTTTTTCTGAAACCATCCTGTTCATTGTTTCTTATAGCACAATAGTGTCCCATCAAAATCATTTATCACAACTTGTTTAGCAATTCCCCATCAATTTCCAATTCCCATCAATTTCCAACTCTTTGTCACCACTAAAAGAGTTGCTATGAAAAATTTTTTTTACAAACAGATCCTTTTCCCTTTTTAAAAATCCCTTTGGGGTACTGACCTAGTAGTGGTATTGCTGGGACCTAGTTCCAAATTGCTCCCCAGAATGACTGGATCAATTCACAACTCCACCAACTGTGCATTAGGTCCCAATTTTCCCACATCCCTTCCAACATTTATCATTTTCCTTTCCTGTCACATTAATAATATGATATATGTGAGGTGGTACTTTAGAGTTGTTTTATTTTGTGTTTCTCTATCAACAATGACTTAGAGCATTTTATATGAATAAATAGTTTTGATCTCTTCATCTGAAAACTTCCCTTTGACCATTTATCAGTTGAGGCCATCATATAATTCTGAATTAGATTTTCTTTACCAGATGAAGGGGATTACATTAATTCTAATTACATTTCTTCTTTAATCGCCCCATATTTGTTGCCTACTGGGAACTTTTTAGATCTGACATCTGGTATGATAGATATTGGTTTTTTTCTGTCATCTGCAAATTTCTTTTTATTAATTAGTTTATTCTTAGTTTTCCCCATACACTTCCATAAGATTTTGAGTTCCAAATTTTCTCCCTCTCCCTCTCATCCCCCTATGCCAAGATGTTGCGCAATCTGATATAGGCCCTACATATACATATTTTCACATTAGTAATGTTGTAAAGAAGAATTGGAACCAGTAGGAGGAACCACAAGAAAGAAGGGGGAAAAAAACAGCAAATAATATGCTTTGATCTGCATTCAGACTCCATAGTTCTTTTTCTGGACAGGAATAACATTTTCCATCATGAGTCTTTTGGAGTTGTATTAGATTCTTGCATTGCTAAGAAGAAATAAGCTTATGAAAATTAGTCCTCACACAATGTTGCTGTTACTGTGTACAATTTTCTCCTGCTTCTACTCTCTTCACTCAGCATCAGTTCATATAAGTCTTTCCAGGTTTTTCTAAAGTCCTCCTGCTTATCATTTCTTGTGGAGCAGTAAGTATTCCATCACATTCATGCACTACAACTTGTTCCATCTTTCCTCAATTGATTGGTATCCCCTCAATTTCCAATTCTTGGTCACTACAAAAAGAGCTTCTATAAATACTTTTGTATATGTTGGTCCTTTTCACATTTTTATGACCTCTTCAGGATACAGACCTAGAAGTGGTACTGCTGGGTCAAAGAGCATGCACAGTTTCATAGATCTTTGGGAATAGTTCTAAATTGATCTCCAAAATGGTTGGATCAGTCCACAACTCCACCAACAATACATTAGTGTTCCACTTTTCCTATATCTTCTCCAACATTTGTCATTTTGCCGTTTTGTCATGTTACCCAATCTGATAGGTGTGATGTAGTACCTCAGAGTTGTTTTGATTTGCATTTATCTAATCAACAGTGATTTAGAGTATTTTTTTTCATATGACTATATATAGCTTTAATTTCTTCATCTGAAAACTGCCCATTCATATCCTTTTACCATTTATCAATTGGGGAATGTCATCTGCAAATTTTATAAACATGCCATTTATGCCTTCATCTCAGGCACCTATCAAAATACATATTCTTGTGTTACTCCACTAGAGACTCCTTCCTTTTTGATATTGACTTATTAATCATTTTTCTTTGCATCCCATCATTGCACCAGTTTCAAATGTGCCTAGACTAACCAATTCATTAATTCCTCCATAGAATGGTTAATCTTTCTATCTTTTCATTACCATTTTCTCATCATTGTTTTTACTGTGGAAATTGCTTGAGATATCTCCCATCCTTTACTCCACGGATTCAGACATTTTACTTTCTTCAAAGATTAATTTATGAATCACCTTCTCCAAAACCTTCCCTGTCTCTGCTTTTTCATATTGATCTTTCTTTGACTTTTAATTCCTTTATTACTAATGTTGCTTTACAAGTATTATCCACTTAGGATCTTCACTTTTGTACAAATGGCTTAGATTCTGCCACAGAAACTCCCCTTGATGCTGCCACTGAAAATTTTTGGTACTTGTTTCTCTTATTGTTTCAATTCACTCCTGATTGCCTCGAAGAAACCAAGCAATCTTCTCTCTTCCTCTACCCCAATCCAACTTAACCAAACATCAGTTCTCCATTTTGGTGATTGCCCCACTCTTCATTTACAATGGGAGTGGGCAGGTTCTCTAGTTGTAGAAATGAAGTGACTAGCTTACAGGAATCAGCAGGAAAGCAAAGAAATCCTGCTTAGTGCTTACAGTTTGTTGACAGTGATGAGAGGAAGAATATAATCAAACACAAAAAACACATTTTATAAGCTACTTTTATGTGTTGAGAACTCTTCTAGGCCCTGAAGATTTTGGTGAGACACAATCACTGCCCTAATTGAGTTTTTGATTTGGAGAAGAAATAGAAGCGGTGTGGACAAAGCTTTTTCCATCTTAATATGGATTTCTAGACTCTCTATTCATCTGGCATAGTCAGCATGCTCAACCAAGCCAGTGACAATATTCATCAGTACTTAGGGAAAATGCCAGAAAGGCAGGTAGAGAAGGTATGTTCTAAAGTGAATGAAGAATAAGAATACTTCAAGTACCTAGGTCAAGTAAATGACCAGGATACTTGTGGAGTGTTGAGATCAAAACCATTGAACCAAGTGAGTGAACTGTTCACCAATCAGAAAACTGAAAACAAAGGGAGTTCATGGATAATTACGAAGCCAGAATTGAGTGGCAGGAAGAAAAAGAGGTGAGTTGCCTTGTCTTCCACAACTCCCCTGTTAAACTGTGTTCCTCTAGTACTTCACAAACTGTTAATTATAAAAAAAATATACAATTTCTTTACCCCAGTGAAATTGGTCTTTTGTTGTTGCTGTTGTTTCCTACATATGCAATGCAATGTAGGTCCGTTTTTTTTTCTTTTGACGTTTACTGTTTATACTGCCTAGATTGTCTTAGTCATCATGGAAACAAAAGATCATAGATAAAAAAAACTGGAAAAGCTTCCAGAGGTTATCTAGTCCAAACCCCTCATTTTATAAGTGAGGAGACTGAGGTTCATGTTGGTTAAGTGATTTAATCAGGCTCATAGAGATAGTGAGGATCAGAGGTGGGATTTAAACCCAGCTTTTTTCACCTCAGGGCCAATGTTAAGCCCTGCCATTCTTTTATTTTTTTTAATTAATAGTATTTTTTTTCTCAAGTTACATGTAAAGATAATTTTCAACATTCATTTTTGTAAGATTTTGAGTCCTAAATTTCTCTCTCCCTTCCTTTCCTCCCCTCTCCTCAAGACAATAAGCCATCTGATATAGGTTATACATGTATAATTACATTAAACATGACATTAGTCATGTTGTGAAAGATGAATTGGAACAAAAGGGAAAAATCACAAGAAAGAAATTTCATCCCATTCACATTCACAGTTATGATTACAAACTATATCTCCCTCCATCATATTTTCCCCTTTTTTGTACTTTTCTCTTTCCTTTTAGCCTGTCCCTCCTCACCAGTGTTTTGTTTCTGACCACTACCTCTTTCAATCTTCCCTCCCTTCTATCACCCTCATTCCCTTTTCTTTCCCCTTTCCCCTTTCACTTTCCTATAGGATAACATAAATTTCTATTTCCAATTGACTGTGCATGTTATTCCCTCTCTGGGACAAATACAAAAATATAAAGATTCAAACAGTGCTAACCCCCTCCCTTCTTTCCCTCTACTGTAATAGATCTTTTGTGCTTCTTCATGTGATGTAATTTACCCTATTCTTCCTCCCCTTTTTCTCTTTTCCCAATATAATTCCTTCCCCCTTTCATTTTGTTTTTAATTATCACATCAAAGTGTAGTAGCAAACACCTTAGCATATCCAGGATGGCTGCTAGCCCAGGTCCTTTGATCTTATTTTCTAAAGGAAAGCAACTTAAAAAGGGTTAACAACCTTACTGTAATCAAACATATATATATATATATATATATATATAATTTACCTAGTTGAGGTGAAAAAGTCAGCACTCTGAACTTCAGAGAATACAAACAGAAGTTACAAGCAAACAAAAAATACAGACAGAGAAAATAATACAATTCAAAGACAAACAGACAGGGCTTCTAGTTGTCTGACCATTACATACATACAGGGCTAGTTAAGAGAGAGGGAAGCACCAACATCTGGGTTTTCAAAGCTAGGGATCTCAATGTCTGCTCTGGCCAAATCACACAACTCTTCCCAAAGTGAGCCCCAAGGCAAACCTCACCTCAGAAGTATATATAACCTTCTCTGGGGTCAGAGAACATCACAACCCTCATCACTCACTGCCTAATTACAAAGTAACAAGGTGTAAGCACTCCTGAAAAACGAGCTACCCTAAGCAAGCTTCTTCTGTGGGTTCTGTTCCACCCTTCAGCAAATTCCTCCCACCACAGGTTCCATGTGACAACATTCAGCCTATTGAGGGCAGAGTAGATTTTCAAATTAGGGAAGGTCCTCAAATTCACTTAGGCTTATTAAAAGGCAGGGAAGAACATCAAATTCCCTTGCCATTATATAAAGTCAACTTATACCCACATCCTCTGCCTGTGTATACTCTTTCTAACTGCCCTAATAGAGATACAGTTCTCAGGAGTTACAAGTATCATCTTCCCATGTAGGGATGTAAACTGCTTAATCTTATGGAATAACATATTCTTTTCTATCTTGTTTTACCTTTTTAATGCTTATCTTGAGTGTTGTATTTCAATGTCAAATTTTCTGTTCAGTTCTGGGCTTTTCATTAGGAAAGTTTGAAAGTCCCCTATTTCATTGAATATAAATGTTTTCCCCTGAAAGATTATGCTCAATTTTGCTGGGTGGTTGATTCTTGGTTATAATCCAAACTCCTTTGTCTTCTGGAATGTCATATTCCAAGTCCTCTGATCCTTTAATGGAGAAGCTGCTAAGTCTTGTGTAATCCTGACTGTGGCTCCTTGATATTTGAATTATTTCTTTCTGGCTGCTGGCTGTAGGGTAGCTTGTTTTTCAGGCATGCTCACACTTTGCTACTTTGTAATTAGGCAGTAAGTCATGAGGGTTGTGATGTTCTCTGACCCTGTTATCTGACCTGATAATTCTGGAATTTGGCTACTATATTCCTTGGAGTTTTCATTTTGGGATCTCTTTCAGAAGGTGATTGGTAGATTTTTTTCAATGAGTATTTTACCCCCTGGTTCTAACATATCAGGGGAATTTTCCTTACTAATTTCTCAAAAGATGCTGTTCAGGGTCTTTTTTTATCATGGTTTTCAGGTAGTTCAATAATTCTCAAATTATATCTCCTGGATCTATTTTCCAGGTTAGCTTTTTTTCAATGAGGCATTTTATATTTTCTTCTATTTTTTCATTCTTTTTATTTTGTTTGACTAATTCTTGATGTCTCATGGAGTTATTAGCTTCTACTTGCCAATTCTAGTTTTTAAAATATTATTTTCTTCAGTTACATTTTGTATCACCTTTTCCCTTTAACCCCTACCATTCTTAAAAAGTCTCAGCTCACTATATAAATTTTTTTCCTATGAAATCTTCAGTCACGGCTCCAATCTTCAGTGGTCACCTTTTTTAGCTCTTGTAATGCTCTTTGGCCAACCCACTTGTTGGGCAACTAGTACACATTCCTTATTTTTTTTTTTGGCTCCTAGTAATTACTTAGGGGTTGTTTAGATCAATATCCCATATCATCTTCTAGACTACGAAGTCTTCAAGAGGATGGAGTATGTCATATACTTCCTTAAATCAGTTGGTGGTCACTATATGTTTGTTGGTAGTAGCTAGGATGCTGTCAATGCTTTTGATTAAGAGGATAATAAAATATCATATGTTCAATTCACTGACCTTCAGAAGAAAGTTTCAAGAAACTGAAAATTTTGTATATAGACAACAAAAAGTTTCTGATTCTGTATTAGTTAAATAGGCTCAATTCAAACCCTTAAGAATTTTCCTGAGAATTTAAGGATACTTCCTCAGAACCTATTACAGTGCTATTCTAGATACCTCTGGGAAAGGCACAATTAACATTCTCAGCAGTTGCTGTTTTTAAGAGTAGTGATTTTTTTCCCCTCAACTACAGTCAAAGCTTAGCAATTGATTAAACTAGAGGAAAAGTGAAAGAGAATCCTTTCTTTTATGTTTTATTAGTTTGCTCAAATTTCCCTCTGTGATGGGAAACATATATTCTCTGAATACAAAAGGAATGATAGCTTCTCCCCCCCAACCTCACCCCTGCCCACTCAGCCCCACAGTATATTCATTTCTAGAAGGTTTAATGGGATGCATAAAAGTAAAGGTGTAATAATATTTGCATATATAAGGGTGTAATGAAATAGTGGTATGATGTGATGAGGTATATACCTTGAATAAATAGAATGAAATCCATACATAGGATAGTGCAATAGAGTAGAAGCAAGAGAAAAAAAAATGTCCAATTTGACATAGGCATGGGAAAAGGGAAGGGTATGATGAAATGCAATAATGTAATGGTGTAATGAGATGTGTACGTGAAAGAGTGTAATGAAATGCATAGAGAAGGGTGTAATGAGATGTGCATATATAAAGAGTGTATAATTCCATGTGTAAGGGGAAAGTTGTAATTACATGCGTAAACGGAACTATAATGAAATGTGAATGCTGAAAGGGTGTAATGAGATGCATACCAAGAATAACGTAATGAGATGCTGAAAAGGAATGGTGTAATGGGATAGATAAATGGTACAGTGTGATAGGATGCAGAGAGGGAAAAGTGTAATGAGGTTTGCACATCTAAGCAGTGTGATGAATGTGGGAATGAAATGGTGTAATGGGATTCTGAAAGGGACATTTGTAATGAGCTGTACATGTCAGAGGGTTGTAATCAGAGCTGTAAATAGAATAGTTTAATGATATGTGAAAAGGGGATAGAGTGAGAAGACATATAAAAAGAAGTGTATGAGGTGGCATGAATTTGTAAAGGGTATAGAGATGCCTATATGTTTGTCATGATGATCATGAGGGGTGTGTTGAGTTGCTTAAAGGAAAATGCATTATGAGATATCTATGTTCAGTATAGAGGTAGCTAGGAGAGAACACAGTGGATGGAGCACTTGACATGGAGTGAGAAAGAGCTGAATTCAAATGCTGTCCTAGAAACATAGTGACCATGGGCAAGTCACTAAACTTCTGTCTCTGTTTCCTCAACTATAAAATACGGATAGTTACAGTAGGTATTTCACAGGATTGTTGTGAGGAACAAATGAGATAACATACGCACAGCACTTAGCCAACCATAAAGCACTATGTAAATACTAGCTATTATTTTTATATGACAATAAAATGCATGATAGAAATGTTATAATGACATATAAACAGATGAGATAACTTTTAGGTAGCTAGGTGGTAAAGTAAACAGTGAGTGCTACGCTTGAAGTAAGGAAAGCCTGAATTCAAAACCTGCCTCACACTCTAACCAGTCATGTGACACTGGACAAATAATATAACATCTGCCTACCTCGGTCATCTTATCTGTAAAATTAGGGATAAAAATGTCATTTGCCTATAAGAGTTGTTATAAAGAACAAATGACACAATTTATATAAAGAGTTTTGTAAATCTTGCTGAGCTATATATGAATACAATAAAAGTGCTAAAATTGTTAGTAAGGTACATTTTAAAAGGAACAATAATTAGGGTATATAAAATAGCTATAAGGTGTGTTCTCCACATAAGATTGAATCTTATTTTCATCATCTAAATCAGTGGTTCTCAACCTTCCTAATGCCACGATCCTTTAACTCGGATGTGGGCGTATCTGCATGTGGGTGGACCCACCTGGAGACAGATAGAAGAGCGGTGTCTAGAGAAGCAGTGTCTCGGTTCCTAAGACCATCAGAAATCTACGTTTTCTGATGGTCTTAGCCGACTCCTGTGACCCCTGTGAAAGAGTCGTTCAACCCCCAAAGGGGTCGCAACCCACAGGGTGATAACCCCTGATCTAAATAATAATAATAATAATAATAATAATAATAATATTTCCTTGTTCATAAGATTGTTTTAAGACTCAAATGAGATATAGTATATGAAAGTACTACATAACACTACGTGAATGTAAACATTTTAATGATGCCATTATTGTTTCTAATGCATATATTGTATTATACTTATTTGTTTGTAACATATTTATATTTTTTAAACTATATATATTTATAATTAAATAGTCCCAGCAAGGACTGTCATTTGCCTGTTTTATCTCTGTGACTTGTCTTTAAAATATAAATCTTTAAGTGACAATAAAGTGTCCCAAACAAGAATCATTCCCTATTGTTTTTCAGGTTCATTTTGTGTCATTCTCTCATCTGCCTCCCCATTCTCCCTGATTTGACCTGCCATACTCTATCAGTCTGCGTGCTTTACTTCAAAGCTACAGAGCAAAACTTGGTTGTTGCCCCCCACAACCTACTAAGGAGAAATTCTTTGCAGTAAATTGAGGAATCTGTATTAATGTAGTCAGAGAATTGGAGTAAAAAAATTCACCTACTCTAAAGAATTGGATAAGAAAGCTAAAAAGGTGACCTTTTACATTAAGTTCCAAATGGAAAAGTGAGCCAAATGTAAAAGGGTGTATTATTTTTTAGATAGAAGAGAATGTAAGAAGATACCATTCACCACTGTGGTTATGATCAGAAAAGATAAAACAGACAATATTACTTAATATAACTTTAATAATTGTTTAAAAGAACAAGATGATAGAAATTAGAACATAAACTATCAAAATGGAAAAAGCATTTGCATCAAATATTTGTGATAAATTCTGATCTATCTATTTATGCAATATAACACAAATGTTAATTCCATTCACCAATATATGTGGTCAAAATATCTAAATGAAAAATTATATACTATCAACAACTATATGCAAGCTTATGCCAAATAACTATAAAGTACAAACTAAAATAACTCAAAA
Organism: Pseudochirops cupreus; assembly: GCA_028627135.1. Taxonomy (NCBI): domain Eukaryota; kingdom Metazoa; phylum Chordata; class Mammalia; order Diprotodontia; family Pseudocheiridae; genus Pseudochirops; species Pseudochirops cupreus. The sequence continues at coordinate 364,929,643 of CM053580.1, forward strand.
AAGATTTAAAAAAACAGAAACAGTTCCATAAATAGAAAATATTCATAGAGCAATTTTGTGATAGTCAAAAATTAGATACAAAGTGAATGCCCATCAATTGTAAAATTTTTGAAAACCTTGTGGTATATGAATGCCATGGAGGATTATTGCACTATAAGAAAATATCGGAGATGGAGCTGAGATGGCAGAAAGGAAGCAGTAGCTTTTCCAAGCTCCTCCAAGAATTCTATTGCTAAAAGCTAAAAAGTGAATTTGAACAGATTTAAGAGCAACAGAACCCATTGGGAGACAGAGCATGGCAGACTCCCAGCCCAGAAAAGTGCCTACTGAGGTCCAGGCAGGGAGAACTTGGAGCACACAGGAGTTGCACCAGCATGGATCTGAGAGCAGAGTACAGCAGACTGAGAAGAAGCCCCAGGCAGCCAGCAGCCTCACCCAGCCTGAGAGTAATTTACAGCTATCTCAACACAGGACAGAGGATTGTCAGAGTTGGGTAAGAGCAGGGTCAGCAGATTTTCCTGGGGCTACCAGCTTGTGGCCTGGATGTTTAAAAATTACATACCTGAACTTCCAGAAATCAAGATAGAGGAATAAAACTTAGTTGCTCTGACTGCCCCACACACACACACACAGAAAAGTCTGGAGATAATTGCCCCACTCAGAGTAAAATCCTGAATTAGTAGAATCAGCCTCAGGCTTGGGAGGCACTGAGGAAGGGGGAAGCCCAGGAGAGGGGATCCAGCAAACACTAATTACACAAGCCCAGGTGCAAGCTTTAGCACCACTGGGAGGGAATCAGCTGACAGCAGCCTTTGTGGCCTGTTACTGAGCCTGCCTGAGCCATAGCCCAGAGACACAGAGGTGGGAACATGAAGGAGCCAGACCACCCTGCCCTCATAGGTTACTCTGTAAGCCTCAGAGTAACTCAGGGGAAACACCGAGAGTCCTGGCCTTGGTCTTAGTCTAGTCACTCAGAGACTACAGCTCATGAAGTGAACAACCAAATCCCTACCTTCCAGCCTGAGAAGCTCACTACTTCTGCACCCCAAAAACAGATAGCCACTTTTAAAAATCCAGGACATAGGCAATCACAATGGGGAAGAAGGAACCTACTAAATCTAGGACCATCAAATCTTTTTATAGTGAGCAAATTCATAAGGCAACATGGACTCTATATTCACACTGGAGATCACAGAAAAAAATGTGAATTGGTCTCAAGCCCAAAAAGCATTCTTGGAGGACCTCAAGATGGATTTTTAAAATGAAATTAGAGAGGTAGGAGATAAATTTAAATCTGCAGTGACCAAATTGGAAAAAAAAATCTCACCGAAGAAAACAAATTTTTAAAAAGTAAAACTGGAGAACTAGGACAGGAGGTCCAAAATATAACTGGAGAAAATACCTCCCTAAAAATGAAAATTGAACATATGGAAAAGGAGATTCAAAAACTAATTGAGGAAAATAATTCACTAAAAATTAGAATCCGTCAAATTGAAGCTAAGGACTCTATGAGGCAGCAAAAGTCAGTCAAACAAAACATAAAGATTGAAAAATTGGAAGAAAGTGCAAAATATCTCACTGGAAAAGCAACTGATCTAGAAAACAGATCGAGGAGAGATAACCTAAGAATTATCAGCCTACCAGAAAGCCATGATGAAAATAGTAGCCTGGACAACATCCTCCAAGAGATTGTCAAAGAAAACTGTCCTGAGGTCCTAGAATCAAAAGGTAAAATAGTTATTGAAAGAATTCACCGATCTCTTCCTGAAAGAGATCCCAAATTGAAAACTTCAAGAAATATAGTAGCCAAATTCCAGACCTACTAGGTCAAGGAGAAAATACTGAATGTAGCCCAAAAGAAACAATTCAAATATAATGGAACTACAGTCAGGATTATACAGGATTTAGCAGCTGCTACATTAAAAGATCAGAGGGATTGGAATTTGATGTTTTGTAAAGCAAAAGAGCTAGGACTGCAACCAAAGATCAACTACCCGGCAAGACTGAGCATAATCTTTTAGGCAAGGAGATGGTCATTTAATGAAATAAAGGACTTCCAGACTTTCCTTATGGAAAAGCCCGAGCTCAATGGAAAATTTGATCTCCACTTACAAGACCCAAGAAAGACATAAAAAGGTAAACAAGGAAAACACACACTCACACATACGCATACACACACAGATGCTCACACATGCACATAATTTGGTACTCAATAAGAGCAAACTGTTTACATCCCTTTATTTGAAGTGGATACCTGTCAATACTGAAATTTGTATAAGCATTGTGACATTTAAAAGGGATGTACATAGAGGGTGGGGGTATAAGTGAACTAATCTGAAGATTAAAAAAAAACCCTATTAAGGGGAAGAAAGGTATTGTAGTGGGACAAAAGGAAATATTGAGGAAGAAAATGGTAAATTGTGCCACAAGAAGAGGCATAAAAACATACTAAAGTGGAGGGGAGGGAAGGAAGGAGATGAGCATCATATGATTGTTACTCTCATTGGCTCTGATTTAAAGAGGGATCAATACAAACAGTTAAGTTTAGATTCTAACATGAAAAGACACAAAAATTCATAACAATAGAGAGAAAAGGGAGGGACAGGAGCACTGTATGAAATTTACTAGCATTGGTTTGGGTTCAAGAAGGGAATAACATACTCTATTAAGAATAAAAATCTATTGTGCCTTACTGGCAGTAGGAGGGATGGGGGGGGGCAGTGTAAGAAGGGGGAGGGTGGTCAGAAGGGAGGGAAAGAGTAGCAAGGGGAAAGGGTAGGTAAAGAGGGGGGGACACAGGGAGGGAATTCTGAGGGAGGTGGTGGTCAAAAGGAAAACTCTTAAGGAGGGGAAGGGAAAAGGAAGACACAAAGATATAAACAGGGGAGGGAATAAGATGGAGGGAAAGCCACAGATAGTAATCATAACTGTGAATGTGAATGGGATAAACTCTCCCATAAAACATAGGTGGATAGCAGAATGGA
>CM053580.1:364933126-364967141 GCA_028627135.1 Pseudochirops cupreus
ATAAAAATTACAATTTTACCTAAATTAAATTACATATTTAGTGCCATACCAATCAATCTACCAAAAAATTATTTTATAGAACTAGAAAAAATAGTGACAAAATTCATTTGGAAGAACAAAAGGTCCAGAATATCAACCCAATTAATGAAAAGAAATGCTAGGGAAGGTGGCCTAGCTTTACCAGATTTTAATCTGTATTATAAAGCAGCAGTCATCAAAACTGCTTGGTACTGGCTAAGGAATAGAGTAGTGGATCAATGGAATAGATTGGGTACAAAAGACTCAGTAGTCAATGATTATAGTAATACTCTATTTGATAAGCCCAAAGACTCCAGTTTTTAGGATAAGAACTCACTATTTGACAAAAACTACTGGGAAAATTGGAATATAGTATGGAAGAAACTGGGCATAGATAATCATCTAACGCAGTACACCAAAGTCAAGTCTAAATGAGTGCATGATCTAGGTGTAAAGGCTGATACTGTAAGTAGTCTGGGAAAGCAAGGAATAGTTTACCTGTCAGATTTATGGAGTAGGGAAGACTTTATGACCAAAGAAGAGTTGGAGAGCAGTATAAAATGCAAAATGGATAACTTTGAGTACATTAAATTAAAAAGTTTCTGTACAAACAAAGCCAATGTAACCAAGATTAAGAGGGAAGTGGGAAATTGGGAAAGAATTTTTACAACCAGTGTCTCTGATAAAGGCCTCATTTCTAAAATATACAGGGAATTAAGTAATATCTATAAGAATACAATTCATTCTCCAAGTGATAAATAGTCAAAGGATATGAACATGCAATTTTCAGAGGAAGAAATTAAAGATATCTATAAGCATATGAAAAAAATGCTCTAAATCACTATTTATTCAAGAAATGCAAATCAAAACAACTTTGAGGTACCACATCTCTTCAACCAGATCGGCTAAGATGACAAAACAGGAAAATGACAAAAGCTGGAAAGGTTGTGGAAAAATTGGAACACTAATGCATTGTTGGTGGACCTGTGAACTGGCACAACCATTCTGGAGAGCAATCTGGAACTACGTCGAAAGGGGTGTAAATAATTGCATACCCTTTGACCCAGTAATAGCACTTCTGGGTTGTATCCCAAAGAGATCATAGAAGTGGGAGGAAGACCCATATGCACAAAAATATTTATTGCAGCTCTCTTTGTGATGGCAAAAAACTGGAAATTAAGGGGATGCCTGTCAATTGGGGAATGTCTAAACAAGTGGTGATATATGAATGTAATGGAATACTTTTTGCTACAAGAAATGGGGAGGAGACAGTCTTCATATTCACCTGGAGAGGCTTACACCAACTGATGCTAAGTGAGAAGAGAAGAACCAGGAAAAATTTGTACACAATCACAGACACATCATATGTGTGATGACCAGCTTTGATAAACTGGACTCTTCTCAGCAACACATAGTTATAAGACAACTCTACAAAGCTCAGGATGGAAGGAGATATCTACATTCAGAGAAAGATCTGGAAAGAACAGAGTTTAAATGGAGACTGAAGCAATCTACATGCTATCTTTCTTTTTCATGTTTGGTTTTCTTTCTTTTTTCCCATTGTTCACTCCATTGGTCACAACCTTTCTATACAACCAGACTAGATGTCCAATGTGAAAGCATTTTCAAATCCTATACTTGATTATATGCCTCCATGGGGAGTAGGGTGGGGGGAAGAGGAAGGAGAGAAAACTTGAAACTCAATGGATTGTTGAACTGAATCTTGTAAACTGAAAGTAAATAAACAAATCAATTAAAAAAAAAGAAAATATCAATCTGAGGCATTCAGAGATACAGAAAAATATAAGGAGAAATGGAAAATAAACACAGTGAACAGAAGAGTGAAAAGAAAAATAATGCTAAACTCTAGGTGAATGCTGTGGAATTACAATGAAGATAAAATGAAGTAACCTCCCTCCTTTCCTTGGTGAGTTGGAGGGAGGAGGATCTATTGATAAAAAAATGCTTTTATATGCTCTCACATGCAGTCTCTCTGTTAGTTGATTTTACTTAACTATTTTTGTTTATTACAAAGAGAGGTTCATTGTGCTGTTTCTATCAGGCAATATTTCTGGACATCATGAACAAAAATTAAGGATGCTTTTTTTTTTAAATTTGGTCTTTTGTTTAATAGCAACGGAGCTTTGGTTTGGATGGTTTAGGTTATTTAGAGAGGGGAAACAAGAGGAATTCAAAACATTCTGGACACAGCAACTGATCCAACAAGCAGTTGTTATAATTTGGTGAATAACACAGTAGATAAACTATGCAACTGGGAGTAAATATGACCTAAGTTCAAATCCTGCCTCAGACACTAATCATGTGACCCTGGGCAAATAATTTAACCTTTAAGTCTCAGTTTCCTCTCCTGTAAAATTGAAGGTAATAATGTCCGTCCTCCAAATTTTTGTGAGAATCAAATGAATTAAGATATTTGTAAGTCTTAAAGCACTATGTAAATGCTTGCTATTATTAGTACTAGTAGTATTAACCATCTACTATGCACATGATACTTTTGTAGGTGTTGGAAACTAAAAAAAAAATCTCTGAACTTCATCTGTAAAATACAGATAATAATAGTATTTCGGAGCATTGTGAGCATTGAAAGAAAAATCTTTGTATAGCATCTTGTAAACCTTAAAATATGGCATAAATGTCAGCTATTTAGTTCTTTTTATTTTGCCTGCTAAATTTGGTTAAATCTCACACAAAGTTTCAGAAAATTTGAATTCAAAATTCCTAAAAGTTCAAGAACTTTGAAAATAGCTTAAAGCACTTCTTTCACTTAAGTTAAGTTGACAATTGATATCTATATTTGATACATAATTCTTGAAGGCTATGTCTATGAGTCACTAGAAACTAGAAGGTCCCACCAGGTTACAAAGACTTTTAACATGATTGTGGCAAAAGACTGTGTCTGCTATGTACACTATCTCATTTCAGAAAGACTTACCTTTAGAAAGTTGTATATTGGGTGATGCTTCCAATATCCTCAGTAAGATGTGCTGGAGTTGCTATCTGTAGTGTTGGAGTGAATACATATGCTCATAATTTGATATGATATGATGATATGACATGACATATAATATTGAGATTTAAAAAACAAGGTTGCATTCAAATCTAGACACTTAGTGGCTATGTGACCCTTCACAAGGAACTTACCATTTCTCTGCCTTTGTAAGTATCCAAATGTGTTAAAGAAGGAAGGTGGGCTCAATGATTTCTAAGGCCCTTACTGGATCTAAATTTGTGATCAATGATCTGAACTTACATGTGAGTTCACACGTGCAATGAAAAGAAGGTCACTGCTATTTCTCAGGAACAAATTAGTATAAGCACTTAGCATAGTGCCTGGCATCCTCCTTAATGAATGTTTATTGCTTGATAGATAAATTTAAACTATGGAAATTGGTCTATTATATTTAATGTTGGGTTATTGCTGTTGTTTTTATTTCAGAAGATTCGAATTAAAAATGCCTAAAAACTCAAAACTTTGAAAATAGCTTAAAACACTTCCTTCAAAAATTAAAAAAAAAATGACACCCCTTACTCTTATTATAGGACCAGCTAGTTGTCACCAGCCACTTCCACTTTTAAGAAAACATAGTTAGAAAAAGGATTTAGGGAAGATGGTAGGACAGGTCAGAAAATTCCAAGCTCTCCAGATTTCCCCCAAAACAAGACAAAATAGTGCCTCAGTGCAAATGTAGAGCAGGTAAAAATAAACATGAGTTGGAGCAAAACACTAGCTCTCCCATGCTAGAGGAGTATAGAAGAAAAATCCAAGGACTGAGGTATGGATCCTGTGAAGTATGAACACCTCCAGGTTAGTTCCATTGAAATAGCAAGCAGCATGCCCTGAGGCTTCCTGGTTGGGAGATGGCCTCAGCCCTAGCCACAGGAATTTTTCACCTTCCATATAGTGTATTTCCGGGGGGTGGGGGTGGGTGGGTTGAATATATGAACAAGGGAAAATTGCGGTAACTTCTGTGGATAAGGGATTCCAGGCCCAGCTGTGTTGTCCAGATGTGACCCTGGGTGAGGAAGAACCATCAGCATATGTCTGGTGAGTGCAGAAGTATTGAAGCTGAACACCATTGGTTGTGGACACTTATAGGAGAGTAGAGTTCTTGGTTTCAGTTGTAGGCCTGAAGACCTGAGGCCAGAGGCAATGTTCCACATTCCCCAGGAATAGAGGTGATTACAAGAAGTTGCTATTAAAAAGAAAAATGAGCAGGCAAAGAAGAAAGAAACCAACCATAGAAAGTTATTATTGTAATAGAGAAGACTGGAGTTCATCCTTGGAGGAGAATGCTGAAGCAAAAATTCATCTCCCACCCTGAAGAGAAACTTCAAATGATCACTTCCCCCTCAAAAAAAAATCATAGAAGAACTTATAAAAAATCAAATAGGAGAGACTAAGGAAGAATTTAAAAATAAGAACAATTCAAGAGAAACAAAAGAATTATGAAAAGAAAGTTAGCCAACTAGAAAAGAAGATCCAGAATATTAAGGCAGAAAACAACTCCTTGAAAATTAGAACTGAGCAAAGGGAAGTCAGAAAAATTATAAGAGATTGGGAAATAATAAAAACAAAATATAAAGAATGAAAAAAATCAAAGAGAATGTGAAACATCTCATAAGAAAAACAACTGAATATAGACAACAATTGATCAAGAAGAGAAGACATACTATGATAAAAAAAAGAATCTTGATACAATAATACAAGAAAAAATTAAAGAAAATCATCCTGAAGTGTTAGAACAAAAGAGGAAAGTAGAAATAGAAAATATATATATATATATATATATATATATATATATATATATATATATATATCATAGCTAAATTCCAAAACCCACACCTCAAAGAGAAAATTTTGCAAGAAACAAGAAAAAAACAATTGAAATATGGCAGAGCCACAATTAGAAATGTACAAGATCTAGCAGTGGCTATCCTGAAAGACAACAGACCTTGGAGCACTACGTATCAAAGAGCATAAGAACTGGGGTTGTGGCCAAAAATATCATACCCAGCAAAGTTAACATACTCCTGAATGAAAAAAAAAAGGAAATTCAGTGAATTTCCAGACTTTCAGGATTTTATTGCAAAAAGATCTGAACTTAATAGAAAATTTGATATACAAAATCCAAGAGAAATATAAGGTAAAACATCAAAGACTAATTACAAGGAACTCAATAAGGACAAACTGTTTACTTTTCATATCAGGAAAAGTAAACTGTATGTCTAAGATTGTAATTAGTAATTAGGTAGTTCAAAAGAAAGATTGGGGTAGAGTCAAGTATGATGGGATTCTAAAAAAGTAATACTATCTAAGAAAAGGTAAAAAGAGTAACTATCTTATGCAAATGAGGTTTGAGGAGACAAAGCTAAGATGGTAAAGGCAGGGATCCATCTGAGCTCTCCCCCAAACCCATCAAAATATGTTTTAAAATGAATCAATCAATTCTAGAGCAGCAGAACCTACAAAAAGATGAAGTGAAACAAATTTCCAGCCCAAGACAAGTTGGGAGGTCAGCAGGAAAGGTCTGTTGTACCGGGGTTAGAGAGAGAGCAGTGCAGTGCAGGCTAGGCCAGCACAGCTCTAGAAATAGCAAAGCAGGAACAGGCCTTGAGAGTGACTAAATAGCAGTGGCAGTGGCAGCAGCTACAATTATTTCTGGAGTTCTCAGATCACAGACAGTAAATGGGTTAAACAACTGGACAGAAAGAGACTACATGGGTCTTTTTGCTAGCACTGAGGCAGAATCCTGTTGCTTTGCTCATACTTGGATCTGGGTGACAATCCTGGGTGGCAGTCTCAGGGTGAGGAGGAGCATTAGCATAGCATATTTTATGGCCACAGTGTAGGGAGGATTCTCCTCATAGGTAGGTCCAGGGCAGAAAAGAATGCTTGTGGTTGTTCACAGATCAGAGCACAAGCCAGGAGAGTAGTAAACACCTTTCTTTAGCTCATACCTCCTTGGAAGAACTGAAAACTTTCAGGTCCCTGGAAGTATTTCTGAAAATGGTGGCATAAAATCCCTGAAGACTGGGACATTGAGCCCTCTACATTAGAAACAGAACCCTTCTTTAACAAAGAGTTAAAAGGCTGAGAAAATGAGCAAAGAATGGGAAAAAACTCTGACTATAGAAAGTTACTATGATGACAAAGAAGATTATAACACACTCAGAAGACAACATAGTCAAAGCTCCTACACCCAAAGCCTCCAAGAAAAAATATGAATTGGTCTTAGGTCATGGAAAAGTTCAAAAAGGATTTTGAAAATCAAATAGGAAAGGTAGAGGAAAAATCAGGAAGAGAAATGAAAGTGATGCAAGAAAATCATGAAAAAAGTCAGTAACTTGGTAAAGGAGACACAAAAAATACTGAAGAAAATAATACCTTTAAAAACAAACTAGTACAAATGATAAAAGAGGTCCAAAATGAAAATAAGGAGAAGAATACCTTAAAAATCAGAATTGACCAAATGGAAAAGGAGGTCCAAAATGTTACTGAAGAAAATAATTCCTTCAAGATTAGAATTGAACAAATGGATGCTAATAATTTTATGAGAAATCAAGAAACAATAAAACAAAATTAAAAGTATGAAAAATAGAAGACAATGTTAAATATCTCATTGGAAAAACAACTGACCTGGAAAATACATCCAGGAGAGACAATTTAACAATTATTAGTATACCTGGGAGCCACGATCAGGAAAAGGGCCTAGATATCTTCTTTCAAGAAATTATCAAGGAGAAGTGCCCTGATATTCTAGAACCGGAGGGTAAAATGGAAATTGAAAGAGTCCATTGATCCTCCTGAAAGAGATCTCAAAATGAAAACTGCCAAGAATATTATACAGAGTTCCCAGGTCAAGGAGAAAATATTGACAGCAGCCAGAAAAAAAAATAAACAGAACAAAACAAAACAAAGTATCATGGAGTCACAGGATAACACAAGATTTAGCAGCTTCTACAGAAAGGATCAGAGGGTTTGGAATATGATATTCCAAAGGGCAAAGGAGCTAGGATTACAACCAAGAATCACCTCCTGAGCAAAGGTGAGTATAATCCTTCAGGTGAAATGATGGACATTTAATGAAATAGAAGACTTTCAAGTATTCTTGATAAAAAGACCAGAACTGAATAGAAGGTTTGACTTTCAAATACAAGACTCAAGAGAAGCACAAAAAGGTAAACAGGAAAGGGAAATCATAAGAGACTTAATAAGCTTAAACTGTTTACATTCCTACATGGAAGATGTTATTTGTAACTTGTGAGGGGCCCTGCCATCCAGCAGCTGGGTGGGAAAGAGTTGCTTACCCAGAGGCTGAGAGAGTGCACAAAAGAGACGGGACTCCAAGAGTGGTGGAAAGCAGAGCCAACTTTTTTGTCCCAAGCACAAGCTTTTATGATGCCATATATCTTCTTCCTAATTGTTTTCTCCTGAGAATACTGTGCACTTCCTGGTTCCCAGGCCAGGGTGGTGGTGGTATATACCACACTTATCATGAGGACATAATGCTCAGACCTGTGTGCTTGAGCTTCCTCCTGAGGGTGGGGAACCTATCCAGGCCCAATAGCAGGCTCTTAAGCTGAGAGGGCTTATTCAGCCATCAGGGTCAGAATCCCACTGCCCTCTACATCTCCCCCTTACTTTTGTTCTAGGAGCAGGTAATGCAGATCAGTGGTAACTTCACACAGAGCGGGAGTCCAGCACTGGCAACATAGGGGAACAACGCAAACTACATATAACCAAACTTTTGCCAATCATAATCAGACCTATTGTTTTACTGGTGTTACACAAATAGGATGAAATCTATAACCATACTTCATCAATAACCTCCTTTCTAGCAAATCTAGCTCATCCCCTTCTGCTATAACCTCCTCTTTCACATTCTCAATCAACAGCAATAAATCTTCATTTATCCTTTCATGTTTCTCTAATGCTATTGAAATATTTCTCTGCAACTGTGGTACAGATTCAGCGGTGTTTCTTTCTGTAAAGAGGTGATAGATACTGCAAGAACTGCAGAAGACATAATAATAGATGCAAGCAGTATAAAACCAAGAACAATACATGAAATACACCTCTTCCACCATCCTCTTTTGGCCAATTGTATAAGTACTTGGTCAGAAGGGCTACCCAGCCACCCAACACTATTTAAAAGGCAAAAGGGGCTTGAGTTACAATCATAACTTGCTTCTTCCCAACAATAGTGTGGTTTATACACTGCAAAAGTTGACATTGAATGCAAGTAACATTCCATAAGGTCCCTGAATGTTTGTTTTCTGTGGTGATGTATCCTATGAGAGAGGCAAATTGACAGGGAAGACAAGCAGCCAAATTGGCATAAACAGTATTGTTCGTATGCGTATGTCCTCCTTGATAATCATGTACAACTGTCCCTAAGCCATTAGCTGCAAAAGCTTTCCACAAGTATCGTTGAGTCTGTTGTTGTTCTTGATCACCCTCTGCTGTCATTCCCAAGGTTGGTTTATTCAGGGTGAGCAGTGTCAGCAGGACCAGGCAGCTCTGCACTCTCAAGTGGATCATCCTGTTGTGGGCACATCTTCTCCTTCTGGAGGGGTGTCGGCGGCATATTTGCTGCATCAGGTGTATCCTTCAAAGGCTCCATGAACACTTGAGCACACCATTGTAGGATCCAGATTGAAGTGGCTCCTTCACCTGGGGAAACACAAACATACCCTTTCCCCCAAGTAATCACTGTCCCAGGCTCCCTCCAAGAGTTAGTGGCCAGGTCCTTCCACATTACTTGTGTGGCCTGATTCTTTTGTTCCTGAGTCCCTTCTACCTGACTTACCACTTTCCCTTCCTGAAACTTCATGGAATTTGTGCCAAACTGGCCCTCAGCAGGGGTAGACCCATCCTTATTGCATGTCAGGAAATTCAGGGTATATAAAACTAGATTCAGTCTATTATAGGGTGTTCCTCCCCTGTATCCCCCTTTCTTCTGTTTTTGAAGGAGAGTTTTTATATCCCTGTGTTTTCTTTCCACGATTGCTTGGCCGGTGGGATTGTAAGGAACACCCATATTATGAATTATGGCATAATCTTTACAAGATGTAAAAAATGACTTAGAGGTATATGCTGGGCCATTATCAGTCTTCATTTGATGGGGTACCCCAAGAATAGAAAAGCAATGCAATAAATGTGTGACAACATGTGAGGTGGACTCTCCAGAGAGAGCCATGGCCAAAGCAAATGATGAAAAGTTATCTACCATAACATGGATATATTGTAGCTGGCCAAAAGATAAAAATGTGAGTAACATGCATCTGCCAGATATGATTAAGGTAGAGGCCACGGGGATTAAAGAATGGTTCCTGAGGGGGTGGAGTGAAAGGAACACATTGAGGACATGCTCTGACCATATCCCGTGCCTGTCTTCTAGATACCTGAAACTGTCTCCTTAAAATCTTTGCTGACTGATGCAACTTGGAATGGGATTTTTGAGCTTCAAAGACAGAAAAAGTAAGAATTTCCTCAGCAAGCCTATTGTCTTCAGTTATGGGACCTGGTAAATTAGTATGGAGAATATACAAAGAGCGTGTTCTTTCCCTAATAACAGTCTGAGTGAAATAAAACAATTGTGTAATCTTATTGGCCTGATTCCTAATGATGGTGGTTTCAATTCTTTCCATAACTCCTGCTGCACGTTGGCTATCAGTAACTATGTTTAATGGTTCTTGAAACTTTTGTGCCACAAAGGCTAGGGCATATAACTCATTCTTCTGAGTGGAGGTAAAAGGGGTATCCAATATATATATAACTGTTCCCTCACGGGGCAAACAACTGATGCCTTCTGGCTTTTTGCAGCATCTGTATGTACAATAACTGTGTCTTGTATTGGGTCCTTTCAGATGACAGATTGATAGATCCACTGCCATTTGGAAAAAAAAAACAGAGACAGAAGGACGGGAAGTCCATGAGAAAAGGAACAAGGATGAATGAGAAGCATTTGCCATTTGCCTGGGTGAGGACGTGATGTATTTGGACCTGAGTATATGACACATGAATAACCTTGGGGTATACACCGGAAAGGAATAAACATCTTACTAAACAAAATTGCGGCAGCTGGGGGATAAGGAAGTAGGGACTGCTTGGGCTATGCAGGATGGAAGCACCATTTATGTAGTAAGGCAGAAGGATAAACAGGTGTATCAGTAAGGAAATCTCTATTGGCTGTTGTGAGTCATATCTCCCGGTGGTAGACTATGCAATTGCTTTCTCGACCCTCCTAAGCTGTTTGGCTGCTTTAGGAGTGAGTTCCTGTGGGGAGGTGAGGTCTGACTGTCCCTACTCCCACCATATCAATATCTGTGCCAATCTGTAGGCCACTGATCCTTGGAAATAACTGTTTTATCTGCCCTGGTGTCTATCAGCCCCATGAAGGGTGAAAGGCAAGAGCTCCTAGCTACTTAATTCCAATAAATACTAGCCTTCTGTCTATCTTTCTGGAGTTGCTCTTGTTTTCAATTTTTCTTTCTAACCTAGCACATTCCAGTGACCCACACTGTTTGTGTAAAAGAAGGCCTGGGGCCACAGTATGGCCTAGGGAAATTTTTAACTCCCTCTCTCTGGGGTTGAGGGTTTCTCCTGTTTGCCAAACTTGAGGATATATTGTAAAACCTTGATATGTGGCCTCAGGGGGTGCTATGAGGATGCCCATGTTACCAGGTGGCAAAGGGGGTGTGCTCTGCACTGGGACAATGATGTGACCAAATTGAGGTACCGTCACTTCCTGATCTGCAAAAATAGGAACAGTTACCACATGAAAGTAGGCTTACAATCCCCAGTGGTTTTATCCTGTTGAATTTGCTGTTGAATGCACTGCTGCTGTAAACTTGGGGGGATACTCAAGGCTGCGGCCATTCCCCATCGTTTGTTGACAGGGCCGGGGAAAGGGCCCCCTGGAGTGGTTTCACCGACCTACATTCTGACGACCAATGAAAACCTTTATCACATTTTAGGCATGAGATGTTAGGCTTGGAGGGCCTAGTTCTAACAGGATCCTTTTGTCTTTCCCTTTTTGCCTGCACAGGGCTTGCAAATGACCCAGTTTCTGACAATTAAAGCACTTTTGCTCTTCCTTCCTCCAAGCTCCCCCATGTCCTGCTCTAAGGTTCATTGCCCGCAATTTTTCTCCAAGCAGATCTACATAGAAAGTCTGAGGGCCCACTGTGGCACAATTTTAATTATCTCTTCCACAGTGACATCCCTTTTGCAACCTGCAAGAGCTCTTTTGCAGTCCTGGTTGCTATTTTCTCATGCTAATTGTTTAATCAGAATGTCAGGTGCAGGTCCTTCTCCAACTGCTGTAATGATAGCCTGTGTAAGGCAGGCTAGGAAATCTGTAAATGTTTCTTGGGGTCCCTGAGTTATTTTTGTGAATTATTGTCCTTCATCCTCTTTTCTAGAGAGTGCTGCCCAAGCCCTAGTGGTACATGCAGCTATTCCCCTGTATCAGTGGTTCTCAACCTGTGGGTCATGCCCCTTTTGGGTGTCCAACGACCCTTTCACAGGGGTCACAGGAGTCCCCAAAGACTATTGGAAAACATATTTCCGATGGTCTTAGGAACATAGACACCTTTCCTCTGCCTCCAGGCGGGTACGCCCACATGCAGATACTCCCACATACAAATGTTAAAGGTTTGTAAATGTTTGTAAGTATATGTGTATATATGTGAATTTGTGTGTATGTATATATGCATATGTATGTGTGTATATCTGTACTTAATTGTAGCATTCTGGGGAGGAGGAAAGGGGACACAATGAACAAAGTAAAAAATGCCCAACAGAGAACAAGATAAAATCTAAGTGGAAGTAAAGAAAAGATTGACAGCTCAGAATAGAATATAAAGTATTTATTGCATAGACTTTCTTGAAATGGAAAGTTATTCCTTTATATTTGAATACTCTCTTATGATCTGCTGTGCACATGGCAATTTTTTTTCTTTTCTTACTTTGTTTTTGTTTTAGTATATAAGTTCGTTTTTCTTATTTGGTATTTAAGTTTAAAATATTTAAAAAATTACCAAAAAAGAATACGTAGTTATTCCTTAGAAAGAGATGTCAAAGGCCCTGTACATGATCAAAGGGTTAATATTGTTTGCCTGTGGAGTAGCATCTCTAATGACAAACATTGATGAGCTATTTTGACCCAACTATGAGCAACTATTTTCAAAGATTTTGTTCCAGGTCACTAATGACACCAAGCCCCTCATAATTGATTTGCAAGTGTAGCATTGCATATCTGGAAGCCTCCAGTACCCCAATTTGGTCTCTTAAGAAACATAATTATAACAGCATTCCTAGGAGAACAAAAATGGTCATTTCAGTTAAAAATATGACCATAGTCAATTATATTTTGTCCATTTCCAAGATTAGTTTGTGAGTTTTCAAGACCATACTGGATTTGAAGATGGCACCCCCTCTTTAATGTTAGATTAAGTTAGGTTTGCAAGCAACTTCTAGTTCAAGATTTTCTAAACCGTACCATAGTTATATGTACATTTTTTTCTTTCTCATGGAGACAAACAGATATGTTTGTAGGTATTAAAATCTTCTGCCCCAAGCTACTTGCAATGAAAAACTCTATTAGGGAACAGAACTTGTCATAACAAAGCCCTAAAGATGGTTGATATTTATCTGCCAGACCAGTATGACTCTCTTTCATCCTGAAAATTCTACCCATGAGGTTTGGAAGAAATTGCCACTCTGGGGTCACTTCCATTGATTTTCAACCTTTACCCCAGGATGTAAGATATTCATGAATAAAGAATTTAGTTGGTTGAATGCTGACCTGAGAGTCAATAAAACTGAAAAAGTCACTCAGCATGGTTCATCAGGGTTCATCTTTATGCCTGAACCAAACAACAGAAAACTATAATCCAAGTCCTGACTCTCATGCTAAGTTAAACAACAAAACAGGTGGACTAAATTTTGCAGTCAGCTTTTTAGTTCTGGTCCAATTCACCTGTGGCCATAGAGCAACAATCTATGCAAAAAAACAAAGTAGTCCCTTTTAATGCAGGTAAAGAATAGGAAAAATATTGATGCTGAGAATAAAATTAATTTTATTGAATTCATCCATCTGAACATTTTGCATATAAATACCTCATTTGATACTTATAACCCCTTGTGGAAGGGAAAAGGAAACTTTTTTTTTGCCATTTTGAAGATGGAAAAGATGAGGCTCAAACAGTTCATAAAATTGGTAAATGGTGGAGCCATGATATGAAATTACAGTGTGTTCAGGCTGGAAGATACCTTAGAAATCATCTAGTCTTAATTGTGCACCTAGTTGCCTCTAGAGCAGAAGGATGATATTCCAACTAATCCAATTAGCAAGAGTAAAAGTAGGAAAGTAGGAATGAAAATATATCATGACCAACTCTTGTGGAACACAAGTAATTTGTAGATTAGGTTAATTTAACTCAGGTGTGTTTTCAGGCGGTCCATGCACTTGGACAGGGAAAAATACTTTTTTTTAACTTTTACTAACATAGCTGAAATTGGCATTCCCTGTGATTATGAATGTAGGCAACATGTATTATACTGAGGAGTCCATAGACCTTCCCAGACTGCTAACAAAAGGGTCTATGCCCCATAATAAGGTTCATAACCCCTGATTTAGCTGGATTAGAACCTGATTGATGTATTGAACCCAAAGAGTAGTGATGAGTGGATCAACATCAGCCTAAAAGTAAGTCACCAGTGGAGAGTCACATCAAAATTTTTACCGATGTCTTAAGTGAAAACCTAAGTGGCAAGAGTAAGAAATTTGTCAAAATCAAAAAACCCGAAAATCAGAGGGGACTTTAGGTGTTGTGTATTTGTGTAGGTCAAACTTAACTTGAGCAAAAGTTAACTCTATTACAAACCCAATGAATGGTAATCTAGCCTTTGCTTGTAGACCTCTACTGAAAGGAAAGCTTCTACTTTTTGAGGCAGCCCAGAATCTGGGTAGCTCTAATAGTTAGAAAGTTCTTCCTACAGTATGCTTATATCTGCCTCTCTGTAATGTCCACACATTATTTCTAGGTTTTCCCTCTTCAGTAAAGCATCAGAAGTCTAATCTTTCTTCAATACGACAGCCTAGCAAATATTTAAAGAATATTGTCATGGAACTTCCCCTCCAGTCTTCCCTTGTATTTCCACCTTTCAGTATACTCTTCCCAGAACTGGGCTATTCCAGATTCTATCCAGGACAACCTGGTGACAGGAAGACTTACCACCACTGGGGCGCTACCCTGTTTGCCTTTCCCCTCACTCTTCACTCAACCAGGACAACCCCCAAACCCATCTGGACTTTACAACAGCTTGCATGACTTAAATGAGTTGAGATTCGCTGACTCGATTCCCTTCAGTAAGATGAAAAATAACCAAAACTTTCCATCTGCATCGTCACTACCTCCTAAGGTCTCCCAGTCTTTACTGTCTGCCATGCAGATACCTGGCATCTAAAATAACCACAGGATCTTTGAGCTTTACCATCTGTACTGCAGTGACTTCTATGACTTCTGGACTCTTCAATTAAGCCTGCAGTTGAACAAGTTTTATGAGTTACCTGCTTCCATTTATCATATATGCTCCTTGAGAGTAAGGAATATATAGCTTCTGTTTGTATCTCTAGAACTTAGCACAATACTTGGTACATAGTAGGTACTTAATAAATATTTTTCATTTACTCACCTATTCAGACTAACTACATTCAGTTCCTTTGATATTGATTTTCATGAAACCTGACTTCTGGAGCTTGAAGTATCCCAATTGTCCCACCCCTGGTTATGTTGGATATGCTACAGCCTCTAAATATTGTTGATAAAATGTGGTTCTCAGAAATGTATACAAGACTGCATATGTGTACTTAGAGGGGCAAATACAAGTAGAATATTCTGTCTTCTATTCAAAAATGTCCAGATCTTTTTGCACATAAACTATTTTCTAGGTGTATTTCTCTCATTTTATACTTTTAAAGTTTATTTCTTATACTAATTATGGGACTTTATATTTATTCACATTAAATTTCATTTTCGTTTGGCCCATTTTTCTAACCAATTAAACTCTCTTTAGATTATAACTCCATTACCCAGTTTATTAGCTACTGATTCTTGCTTTATGTTACTTGTAAATTTTATAAGGTTGATATTTGTGTCTTCAACTAAGTACTTGCTTTTCATCTGTTCAGTCCCACTTTGGGGACATAATTTTATCAGTTGAAATTACATTAAAGAAAAGGCATTAAGATCTGCTTTGATTCTGCACTCTAAGAACCATGGTACTTTTCCATGTGACTTGGAGCCGAAAACTTCCATGTGTGTTGTCTCCCCTTCTAGAATGTGAGCTACTTGAGTGTTGGGACTGTCTTACTTATTGTCCTGCTTTTGTGCGTGTGTTCCCAGCATTTAGCACAGGGATTTGCAGATAGTAAGTACCTAATAAATGTTTCATTCATTCTTTCATTCTGTTTTCTGTTTTAATTTATTTGTTTTACTGTTCTTTTGTAAGGCTCCATTATATACGCCTTGAATCCTATTTATAAGGTAAACTATGAAATATTAACACCTTACAGGAACCTCAGAGAGAAAAATGGCTTCCACAGTTTGTTATTATGTTCTCTTTTTTCTAAGTAAGTTTTTATTAATATCTTCTGTTTTTACTTCATCATAGTTTTCTTCAGCATCACTCCTCCCTTTCCAGAGAGCCATCCCACATAACAAATAGTGCATTTTAAAGACTAATAAAAAAGAAAAGAACAAGAAATAAGCACCACTGATTTTTACTTAAAAAAATTCAAGAACACATATAATGTCCAACACCTGTGCACCTTCCATCTCCACTGAAGGGTGGGTTCAGACTGCCCTCTCATATCTCTTCTTTTGAGTCATGCTTGATCTTTATGATTTTATTACATTCATTTTTGATATTATTGTGTGTGGTGGTTCTTTACATTTACATTGTTACATTGTTGTTGTCAACATGCATGTTTCCTTAGCTCTACTCACTTTGCTTTGCATCAATTCATGAGATCTTTCTATGCTTTTCTGTGTTTGTTCATCACATAAATAGTTTCTTATCACATGTTACATTTGTATACTACAATTTCTTTAGCAATTCCCTAATCAGTGGATATCTACTTTCTTTCTAATTTTTTGCTATCACAAAAAGTGCTGCTATATATATTTGGTAAATATGGGGAAATTGAAATCTCCTTCAATGAAGGGAGTTGTCATATACATTAAATCACAGAACCTTAAAATATTAAATCAGTTCAGGGAAAGGACATATCGAATTGACTATGCTGGAAGGCCCATGCGGTAAATAGAGACCAAGAGACTATACTATGAAAAATTTGAAAATGGAGAGACCATTTTTCAACTGGGGCTAAGTAATGGTTGGTTTCATGAACTAAGCATCACATGAATTAAAAGAAAGTATGGGTTTCACCAAATGGAAACAGGGTATATAGTCCATTCCATGCATGGAAAATGAACTGAGAAAAGGCATTTAGAAACAGAAGATGGCAGGGTAAGACAAAGGGACAAAGGGTAAATGAAACACAAAAGTATGTGAAAAGAGGGTAAAATTAAATGAGACTGGAATAGGAGACTAGAAAGAAAATATGCTTTATTAAGACAGTTTGGATTAACTGATTGGGGAGGGCAGAGAAGCAGATAATTAGAAAGATTTTTGATTGACATTATAAATGGTAGATTCAGGATGAGATAGATAAGAATTGTAGAGACTGGTTATTAGGTTAATTAGGTTATTAGTTATTATAAACAAACTAAGCAATAAAAAATGAAACACTAACCTAGAGTTATTTCAAGAGTAAATAAGAGGAAACAGTGCAATAAGTGATGGTGTACTAAAATTAAGAGAGTTTGGCAAATTAATGAATGTGCGGTATGAAGGAAGGATGATTCCCAGTTTTGCTACTATAAATAACCAAGAATTATGGAATAAGCAGAAATTAGGAAGTTAAATTGGGATGGTTAAGTTTAGAGGCAAAATCAATATAGTCTTGGATATATTGAATCTGAGGGGCACTTCGCCAAATGTTACAGGGGTCAAAGAGAATGAGGTCGGAAAAAGGACACTGGATTAGTGAAAATAAACTGTTGATGACTTTGGAGAAAGTCATTTTTAGTAGAATAGCAGAGTAGAAGTGATTACAAAGGACTTTAGAGTGAGTTGTTGAAAAGGAAATAGAAACATTGATTACATATTTTTTTTTTCTAGAAGTTTAGCAGTAAGAAAGTGAAAATAAATAGGGTGATGGCTTGAGGGATTTGGCAAGTTCTTTTAAGGGATATCTGTTCATAGGATTAGAGGAAAGAGCCAATAGGAAGAGGAAGATTAAAGATGCATGTATGCAAAAGGATAATTGATGGAACAAGGTCGTAAGGGAAACAGAAAAAAACGGCTGAATAAGGCAGAAGCATCCTTGACCTTTTCCCACTTCTTGAAACTATAGGACTGGTGAAATCATTTAGATGTTTAGGGGTTCATGTTGGTTAGCCTTACCATTCTTGCTTATGTAAGAGAGTACATAATGAAGAGGATGGAGCTGGAGCTGGAGATGTAAAGTGAAGTTTGGAACAATAGATATAGGGAATATGACAGTCAATAAGAATTGAGTACAATGTCTGCAATACAGTTGTAAACCCCACTGAATTTCCTTAGAATAAATTTGTACTGGGTTCGGTCAACATGATTCTGTTATTTTTTCAAGTTTTTGACCACTAGGACATTGGATTAGATGAAACAGATGCTGTAAGTTATACAGGTTGGAGGGTGGGCAAGGAAGGAATGACCAATGAGGATGTTCCCAGCTGTGAAATGAATATTTTCTTTTGTGAATAGTCAGAAAATACTAACAGCTCCTTTTGAAAGGCTCTATTGAATTCCAAAATATTTCAATTGAATTGAAATATAGTAAGAAAATATTTATAAATATGATATAAATATCTAATAATATCTATGATCATTATTATGAAAGATCTATTTTGGGGCTAACCATTATATCACTGAATTTTGCTGTGTTTTTGCTGTCATAACTATTCTTGCAAATAAAACTGAAAAAATGGTACTTAGTACATAGTTTTCACGAGTTTTAAGGGGTGACTTGTTCAGAAATGAGTAACCATTTGCCTATGTAGTTTGTTTAAAGAACTTTTAACAGATGGTGCCCATCTGAAAGCTGTGTTTATAGAAATTTCACAGTTTAATATGCTTAACATCAATCACAAAAAAGAGGCATTGTGGTTATGTGTAGTACAGTGTTATCAGCTGAAGTTTGAGAATGAATTAAAGAATATTTAATTTCATTCCATATCCATATTAAATATCTGCAAAGTATGATGTTGCTCTTCCAGAGTATGACTACAAGGTTTAAAATAGAAAATGTTTAACCAAGCTATAAAACAAGAGCTATGGGCTAATGGAGTTGAACAATTTGGCATAAAGGTGTACTAACTTTAAAATGTAAAAAAAAAAAGTTTGGAGATAGAGTGAGGACAGGGAAGGGGGCATGTTGTGATGATTTTTAAATTTCTGAAGGGTTTTGAGTGTGCTTCCTATCTGAGTCCTTAATTCTAGTCAATTTCCTTAAAATTGGGACTCTCCTGAATTTATATACAAGGGTAATAATTATATAAATAATATATTTAATAAATTATATCTATAAGTATAGATATGTATATTATGTATAATTTTTGAAATTTGCTTTTAAGCATTCATTTTGTAAAAATCAAACAAAAATAAAGGAGGTAAAATATAACCCACAAAAAGGCAACATGGACCTTAAATCTCCTCAAACAGACCCCAATCTGCTTTTCTAAGTTACAGGATAATCTTTGCCAAATCATTTCATCTCTGACCCTTAGTTTCATTTTCTCTAAAAATGATAGGGCTTATTAGTTGATACCAGTAGACATGAATAATTCCAGAATTTAAATTTCATAATTAGGGTCTGTAAAAGAAGGAAATAATACAACATAGATAAAGATATCTGGGCTTTTATACATATTTCTGCTTCTGTTTCTTATTACCTAGTCAAAGTAAGTCAAGTCAATGAACATTAATAAGAGGTTATGCTGTGGCAGAAACAGTGCTAAGCAGTGCTGGAGGTATGAGGAGAGGCAAAAGACAGACCGTTATCAAAGAGTTCACAGTCTAATGGAGGTGATGACATAAAAACAACTATGTTAAAAGTAAAAAAGTTGAAGAGAATCTTAGGGAAAAAAAAGCATTAATATTAAGGAGGATTGAGAAAAGTTTCTTAAAGAAGTTGGGATTTTGCCTAGGGCTTGAAGAATGTAAAGGAAGTTAGGCCATGAAAAGGAGGAAGAAGGGAATTCCAGGCAGAGGGAAAAGCCAGTGAAAATGCCTAAAAAACATAGAGATGGAGTGGGAGGAAATGCAAAGAGGCCAGTGTCATCGGATTGCAGAATAAATACATGAAGGAAATTAACAAGAACAAAGGAAAGGTAGAAAGGGGTCAGGTTATGAAGGGCTTTAAACATCCATACAGATGAATTTATTTTTATTCATGGACATAGCTGGAACCTACTGGAGATTGCTGAATGTGGTGGGGATAGTTGACACAGGCAGATTTGCACTTTAGGAAGATCATTTTGTCAGTTGAGTATAAGATGGATTAGAGTGAGGAAAAAATCAAGGCAGAGTGATCAATCAGGAAGCTATTGCAGTTGTGAGGTAATGAGGGTCTGCACTAGGGTGGTGGCAGTGTAAGAAGAAAGAAGAGGGATTATTCTAGAGTTGTTATAAAGGTAGAAAAATAATAAAATCTAGTGATCAGTTGAATATGTGGTGGAGAGAATGTACATTTGAGGTTGACACCTAGGTTTTAAGCCCGAGTAGCAAGCAAGATAATGATTCATTCTATTGCAATAGAAAAGATGGGAGGAGGAGAGGACTTGGGGCAAAAGATAATGAGCTCAAATTTGCACATGCAGAGTTGAAAAAGGTTTATGAGAATACAATCTGAGAGGTCAAATAGGCAGTTGGAGATGGGAGTTAAGGTTAGGAGAGAGGTTCAAGCTAGATAAGTAAACCTGAAAATCATCAAAATAGAGATGATAATTGAATCTTCAGGTACTGATGAGATCATCAGGTGAAATAGCAGTAGAGGGAGAAGAAGAAATGGCCCATGACAGAGACTGGGGGAATATCCATGGTTAGCCAGTGTGACAGATAAGGATCCATCAAAGGAGATAAAGGAGTGGTCAGATGTGTAGGAATAAAATCAGGAGCAAGCAGTGCCATGAAAACCAAAAGAAAAGAGAATTGTCTAGGAAATCAGGCTGAGCAATAGTGTTGAAGAGATCAAGAAAAATAGGGATTATGAAAAAGTCATTTTATAATTGTCGTCATTGATGACTTTGGAGAGACCAGTTTTTGTTGAATGATGAAGTCAGAAGCCAGACCTCAGAGAGTTAAGAAGAAGGTGAGAGGAACTGTTTGCCAAATGACTTATTCTTTCTAACCTTCTTTCCCACATGCAAAATTGTCTTGATAATCTTATTTATCTAACTCCCAGAGACCTTGTATGACTAAAAATCCCAATTAAGTTTTTAAATTTTTTTTAAAAAATTCTTTAGGTTAAAACTGATGAAACAATAGCTTCTCCAGTCCTCTTTCCACTCCCGGACATACATTCCACAAAATAGGACTGACTCACACAGAAGCTAAGATTGTGAATGGATCAACTGTCTAACATGGTATAATTGAGCAAGTCACCAGATTATACTTTGGTTTACTCAACTCTGAATATTGGCTAATACAACGAGCTATTTCTAATCCAAGATACCAGTTTAGATATATCTGTAAGTCCCTTTTCTAGTTCTAAAGTTATGTAGATTTGAATTATAATACATTTTGCTTCTGAGCTTCTTGTTTTCCAGACTTTGCTTTCTCTCCTTAGTGTAACCCTCAAAGAATTCATTCTGTTTGGATATAGGTTGCATGCATTTACTGGAGCAAAACTCAAATTAATTTTTTTTTATAATTTTTGAACTTCAGAGCAGCTGAACTCAATCTCTCTGAGTTTTCCAATTCCTACCATCCTATGTTGTCTTTTTTTTTTTCATATAGGATTCCCCTCACTCTCACCCCTAAAACATTGTTGTTGTTGTTTTTTAATGACATTAGGAGGAAGAGAAATTCCTTTCTCACCACTGGCTCCCATAATCTACCTGCTTACATGACAATTTCTATTTGAACTACTTGTTACCTGTGTGTTCAGATGCCTTCGCACCACCTCTATCCAGTGTCCTACCAGTCAGATTGAAACAATAACCACTAGCAAGCAGAATGCATGCTACAAGAAGAAAGAGGGGTTGAGGAACTCTAAAAGAATGTGCAGGTCCCCCCCTCCTCTCATCTCTCTCTCTCTCTTTCTCTCTCTCTGTCTGTCTCTCTCTCTCTCTCTCTCTCTCTCTCTCTCTCTCACACACACACACACACACACACACACACACACACACACACACATACATACACACACGAAGTAAATGTCCTTTCAAAATTACCCCCTTATATATTTTAAAATATCTGGGCCAATCAATTTGTTTTTTAATATCATTTTATTTTTTCTAATTACATGTAAAGACAATTTTTAACAGTCATTGTTTATAAAATTTCAAGTTCCGAATTTTCTCTCTCCCTCCCTTCCCTCCCCTCTCCTTAATACAGTAAGTAATTGACCAATGAATTTGTTTAAAAAATTGTTTTATCTGTAACTGGGTTGAGCTGTAACAAAATATATAGGAAAAATACAAAAAAGTTAGTATTTGAGGTCAAATTTGAACTCAGGTCTTCCTGACTACGCTCAGCGCTTCACTATGTCTTCACTATGCCCCATAACTAGCTCAAAGTGTCCATTAAGTCATTCTAATAATATGCTAATTTAGATGAACTGGTTTTACTGATGTTTTTGGCTAAAAATGATGAACATAGCAGGTCAACATTTCTGGATTTAGGAATTTGATATCCTTTGTTCCTTGATCATTTGGCTAAGTGCTTGTATATTGTATATCACATGAAAGAGGAGGATTTATCATAATCTAAAGATATAATCAATGGGGGAAATGTTAAATAAATTGGGCTGTAATAATTTGAAAGCTTCTCAAGAAAGAGGGAAATATTTGGGCATGGTAGTACATTGTACTCTCTTCTACTTGGGAAGGCTAATGCTTATGAATTGTTTAAATTCAAGAGTCTTGAGCTGTACTAGGCCTAAAGTCAATTTGATATCTGCCTAAGCCTGGCACCAATACTGTGAGCATTCAGGGAGCAGACTTGGATACATAAGGAGGAACAAACTATCCTAGATTGGAAAAATGGAAGAGATCAAAACTTCCTGTTAGTATTGGGATTGATCTATCAGTGATCACTGAATTTTCACTTCCATCCTGGGTACAACTGATCTCACAGAAAAAAAAAATAACAGGAAATTTACTGACCTACAAAAATGAATTGAAGAGGCAAAATGGAAGAATCAGCATCTGTTGTGCTAAGAAAGCACTGTAGAAGTAGCTGGAAGTCTGGAAAATCAATACCATTTTAAGATTGTAAAAGTCCTGGGACTTTTAGAGGAGAGAAAGTATACACCACACCCTTTGTTTAAGAATAATGAATTCTCGAGTTGCTTGATTTCGACATCCTGAAAGATACATTATTTGTGGCTTATGTTTAAAGGATTCTTCAGCAACAGGAAATGGTATAATTTATTATATTCCAGCTAACAGGGATAAATAATAAAGACAATTCTATCTAAGGATCACAAGAAAAAAAAGGAAGTCAAGAGTGAAAGAAATTGTATCTTATTTTTTGCCTGATTGCTAGCCAAACATTCAGGGAAGAGGTGAACTTTTCTTCCAGCAAAGATTCATTTCTTGCCAAGAATGTAGAGGTAGCTATCTTGTTCCTAGCCAAACTGAGAATGAATTATGAAAGCAAAACTTAGATCTTTGGGGACACTAAATATGTGGAAGACTTGTTGCAATATGTTGAAAGGGTCTGAAGTCAAGATGATCTGGATTTTAATTCTCAGAGAGAACTTGAAGACTTTGTGGTTTCCTACCTTTTTTTCTAATCAAATTTTATAGCTTTATATTTCTGCTAAAGAAAATATCATTTTCTGAAGTTTGTATATGTTATATGAGTGGAGCTTTTAGGCCATTATTTCAATTGGGCAGCATCAGATGGCACATAGTATTTATGAAAGTGTGTTGGGGGATGTGGTGTTCTTCAGATGGTTTTGGCACATCAGCTAGTGCTTCCAGTGGAAAAAAGGGAGGAGGAAGTGACTCAAATGAAGCCTTACAAATAGGCCTTCTTAGTATCAATATTAAAGATGGCACAGGTGATATAAAGTTGGGTATTTTAAGACTATATTTTCCTTGAGCCTCTGCATTGATATTTTCTTTTTCTTCTTTTTCCAGGAGGAAAAAGGAAGGGAAAATCATACTATTTTCAAGGGAGAGTATCATCATTGTTCTCTAAATTTCTTTCACTTCAAACCAGAGCTTCTTTTGGAGAATACCTATATTTTCAGTTAATTAAAATTTTCATGTAATCAGTAAGCTCAGACCTAGAAGAGGCTTTACCAAGCCCAAGCCATCCTCCTTCCCCCACCCACAAGAACTCTACTTGAAGACCTTCAATGTAGGGGAACTTTCTACTTCCTGAAAGAGTCACTCATTCCACTTTTGAATAACTTTCATGATTAGAAAGCCTTTGTTCTCTAGGAGATCACATTCGAAGGATGGGAGACAACATTTATAGGAGCAAGTCAGACAAAATGTCCCCGTGCCTTTTGGAGCAGGCACAAAGCAGATAATAATGTACTTTTTGTGTTATTACCACTGAAGAAATCAAATCCTTTTATGATATTGAACCATTTTACAATGCAAAGGACATTAGAAACAACACATTTCTTTTCTGGGTCTTTCGCAGGAGCTGTGGCTGCTGAGACTTAATTCTCTGTGTGATGAAACCTGATTCTGTACTGGAAGCAGGATCAGCATGAGTAAGGGAAGGGCAGCTATTTCTTCAGATTTTGTGCTCTGGATCCTAGACTGTCTCCATCTGCGTCTGAGAGGAAGTGGTGGTCAAGGTAGTACTGGCCCATGCCACTTCATATCTTTCCCTCTGGGTATATTGCTGCTTTAACAAGGCTGACTTGCCTACCACATGGGTAACAGTGGATAGGGTTAGCTGTCTCCTTTTTCACATGGGTTGCTACCTTAGACAGTAGCTATGGGCATTGGACTGGACAAAGGGTCAGTGGTTTGGAGGTTTGCTGCTATTTCTGGGTCTTTGGGGCTTCTCTGACAGATAGTAGCCATTGGTCAGTCAAAATAAATATCAATTTATTTTGAGTTTATGAAATGGTTCAGAAATTCTGTTCAGAATCTTTTACTATCCTCTGTAAGATTTTTATGTACCTATTCATACCCTAAACTAGCTTTGTCTGGGCTGGCAAATCCTTCATTTGGCAAGGTCAAATATTTGTAAACTGATAAGGTTCCAGGTTCTTTTGCATTTCTTGTCATGATTTACATTTATATTGATAGGTACTGAACTTCTTTAGAATATGGTGATTATCTGTATCATGTTTTTGTCTATTTCCTATTTTTCCACCATCAATAATTTAAATATATCAGCTTTGAGTTGTTTTATTTATATAAGATCTTCATAGTCTTTTTATGTCCTTTAATTTTTATGGTTTCTCTATGAAGTTAAAATTATGCCTTTAAACTGTTTGCTGCTGTGGAAATGACTCCCATATCAGTAACCAATCATTTCCATTCTGTCAGAATATACTGAGTCTCATTTTTCATAATATCATTTGGTGTTTTCCATGTCCAGAATTTCCTGACACTCTTCCTGAAGAAAGTATCATGATATACAGGCATGTGGCTTCTGTGTAGTCTATAAGATTTGGGCTTCTCTTATATCTTATTCCCAATTCCAATTTTCATTCAATCAATAAGCATTTAGTAGGCACCAACTATGTGCCCAGTGCTATGATAGGCCCTGGAGATGAAAAGACAAAGCTAAATATATCTCACAACTCAAAAGAAGCTTACATTCTATGGAAGAGACAAATGTAAAGGAATATAAAATATATATACTATGTAGCTGCAAAGTTATGTGGGAGAAGGCTTATTAGGAACTGAAGGAGACAAGACAGGACTCATAGAAGGTGTGGCTTGAGATAAGTTTGCAATGCATTGTCTCCTTATCTGAGTATGAATGCATTGCAGGCATGGAGGACAGCCAGAGCAAAGACAGATACATGGAACCTAGAGTGTTAAATGTGAAGAGCAGCAAGGATGGTAATTTGACTGATGGTAAAGTACATCATAGGGAGTAATAAGTAACATATCTGGAAAGGTGGGATAAGGCTGAACTGTAAAGGATAGTTTAAGGTCAAATAAAGGAGACTATAGCTGAACTTAGAGATGATAGGACCATACAATATGATAGGACCTTAGGGAGAGGTGAAAGGGAGTTGTTTGAGAAGTGAAACAACATAGTTAGACCTATGCTTTAGGAAAATCATTCTGTCATCCATTATAATATGTACTTTTCCAATGTGGAGTATTCTCCCCAATGTCCATTCATCTTTTCATTCTCTATATTGTCTTCCTTGGCCAAAGGTTTTTACGTACAAGCTTCAATTAACTTCATGGAAGTCTTTTATTAATGTTACTCATGAGTACTACAATGTGACCAAGAGTCCCATTAAATAAGTTTTCTTTTTACCTTAGGTTATATAATCATACTAACTTCTAACTATTCTGTTCTTCTTGGAGTCTCTGGTAATTCTCCTCCAATTTAGCTACAGCATCCTTTTCTCTTTTGGATGAGTTCATCATTAGACTATCAGAGCTAATTCTATTCAGTTCCTGCATTAACATGTCAAATCATTGTCATCTGACAAGATTTCACATTTAGTTAACTAACCATTCAGTAAATTTTTATAGACATATTAATAACCCCATCTCTTTTTCTGCTACTTTGCCACCTGTCATGGGAGAAGGAGGTTACACAAGACTGAGCACCATTTTGTAATTTCCTTTGGTTCATAGTAGGCCATGACAAAATATTTCACTTAATGTCCTGCTTGCAAGGCATGAATGCCTCCATACTTAGCTAAGCTGGTCCTTAGAAAACAGGCAAGCTGTACTAGACACATATTCAGTCTTTAACACATGATAGAACCTTATAGAGCCTGTATTTTCTAATATAGTCTTCAAGAGCTAGAGTCACCTTCAAAACATGATGAGCTGTCAGGTTAAATACCTTACATTTTCTTAAGAGTTCTTATTATTATATGGTTTCTTGACCATATCAATGCACTCCAGTTTGTCTGATGTAGTGCCCAGAACTAAAAGCCAAACCCTAGATATGGGCTGACCAGAATAGAGCGAACATACTGGAACTACCATTGGACTTCATAGAAGAGTCAACTCAAAGACTGCCTATATCTGAATGGGAATTCCCTCCAATATATTGCCTGATAGCAATCATTATCCATATTTTTCTTGATGACCTCCAAGAAAATAATAAGAAAATTTCATTAGACCAAAGCAGGTTTAGGATTAGGCCCAATTCCACACTGGAATAGCCCTAATTGTTAGAAATTTTCTTTTTTCTCCCATTACATGAAGTCTAAATTTGCCATTTTACAAGTAGGGTTGCCCTTTTTGGCTAAGCAAAACAAGTATAAATCTACTTCTTTTGTTTTTTTATCACTGCACTTCTATGAATGTAGCTCAAAATTGCATTAGCATTTTTTAAAATTATGATTTATTTTTAACATTATGATTTTTAAAAATTTGAGTTCCAAATTCTCTCTTTCCCTCTTGTCCCTTATCCATTCATTGAGAAGGCAAGCATTAGTAGTCATGTCACACTGACTTACAGATTCTGAATTGAAAGAGATCCCCAGAAGCTACCTAGTTCTACCTATATTTGAATAAGAAATGCTTTCTATAATATAGCTGCAAAGTGGTTATATTACCTTTTCCTGAAGATCTTCTCGAAATTCACTCACTCACTACCTCCTGAGTTAACCCATTGTGCTTTTGGATAACCATAATGTTTCACTTATGGCAAATATAAATAAACCTCTCCTCCACTTCCACTTCTTGCTCTTACTTCTATGAAAACTGATAAAGGTAAATGTTCCATCTGTATTACTACCTTTCAGGTACTTAGATAATTTATCTGTCCTGTCTTCTCTTTCTATAAGTTCTATTGATTGGTAACCTCATCAGAAACCATGGTTTTAGCTCTCATCTCTATAGATGACTCACAAATCTACATATTCAGATCCAGGCTCTCTCTCAAGTCTGAGTCCCATGTCACTAATTGACTGTTGGACATTTCAAAGTAGAAGTTGTGGGAACCTGTTAAACTCAATGTGTCTAAAATTTGATTGATCTTTTTCTCTAAGGCTTCATCATTCTAGTTTCTCCCTTTTCTGTTAAAGGCACCACCATCCTTCCTCCCAATGTCCTGTGTATGTAATCTTAGCATTGTCTTTGACACCTTATGCTCCCTCATCCCGCATATCTAGTCAGTTGCCATATCTTACCAATTTTACCTTCACAATCCCTCCATAATCTTACCCTTTCAACCCATATAACCATGATCTGAGGTTAGGTCATCATCACCTCTTGCTTAGATTAGCTAGCGCAAGAGCTTCCTAATTGCTCTCTAAGCCTCTCATCTTTGACCACTCCAGTCTACACAATGCTGCCAAAGAAATTGTCTTCAAGTGCAGATCTGACTGAGTCACTGCTAGTTGCTTCTTATTGCCTCTAGAATAAAATATAAACTTATCTGTTTTTTTTTTAAAGCCCTGCAAATCCTCATTCCAAACTACCTTCCCAGCCTCATTGGATGTTATACTATCTCTTTTATTCTAAGGTTTAGCCAAACTGAATTTTTTTCTCTTCTTCACTAAAAAGTCTTTATTGTTCATCTTTGTGCTTTTGTGCCGGCCATCCTCCATGCCTAGAACATATGCCCTTCTTGCGTCTACCTCAGAGAGTTCATCTCTTTCTGTAAACTACTATAAGCAAGCATCTTCTGCATGAAGTCTTTCTGGTTCCTACTACCCTTTGTGTCCTCCTATATTTCATTAAAAACTCTCTCTGTCTCTCTGTCTCTCTCTCTCTTTCTCACCATACATATACATGTGGGTAGGTAGCAATATGTACATATTGTGTATATACACGCATATACATATTGTGTATATACACACAAAGCATATATATGCATTTATAACCTTTATATATTGTATACATCTTATATGTACTTGTTTCCAAGTCCATGTTTAGAATGTAAGCCCAAAACGAACAACTTTGGAAGCTGTAAGAACTCTGAGCAATTCAGTGACTAAGCATGATTCCAGAAGACCAATGATGAAACATGTTATCTTCCCACCTCCTGATAGAGAGACTCAGTGTGCACAATGAGACATTTTTTTATATAGAGGCAATTTTTTTGCTTAACTGTGCATATTTATTACAAAAGATTAATTTTTGTGTTAGTTCTTAATAGGTGGGGGTGGAAAGGGGAGAAAAACAAGTTTTGTTCTTTGAAAAATAAAATTTAATTAAAACAAAAAAGAATATAAGCTTATTGAGGGGGAAGGTTTCTACCAAAGTTTCTGGCACATAGAAGGCACTTAATAAATTCCTGTTGATTAATTAATTAAATTTTTTTGAAATAAAAATGAAATTACTGCCACCACCTGTAATAATAATCATAGTGGACTTGTCTTTGTTTTTACAATTGTCACTATTATACCTAATGCATTTAGAGTAAAATGCTTGTCAAACTTGCAAACTTATTGTTTTCACAAACATTCCTTGTAAAAGATGTCTTTTAATATGCATAAGGACTACCATGTTGCTTGTTAGTCCTTTGCTATTTCAGAAAGTGATCAGTCTCAAATTATAATTTTCATCTCTGTTCACGGAATATGTCTTGGAAAGTCCTTACCAAGTATGGTGCTTGAGCATTCACTTCTTGAAGGAGGAGAATAAGATCCCTCACAAGGCAAATTATTGTTAATTATCTGTTATTTAATTTTGGGGGGGGATTCAGTTGTTCTCTATTGTCCTTTTTTATGCCCTGGTAGGACAATTGACATACATTTCTATACAACTATACCTTACTTGGATTAAGGCTTTACAAAATCAAACGAATCTTTCCCTGGTAGAATTCTGTGCTTATCTGTTTTCTGGTGATATTCTTCCATTTCTTTAAAATTTTGTGAAGTTTTTAAAGTAATAAAACTATATTATAATCAGAAGGTAACAGCCCATTAGTAATATTTACTTTGTAGGAGGCAGTGGTGTTAAATGCATGGTGAGTTTTTTTTTTACCTGAATTAAAAAAGACGTAGATTTGTTATACCTCTTAAATTTATTAGCTCTGTGACAAAAGCATTTCACTTAACCTCTCAGAGACTCAGACAACTAACCGAGACATATCCATTCTGTGATATAGATTAGTTGCTTTCTGTGTAAGTAGTAGCCATTCCTATACAATGAAATCACAGATACTTAATAGTATAAGACATAAACATTTTATGAGGGAGAACTCATAATCCCGATATCTCTAGGCCCTCAGATACTCTTTATATTTTTAAATTTAATTTTTACTGATGCATTTTATTTTTATACCACATCCATTTCCAGATATACCTTCTCTCCACCACTGACTTCTCCCTTATAAGAAAGAACTTTCAACCTACCTCAAATGACCCAGCAAATGCCTCCAACAATACATGCGATATTATGAATTCATAGGCTTCTACCTAGCTATTGAGAGAAGGGAGGTCCTCTGCCCATTCAGGTTGGTACTGATTCTGTACATTATGTCTGTATAAAGTTGCTTATGTAAAGTTTAAGTGACTTGTCCAGGACCACTCAGCCAGTATATATCAGAGGCAGACTTGAACTTAGGTCTTTGAAACTCTGAGGTCAGATATTGATTTGCTATTCCATTTTGCTTCTGGGACTACAAGGTATAATATACTGAAAGAATTGAGGGGAACTTGAGAAGACCTCAAGAGCTAAAGTTGAGAGAATTAAGCATAATGGAGAAAACAATTTAGAGAGTGATCATAATAATGTAAGGGAAAGACATCAGAGTTCTGATTTATGCATGGATCAATCTTGCCTCCAAATGACTAATGATGAATTTCTCCTCTCTCTTCTTGGCAGAAAGGTAATGGACTAAAACTGTGAAATGAAAGTTTGTTGTCAGAGATGGCCAATGTATTCACTTTGCCAAAGCATACTTCTTTGTTATAATAGAGAACTGAATTGTGGGAATTGGGGAAGTAGGTCTATCTGTGTGTGTTCAGGAGTCATTTGGCAGTGACAATGATTTTACTTTTGTTTTGCTTTGTTGTACCTATGATTTCATTGGCATAAGGGATTTCTGGGGAGGAAACTCATTCTGCCCATGCAGTTCAGCAGCTGCTCAGCAAATTATAGTTTGAGACTTGCTTGGGGGCACTGAGACTTGCCCGGGATAACACAGCCAGAATGAGTTAGAAGTAAGACTGGAACCAAGGTGTTCCTGACTGTGGGGTTGACTCTCCATCCACTATGCACCCTGTGGTTTTGAAATGATGTAAGAAAGAGACTGAAAAAATTGATAACAACAGTAGCACCAAAGTATTTAGGGAAAATATGAACCAGACTCATAGAGAATGTAAACACATAGATGAATTAGTATCTGCACTGACTTAGGGACATACCCATATTGATGAGATTATAGATCCATTGACATATTGAAATATTGGTATAATAAATTTTGTAATATAGGGATGCCCAAAATGATGTAGCCCATAGCAATCCCAACTACTATCCCACGATGCTCCATAGTGCAGCCTGAATCAGATTAAAATGTCATTGCCATAACATTCCAAGGCTTTGATGTATTCATTTAAAAAAAAAAAAAGATATGTACAGGTGTGCTTTTCTAAGTCATTGCACAGCTGCAGGGATCTTTCTGTACAATTTAGTGGTCCCCATTTCTATTTAATTTTGACACCATTGGTCTAAGGCTTAGTTCTTTTGAGGAGCAAGGAAAAGGGACTTCCAAAATAATCTAGTTTATTTTCCAGTGGTACTACAAAGTAATGGAGATCAGAATTTGTTAAATCTAATATTCATAAAATGAAGTTATGCTCAACAAAATCCCTTATAATTGAAAAATAATAATAATACTGGCAACAACTAACATTTGTGTTTACTATATACCAGGTATTGTCATAAGCGTATGATAATCATTATCACGTTTGATTCTCACAGCAGTTCTAGAGGGTGGGTGTTATTATTATCCCTGTTTTACAGATGAGAAACTGAGGTAAACAGAGGTTAAGTGACTTGTCAAAGATTATAGAGCTATTAAATGTCTGATGTTGGATTTCAACCCAGGTATTTCCTGGAGTACTGAACCAGTGAAATAAGGGGTTTTAAAGTCAATACACATTGGAGGAGCAAAGGAAAGACAATTTCCAGTTTATTGGTTTCTCTAAGTGTGAGTAGAAAAATGATAGAGAATTTGGTAAAATTTTATTCTTCTTTCCCACCTCTTCTCATCCTCTTTCTCTCCTTTTCCACTTATATTCTCCCTTCTCTCTTTCTCTTTTTTCCCATTCCTCCCCTTTCTTTCTCCCTTTACCTCTCTTCTCCTCTCTCCTTCCATTAATGCTGCTTTTCTATCTACTTAGTGACTGAATAAGAGCAGATTCTTCCCCCTCCCTTTATTTCTGTAGGTAACCCCAACTCTAGAACTGTAACCTTAGATGGTGAAGATGACATTACCATATGATCTTGCTATCTTTCACTCCACGTCTAAAATATAAACAGTGAAACCAAGGAGGAAAATACAACCACTCAAGTTTTACCATTCCATCTTTGAATAACTGAATTGTTCTCTTTTTTTTTTCTTTTGCCTTATAAGTAATCACCTTTGCCCATCTGAGACAAATTAACTCCTGGGGAGGAGATGTTCCAAGAGCTTTCACATAGCCTGTTTCCAAGGAAACAACTCCTTTTGCCCATATGTGCACTGCAGCTCCCATGCCAGATTGCTTTGTAACTTCAGAAACTAACCTCTCAAAAATGTAGGAGCAAACTATTTTCTATGCAGTTTCAGAGTAGGAAAAATTATTTGAGGATCTACTATAATTAGCATTGAATTGATATACAGAAAAAGCCTACATAGCTCTGGGGACTATAGAAAATGATGAACTATGAACTCAGAAAAACTAGATACAAGATACGTTTGTAGAAATGGTTTCATAGACATTCAGCCTGGTGTGTACAATTATCAATCAGTCTTGTGGAGCCCTCTACTGGCATACTTTGCCCCGGAAGAAAAGGGCGGAGCTAAGCATACATTAGCTGTGGCAACCCAAAATGCTAAACATCTGGAGTTTCACTTTACTGACTTAACTTTGATATCCCTTTCATTGAGTTTCAAAATGTTTCTGCTTTTCGAAACTAGAGGGATTGGGTTGCATTCTTAATGTTGGCAAACCTGATCATTTCTCTTTCCTATAAGGTGTATGCATTTCATTTCAGTTCAGCAAGTACTATATGCTAGGTAGCGGGGCTATGAAGATAAAATAAATGACATTTCCTACCTCTGTTGATTTCCTTCCCTCCCTTCCTCCCACCTACCCTTAGAGGGGGATGCTCCAGAAGCTTGCATTTAAATAATGGTCTCATTTCCAAAAGATTTGACTATATCTATTTTTATTTCTGTATCTATGTTTTTATCTATTTATCTATGTCATCAGTTGCATGTATATGGAACTGATTTGAATTAATAAAACTAAAAACCATCCCCCAGTGGATAAATGGCCAAAGGATATAAACAGGCAGTTTTCAAAGGAATAATTCCATAATTCCAAAAATGCTCTAAATCACTAATACTTGGAGAAATGTAAACAAAACCAACTTAGAGGCTCTATCTCACACTTGTCAGCCTGGTAAAGATGATGCAAGAGGAGAATGACAAATGTCTGAGTAGTTGTGAGAAAAAAAGCACACTGGTGCACTCTTGGAAATGTGAATTGCTCTAAATACTCTGGAAAGCAATTTGAAATTATACCCAGAAAGTTATCAAATGTATGTATCCTTTGGCCTAGCTGCTAGACCTATAACTCCAAGATGTCAAAGAAATTGTTAAGGATCTACATATATAAAAATATTTATTACAGCTCTTTTGTTATTATTATTATTTAGTCATGTCTGACTCTTCATGACCCTGTGGACCATAGTATGCCAGTGCTGTCCATGCATTTTTTGAGGGGGCAAAGGTTGGGTTGGGGGAGTTTGTCATTTCCTTCTGTGGTGCATTACAGTAAAAAAAAAAAAAGTTAAATGACTTGACAAGGGTCACCAAGCCAGTAAGAGTCTGAGGTTGGATGTGAACTTAGGTTTTCTTGAGTTTAGGCCCAGTGTTCTATCCACTGAACTACCTAACTGCCTCTTTCAGTGGTTTTAGTGTAGCTCTTTTAGTGATAGTCAAAAATGGAGACAAAGAAAATGCCTAAACAAATTGTGGGCAGTTGGGTAGTGAAGTAGATAGAGCATTGGACTTGGAATCAGGAAGACCCATCTTTCTGAGTTCAAATCTGGTCTCAGAGACTTACTAGCTGTGTGACCTTGAGTAGGTCACTTAACCCTGTTTGCCTCAGTTCCCCAACTGTAAAATGTGCAGGAGAAGGAAATGACAAACTGTAATAGTAATCAGTTTAGCAGGATACTTAGCACTACTAAGTGCTAAGTGTGGAAGATGCAAACTGTCCCACTGTTGAGAAGGCATGAACTCCCCTGTTGATGTGGAAGAAGGGGATTGGCTGAGGTGTGTATATAAGCAAGAATT
>CM053580.1:364967641-364984006 GCA_028627135.1 Pseudochirops cupreus
CAGTTTTCTGGTATTTAAATGAATGCACTATCTATATTTCTTATGTAGAGAGCCTGTTCCATTTTGTGATTAATAACTATATCAGCATATTTATAGTTACTGTAGGCATTGTGAATACTGCATTGCTGATACATTCCCCCAACCACTCTAGAGATGGCTACCATTAGACAAAAAATACATATGTGTATATGTGTGTATGCATGTATGTATTATGTATGTATATATATATATATATATTTATATATATATGTAAAATTATTCTTTGCTTACTTCTATTTATCAATTCTTTCTCTGGATGCAGATAACATCTCTCCTCATGTGTCCTGTATAATTAATTTTTGTATTTATAATAAACAAAATAACTTATTCACTGAAAGTCATTCTTAAAACAATATTGCTATTACTGTAGATAATGTTCTTTTTTCATGCCCAAAGGGCACAAGTGGTTTAATAACTCTTTGAGCATAATTCCAAGTTGCTGTCCATAATGTTTGTATCATTTTACAATTCCACCAACAATAAACTAGTGTCCCAATTTTTCCTCATACTATCTGACATTTGTCACTTTCCCCTTCTATCATTTTAGTCAATCTGCTATGTGTAAAATGATATCTCAAGGTTGTTTTAATCTGCATTTCTCTAATCAATGATTTATAGCATTTTCAAATGAGTATAAATTGTTTTGATTTCTTAACTGGAAAACTGGCTGTTTATATACTTTGATCATTTATCAATTGGGGAATGGCTTACATTCTTATAGGTTTGACAAAGTTTTCATTACTACTTATGAGTTTCCCTCCATCTTGTTTTTACTTACTATTTTCCTTCCCAGCTGTAAAGTCAATCATGAACAGCTCTCCTGAGGACTGCTGCTGTGAATAACTTTAAGGGTCTAATAGCATAATATAATGAACTCTCTATTTATTGAGCAATAAAGTAAAGCAAAACATTCAAGAAACTAAAGAATAACATTCACAATGTAACATAACAACTTATTAGTAAGGTCACCACATAGTCTTAAACAAAACATATCATTCAGTATACCTTACAGTCATCTTTAGGGCACAACAGAAAACATAAACACCATTCATTCAGCAAATCACAGTAAGTTACAATTCTTCAGTCATAACAGAGTATTCAAGTAAAGTTCTCTTTCATCTGGACTGGAGGCTGACTTCCAATCACCCTTAAGCCAATCATCCTTAAGGGGTAGCAGAAAGTACAAACACCATTCACTCCTAGGTCACAGTAAATTACAAATCTCATCAGTCAATACAGAGTATCTCAAGAAAAGTCCTCTTTCATCTTGACTTGAGGCTGCCTTCCAAACTCCACAATTCCTTCTCCAAGGACTGACCACTTCCAACTCTTCCCTGGAGTCATACGTGGGCAGTTCTCCATACCTGTTCCATATCTCAGCTCACAGGCACTGCTCCCCTCCAAGCTCTTTGCAGCTTCTGTTTCTAGGAAACCAAAACTTAACAGGGCTACAACAATATTTACACACATTACCAGCACTATCATCTCAATTCACTTTCTGTCTGAGAAACCAATACAGAACAACAGACAGTACTTCTGTTTAAGAAATCAACACAAAACAACACAGAGGACTTCTGTCTGAGAAAGTAACACAAATCAACAGACTGAACACCAACATCGCAAACATTTTCTCTCTCTGTTCTGCTCCCACCTAGCTCTGCTCATGCTTTTTCTCTGCTCATTTCCTTTCTGCTCCATCTTTTTGGCAAGCTGCTCCCACTGCAGACTCCCATGTGATTACAATCAAGTATTAAGGGCAGAGGAGATCTTCAAACTCCCTTAGGCCTAGTAAGGGCAGTACAATGTATACTATTTCTAATGAAAGACTCTTGATACAATCAAAGGAGAAGCTCAAAGACACTTGATTAGTTAAAATTCAATCCAGAAAAACAGCAAAAAAATTCCATTTTGCTTGCCATTACACAAAGTTCTCTTTTTATCTTATCCCTGCTACCTTATCTTCTCCCCACTCCTTAGTCTCTTATTCCTCATTTTACCAACTCCTCAAAAATACTCTTCCTTATCTTTTCCCCTACCCTCCTAATCCTGTTCTATTATATCCTTTTAAAAGTCCCTTCTCCTTCAGTTTTCTCACCTATCTAGAAGTTCAGAAGACCTTTAAATCTCTTCAAATGTACATTTTGTTTCCTCTTCAAGCCAGATGAGAGTAAGGTTCCAACATTATCAGTCCTCCAGTCCTACCTGTTTTCTCTGTCTTAACTCTTTCTTTCCTTACCTGGAATATGCTTACACATGCACCCTTGTCTGTGGTCCTCTTTTCCCATTGGTGAATTTCTACAAGAATCTTCATTCTATAGAAGGTCCTGTGATATCCATCCTTCAGCTTTCTCCATGCTCTGTTCATAATTTTATGGACTTCACCTTAGCTCAATTACCTTCCCCTCCCTACTGTATGCTTTTTAGCTCAGTGGCCCAGCAGATAAAGTACTGGGCCTAGAGTCAGAA
This sequence comes from Pseudochirops cupreus, assembly GCA_028627135.1. Lineage (NCBI taxonomy): Eukaryota > Metazoa > Chordata > Mammalia > Diprotodontia > Pseudocheiridae > Pseudochirops > Pseudochirops cupreus. The sequence continues at coordinate 364,970,147 of CM053580.1, forward strand.
AGAGTTCAAATCCAGACTCATACATCTACTACCTTTGTAACCATGGGAAAGTCATTTTGTCAGTGTTTGCCTCACTTTCCTCAGCTGTAAAATGAGGATCTTAATAGTACATATGTCATAAGGTGGCTGTGAGAATCAAGTGAGATAATATTTATAAAGCATTTAGAAAAATGTCTGGCACATAGTAGGTACTTAATAAATGTTTATTTCCTTTCTCTTCACTCTTTTTATGAGTTGTTTTCATCCATTAGAATATCTTGAGGGCAAAGAATGTCTTTTTGCTTATGTTTGTATCCTCAGTGCCTAGTATATGTCCAATAACATTTTAAATACTTAATAAACTATTGTTCAATTAATGTAACTTTTCCGTTTTATCAACATAGGAGAAAATATGTAATAAAAGGTCATTATTATTTGTTTTCTTTTCCTTAGCTTTTTTGCAAGCTGACTTAATAAATCTATCATTCAGAAGATGTAATTTAATTGGTATAAGCATTTAGATGATATAATATCAAAATTTAAATATTTAATATGTATACAAATATATGTGAGTCTACACTGGATGCCCTAGCAACAAAATTAAGATACTTGGAGTCATTATCTATATGTTGAAAAGATCATTTGGAATATGAACAGGAATCAAAAGATTTCATTTAATTACAAGAAACTAGGAACTAATAAAATAACCTTTATTTAGTATTTTTAAATGAGATATTTTTTCATAAGGGTTCCTTTTATAACATTTCCAATAAAGCAGTTATCTAGTTTCACCCTGATGACCACCAGTGAGGGAAATAACAAACACTGCTCTTTTTCTAGATATTATACTATAAATGACATATAAGGCAGTTAGTGGTACAGTGGTTAAAGCACCCAGACTGGAGTTAGGAAGACCTGAGTTCAAATCCAGCCTCAGATACTTATCTAGCTGGGTAACCCTGGGCAAGTCACTTGACCTCTGGCTGTCTCTATTTCATCATCTGTAACATGGAGATAATAACCGTCTTTACCTCCCAGGGTTGTTGGGAGGCTGAAATGAGATAATAATTATAAAGTGCTTAGCAAAGTGGCCTGTCACATAGTAAGTGCTATATAAATGTTGGCCATTATTATTTTTATTATTAAATGAAAGAGCATTAACTTTTTTTGATTGCTGCTTTACACCCAGATTAAAAGGTCACAAAATGAAAACCATGAAGAATTTATGCTGCCTCCCATTCCTGGAAGGCATTTTTCCTTATCTAAATCAGTTAGAAGGCCTTCTTTTTATTCGATTCAGCTCTGGCTCCTCCTCAAAGGATCCATCTCTGCTCTCTCCAGAGGAAAGAATCCTTTCCTCTCTCAAATCCCTGTGTGCCACCCCTCCATCCCCTTCCCCCTCCCCCGCCCCATCTCTACCTTATGTTATACATGGTCAGAGTGATAAAAGACTTGTGCAAGGGAATCCCTGGTCCCTCTACTAAGGCAGATTGGCAAATTCAATGTAACTTAACAGTCTTAGAACAGAACACAGAGGGCTTAAGTAAAGGGCTCAGTGTTAATACAACCAGGATATTGTCAGAGGTTGCTTTTGAACTCATGACATCCAGGCCTTGAGATAGCTGTAACTGTTAGAAAAAAATTTCCATATAACAAACTAAAATCTGATGTTGAAATAAGACATTGCTTCTGGTTCTGGCATCTGGAGGCAAACAAAAATTGTAATCTCTCCTCATAGTAATAGCCCTTCATATTCTTGGAAACAGTGGTCATGTGGCCACTGACCTACCCTCCACCATCACCATCAAATCTTCTCACCTCCAGTATAAATAGCCCCATTCCTTCACCCAAAGGTCACAAGGCAAGGTTTCAGACCTTTGTAGCTTCCTAGTTGCCTTCCTATGAACAGGCTCACCCTTTCTATGTTCTTCTCAAAATATGACATGCAAAACTACACTCATTATGTCATATATAATTTTATGGGTACAGAGGGACTATTGACACCATCATTCTGGTTAACTTTTAGGAACATTCATAAGGAGTCTATATTAGACTATCAGATCTTTTTCATGCCATCTGTTTCCTAGCCATCTCCTCTCCATCCCATACACCTAATATTTTTGAACCAAGTATGGAACCTCACATTTATTTTTATTACATTTTATTTTTATTGCATCACACTCATCAATCTATCTTATCAACATCTTTTTTGATTGAGACTCTATCATTCTAAATGTTTGCTCTCACAACTTTTTGTGTCATCAATAAATTATATATAGGTCTGCCTTAATCCATGTCAGTGAAAAATATGTTGAACCACCAAAAAGGAAAGATATAGATTGTGTGGGCATTTCACTAAAGACTTCCCTCCAGGATAGCATCATTTCATTATCCATTATTTTGGACCCAGTCATTCACCAGTTCTAAATCTTCCCAACTAGAATAAAGGAAAAAAGAAAAATAGCTATTAAAATGTCATATAACTGAAGGAAGACAAAACAACATTCAAACATAATGTATAATGACATGCTAAAATGTAGAGAAGAAAACATGAAATAAATCAATTCTTATTAAAACCTCAATCTTGACTTTGTGCTGAAAATGACTTGCCTTCTTCTGCCACCATTAATAGCACATATTGGACATATTCTGAACTCTTATGGTCAGATGTCAAAATGCAACATTAAATCAGTTTTGTAGTGGTACAATCATTTAGCCTACCTCTACCCACATTGAACATAAGGATATCATGAATGATTTTATCAAATACATTACTGAAATATTTGTCTATGGCATTCCCTTTATCTAGCCACACAGTATTACCATTTAAAAAAGAATTTTTTTATAAAATGGAAATGTAGTTTGTCCTTGAAGCAACCATCTCTTCAATAGTAGATTCTATATTTTTTCCCCCACGGATTGAGGTAACTGTAGTCTGAAAAACCCACTTTCCTCCATTATTTTGAAAACCAGAATAAGTTTACGCCCATCCTCAGTACTATATCTAAACTACTACCTCCATAATTTTCAAAGATAAATGGCAGCCCAACAGTCACATCTCCCAGTTCTTTTAGAACCCTAGAATACAGTGGATCCAGGCTCAGTGACTTCAATTCATTGAAAATAGCTAAACGTTTTGTCTTAGTTTTCTCACTTATTTCATATTTATTCATTAATTCTGTTCTAACCCTAGTCTAAGTTTCCTGCCCCCTCACCATGGTTGAGAATATAGAAGAAAAATAAAGTTTTGTACCTCTGTTATTTCTCAGAGATCTGTTATTATCCCATCTATCCTAAGAAGTATTTCCCATAACTTCTTTGACCTTTCTCTTGATCTCACCTTAGCTAAAAAAAAAAAATGGAGCCCTTTTTGTTGTCCTTAAATTTATCACTAGTCACAGGTCATTCTGAGCTATTGACCTCATCATCCAGTGGAAAGTGCTCTCTGTGGGTTTACCATCAATCTTTTAATTGACAAATCTAATAGCCTTTTCTCATCCTTTATCCTTTTTGACCCCTAAGCAGTATTTGACACTATTAATTACCCTTCTCCTCCTAGACGCTTCCTTCTTCCTGAGGTTATGTGACAGTGTTCTCTTTTGGCTCTCCTACTACCTGCCTGGTTGCTCCTCTTCAAATTCCTATGTTAAATGCTCACTCATATTCTATTCCCATTGTGTGGATATGTTCCACAGGTTTTTCCTGTGTCCTATTCTCTTTTTTTTCTCTGTAGGTGATACAGTAGATAGAACTCCTGACCTGGAGTTGGTAATACTTGAGTTCAAATCCCACTTCAGACTGTTACTAGATGGACAACCCTGGGCAAGTAACATAACCTCTGTTTGCATCAGTTCTTTCATCTGTAAAATGGAGATAACAATAACATGTATCTTCCAAGGCTGTTGTGAGAACTAAATGAGATAATAATTGTAAAGTGCTTAGCATGGTGGCTGACATATATTCATGTTATATATACACCCTCCCTAACCATTATTTCTCTGTAACTTCTCCATTTCTGTCCAAGGTACACTTAGATTCAGAATCTCAGGATCATCCTTCACACTTCCACATTTCTCATATCTCATATGGAAACTCTTGTCAAGGTTTGTCAGTTCTGCCTTGACAATATCTACAACCTTTTTAAAAACAAATCTTTTTTTTAAGCTTTATTCCAACCTTGAAAAATTTTGTTTTCATATGTATATATGCATGTACATATGTATACACATATGTGTATGTACATAGGTCTATATACATGCATAAATATAAACATATGTATGTGTGCAAACACTTACCTACATTTATATATACACACATATACATTTAGATGCACACATATACTTATGTATGTAAGTATATGTGTGTGTGTATAATTTTCCTCATTTTTTTGCCTAAAAAACCATCAACATTTCAGACCCACTTATTTTACTATTTCAACAGCTTCCTTCCTTGTCCTAGTTGACCCCCTTATTCCTACTCTCTCTCTTTATTTCATCCTCCCAAAAGCTGTCAAATTGAAATTTCTGAGGAACACCTCTGACTTTGTCATTCTCTTATTAAAAAGCTCCAATAATTCCCATTGCCAGAAATCCAAAATCTAGAATTGAACACAAACGTTTGTTTTTCACCTGAAGTTCTGGCAATCTGAATCCAGGATACATTCCTAGGCTTTTGCTTCAGCCAATCCTGTCTTCTTACTCTTACCATACGTTATATTCCATCTGCTGTCTCCAAACAGTTCATCCTCTAACCTATAATTTGGTCCCTCATCATCTCTTCCATATGAAGTCCCTTTCTGCCTTCAAGCACCAGCACAGATGTAATATCCACAATAAACCTAGGCTGATCCTCCCACTTGCTAGTATCCTCCCTCAGAAAGTGTTTTATACTTAGTTGGTGTATATTTTGTATTAGATTGAGTATAGGTATTATTTTTTTCCTCACTAGAATGTAATCTCACTGAGAGCAGGGTCTTTTTTGGTTTAGGTCTATGCTTCTCCAGAATGTACAGCAGTGCCTATGATATAGTAGGCACTTAATATTTGTTAAATACAACATCTCAAAATCATCTTGTTTACTGTTCATACTTTCTCATTTATGTAAAAACATCTGAGACCAAAGCTTTATCCTGTTCTCCTCCTTGTTTATATTCTCCTGTGGTTTGCTGGTAATGCATTCTGTCCATAACTGAGAGTCCATTTTTTTAAATTTAAAATTAATGAAAGCATTTTTTTTGAAAGAAAACTTCATTCTACCCAAAACCTTGGAGAATAGAGAGACATTCCTGGCCTTTTCACCTTCTTCTACATTAGGGACAATGACCAATGTTTAATTTACATGTAAGTGTTGAATAATCCAGGCAAAAACACAAATATAGGTCATTTTCTGCAATTGCCTGGAAAATTTTCCTCATGGTACATACTTAGGGGAAGTGAGTGTCTCAGTTTGCTTTTTTTAATAATTAGCTACCAGTGGTTTAATGTTACTGCAAAACACTGACTTTTCTTACCTATTCATTTTGCCAAGGGTTCATTCACCACCACGTACTAAGTAAAGCTCTATCTCTTACTTTCTCTTCATGCCTCTTGCCAAAAGACTTCAGAACCTTCACCCACTATTTTACCCTTCCTTCTCTTATATTTTCTTTGTATTATTGTTGCTCCCTTATATTCTATTTCACTCTCTTCTAAAGTAAGATCAACTCATTGTTCAGGTTATTATTAGACACAAGGATTCATAGGGTTCATCATAATAGAGTCATGAGTTGGGTTTCAAATGTGGGATGAAGATATGCAGCAGAAAGTGGACCAACTCAGACCAGTTAAAATAATTCTAACATCTCTTCCTCCCTGTAGCCTTCACTGGTTAAGAATTTATTATTAGGAATTTGGTGAAAACAAATGGTGTCAGTGAACCTATAGGGGCTCCAGATCAAGATATAGACACCAGGAAAGGATCTTCATCTGTAGCTGATCCAAGTAAGGAGAATAAAATAAGGACTCCCAGGTTGATGTCAATATGTGAAGCATTAGCACCCCCATCAACTGGAAGTAAATGAACTTCTAATTACAGAATTTATAGTTCACACCTTTTTAGACCTGGAAAAAATATATTTTAAAGTTATTTTTCTAAAGAGAACTGGATGAGACTATGAAGCAATGTCTCTTGATTTAGAAAGGTCTCCTAATCAAGAAGGGAGTTTAGATTTGTGTCAGATATCTCCATATAGATAAAACAGAAATTATTACAATCTGAACCATTTTTATGCATAGATACTCTGCTATTAACTAAGCAAAAAAAAAAAAAGATAAAAGCTTATTCCTTTCTCATTTCAGTTGATACAGTGTTTAGTAGATTCAGTTCTTCATTTCATTGGCTAATTTATCCTGTCTTCATTGCTTCTCCACATCAACTGCATTAAGGACAACATAGAAAAATGTCAAAAGATCTCTCATCCTTGCCATGGAGCTGCTCCATAGTAACAGATGTTTCTCTCTTTAGTGCAGAGTTGAGTCTATATGCATCTTGACACAGTCAAGCTGCACATGGTTTTTTAGACTTTATTCCTCCATCAGGTTCACTTCACTCTCAGCTAAGGGCTTCCAAACTCAACAGTGTGGCATCCAGACATTGTTTCTCCATTAGTCACCTGGTTCCACACTCCAAGAATGCTATTCAGGATTGAAAAATATTCCGCATGTGTGCCTATTTAGGTCTAGCATAGTTTAGTGAAAAGAGCACCAGGCTAAAAAGCAAAAGCCTGTTGCCCTGGTTCTTTCTCCACCATTTATTTGTTGCAAGATACTGAAAAGCAAATCACTTAATTACAAATCATAGAATCTTAGAGCCTGACTTCTATCCAAATAGTGAATCCCATCTACAACACTGCGATCTAATGACCAACTCACTTCTCTTTAAGGATGGCAAACAACAATAACAATGTACATTTTTATGGCACTTTAAAAAATATGTGAAATACTTTGTATACGTTATACCATTTTATTCCTACAACAATGTTGTAAACTAAGTATCACAGATTTGTTATCTTCATTGTAAAGATTAAAAACAAACAAACACTGAGGTTCCAAGAAGCAGATTTATTTACTCAGCTATGATGTCAGAAGGAAGATTTGGACTCAGGTCTTGTATGACTCCTCAGGTATGGTTTTCTTCTAACTTTACCATTGCCCCACATGATAGCCCATTCTTTCTTCAAATCTCATCCCACTGCATGAGAAACAGGAGCGTCCAGTGAAGACCCAATATAATTTTAGGAAAACATAAGTTCAGCAGCTTTGTGGTGCAGTGAATAGAGTGCCAGGCCTGGAATCAGAAAGACTCATCTTTGTGAGTTCAATTCTGGCCTCAGACATTTACTAGTTGTGTGAACCTGGGCAAGTCACTTAACCCTAGTTACTTCAGTTTCCTCATCTGTAAAATGAACTGGACAAGTGGCAAATGACTCCAGTATCTTTGCCAGGAAAACATCAAAGGGGGTCATGAGGAGTCAGCTACAATTGAACAAAAGATAGAGGGAGAAAGGTTATGATCAGATAGAGAGATGTCAAACTTCTGGATCACAGATGATGATAAGATCAGCAGTATGACCATCTTTGTGTATGAATGAGTTAAAATGAAGATACAGGCCCTGATAGTTAATAAGGCTGATGAGGAACTGAGAAGCATCAGTGTTTAAAAGGAAATAATATATTTGAACTATATCAAATTATTTACCCAAAATAGTACTTTTTAAATTCATTTTGGAAGAAAAAGTAAGAATAATGTATGTACTTTTATTTGTGGTTATATCTGTGAAGTAACTCTGTGAATGCAGACTGCCACCCATCTGTGTCTTATTATGTTGAGTGCTTCTTGCCTGTATTCTCCCCAGACTTGCCATAAATGATGATCTTAGCACACTGAATGTCTTGCTCTAATTATTTTGGCATTTCATAAATGATAATATTTATAAAGCACTTAGCACAGGGCCTGGCACATAAAAGGTGCTTTAAAATGCTTATTCTCTTCCCTCTCACTATTCTCTGATAAGGTAACACTTCAGCTGTCTGCCCCTTATTCTCACTACCTAACTAAGCAACTAACCTGTCCCAGTTGTTCATGTCTTTGCTGCTTTAATGATGTTTTCACTGTTGGTAATAGGTACCCAACCATTATTAACATTATATATTATTTATTATCTATTTTATTATTTACTATCTAGCTTTCCTCTATTATCTTTTGTATTTCTTTAGTATTGCAAAAACAGTTTTGATCCTTTGTAATAAAAATACAGTATTCTAAATCGTGGTACTCTAATAAGGCTATTCCTAAATAAAGCTACTTTATCCATAATATGGGTAAACTATGATTCAAGATCTCAGTGAGAACGTATACATACTGGGTTTAATCTTTCAGGCAGCAATCTTAATAGCAGTTAGGTGCCACAGTGGAGAGACTATCAGGCCTGGGTGTCAGGAAGACCTGGTCTCAAATCTAGCCTCAAACACTTACTAGCTCTGTGATCCTGGGCAAGTAACTTAACTTTTTGCTTCAGTTTCCTCAATTTTAAAATGGGAATGACAGAACTTACCCTACAGGGTTGCAAGGACCAAATGTGATAATATTTGGAAAGCACTTAACACAGTGCCTGGCTCATAGTAGGTGCTATGAAAGTACTTATCCCTTTCCCCCTTCTTTTTTTTTAATCTAGCCAGGAACTCTGATTTGATCATTATAGAAAACTCTCATTGTCAATCAGTCTTAGAAAGTTGTCTCAGGAACTGAGAGGTTGAGTGATATATCCAGGGTCACAATGTCAGTATATTATCAAGAAGCTGGATTTGAACCCAAATCTTATTGACTCAAAGGTTAATTCTCTAGGCATTACACCAGACTGCCTCTCTGAAGTCCCTTATTGATAATTCAATAATGGCTAAGCCATGACCCAAAGTTTAATCCCTGGAAAATCCAAAAATTGTTTTGTGTCCCCCTAAGTGTCCTGCTTCCATTGCTAAACTTTGCAAATTGTGTGACATCTTAAACAATTGAAAAAAAAAACCAACATCTAATAAAAGCAGGAATAAAATGGGGGAAAAAATAGAAATAGTTCAGTTTTTTATTGAGTCCCCATTCAAGTAGAAATAATCCAACATTCCTCTGATACATAAACACATATGTGTGCAGTCTATTCAAAAGCATAAAGCATAATTCTGTCCATTTGAGGTCTTACTACAGTAAACTTTCTTGCAATTACACATCACATGTATGAAAAGGTCTTAGCACACACCAAGGTTCTGTATTAACATTGTCATACATATTATCAAAACATATGATCTAAAAATTGCTCATGTCAGTTATAATTTTGTCTGAGATTTTGTATCTTTTTGGTGATTATATTCATTCCCTTGTGAAGGGGTGTAACGCCGTGCAAGAGCAGCTTTCCAAAAGAATGCTACTGTGAACAGCTTTTAAGGTTCTAATTAAACAGTGTAGTGAACAATTCATTTATTCCATAACAAATCAAGGCAAACATTCACAACAAATCACAATACAATATTTGCAACATTACATCTTATCACAGAAAATATAGTGTTCACAACAATATAGTGTTCACAACAGCTTAACGTTAGAATGGCCACATAGTTTTCACCAAAGTGGCCACAGTATTAAGAAAATTACATTAGAAAATTACACAAACCCTCCTCCCCTCAGGGTCTAGTACACTTCAATTTCATCATTTGTTCAATATCCAAGGAGAGGTTTTTTCTTCATCTTGACTGAGGATAGTATCTCAGATTCCCTGGATCCCCTTCCATGGTCCCAGCTCCTACCTGAATCCACCAAACAGTCACCTGGATTCAGAGCTGACAGCCCCTAGGTTCTTGTCCAGTCCTCTGGGCAGTTATTGTTACACACTGAAGTTCACAGGGTCCTACACATCTCAAAAAACCTTCACATCCTCCGTTGTCAGGAACTCAAGGATCAACCAAGCCACAAATAGATAAAGTCTTATCCTGGTCATGCTTTTTCAGTCCTCCAGCAGTTCAGCTGGCCCTAGAACCCAGAAGAAATCTCAGCCTTCCAGGTGGCAGCAGCCACTTTGGCCTTCCAGGAGGCAACAGCCACTTCGACCTTCACCAGATTCCAGTGTGATTGAAAACTCCAACTCAGTTCTCAGTCCAGTAGCAGCCCAGATGCTGGCACAATTCTGCTTCCTCCACCAGGAGTAAAAATTCTTGATTCTGTCTGTCTCTGGAACTCTTCTTATACACTCACACAATACACACAATACACACACACACACACACACACACACACACACACACACACACACACACACAGGCTTCCTGTCTCAGCCAACCCCTTCCTGTCAGCAACAGGAGACAGAGTTCACACCTTCCATATCTTTCAAGAGGTACTTAGCTCTTAGTATCTGCTAAATTAATTACATTAGAAGGGGGGAAGAAACAAGTTTTCCATTTGAAAACTATATTTCCCTACTGTACGTATAAAAAGCCTCTTTCTTTTTAGTAAAGAAAGGAGGCAGTTCTATGTCTAGTCTGGTACTCCCAGGAATACATTACAGAAATCTTAACTTAAATAATAATTAGTCTTATAATATTCTTGCGGGAGGAAATTGCAAGGAAGACCAAATGCAATAATACTGTTGATTCAAACAGTATCCCTCTTTCCTCAGTATCAGTATTAAAATGAAAAAAAAAAACAGATACAAGGGATTCAATCAAAAGAGAAATAAAGATTTTCTCAAGATAATTGTCATGAAACTGAATGTTACTATCTAACTTGTGAAATTAAATCTATATCATGGTGATATTAACATTGGTAGAGACTTAATAAATGCTTTAGCATTGATAGAGACTTAATAAATGCTTGTTGATTATCTAGTATTTAATTACTCCTGAAAAGCTATAACACTTGAACCACACCCATCCATCATTTATAGACAGTGGGATAGAATTTGCACTCAAGAACAGAGCAATCTGAAAGCAGCCTCCTAGAGGACCCAGGTACAGCCCCATTTAGCAGACTAGGTTAATTAGGCTCCTGTTTGAGGGAAATAATCTGTGGTGCTGTGGAATTTTATACTCTGAGGAGCTCCTCTGCTATAGTTTCAGGAATACCTTGCACAAATTTTGCATGAAGTTAGGTGTCTTCCTCTATATCAAGGTCTTTGGATAATGATTTAATGGGTTCCCTGTTGGGTTGTACTATCCACTATAACTGCTTTCTGCAAGCTTACCATTGATCATTAATTTCTAAATCCAGTGACTTTTCTCAGTCTTCATCCTTTTGACCTGAAGTGTTTGAAATTCTTAACTTCCTCTTCTTTCTTGCAGTTCTGTGACACTTAACTCTCTTAATTCTCCTAGTGCCTGTCTTAAGGATCCTTCTCAGTCTTCTTTGCTATATCATCATCCATGTGCTCACAATGTGTGTATTCCCCATGGCTCTTCTACTCTCTGTACACTCTTTCCCTTTGTAATCTCATTCATTGGTCAATGGGTTGAATTTTAGTCTCTGTGTCTCTAATGTCCAGATCTATATATTACCTATTGTACATCTATTATATTCTATTATCTCTCCCCTGAGATTTAGTGTCACGTCACCTCTTGAAAATAATTTCTCATTGCTAAACATCTCCTTCTGGCTACCTATTGGCATTTCAAACTTATATTGCTTCAAATTTAACTCATTTTCATCCTCTGAAGCTCATCTTTCCTCACACTTGCCTTTTTCTCTTAAGGACCAATTATACTTCCATTTACCCAGGTTCTCCCTTAATGCTGAGGCCTCCATCCAATCAGTCGCCAGGTCTTCTTGATTCAGCGTCCATAAAAATCTCTAATCTCTGACCCCTTACCTCTACTCAAACAGAAACTATCCTAGTTCAAGTTCTTATCATATCTCACCTAAATTTTATCATTAGCTTCATAAGTGGTCTCCCTGACTGCAATCTCATCCTTCTCCAATCCATCCTTCTTGGTGCTTAGGAGCTCATATTCTTAAAACATAAGTCTGATTACATTTCTCCACCATACTCAACCTATTCAGTTACCAGAGAGGGATGCACCAACATCTGGGTTTTTCAAAGCCAGGGGGCTCAAGAGCTTCCCAGAGTCTCGTCTGGTCAAATCACACAACTCTTCTTAAAGTGAACCCCAAAGCAAAACCTCACATCAGGGTGTATATATAGCCTTCTCCTGGCTCAGAGAATGTCACAGCCCTCTTGACTCACTGCCCAATCACAAAACTACAAGGCGCAGGCATTCCCAAAAAACAAGCCTCCCGCCACAGGCTCCACATGACCACATTCAGCCTATTAGGGGGCAGAGTATACTTTCAAATCAGGGAAGGTTCTCAGAGTCACATAGCCACTTTAGCAAAGAGCCTAGGGGCAGGGAAGATGTTCAGATTCCCATAACATATTTGAGCCCACATCCTCTGATTCCAAATAGAGCAACTCTTTCTACTCAACCATGCTTAGCTCTAGACATATTGTATTGTCTTTGTCAGATGAAGGCTTTTTAAAGAATATTTTAAAATATCAAGAAATAACATTATTAATCTCCCATATCCTAATTAAGCTAATTAAAAAGAACAAAGAAAAACATATTTTCTAATACATATCTACATAGTCTAAAAAATATTCCCATAAACCATGTCCAGAAATGTTATGTCTTTGTGCATTTTAAGTTATTCAGCTCTGTCAGGAGATAAGAAATGCATTTCATTCTCATTCTTTTGGACTTGCTTTATCATTATTTTGATCATTTCTAAACTCTTTCAAAGTTGTTTATCTCTGTACTATTGTTATTCTATAAATTATTCACTGAATTCTGCTCACTTCACTGTACATCAATTCATAATGGCCTTCCCATTTTCCTGTAAAATTTTCCATTTCATTATCTATCATATCATAACTTACCACTACATTCATATACCACAAATTGTTTGTTGTTGTTCAATTATTTCAGTCATGTCCAACTCTCTGTGACCCCATTTTGGGGATTTTTTTGGCAAAGATATCACACTGGTTTGTGTAATGCCATGTACCAGCAGATTCCCAAAGAAATGCTACAGTGAATAGCTTTTAGAGTTCAGATTACAAAATATAGTGACCACTCTGTTTATTCCATTACAAATCAAGACAAACATTCACAATATATCAAAATATAATTTTCACAACATTACATCTTATCACAGAAAATGGCCACACAGTTTTCACTACAGTGGCCACAATATTCAGAACAAGGAACAATAGAATCAAACTTCCACTCATGGGGCAACTCAATCATTAACAAGAAACAATAGAATACTCAAACTTCCACTCATGGGGCAACTCAATCATTAACAAGAAACAATAGAATACTCAAACTTCCACTCATGGGGCAACCATTAACTTAATCAGACACTAATTTAGATTCACAATTACTAAATATCTTGATCACAAATACAGTCATTTGAAAACTAGAGAAACCCTCCACCCCTCAGTGTCCAAAAAAAAAACCTCAGTTTCATCCAAGAGGAGGCCTTTTCTTCATCTTGGCTCTGGGTGGTCTCTCTGATTCCCTGGATCCCCTTCCAAGGTCCCAGCTCCCTCCTGAATCCGCCAAACAGTCACCTGGATTCAGAAGCAGACACCTCCAAGGTCCTTGTCCAATCCTCAGAGGTAGACAGCTCCCAGGTTCTTCTCCAGTCCTCAGGGCAGTCCCTGGCACACACTGAAGTTCACAGAGTCCAGCACATCTCAAACTCTTCACCGCTTCTCTTGCCTGGAACTCAAGGATCAGCCAGGCCACAAACAAAGTCTTATCCTGGTCATGCTTCTTCAGGCAAGCCCTCTCAGCCTTCCAGGCAGCC
>CM053580.1:364984506-365012199 GCA_028627135.1 Pseudochirops cupreus
AGAGGAGACAGGGAGAGTCAGAATGGGGTTGAGCATGGAAGAGGCAAGAGATAATTGTCACATTAGAGTGGGAAAAGAAGAAGGCAAAAGGGAAAGAGTCAACCTTACTCTCATGGAATTTGGCTTAGGGAAGGAATGACATGAACTCTAAACTGGGCATCTTGCCACACAGAAGAGTAGGGGGTGCAGGGATGAGAGGTGGGCTGATGGAGGGGAGGGCAGGGTGGGGGGGGAGGGCTGATGAATGTTCACATTTCTGTAGAGGGAGAGGGACAGGGTGGAGAGTGGATGGGGGGGCAGGATAGGAAGAAGGGACATTTAATCAGACTCTCACAGTGTGCTCACTATGGAGAGGTTCTGCGTAATTTCACACGTTCAGTCTGTATTTGATTGCTTGTCCTTCCAGTGGGGATGGGTGGTGAGAGAGAAGGAGAAAGAATCCAGAGTTCCATAATCAAATGTTATGAATGTGTGTATATATATATAGATATATATATATATAGATATATATACATATATATGTATATATATATATATGCAATTATTATTATTATTATTGACTGTATCCAACTGGAACTTGATATACACAGGCACTGTGGTTGGGAGATCCATCCTGCCCTACTGAAAAGTGACATAGGAGAGAATAGCCTGGGGGAGGGGGGACACACTGGGATGGCTGTTTTGGGGCGGTGGGTGGGGGAAAGAGGGGGAGAAAATATGTAACTCAAAATCTTGTGGAAATGAATGATGCAAACTATAATAAAATTTTTAAAAAATGATATGAGTTTTAAAATAAAACCACTTAGGTATAGCTTAAAAGAACAATTATTTTATACAAATGAAGTGCAAGAGAAAGAATTGATACAGAGGAATTAAATGGGGGAGGAGGGCTGGTAGTTCTGGTAACCTATTTTCATTGGGAATGGGTTTAAGAAGAATGCATACATACATACGTATACACACACATACACATATGAGTATAAAAATCTTCTAAATTCAGAAGAAATAAAACTGTAGGGGCACAGGAAGAGGGGAGAGGACAAGAGGGCTCTTTAGAGGGGAGAGTGAGGGAATACATGAAATAAGGGTATAATGTGGTGTTTAGATTTATGGGAAGGGAAAAATAGGGGAGGAATCCCTGGAGAGGGATATACAAGTCATAGGAGGGCAAGGTAGTGTGTGGAAGTAAAGTAGAGGAGACAAGAGGAATAGGAAACAAGAGATATGCAAATACATACAAATAAAGATCAGGAGCAGAATGGATTCGGGTAAGTATATGTCTATATATGTATGTATATATACATATGTGTATGCATATATCTATAGCAATAGAGAAACATCTAAAATATATTGTAGCCTTCTGGGAGGTGGAGGAGGGTTATGTATATATTTATAACTATAGAGAAACATACCTAAACTTTATTGTGGTCTTCTAGGGGGTTAAGGGTAGGGGAAAAAAGAACAGAGTAAAAAAACTCCACAGCAGAGGACAAAGGAAAACTCATAAGGAAGCAAAGAAAAGATGGACAATTCTCAACACAATGAGCACTCTTTATCATATAGGCTTTCTTGAAATGAAAATTTATTCTTACGTATTTTTAATCCTCTCTTATGTTCTGTTATGCACAAGGCATGCTTTTTTTTCTTTCTAAATTTGTATTTAAGTTCCAGTATTTAAATTTCTGATATGTTTTTCTTTCTCTTCTCTATTCTGTATTTGTGTTCTGGCATTTGATTCTAAAATCAAATAAATAAAACAAAAACAAACAATAATACACATGTATTCCACATAAGCCCAGTTATATAGCTGTACTGAGCTCCTATCCAATGTACGCCGGTAAATGTTTAACAACCCGAAAAAAGTACGTACAGAATATTTCAAAGTTTAATCCGTATTATTACCACTTTCTCCATTACCTTATTACATCAAGTAATCAATAAAACTATAAATCAAGCCCTGATTTGTAGTGTTTGCCAATTTCCAAGATGTTAAAAGATCACACTGAAAATTTAGTCATCAGCTCTCAGGAGGTGACATGAGCAGACTCTAGTACACCCTATTACGCATTCTATGTTGCTAACTGCCTTTTGGATATCTCCATCTTGATGCCATCATAAGCATCTTAACTCAAGGAGTATCAAATGTGACTCATTATCTTCCTACCTAAGACAATTCCACCATCAGTTTTCCCTATTTATTTTTAAAATCACTACCGTACTTCTAAGGCACCAAGGTTTACAACTGCAAAGTCATTTTTGACCCTAACCTCATTCTCATCTGCCATATCTAATCAGTCAGATGTGACATGCTACTGAATGTGCCTCCACAATCTATCTTCTATCCTCTTTTGTCCTACTTATACATCTAGCACCTGCATTCAGTCCCCCACCACCACCCACTAGGGTTATTGCAATATCCACCAACAGAAAACTTCAACTTCTATTTTTTTCATTTCTCTAATCTATTATTCACATAAATGCCAAAAGAACTTCCCTTGGGCACAAATCTGAATATCATTCCCCTGCTCAAGAAACTGCATTGCATTTAGCAAGATAGAATCCTTCACTTTGAATTTTATATCCTTCATATTCTCAATCTAGCCTATCTTTCTAGTAGAGCAAGAGAGATTTCTATTCCCCAGTTCCTGTATATCTTATTTCCCAGTTGCATGTAAAAAACAATTTTTTAAACTTTAATATTTCTTTTTAAAACTTTGATTTCCAGTTTCTTTCCCTTCTTCCTTCCTCACCCACCTCACTGGGAAGACAAGCAATTCCATATAGGTTGTACATGTGTAGTTATGCAAAACGTTTCCATAGTAGTTATATTGTGAAAGACTAACTATATTTTTCTCCATCCTATCCCACCCCCCATTTATTCTATTTTCTCCTTTGACCTTGTCCATTTTCAAAAGCATTTGCTTCTAACTACTCTCTCCCCAGATCTGCCCTCTCTTCTATCATCCCACTTTTATCCCCTTCCCCTCTACTTTCCTGTAGGAAAAGATACCCAGTTGAGCGTGTATGTTGGCTCCCTTCCCAGCCTATCTTTCTAGGCTTTCTTTCACATTGTTACCATCTTTGAGCAACCAGTCTACTTACTATTGCCTGAAGTAAGCATCTCTTACCTTTGGGCTTTTGTATATGTTGTCCCAGTATACCTGGAAAGCATTCTCTTCTTAATTCCTATTCTCAGGATCCCTAGCTTCATTCAAGGCTAAACTTATGTGTCATATTAGAAATTCTTTATAATCATTCACCTTGTAGTGCTCTCTATTCCTTCTGAAACTATAATGTATCTATTCATGTTTTTAAATGTTCCACTCACAGTAGATTCTATACTCTCTTTGAGCAAACAGTGAATTGTCTTCTTTTTTCCCCGTATCTTCAGAATTTACCATGGTGTTTTATATATAATTAGTGCTTACTAGGTAGTAACTATATTGGATGGATTACATTGGAAATTATTAGATAATTACCAGATGTAAATTCTATCCTTCCCCATACTGGCATTTCTGTTTTTGCCCAGGTCTCTTCTCTTTCAAATTAGAGAACATTTCCTGCTAATTTCCCCAAATACAAAATTCATAGTTATAGTTCTTTCCTCAACTAATTGAAGATGAAGTTATTGGAATTGAATCTTATGTTTGGAAGGAACGTTAGCAGTCATCTATTTTTGATGCATGAATCTCCTGGACAACAGTATTTCTGAAAACAGGCATTCAGCCTTCTCTTGAAGATCTCCAGTGACAAGATGGACTTTTTTCTTCCTATGCCTCTTGCTATAATGAATCACTTTATTAAAATAGAATGTAGACAAATTTTGCCTCATTTCACATCATATAAAATTTGGATAAAACCATAATTATTAGGAAGTGTAAGATATTGAGCTAAAATCTATTTCCCTGTATCTTAGGGGTGTACCCTTAAGTTCTTCCTCTGATCCAGAGTAAGTAGACTCCCTCCTTCCTATGGCAAAGTACCCATTCATCCCTCTTCCTTTAGACTTATTCTTCAAGGCTTATATTTCATGACAACCCTCCTCTGGATATCCTCCATTTTCTTAATGTTCTACCTAAATTATTTCTTTAAGAACTGAGCACAATATTCCAGAAATGGTTTGATCAAGATAATGAATCAATGAACAAGCATTATTCAGTCATCTAATTCCTGACAAATTTCTAGGTGTAGGGAATACAAAACCAAAGCTTAAACAATCTATACCCACAAGGAACTTATATTGTTATCCTATTTTTGGATGTGTGGGGACAAGTACATACATAATTATATATAAGATAACTACAAAAGAAATAAAGCATGAGAGAGTAGTAAGGCACCAGAAACTTGTTGGAGAGGACCATGAAAGGCTTCATTACAAGGTGGTAGACCTAAGCTTTAAAGAAAACAAGGAATTCTAAAAAGTGGAATTGATGAGAAAGTGAAATATAGGCATAGGGGACATCCATGAAGATGAGATATGTACTGTTGTGTTTATACACATATAATAAGGCAAGTTTGTTTGGATCAGAGGACAAATGAAGCAAAATAATAGAATCAGACTGGACAGTTAGGTAGGACCCAGGATATGAAAGGTTTTAAAAGTCAAACAGATGAGTCTGAATCTGATTCTTGAGGCAGCTACCGGAATTTGAGAATAGGAATGATATGATCAGTCCTGTGCTTTAGGATCATTGCTTTGGCAGTTACATGGATGACAAATTTGAGAAGGGAGAAATGAGTCAGGGAACCCAGTTATGAGGCTGTAATTGCAACAGGGAAAACCAGTAGTGATGCAGGCTTGGACGATGTGGTGGTTATGAAAACACAGAGAAGAGGATGGATGTGAGATGTGTTATGGAGGTAAAATCAATAAGATTTGGCAACTGATTTGAAATGAGGAGTGAGGGAGAAGGGAGATGTAAGAATAACTTTGAATCTGGATGACTGGAAGTCTGGTAATGTTCTTGATCAAAATGGGAAGCTCCAAAGAGGGGTAGATGTTGGAGGAAAGACAGTGAGTTTTATTTGGAACATGTTAAATTTGAGATGTCTCCAGGACATCCTTTTTGAAATGTCTTATAGGCAGTTTGTAATGCACAGATTGAGACTAGGGAATACATGCATACACATGCATACATATGTATATATGTGTATTTGTATGTACATGCATATTTGCATACTATAGCTATGAATATGAAATAGAGATATCATCTTCTATCTTCTCTCCTAAAACTTAAAGTCAGAAGTTCCTCAAGTCCAAAGAGATTTAGCAACTCAAAGAAGAGTGAAGATCACACACTCTTGCTAACTCTGTACTTCACCTCATAGAGGTATGGGGCATTGATCTTCACCAATAAGAAGAGATTCCCATACCAATGAGCTTAGAGACTAAGGTTATATATGTATAGGTATATGTGTATTTCTCTACACTCTGTTTTCCCCCACCCAATTTATGCTTTTATCTCTCCTTTTTCTATTTTCCTCCTCCCTATTGTTTTGCTTTTGACCACTAACTCCTTCAATCTTCCCTCCCTTCAATCAGCCTCTTCCCTTTTCTTTCCCCTTCTGCTTATTCTATTACCCTCCTTTTAGCCACCCCTGCCTTTTCTTTCTCATTTCCCCTCCTACTGCCTACAGGGCGAGTTAGACTTCTTTACCAGAGTATGTTATTCCCTCCTTGAGCCAAATCAGATGAGAATAAACATAATTCCTCCATAATTCCATATTATTTATTATTTGTGCAGCATGTCAGAATATGGAGAGCCTGATCTTGGGTTCAGATTTGAAATCCATGTTAGACCCTGTTGCATGACCCTGGGAAAGTCACTTACCCTTGATAAGCTTCAATTTTCTCATCTATAAAATGTAAATATAATAGTTCCTACTTCATTGAATTATTGAGACAATTTAATGAGATTATATATGTTTCCCAAACCTTCAAATTTAAGATAAACATCAGTTAAGATGAATTGTTGTTTATGTCATTATTATGATTTTCCTTGTGTAAAATCCTGGAAGGCAAGGACTGTTTATTTATCTATTTTTGTCCTTGTATTCCCAGCTCCTAGCATAGTGCCTATTATATTGTAGGATCTTAATAAAGGTTTCTTGAATTTATTATAATACCTGGAATGGGTTAAATTACACAGACACACTCAGGGACAACTAAGTCAATGAAGTTAAAGGAGAGTATTGGTCCATCACAACACTGCTTCTTCCCAGACACTTGACGTGGATTTCATTCATTACTGTTAGAGTGAGGTTCTAATACACAGCTAATTTTTGGATTAATTTGATTCTGGGTCATCCCACCCTATCTTTCTACCTTGCATAAGCTTAGATAATCTCAATGTGACTCATAAGAGGCACATTTGGGGGGAAAAAGGTAGAAATAGAAAGGTCTTCTTTTTTCCCTTTTCTTACACCTTCCACTCTTGGCCACTGACAAATCACTTTATCAAAAGAATGATTTTTTAAAAAGATTTTTAAATGGTCTCTTTGACTTTCCTTAGTGAAATTTTAGAAAAAGAAAGAAAAAAAGTTAAAAATCAGACTTTCCAAACCCCTATAAATCAAGTTATTCAAAGCAATTCCTTGATGAATAGAGCAATATTGAACTAGGCAACACAAAATCTGAAAGCTTAGAAAAGGTTATAAGAGACAGCTCTGGTCACAGAATTTTTCCTAATAGTATTCAGTAGCCTTTGCAGGCCTCTGTTTAAGAGGAAAAAACAACACCCTGTAAGGCCCTGCTAAAAATATAAACCTCCCTTATTTCCAAAATATTTCCTCTTTGAAGCACTGTATATTTTTGTACATTTGCCAGTTTAAAAGCCAACATCCTCACACTCTTAAACAGTCTGGCCTTTTTGGTAGCTGTATTAGCAACAAAGATTCACCTCCTCAAAGTTTTTATATACTTTGGTAAATAGGTCTAAAGCTTTCAGTCTTTAGGTCTTTGAAATTACTCCCCAGGCATAAATGTAACCCATTTTCTTTCTCATAATATTGTTTTCTTTGTTTGGTACAAATATATAAAAGTAGTTCATTTGCTGTGGTATCCACCCTCAAAGACTTGCTCCTCAGAATTTGAATTCAAAGGAATCACTGTAATTTCACTAAAATTGCAGTACTAAAATGACATATAAGAAAACAAATACTTTTTTCTGTAAATATGTGCTTGTAGGGATAAATTCTACTATTCTCTCCAAATTTCCAGATTAGTTTTCAATAGCCCTTCTTGAATGAGTTTTATTTAGCTAAGCCTAGTATATGTAGAGTAGTGTACACAGTGTGGGTGGAGAGATGGAGTTAGATTTGGTCAATGCCGCTTAGACTGGCATCATGAGCTCTTTCAGAGCAACTTTTTCTAAAGTGATAGTGAAGGAAGAGAGAAGCAGTAGCTCAAGAGTGATTTTTTAAAAAATTACATCAAATTTAATTTACATTAAATTATATCATTCATTTTGACAAGATTTTGAGTTACAAACTTTTTCCCCATCTTTCCCCTACCCACCATCCCACAACAGTGATCCCACTGTATGCCCCCTCCCCCAATCTGCTCTCTCCTATATCCTCCCCCATTTCCCCTCTGACTTTCCAGTAGGGCAGGATGGGTCTCCCTACCCCAGTGCCTGTATATCTTATTTTCCAGGTGCATGTAAATAAAAATAATAAATAATAATAATAACAATAATGATATTTTTTAAACATTTGATTTTAAAGTTTTGAATTCCAGATTCTTTCCCTTCCTTCCTCATCACCCATGCTTACTGGGAAGATAAGCAATTCGATACAGATTGTACATGTGTAGTTATGCAAAACATTCCCATAGTGGATATATTGTGAAAGACTGACTATATTTCCCTCCATCCTATCCTGCCCCCCACTTGTTCTATCCTCTGCTTTGTCCCTGACCCTTTACAAAAGTGTGTGCTTCTAACTACACTCCCCCTCAAACTGCCCTCCCCACAATCATCCCCCCTCTCATCCTTTTCCCCCCTACTCACCTGTAGGGCAAGATATCCAATTTAGAGTGTATGTCATTCCCTCCCTAAGCCACATTCAATGAGATTAAGGTTGACCCATTCCCTTTTGCCTTCCTGTTCTTCTCCTCCTTTGTAACAGTTATCCCCTTGCCCCTTCTATACGAGATAATTTATCCTATTCTGTCTCTCCCCATCTACTCTCATTATATTCTTCCCTCCCCTCTCAGTTTCACCTTTTAAATATCATCCCTTCCTATTCAATTGATCCTGTCCCCTCTGTCTATGTATACCTGTACACATATATACACATGCTCACATATATGTTCATATGCATGTATACCCTCCTATATAGACATATATGTATGTATACATATATATATATACATTTATATTCCCTTCAATTATGCTCATACTGAGAGAAGTTTCATAAGTTACAATTATCATTTTTCCATGTAGGTATGTAATTAGTTCAATTTTGATAAGTTTCTTATGATTTCTTTCCCCGGTTTACCTTCTCATGCTTCTCTGGCTTCTTGTGTTTGAATGTCAAATTTTCTATTCAGCTCTGGTTTTTTCATCAAGAAAGCTTGAAAGTCCTCCACCTCATTGAATGACCATATTTTCCCCTGAAACATTATACTCAGTTTTTCTGGGTAGGTGATTCTTGGTTTTAGTCCTAGCTCCTTTGATCACTGGAGTATCATATCCTAAGCCCTTTCATCCCTTAATGTAGAAGCTGCTGGATCCTGTGTTATCCTGATTGTGTTTCCAAAGGATTGGCATTTTTTCTTCTTGGCAGCTTGTAGTATTTTCTCCTTCATCTGTTGACTCCAGAACCTAGCTATAATATTCCTAGGAGTTGTCTTTTGGGCATCTTTTTCAAGATGTGATTGGTGAACTCTTTCAATTTCTATTTTGCCCTCTGGTTCAAAAATATCTGGGAAATTTTCCTTTAGAATTTCTTGAATGGTCATTTCTAGGTTATTTTTTTGATCATGGCTTTCAGGTAGTCCAATAATTTTTAAATTGTCTCTCCTGGATCTCTTTTCCAGGTCAGTGGTTTTTTTCAAGGAGATATTTCACATTGCCTTCTATTTTTCCATTTGTTTGGATCTGTTCAATAGTATCTTTTTTTTTTTAATTTTTTTGCTTTTTTTTTTTTTTGGAGGAGGGAAGGTAGGGCAGTTGGGGTTAAGTGACTTGCCCAAGGTCACATGGCTAGTTTTTGTGTTAAGTGTCTGAGGCTGGATTTGAACTCAAGTCCTCCTGACTCCAGGGCCAGTGCTCTACTCACTGCGCCACCTAGCTGCCCCCTGTTCAATAGTATCTTGATTTCTCATAAAGTCATTAGCTTCCATTTGCTCCAATCTAATTCTGAAGTAATTATTCTCTTCAGTGAGCTTTTGAAATTCTTTTTCCATCTGGCAAATTCAGCTTTTTAAGGCATCCTTTTCCTCATTGGCTTTTTGGGCCTCTTTTGCCATTTGAGTTAGTCTATTCTTTAACGTATTTTCTTCAGTCAGGGTGTTGACTCTCTTTTCATGATTTTCTTGCATCATTCTCATTTCTCTTCCCAATTTTTCCTCCACTTCTCTTACTTGATTTTCAAAATCCCTCTTGAATTCCTCCATGACCTGTAAGCAGTTCATATTTTTCTTGGAAGCTTTTGGTGCAGGGGTTTTGATATTGTTGTCTTCCTCCCATTCCATGCTTTGATCCTTTTTGTCCCCAAAAAAGAGAATCCAAAGTTGGGCAGCTGTGCTTGCTTTGCTTCCTTTTCTTGCTCATATTGCCACTCAATTACTTGACTTTTGAGCTCTTTGCCACAGTAGAACTCTGGTTCCAGGGAAGAGCTTTGTCTCAAATCGCTGGGGTTTTCACAGCTACCAGATCTATTAGGAGGGCATTGTCTCTACAGCCTCCACCAGCTTCAGCTCACTCGTCACACACATACCACCCAAGTCTGTGATCTAGATCCAGGCAGGTTAAGGTGAGTGCTTAGCCTCTGAATGGTCACTTGGCCCCTCTATGATCTGCAGTCCAGAAACTCTAAAGCATCCACATGCAGGTGGCTGCAGGGCCACCAATTCTTTCTCTTCTTGCTCTGAGGGTAGAGGCTGGACCACACCCTGTCCCCTGCAGATCGAGCCAGGTTCCACTGACCTTTTATTATATCTTTGGCATTTATGGGTTGATAATTCTGGAAACAGCCACAGCTGCTGCTGTTGGTCACAGCCACCTTGGAGCTAAAAGTTTGGCTCACATGGGTTTGGGCTCTGCTCCCAGTGCACTGTGATGGACCCTTCCTGCCAGCCTGCTGGGCTGCCTTTATTGGGAGATTTGTTTCTCTCTGTCACTTTGTGGGTTCCGTAGCTTTAAAATTTGTTTAGAGTCATATTTTATAGGTATTTGAGGTGGTTATGGGGGGAGCCCATTGAGTTTTCCTGCTTCTGTTCCACCATCATGGCTTGGCCCTCCTTCATGTATGATTTTAACATATTCCTCCCTGATATGCTAGTGAAAAATTGATGGAAAGAAGGGGAAGACTTAAACCCAGGCAGGGTCATTCAATGACTAGTTAGAAATTATATTAAGTAGCTTTTGATGTGCTGCAACGTAAGTTGTAGCTTTTGAGATGAATCAAAGAGGTTTCAATATTCATGAGATAAAAGCGTAAAAAAGGTAACTGGGCTACTTTTGTAGAAAAACATAAATTTATGGCTGTGCAAAGGAGCTGTAAATGGATAATGATGATAATAATAGCTCACGTCAAAATGACATTTTGTGGTAGCCCTCATTATATACACTATCTCATGTGTTCCTCAAATTGAGCCTGTAAACCAAAAAGTACCATCATTGCCATTTTATAGATAAGGAAACTTACTCTTAGAGAGACTGAGTGACCTACCCAAGGTCATCCAGACAATAAATTGGGGCAACTGAATTAAAAATCAGGGCTTCTGATTCTAAGTTTACTATATTTTCCACTATACAACTTTGTCTTTAATACAAATATAGTAGAAACCTTCATAACCTACTTTTTCTAAGCTCTGTTAATGATTTTAAGGTGACCATTACCATTTTTCTCTTTGCATTTAAGTGGGGTTGTGGCTATATGGCTTGGCAAGTTTGGTTGAGGAATCTAATATATTGATGAACAAAACAGGAGAAATGTATATTAGGTGCTATTATTTGACATTAGGCTCACTTATTCCTGCTCCATGAAGCACTCAGCAAGGATGCTGAATAAATTAACTTGTAAATTTCCTATAATTTTTCACCTTCCTTTGCGGCAAAGTGGCTTTTCAGGACACCTATTCATTCATTCATAAAAACTTCACCCCCGGTCCAATTCATTTGTTGAGGGTTTAATTGCTATAAGTTCTGTGTACTTGTGGAATACTTGACCTAATTTGTGGACAGGAATGCAATGAGTCAAAATTCCCACACAGGTGGTTAGCCTAATTTGGCTTCCTGCTCAACTCCATGGTCCAACTTTTGTCAAGCTGAGCACTACCATTAGGTGTCAGCATAGGGCAGCACATTGCAAGTATCCCATGAAAGCTGCCTCTGCAATTAGGACAATACCATGGAAGGGAATATGCAATATTCCTCTTTAATAAAATCATCAATAATATCATCTTCCTGTTTCTTTGTCATCTGTTTTCTTTCTGTAATGTTCCCTCTGGATGCAAACTGTCACCTGTTGTGTTTTCTCATACCAGTTATGAAGTCAAATGCAAGAGTCAAATATCAAGGATCACGTTTTCCTTTTCCTGTCATAGTACTTTTGTCTAAAAGGTGATCAGCATAAAAATACATGTAGGAACTTTGAATAGATATAAATATCACATCCAAAATATTCATTAAACTAATTTTTCTGTAACAGTCTATATTTCATATTAAAATTATTCTATGTACAAAGGAAAAAAAAATCTATCCAGAAGCTAATCTTTATTTTATAAGACTGATTTATATTTGCAATCAATGCACCCTGTTAAAGAAAACATTTATTTCACTGATTTTTGACCCATTAACTTTGTGACCATTGTTAAGTAATATATCCTTTCTCTTCCTCAGCTTTCATATCTGTAAAATGGGAACAATATTTTCACTATCTTGCTAGGTTATAACAATTTTATGTAGAATTGCTGCTATGAAATCACCTTGTAGATTCCTTCATTTGAGCTGCTTGGGAAAGAAAAAAACACCCACCAACCCCTCTAGTCACTAAGGATGCACAATCACTTAGTGTTCCATTCTTCACAGATGGAATTAAATGAACAATTCAACCAGGATAAGCTTCCTCAAACCTCTTCTAATATGAACAAACTCTCATTCATATGGAGTCATACATATTATTCATAGGTGATCATGATTTTGAACACTGACAAATGGAATTTGATTTTGAAACATTACCTCCAATGATCCAGACTTTAGATTTCAGGAAAATTGTGAGTTATCAATTAAATTTCATCAGTGACCATCACAATTTTTAAATGAACTATGGGCTGGATTGTAAAGCTCATTATAAATATGACAGTGTGGAGGTCTACAATTCCACTCTAATTAGTTTCCTTTGTAGTAATGATAAATCACCACTCAGACAAGGGGTGAAGAGATTCCTCAATTGTTAGCACTGAATCATTTGAATGCTCCTACCAAGGTCCAGCCACCCAGAGTAATGGAAATCTGATTAATGAGGCTTGCTCTGAATAGATGTGTTAAAGTGGAAGCAAAGCCTGTTTGAGTTAATGAGATGTCCCATCATTTCAGCAAAGTTTTACAATGCCAGGGAATTTTTTTTTTTGGTCAAGCTAAAGTGGCAAGCCTTTTTGAAAAATTGGAGCAACATAAAATAAGAATTTTCATGTATTTGTTTTTATACTTTTCCCCATTATTTGCTAAGTTTCAAAGCAATATGAATCTGTTCTGGAAGATGCAATTAAGAGGTAGCTCTATATCTTCTAGCCTACACATTTATTTTGCTTCAGTGAGACACTTCCATCTCACCTTCTGTTTTGCTACTCTTCCAATGGTATGCGAGGGGGTGGAGAAGGAGAGTTCGAACTGAACATGAAGCTATGGCAAATATCCAGAACTGTGTTTTGTTTCACATTCAACTATTCTAATATATATAAAAAGATTATTGGAATGTGTTTCCTATGAATACAATCACTTGCATAACTCTTGAGAGATCCAAGGATTGGGTGGGGGGAGGGGCAGAGGAAGGCACTGTAGTGTTATTTTGGATGAAGATATTGACAAAAGGAAAATGAAAAGTTAGCTAGCTAGTTACTCCATTTAAACAGGTCTCAGTGACTATTTGCACCAATATGCTCTTCAATATCATAGCGTCTCTTTGAGAGAGACTTTTAAATGAGAAATTGTTTAGGACATATATCTGAAGACAATCTTAGGAAGAATGGGTGATGACATGTTAGGAAGTACTAGGGATACTAATAGACCAGGTCGTCTTGATCCTTTTAGTGTGATAAGTCTGTGCAATTTGTGCAATTCGTTTTTGGGCAGAGGGAACTGAAGAGGTAGTTCAGACTTGATATCATCTTGTAGGACGATGAATTTTTAGAAACTATACAGAATAGTTTGCTATAAGGAACTGAGGAAATGAGTTTTAATGATGATGATAGAATCTCCATATACTATGTACCTGTTTTTACCTTAGTACTGCCCTATTTGAGCAAGAAGGTTTTAGTACAATTGAAGGAAAACCTTCTTAACACGTAGCATTATCCTAAAGTGGAGAGTTAACCCTCACAGGAGGCCATCAACCAAAGATGGAATTATTATATTTTAGGAGGATTATACAAGGAGATTGTGCTTTAGGAAGAGTCCTGAGACTTGATAACTTCTGAAATACCTTTTACCTCTGAAACTCCATCATTGGTGGTTTTCTAACATACATACTCTCCAGAAAAAAAAAAAAAGAGATTGCCTATTTTATGAGATTTGGGGAATTGAATATTTTAAATTGTTTTCTAGTCAATGATTTGATGAAGTCCAAATAAATGTAGTAGCAGACTGAGAAAAGTTCATTTAAAATTAAGTTAGTTTTGTATTTAAAATGTGAAAGGCATTATTGGCAATGTAGAGCAAGGAAGGTATTGGGTAGAGATAGTCTTTGTAACCACCAGAGGGCCCCTGATATCTGCCACATTTTTTTTATGCATATACTCCCATTGTATCAGTGATTATATATGACTTATCAAATAGCTACTTAAAAGAAACTTCAAATTTGCTAATTATTAATCAGCTTGAAAAATCTGAATTTGTTGCATTTAAATGGCATCCATGGTCCATTCCAGGAATAGGGCCTAGCAAATATTAATATTTGCTTAATAAATTCTTATTTCCTTTTACTTCTCTCCTTCCTTCCTTCCTTGCTTGCTTCCTTCCTTCCTTCCTTCCTACTCTTTTCACTCTTTCCTATCAGTCTCCATAATAACAAAAACCTCAATTGTTTATCTTAGATGGGGAAGCTTAGTATTCACCTACAAAAAGAAATTTCAACAAAGTAACAGAGGTTTTAAAATTATAAATAAGTAGGTTACATTCAGTTTATTATAAATGGATATTTTACTTTAGGCCAATTACTTAATTTCTCTTTGGTTTGGTGCATGGGTACATAAACAGCTTTATAATTGTAGCAATATATACATCTAAATAGGTATCAACATATACCTCCAATTTAGTTCAATATTTGTATTTTTAAGAGGTGAGAAAAAATGTTACAAACAAATAATATTTTGGAAAGTTGCCCATTTTCTTACCTTAAAAGCTTTTTTATCTCCCCTTGCTGGGATTGTTTTCTTTTCTCTAAACTGTCACTATAATAACACCTTTTACGTAGGGTTATTGTGAGGATCAAGTGAGACAGTATATGAACTATGCTTTGTAAAATTTACGATGATTTACAAATATCAATTTTTTGTTGCTATTACTATTAGTCCATTAATAAACATTGTTTAAGTGTCTGCCATTTGCTAGGTATTGGGTTAAACATTAGACATATATAAAGAAAGGCAAAAGACAACTCTTGCTCTCAAGAAGCTCACAAGCTAATGGGGGAGGGTAACACATAAAAAGAGGGTGAAAAAGGTGTGAGGGGTTCCCAGAATAGAGACATAAAGCTGGGTGGAAAATTATGAGACAACTATCCTGCGTTCCCTCCATAAATAGAGGATGTCAGAGTAATGAATGTGACAAAAAAGGAAAATGTTGGATGTTGGAGAGGATGTGGGAAAACTGGGACACTAATGCATTGTGGGTAGAATTATGAAATGATCCATCTACTCTGGAGAGCAGTTTGAATCTATGACCAAGGGCCTATAAAACTGCATACTCTTTGATCTAGCAATACTACTACTAGACCTGTATCCCAAAGATATCCAAAATAAAGTGAAAAGGACCTATTTGTACTAAAATATTTACAGCAACTATTTTTCTGGTGGCTAAGAACTGGAAATCAAAAGGGTGCTCATTGATTGGAGAATGGATATACAAGCTGTGATATACGATTGTAATGGAATATTACAAGAAATGACAAGCAAGATGATTTCAGAAAAACCTAAAAAGATTTACATGAACTGATGAATAGTGAAGTCGACAGAACCAGGAGAGCATTAGACATAGTAACAGCAACATTGCTTCATGAAGAATTGTGAATGATTGAGCTATTCTCAGCAATGCAATGCTCTAAGGCAACCCCAAAGGACTTCTGATGAAGCATACTATCAACCTCCAGAGAAAGAACTGATATTGATTGAATACAGATTAAAGCATTTTATTTTTGACTTTCTTTCATTTTTTCTTTTATACAGGTCTTCTTGTACAAAATGACTTATATGAAAATATTATACATAATTGCACATGTATAACCTATAACTGATTGCTTAACATCTTAGAAAGGGCTAAGGGAAGGGATAGAATTTGTAACCCAAAACTTTAAATAAAAATCTTTTTTTTTTAAAGAACCTCTGGAAAGATCTAGATGTGTCCATTGACACTGTGTTCTTTTAGTCCCTAAGGCAAAAACAAACAAACAAACAAACATTTATATTTCCAAGAAAAAAATAAGTAGAGGATATGGGAGGATCTCTTTGATGTCCACCTTTTATCCTCTTCAATAGAGGGAAGGAGCGGTCCCAGGGCAGAGAGTACTAAAGAGACATTTCATAGTTGAAGTGACCTCCTCCTCCTCCTCCTCCTCCTCTCTCCTTCTCCAGCTCCTCCTCTCTGCTCCTCCTCCTCCTCTTTCTCCTTCCTCCTCCTCCTCCCCCTCCTCCTCCTCCTCCTCCTCCTCCTTCTTCTTCTTCTTCTTCTTTTCTTCTTCTTCCTTCTCCTTCCTTCTCCTTCCTTCCTCCTCTCTCCTGCCCCTTCTTGTTCTTTCTCCTTCCTCCCCTTCATCCTCCTCCTCCTCCTCCTTCTTGTTCTTGTTCTTTTCTTCTTCTTCTTCTTCTTCTTCTTCTTTGTTTCTTCTTCTTCCTTCTCCTTCCTTCCTCCTCTCTCCTGCCCCTTCTCATTCTTTCTCCTTCCTCCCCTTCATCCTCCTCCTCCTCCTTCTTCTTCTCCTTCCTTCTCCTTCCTTCCTCCTCTCTCCTGCCCCTTCTCATTCTTTCTCCTTCCTCCCCTTCATCTCCTCTTCCTCCTTACTATGGTTATTTATTATTCTGTAATATATAGCTATTCTGCTTCACTGACCCACTGCTCTGTTTCTTCGTTAGTATTAGACTGTCTTCATGGTTCCTCCTTCTTAACGTAGTTTAAAATCTGGTATTGGTACTTTTCCTTCACATTTTTAAAAATTATTTTCCTTTATATTCGTGACCTTTTCTTCTTCCACATTAATCTTACAATTATTTTTTCTAGCTATATAAGAGAATTCTTTGGTAGCTTGATTGGCATGGCAACAAATAAGTAAATCAATTTAGATAGGATTGTCTTTATTATATTGGCTTGGCCTACCCATGAGTAATTACCATTTCTTCAATTGTTTTGATATGTCTTAGTGTGAAATGTATTTTGCAATTGTAAAATATAGTGTCTGTGTTTGTTCTGGCAGAAAGAATCCCAAGTATTTTAAATAGTCTGAAGCGATTTTAAATAGAATTTCTCTTTCAATCTCTTCCTCCTGAGTCTTTTTGGTAGTATATTGCAATGCTAATGATTTGTGTGGGTTTATTTGATATCCTGAAACTTTGCTAAAGCTGCTCATTGTTTCAATTAGTATTTTTAATTGATTCTCCAGTTTTGTTTCCTTGTTGCTTGTTTCTTTCCTCTTTTCTAACTGCTATAGTTAAAATTTCTAATGAAATATTGAATAATAGTGGTGATAATGGACAACCTTGCTTCATCCCTGATCTTATTGGGAAGGCTTTTAGTTTTCCTTTTACAATTCCTTGATACATTGCATTTGGTCTTTTTTCTGATCATGTTATTCAGGTAGTTCAGTGATTCTTAAATCATCTCTCCTTGATCTATTTCCAGGTATATTGTCTTTCTGATAAGATAATTCACATTTTCTTCTATTTTTCTTTTCTTTTAATTTTTTTTATTGATGTCTCATAGTGACATCTATTCTAATTTTTAAGAAACTATTTTCTTCAGTGAGCTTTTGAACCTCTTTAATAATTTGACCAATTCACTTTTTAATGTGTTATTTTCTTCAGCATTTTAGTGGCTATTTTCCAAGATACTATCTTTTCATAATTTTCTTGTACCCTTCATTTCTTTCCCCAATTTTTCTCTGTGACCCACTTCTGGGTCACAATTTTAGGGGAGAGAGAAGTCTTTTTAGACACAAAGGAATAACAGCCTTGAAGAGCAATAGTGATTTTGACTACATGAGACCAGGGACCTTTCCTGGTTAAGGACCAGAGCACACAACAGGAGAGCAATAAACATACCACTCTACAGAAAATACCACCTTGGATGCATTATAAACTTCCTAACATTGAGAACTAGCCCAATTTTAACATAAAGTACAATGTCAAGAAATAGTCTAAAAAATGGGCAAACAACTAAAAAGAACCTGATCATAAGACTGCTATGTTGATGGGGAAAATTAAGACACAAATTTAGAAAAAGACAACAATGTCAAAAAAGATACAAACAAAGCCTCA
This sequence comes from Pseudochirops cupreus, assembly GCA_028627135.1. NCBI lineage: Eukaryota > Metazoa > Chordata > Mammalia > Diprotodontia > Pseudocheiridae > Pseudochirops > Pseudochirops cupreus. The sequence continues at coordinate 365,002,637 of CM053580.1, forward strand.
AAGAAAAGTGGGACCTAGACATGGACATGGGCAATGGAGTTGTCAAACCATGTTCTGGCCTTCAACCAGTGGTAGCACAAGGGTCCTATGCAATCCCTTTCTGCTCAGTTGTCCAAAATGCTACTGTCACTGCTGCCAAATTCCAGAGCTAGTATGTCTGCCATGTATGCCCTGGGCCAACCCACACTATTCCTTCAAACTTCTGAAGTTGTCTTGGATTGGAAAAATGTCTGACCCTTACCTTTTGTTGTGTCTATCACTCCATAATTCAGTTTAAGACTTTGTTTTAAAATTACTTGGAGGAGAATGTTAAGAGAGTTTAGCTATAGTGCTTCCTCTATTCTGACATCTTGGCTCTATTCCAGATTGGAATCAACCTTGCTAATTATAATTGCACAGATTTCCATTTTGTTTTATTATTATTTCTGTTTTTAAAGTATTTATTATTTCATATAGTGAACTAATATAGATTCCATTCTTATACTATACTTTGTTCAGCCATTCCCTCATCAACAGGTATTGATTTTTCTTTTCAACTCTTTGCTATCCACAAAAACCATTGATACAAATATTTTGTTATACATTCCACTTTCTCTCTTTGACCTTTGCATTCCTAAGAGCAATGAAGCTTCTGAGTCAAAGGGTATAGACATTTTTGACTCTTTTTCTCTTGATTCCAAAATGCTTTTCAGCCTGTATGTTAATATGCCTATGTATATTCAGTTGTAAGCCTCTTGACAAACTTCCTTCTTCTTGCATCTGTAGCACTTAGCACAGTGTCTGGTAAGAGTAAGTGCTTAATAAATTCTCATTTACTGACTTCATGCCTCTTCTCCAATACTGCCTTGCAAGATATCTTGGAGTCTATTGTTCACTCTATTGGCTACAACCCTTCTATACAACCAGACTAATGTTCAATGTGAAAGTATTTGCAGATCCTATACTTGACTTTCTGCCACCATGCATGGCAGGGGGAGAAAATTTGAAACTCAAGGGATTGTGGAACTGAATCTTGTAAACTAAAAGTAAACAAACAAATCAATTTAAAATAAAATAAAATAAAATAACAAAAATTCAAAAGTCAGCACCAAAACCAAAAAAGATATCTTGGGATTTGGGGACTTTTTTTTCCTTATCCCTACTTATCTATTCTATCATTAAAAAAAACTGGGACAACTAGCTCTTTTGTTCTATGTAATCTCATTTATGATATTTTAAAAATAGAGCTCTGGAAAACCAGGCTTTGATAAAACTCAATGGGATTCAAATGGAGCTATTTGACCATGCCTTAAACCCAAATCACCCTGACTCTCCTTCCACTCTCATATCACCCTCCTGCTATCATTGGTCCTCTCTGAGAACAAAGGACAAACGGCATCTTTGCTATTTGCTGAGAGGTACATGAGTCATTTACTTTTCACTCGTATTATTAGTGATATTGAATAGTCTTCCATATGGTTGTTAGCAGCCTTAAATTCTTTTATGAGACTTGTCAGTTCACATATTTGAATATTATTAGCAGTAGTAGTATTATTACTTAAGAAAATAACAAATGGAACACATTTAAAGGATGTCACTCTATTTTCATTGATCCTCAGCCAGTCTTGCTGCCAAATCTTTGGTAGCACCATTATTTCCTGTGTGATATGATATGGTTTTGATATACATGATCTCAGAAGAATAAAAATTTCTGGTGATCTGAGGGTGATAGGTGTAAGCCGACATTAGCATGTTCTGATGGTCTATATGTGAGTAAACAAGCAGGAGAAAAGAATTTATTAAGCACTCACTAAGTATCTGGAACTTTGCTATGCACCGGTGATATAAAGAAAGGCAAACACACTTCCTTCCCTCAAAGCAATCACAATCTAAAGAGAGAAACAATGTATAAAGAACTATGTAAGTATGAGACACATACGGGGGATATTTTGAAGGTAAACTAAAAGGGCAAGGCCCTAGCAGTTGTGGGGTGAGAGGGGATAGGAACCAAGAAAGGCTTCTTGAACAAAGTAGACTTTCACTGTCTTGAAGGAAACCAGGAAGAGAGTAAGGCAGAAATCATTCAGGCATGGATGATAGACAGTAGAACAGTGCAGTATTGTGTGCAAGGGACAGCAAATAGGTCAGCGTAAAGTGTGTGGAGGGGAATAAAATACAAAAGGACTGGAAAATTAGGAAGGTGACATATTATAAAAATGTTATAAATTATAGCATTATATATATAAGTATATATATAATTATATATTTTGAGCATTATAAATGCTCAAAAGTGAACTTTATATTTTATCCTGAGGGTCACAGGCCACTCCTGGAGCTTACTATGTAATAAGGTGCTATAATCAAAACTATGCTTAAAGAAAATCACTTTTGTATCTAAGTGACAGATGGGTTTAAGAAGGGAAAGTCTTGAAGAAGGAAAATCAATTAAAAGACTTTTTGCTATAGGAACTGGGTTACTTCTAGGATAATGGTGTCTATGCTAATAATAGGAAAGTTAGAAGTAAGGGGAGTATTTTCAGCAAAGATAGTGTTTCTGTTTTGCCGTGTCGAGTTTGAAGTACTGCTGGAGAATCCAATTCTAAATGTCTAAATGAAAGAAAGTTAGTTGGTGATATGGTACTGGGGCTCAGGAGGAGAATTAGGACAGAGTAAGGTCAGAAAAACCTAAAAAGGGGAGTGTATACAGTATGAGAAGGCAAGCAACGATGTCAAAAACTTGAGAGAACTAGCAGACACAGAGAGAGGATGAAGATTGAAAAGAAGGTATTGGGTTTAGTCAGTAAGAGTTCATTGGTGAAAAGAATAATGAAAGACATGAAAGAGCACAAATATGACTAGAAACGAATGTGGGCTGACTATATAGCAAGATAAAAGTCCAGCAAATGTATAACCTGAGTACTGCAATATTATATAGGAAAAATATAGTCAAAGGGAGGAGGCTTTCTGCTTCCTGGACTCAGAGTTGGAGCAAAGAAAGTGGGGAGTAGAGGAGGGAGAGAGAGAGAAAGAGAGAGAGACAGAGACAGAGAGAGAGAGACAGAGACAGAGACAGAGAGAGACAGACAGAGAGACAGAGAGAGACAGGGACAGATACAAAGAGAGATACAGAGAGAAAAAGAGAGAAAGAGAGAGATACAGAGAGACATATACAGAGAGACAGAGATGGAGAGACAAAGACAGAGATACAGAGATGGAGAGACACAGAAAGACAGAGACAAAGAAAGACAGAGACAGAGACAGACAGGAATAATGACAAAGACAGAGAAAGAGAGTCAGAGAAAGAGAAAGAGATGGGGTCTGGATCTGCATCAATAAAGAGAATACCCATTGCGCAATGCTCTAGGATCCACACAATTATCAGCAATGCTTTAACATCTCTTTACTTGTCAGATTCATTTGAAAGTTTAGTTATGCTTTCTGCTTCACAAACACAGCAACTGCAAGTATTTCCTTGAGCACTTGCATATGCTCTTCTATCTCGTGCTTATCCATGAAAATTTAGAAATCAGTCAATGGCATTAGTTTTCCTTTTCCCATATCTTCAAGTGTCCATTTCACCAACTCCTTCCATTCAAAAATAAGGTTAAATAAAATGTAACTGCTTGTTAGCAGTATTCAAAATAGGTTTTTAGAACTGGAAACTTGACATTTTGTTTTACATGGCATACTCTTTATCTATCCATTGCCACCGATTATTTAGACATTAGTAGAACTTTACAAACCACCAGTTTTTAGTTATTTTTTGTTTGTTTACTATAAAGTAAATGTTTTATTTCATAACTGAAGTAATTTATAAACAAATCTGGTGCTTTACTTTGGAGAGTAAACGGTTTTATGTGTTATGGACTCATGTGCTATAATAACTAGAAGCCGTTCAAAGCTATTTTCCAAGATGAAGACCAATTGGTGGTTGGAAACATAGGTGCCTGTTAGATTTGTTTTTGGTGCTGTGGTTTCCATCTTGTTCTCATCTCTAGCAGCTTTTCTGCCTGCAATTTTTATCTGACCTTTTTGCTGCAAAGCTATTGTTAAGGTTTTAAATAGTTCTTTAAGAGATCTCAATGCGTATTTCTCTCTAAAATTTTAGAAGCATTCTTGTTATAATCCTAATAATTGGCATATCCAAGTCAACCTACAGCTTAGTGCTCATTTTCCTCCAAATACCTATTGTCTCTCTCAGTGGGTATAGAACAAAACAATCCAGGGAAGAAAACATTTCATTAAAAATGCTAGGCAACAAGAATTAGACAATCCCTGTGAAATTTTCACCACTTGAATTTACATTGTTGTCATTCTAAACTTTCTCATGTTGTGTTAACTAGCAGGGCAAGACTAGATTTTAAAAATATGAACAGATTTTAACTTTCTCGGTCTGATTATTTTTCAAAATGAATTCTGTTTTTCATTCTACTATATAGAGTCTGTAAGGCAGCTGAAGTAAAGAATTAGCCATTTTTAATGCTATTTCAGGTCATGAAAATTTTAAGCTTTGCATTATTTTTATGACAATAGCAGGAACAAAAATTGGAAAAAGGAATAATTTGAAATCCAATGTATGCAAAAATAATTCCCTAGCAATTAGAATTCTGCAGAATCAGGATGGGACCAGGGCAGAAGTAGTGGGTTCTCATAACCTGGAGTTTATCAAGCAAAGGCTGGATGACCAGTTGTCAAGATTATTGTAAAAGTGATTTTTGTTCAGTTATAAGTTAATCTAGATGGTTCTTCCAAATCAGATTCCATCGAAAAAAAAAGCAATAATAAATACAATAATCATTATGATTACAAAAGCCATATTTGATAGCACTTTAAAGTTTACAAAGTACTTTTTGGACAAGTTATGGATTTATTATGACATTTAATGTTGATCTAATTATCACTAATACTTTAAATTTCTTTTTTTACAAGAATAAAAATAGATTAGGTTGGTGGACCATATATTTCATGGTTGCTGGGATAGTGAACATTTCAATAAGCATATTACTATGTAGCTTATTTTAATGGTGAACTTAAGTTTATGTTTATTTGATGTATTAGAGATATTTGATTATTGATAAGTTTTATATCTTTCCTTATTGTTGCAAATATATAATTATAAAAGATGCCCCCCTTATTCCACTTTACAATAATTTAACAGAAATAAGAAAAAAAACTTTCAAAACAACTTGTATAGAAACCATTTCAGTTTTATTAAGCTTAATCTCCTGAATCTTGATCTTCATTTATGGTAGCAGTAACTTTTATTTTTTTTTTCAAAGAAGTCATTTTATGATATCTGTGTGAGTAATATCAACATGATACACTCCCACTGTCCTCCAATTTCTGATTCCCACCCTTTTGTTGCTATAGTTTGGACACACAATTTTTTGGGCTATCCCCAGATGCTTCATTTACATTCTTGAATGTAAGTCAGCTACTTTTCTTCTATAGAATTGGTTTGGAAAACAATAAACTAATCAACCAATGAGCATTTATGAAGGGTCTTTTCTGTGTCAAGCCCCATACTAGGTCCTACTTAGATCATTTTTCAAGTAAATTCTCTATTTCTGAATATAACTTCAAAATATTTATAACTTCTTGTTAATAGATGCCAAAAATGGAAATATTTCTTAGAACAATTATAAATCTATTAAGGCTAGAGTCTAATAAAGGCCTGTGACTTTGAGGCCACTGTAACACTATCCATGATGTACATGTGAGACCAACAGGAAGTAATACCCAGAAGACAAATATACATAGGCAGAAACTGCATGCTACTCAAGACTAATAAAGAGCAAGCCCAATGGAAACAGCATGATGACTCTACCATAAGATCTCAAAGACCCTATAGCATTTCAGTCATGAGTTATCCTTTTACTCCTATGTCCAGGCCATGTATATTCTCTATATATTTGTACCTATACAAACACTCGCTAGGCATGTCTGCTCTTCTTATAAATGGTATGCATATTTGTGGAAGAACATTATTCAGTTTTATGACAGAAATAGTTTATTTCTACATTCTTACAATACAGTTTAATTACATGCTTTTGTTTTGAAATAATTATGTTCTCTGAACAAAGAAAACACACATTTGGGGAGGAGGGAGGGATGCATGAGCTATGATTTCCAGATGATATGAACACATAGAATACCTTGCCCTTGGGGTAGCCTGTTTAGAACAGCCCAAATGTGAGTGGACAACTCTATCAAAGTTATCTCCATGGCCTTTATCAAATTGGCTCAGTGATACCTCAGACAACAGATACATGATATGTTTCTAGATCCATGCTTTACAAGTTGGTAGGGGCTACCAGAACTGATATCACAAGGGGAACAGGAAAGCTTCTCATAGGAGGAAGCTCCTATGTTGACCTCTAAAGGATTGGAAGCACTCTTAGAGGTGAATATCAGAATTATGTTCCTTATCGGAATGGTGGACAGTCTGGGTAATGGCACAGGGATGGGATATGGATCGCTGAGTTCATAGAATAACATGTAGGATAAATTGACTGGAATGTAGATAGCATGAAAGGAATAATATGAAATAAGCCTGGGGATGTTTGCTGGAAACATACTATAAAGAGTCAAAAGGACAAGGTAAAAAAAATTGTATTTTATTCTAGAAGAAAGAGGGCTCCATTGGAGTTTATGGAACAGGGGAGTGAAATGGTCAGACCAGTCCTTTAGGAAGAATATTTTGACAGTTTTGTGGAGGGTGAAACTGGAGCAGATAAAGATTAGTGCCAAGATGACTAATTAGAAGGTTATTGAAATAATATTGGCAGAAGGTAATAAAGGTCTAAAGTAGGGTGGGGTTCATGGGAATAATATGAATGCAAGACATGGTCAGGATAGAAATAGGAACTGGACCTGAAAATGCAATGAAGTTATATAGATCTCCTAGGTGAGGGAACTTCCTCTACTAATGCAGGTTAACACCTTCTCTGCAATTTTTAGTTTTATAGAGAAAGAGAACATGGACACAACTCCACCTTGCTGCTACCTTGGCAATTAGAACTGACATGAACAGTACACATTTGTGAAGTCATAATGATGTGTGTGTGTGTGTGTGTGTGTGTGTGTGTGTGTGTGTGTGCATAAGACAAAATGTTTTAGAATGAAAACATAAAAGCCACAAAATAAAAACATCCTTGTAATTTTCTCACCATTGCTTAATCTATCATGTTAAAACTAATAAAAATGTAAAAATGGTGCCATGTAGAATAGGAACAGTACCCAGAGAAAATTTTACTCTTCTTTCTTATTTAAAAAATTAAACTTTTTTGGCTTATGTGACATCTACTTAGTCTGATATTTTTTACAAAGTTGCTGAGAGCACTGAGAGAAGCTAACTCTACCAATGTCAAACTACCAGGGCATATATAAGACAGGTTTTTTGTTGTTTTTTGTTCAGTTGTTTCAGTCATGTCCTACTCTTTATGACCCCATTTGGGTTTTTCTTGGCAAAGATACTGGAATGGCTTGCTATTTCCTTTTCCAGCTCATTTAACAGATGAGGAAACTCAGGCAAACAGGATTAAGTGACTTTCCCAGGGTCACAAAACTAGTGTCTGAAGCCAAATTTGAACTCAGGACTCCAGGCCCTGCACCCTATCCACTGTGCCATCTAGCTTCCCCACAAAAGATAGAACTTGAACTCCAATATTTCTGGCTCTGATGTCAACTTACTATACATTATGGTATGTGAAATGTTGTGCAGAAAAATTTTTTTTACAAGACTTGCCTACTGATTGGATAGAGATAGAAGAGAGGCAAAGGGATAAATGACTGTATGTTTTCAATCTATAGTTACTAGACAGATAGTGGTACTCAATATAAATAGGAAAGTTTGGATGAAGGGCATATTTGGGGAGGAGAATATAATTATAAAGCACATTATCCATTTGTTGTCTCATCATTGATATTCTGAATGAGAACATCATTTTAACTTCTAGGAAAGTCATGATACTACCCACTGTTACCTACTCCTTTAGTCATGTAGTTTCAAAAATCTTTACTAAATAACATCTGCAGACTATAAATCAATATAAGATGTCCAAGTTCTTAGAGAAAGAAATATATGAGTAGCAGTACTATTTAAATAAATGGCAAAAATCACTAGGGATGAGCTTATCAAAATAGTCCATGTGTTCTGCATTATTAACCAAGAACTGTTTACTCTACTCTAATAAGTCAAAATGCAGGAGCTCTAAAAGGACATTTTGACATCCGATATGTCTTAAAGTGAAAATATATTCATCTTTGGCTTTCATATGGGTGAATCTCTTGTTCTCATCACACACAACAGCAGGGTAGCGGAAATCCCATTTCCCAGATAGCCCTAGCCAGCTGAGAGGAAATATTTTCTTCATTTCATTTAATTTCTTTTGCAGTATGGGCTCATGATACAGCTTGGAGGCACCCTAGAGTTCAATATACTAAGATACCAAAGCACAAAACTGAGCAGAAAATAGAAAATGATCATGAGTACCAAGAGAAACATAACTGAAGTGCCCTTAGAATTTAGGGATCTTGCTAGATCCAGAATGGACTGAGGACCTGGTTGCTCAAAAGAGACATGAACAGTGAAATACACTTTGGTGCTTTGTGGTAATTTCATCAACCCACACAATCCAGGACATCCAGGAGTTTGGATATCCTCTCATATAATAACATTAAATTGATTCACATTCCATACAGCAGCAACATACATTGAATAAAAGACCTTGGTTTCAAATCAAGAACTGGGTTTGAATCACACCTGAGACACAATGTGGCCTTAGATGAATAATTTAATGGCCATCTAATTCAATTTTCTTAAATATAAAATGGGGATAATATAGCACCAATCTCACAGATTTGTTGTGAGGTTCAGATGAAGTAACAGAAGTAAAAACCATTTGTAAACCACTAAGTGCTAAATGTAAGTCATTACAATTAATATTAAGTTGTGAAATCATAGCTGTCCTAACTTATTTGCATACTAGGAATTGCTGCTCAGAGGTCTCTACAATAGTGTCATTGGGTTACATTGTCCTTGGGTAGAAAAGGTATTTGCTTAACATGTAATTTTAGCAGTATGAAGTTCCAGATACATCTTAGGATAGGTAAAGGGCAGTGGAATTCGGAATGGAAAAAAGAAGAATCTTTAATAAATAATATGTAATCATGTAAGAAATGGTGGTTTCCTCATCCTTGGAATTCCTGGTGTAAGAACTTCCTCACCAGTACAATTAGCCAAGGTATGATTTAGTAGACAAGTCCTAAAGAGATAATAACCAAAATACATAGAAGTTAAATGACTTGCCAATGGATACATAGTCAAAGGTGGGATTGAATTCCAGGCTTTTTTTCATCTGAATCTAGAATTCTGACAACAAAGAAACATTGCTTTTACAGTAGAAGAAGTAAAATCTTGAATTTTATAAAGAAATATTTGGGGGGGGCGGAGCCAAGATGGCGGCGTAGAAGCAGCAACATATCGCAGCTCTCACATAGCCACCCCAAAATACCCATAAAATAGGACTCTAAACCAATCCTGGAACTCCAAAACGCACACAAAGATACTTCCCACTAAAGTC
>CM053580.1:365012699-365037225 GCA_028627135.1 Pseudochirops cupreus
CAACTGGACCTTGAGATACACAGGCACTGCAGTTGGGAGATCCATCCTGCCCTACCAAAAAGTGACATAGGAGAGAATAGACTGGGGGAGGGGGGAAATACTGGGATGGCTGTTTTGGGGTGGTGGGCGGGGGAAAGACGGGGAGAAAAGATGTAACTCAAAAAATTTAATAAAGAATCTCATATCAAAAAAAAATATTTGGGGTTTGAGGGGGCAGAGCCAAGATGGCAGCATAGCAGCAGCAAAGTACAGCAGCTCCCATGTAGCCACCTCAAATACCCATAAAATATGACTCTAAACAAATTTTAGGGCTCTAAAACTCATACAAATATAACTCTTGCTGAAGGCAGCTTAGCAGGAAGAGATCATCACAGCTCTGGGAGCAGAAACCAGCCCAGCCTGAAACTGCTATGTGGCCAGGGTGGGGGAGTGAAGGGGGGGGAGGGGCCACCAGGACAAGCCACAGCTGAAGCTTCAGGACAGCGGATCAGTGGCAGCTGTGGCTGTTTCCAGAATTATCAAGCCATAAGAAAAAAAGACTAAGTTAAAGGTCCATGGATCTTGGCAAAAATTGGGGAAGAAAAGCAGGTCCCGCCAAACTGCCTCCAGGGCATGGAAGTGGCAGAAGCGGAGGCCCTGCAGCTGGCTTCACGTAGCTCCTTCAGAGCTCCTGGCCTGCAGACTGCAGAGGGGCCAAGTGATCATTCAGAGGCCAAGTGGTCCTGGGTTGAGCGGCCTGGATCTGGATCATGGTCTTGGGTGGTGGTCCCAGGGTGCATTTTAAGTGAGCCAAAGCTGGTGGAGGCTGCAAAAAAATGGCAACCTCCTAATGGCTCCAGCAGCTGGGAAAACCACAGCAATTTGGGCCAGAGCTTTCCCCTCTGGAAGCAGAGTTCCACAGAGCTAAAAAATCATTGACTGGCTAACCATGAGCAGGCAAAGGAAGCAAAGTAAGAACAGCAACCAAACTCTAGATTCCTTCTTTGGGGACAAGAAGGATCAAAGCATGGAATGGGAAGAAGAAAACACAGTCAGAACTCCTTCACCAAAAGCTTCCAAGAAACTTGAAGACTGCCTAAAAGCCATAGATCAGCTTAAGAAGGATTTTGAAAATCAAATGAGGGAAGTGGAAGAAAAATTGGGAAGAGAAATAAGAATAATGCAAGAAAATCACGAAAAGAGAATCAACAACCTGACTGAAGAAAATAACATCTTAAAAAATAGATTAACTCAAATGGCAAAAGAGGCCCAAAAAGCCAATGAGGAGAAGAATGCCTTAAAAAGTCGAATTTGCCAGATGCAAAAAGAATCTCAAAAACTTTCTGAAGAGCAGAATTAGAGTGGAGCAAATGGAAGCAAATGACTTTATGAGAAATCAAGATATTATTAAACAGATCCAAACAAATGAAAAAAAAATACTAGGCAATGTGAAATATCACCTTGAAAAGGCCACTGACCTGGAAAACAGATCCAGGAGAGACAATTTAAAAATTATTGGACTACCAGAAAGCCATGATCAAAAAGAGAATTTAGAAAGTATCCTTAAAGAAATTCTCAAGGAAAATTGCCCTGATATTTTAGAACCAGAGGGCAAACTAGAACTTGAAAGAATTCACTGATCACCTCTTGAAAAAGATCCCCAAAAGAAAAATCCTAGGAATGTTATAGCCAGGTTCTGGAGTCCCCAGATCAAGGAGAAAATATTACAAGCTGCCAAGAAGAAACAATTTGAATACTGTGGAAACACAATTAGGATAACCCAGGATCTAACAGCTTCTACATTAAGGGATTGAAGGGCCTGGAATATGATATTCCGGAGATCAAGGGAGCTTGGATTAAAACCAAGAATCACCTACCCAGCAAAACTGAGTATAATGTTCCAAGGGAAAATATGGTCATTCAGTGAGGGGGAGGACTTTCAAACATTCTTGCTGAAAAAACCAAAACTGAAAAGAAATTTTGACACTCAAATACAAGAAGCATGAGAAGATAAACAAGGAAAAGAAATCATAAGGAATTTATCAAAGTTGAACTATTTACATGCCAATATGGAAAAGTGATCATTGTAACTTATGAAACTTTTCTCAGTATGAGGATAGGTGAAGGGAATACAAATGTCTATGTACATATACATACATATATGTCTATATAGGAGGGTTTATATATGCATATGTACACATATCTGAGTATGTGTAGATATGAATACATAGAGGGCACAAGATGAATTGAATAGGAAGGGACAATATTCTAAAAGGTGAAATTCTGAGGTGGGAGAGGATTAGAATGAGAGGAGACAAGGAGAGACAGAATGGGGTTAATCATCTCATAGAAGAGGCAAAGGATAATTGTTACAATGGAGGGGAAGAACAGGAAGGCAAAAGGGAAGGGGTCAACCTTACTCTTATTGCACTTGGCTTAGGGAAGGAATGACATAAACTCTAAACTGGGTATCTTGCCACACAGGAGAGTAGGGGGGATGGGGATGAGAGGTGGGATGATGGAGGGAAAGGCAGGAAGGGGGTTGATGGAAGTACTCACTACTGTAAAGGGACAGGGACAGGGTAGAGAATAGAACAAGGGTGGTGGGGGCAAGATAGGAAGGAGCGACATATAATCAGTCTCTCACAGTATGCCCACTGTGGAGAGGTTCTGCGTAATTACACATGTACAGCCTGTATTTAATTGCTTGTCCTTCCAGTGGGGGTGGGTGATGAGGGAGGAAGGGAAATAATCTAATATTTAAAGCTCTATAATCAAATGTTAAAAATATATATGTATATATATACAATTATTATTACATCCAACTGGGAATTAAGATACTCAGGCACTGTAGTAGGGAGATCCATCCTGCCCTACTGGAAAGTCAGAGGGGCGAGGGGGAGGACATAAGATAGAGCACACTGGGGTAGGGGTTATACAGTGGGATAGATGTTTTGAGGTGTTGGGTAGAGGAAAGATGGGGAAAAATTTGTAACTCAAAATCTTGTGGAAATGAATGATGTAAACAAGAAAATAAATAAATTAATTTATTAAAAATATAAAATAAAATAAATTTAAAAAAAAAGAAATATTTGAATTAGTTTCCACAATGGAGGTCTCAACTTATTTAAGTATCTAATGGAAAAGAGGGAAGCCTTTGCGTTATCTCATTAGTTTATACTCAAATTTTCCTAGTAGTTTCTCCATAACCTTATTAAGGGCTTTGTAGTTCTGTTTAATCCAGTATCTCCAGTGCCTAGCATACTTCTTAGATATTGTAGATAATTAATAAATGTTAAATTTTTTAATCGCAATGAAGTCATAGAAATGAATAAACACAATTTTAGAAAAAGAAGGTACTTTTGATATGAGATGGGAAAGTAGGGTTAGACAGCAGTTTATCTTGAGAAAAAAATCTAGAGACTTTACTGGAGTCAACAATATGGTATGGCAACCAAAAGAGTCAAGGCTATCATCAGCTGTATTATAAAAGGCACAATTTTCAAAAGCCATTTCAAAAACAAACTAAACCCTTGCTTGATCAGATCACTTTTACAGAACTGTGTTCATCTCTATGTACCCCAGTTTAGGAAGAACATTGAAGAGATGAAAAGTGTTGTAGCAAAAAAAAGCCAACAACCAAGATGTTCAATTTATCCCATATTAAAGCTGGTCTAAGGAACTGGGAATATTTAGCCTGTAGAAGAGAGAGAAGACCAAAAAAGAACATAATACAGATTTTGAGATATTTGAAGGGCTGTATTTTGGAAGAGGGCTTAGTCCTATTTTGTTTGGTCCCAGGGGTCAGCACTAGGAGTATTGGGTTGGACTTGCAAAGAGGAATATTTGTGCTTGCCATCAGGAAAATACTTTTTAATATTTAGGGCAATGCTTATGGTAGGTTGCCTCAAGAGGTAGCAGGTTCTCCCCTCACCGGAGGTTCTCATTCATAGCCAGGATATCCATTTGCTTATGTTTCTTTAAAATCTCTTTTACTGCTAACAATCTAGTAAATCGAAAACTGTCAAGATTTTAATTAAACACTTCACGAAATCTTTCTTATGCAAAAGTTATGGAACATTAGGTGATATGAAGGTAGGTAGATACAGACTGATTGAATGTCCAGACCTAAAGAGTAATCATGAATGATTTGTCCAGACTCGCACAGCTAGTAAGTGTCTGCGGCCAGATTTGAACTCAGGAAGATGACTCTTTTTGACTCCAGGCCTGGCACTCTATATGCACTGCACCACCTAGCTGCCAAATGACATACAGAAGTCTCTAAATGAATTCCCCTATGGATTTGTGCTTGGCCTTGTGATCTTTAGGTAGCCAGGGGACCCAGTAGATAGTGTTGAATATGGAATCAGAAGGCCTGACTTTAAATCCCATCTTACACTTACAAGCTGTGTGACCATAAGTAAATAATTTATTTCTCTCAGCCTTAGTTTCTTTATCTGTAAAACAGAGATAATAATAACACCTACCTGTCAGAGTTATGGTTAGGATGAATGATTATTTCTATAAAATTCTATAAACTTTAGAGCTGTATATAAATTATAGTTATCATTATTACATTACTACCACTGACTTTAATGAAGCATAGATGAGATGCTTACCAAATGTGCATATGCAAAAAAAATAGGAAGGAATAGCTAACAAATCAGATAACAGAGTTGAGATGAAAAATCTTTATGAACTTAAACATTAGCTTAATTAAATTACATTAAGTTTATAGGAATTCGACTTGTTACATTTCCCCATAAAATGCAAAACAGCCAGCAATGGATGGATATTTTAAAGGGGGGGGTGTGTGGCCTTGATTCAAAGGAAAAAACATCTTAGTAATAAGAGTTATCACAAAGTGGAAGCAGCTTCCTTCATAGAGAAAGAGTTTACCCTCCATTGGGTTTTTCAAGTAAAGGCTGGGTATTGACTTTCTGGTTATGTTGAACACAGGATTCTTATTCAGGTGTACGTTGCAATAGATAAGACTGAGGTCCTTTCAAACTGGAATTCAGATTTGGTGATTCTACTTAAATAATTAGGCTGCACAATATGAGATTTCTGCATAACCACTTTGTTTTACCATCATAAACATAGACTGTCCCAGTGAGCAAATTAGTGTGCAGGGTGAGGTGGAGTGGGGGTAATCCAGTTTAAAACAGGTAAATGAAATGCTTCTTTCTTCCATTACATAGGTGATTTTGATTTCTTATTGGAGTACCCCAGAAAGCTGGCTACAAAAGCCTTCACTGCTGTTTTCTCCTCACTAGCAATTTATACTCTGCTTAAATTTGAGAGGACTAACTCAAAGAATGGACAAGAGATAGCCAAATTCTCTTATCCCCTCCCCCACTTCCCATTAAAAGGAGTTAGCTGGCTTCATTTAGCAGAAAGAGGTAGCTCCACAGTTCTTCACTTAAGGGAGGGCACCAGGCCAATTTCTAATTAAGGAAAGAGAATCCCTAATTGGAGGAGACAAGGAAGTTAATTTGTACCAGGTCTGAGAGAATGAGGAAGTTTACAAGATCCACATTTTTTCAAAAGTAGGCCACATGATCAGGGATCCATATGAATTTATGGGATCCTTTTAAGATTTTTCACTTAGTAATTGATCTATGGCTTCAAACCATTGGGGTAGTCAGTTACATGGCATTCAGTGCATATGTGGTTAACCCCATGGGCTTAATAGTTAATAAGTATAAAAAAGTGGGCAACAGTTGACCCTTGAAAGACTAGTGCATATAATCCCTGAGGTCTCCTCTATCTCAAAAGGTCTATGACTGTTTTGTAAGTCTCTGGGAAGATGCCCAAAGTAAAACTTTTTGGTGCTTCTCAGACTGGAATAAAATATATCTGAGATCTGAGATATGTCTTTGCCCAAGGGAGGAAAACCAGATGAAAGGGTAGGGAGAGAGTTCCAAAAACTTGAATAGACCCTTGTTTCTTCTAGGAAGCTAATCTTGCTCCACATTAAACTGTCTAAGCCATAGTGCCAGAGAAAGCATTAATGAAGGTCTTTCTCCCTAAATCCCCTACAATTTTTGAAGCAAGGAAAAACAAACTGGTGCCTTGAGAAATGAAGGTGTTCTATGCAAAAAGTACATGAAATCTATAAGCTGATACATATACACAAGCATACACACATTTGTTTATGTGAATGTATACATAGATACACACATATTTCATACATAAATATATATTATCTATTCATGTACTTATATATACATGTCATGTACACATACATAGGTATATATTACTATAGGTTATTCTAAGAATCTCTCATTGAAGTATTGTTCAGATTCCAGTACCTACTACTAAGTACTACTACTAGATTAAGAATTCAATAAATATTTGTTGATTAATAAGGAGCAACATACATGAATAAAGGAGAACACACTACAATCAGAGACAGAGGCAGCTAGTTGGTTCTGTTGATAGAGTACTGGACCTGGAGTCAGGAAGCTCTGAGGTCAAATTTGGCTTCAAACACTTAATAGCAGTGTGACCCTAAACCAATTACTAAACTTCTGCCTCAGTGTCTTCAAAAGGATGCCTTCCTCCTAGTGCTGTTAGGATTTTCAAATGAGATAATATTTGTAAAGTGCTTTGCACAGTGCCTGGCCCATAGTAGATGCTTAACAAATGTTTGCTTCCTTCCTACAAGCAAACATTAAACACCAATACATAGTGAAACTACATGGTCAATTATTCCAATGGAGGAAGAGAAAATGACGGTGTCACTGATCCTCACAGGAAGAGACCTTGAGATACCATGGGGTTGCTCTTTGGGAGGCTGATGAGGTTGCATTCCCTCTGAGGAGGAAGCACCAAGTGGTGATAGCTTCCTATTTTATCTAATTACTGCTGAGTTCAGTTATTTCCACTTGCTGGAGGACAAATGCTTTTAGCACTCTTTAAATATCTGTACCCTGAGGTAGAGTCCAAGCATTGTTGCCCTAATTGCGCACCTGGGTGGGTGGTTGAAAAAAATCTATGTCATGGTATGGAATTTCAGATCATTAATAAATTTGTGAAAATAAAATGATGCATGTTTTACCTGTAATACCTGCTCAGACTTTAGAGCACCTCCAAAACAAGAGGGTCTTTGTATCTGAATTCTTCAGTTGAAGAATTTTTCATTTCCACCTCCTACATAGTTTTTTTTTTCTAAAGCATTCCCATTTTCTGTATGGCTTAAATAAATTTTGAGGATATTGCTCAGGAATGTTCACCTCTGTTTATTTAGAGAAGAGATGCAAGAGACAGATCATGCCTGGCTTACATCATAGGTGCCTAAGCGTCCTCTCAGAGGAGTGAAATAAAAGCCAGGACTTTTCATCACCTTTTCACAGAGAAAAGCGTTTTAATAAATGTGTGTTGAACAGAATTCCTTCAATTATAAGGCTCATGTTATGGGATAAATGTGAGCAGAGGCAACAGTTAAGAGGAAGAATTGATAGTAATTGATGATTTCATGCCATATTTCAAATCTACATGAGACAAATACTAAGAGGCAATTAAATAGTTGGGGGGATAGAGCATTTTACTGACATCCAGTCAGGAAGACTTGAGTTCAAATTTGGCCTCAGAAACTCAGCTGTGAGACCCTGGGCAAGTCACTTAATTGCTATCTGCCTCAGTTTTCTCATTTGTAAAATGGGAATAATAATACTTTGCACCTACTACCCTCCCAGGGTTGTTGTGAGGATCAAATAAGATATTTGTAAAGTGTTTTTTCAAACCTTAAAGTGCTTTAATAGTGCTAACTATTTTTTTAAATCTGGTTGTCTGTTAAAGTTTTCTTATCATTAATAGTTTGTCCCAGAAGTTTAACCATTTACAAGTCTTAAAATGAAAGTGTTTTTGAGAATATTAACTTAAAAAGAATAATAAGTAATATCTTCTCAACAGATTATATTTAGAGCTAAAATAATTAAAGCAGGGTATATATCTTTTGCAACAAGCACTGATATTTTTAGGAGCATTTTCAACAGTATAACATTTTCTTTGAACTGGAAAAAGTTATTTAATTCAACTGAGATGTGGAATGGTAAAGCATAGATGGCAAAGGACTTAGAGTGAAGAGGTGATGAATCCCACCTCAGACATTTACTAGCTGTGTGACCCTGCACAGGTCACTTGAACTCTGAAGGTAAGATTTGAAAAGGCTCTGTGAGTTGTGGAGGTGAGGAAGAATACCCCATACATGGATTACCTGTGTAAAGGCACAGAATGCCAGGTATAGGGAACATCAAATAAGCCAGTCTGTCTAGAATTTAGACTATAAGAAGTGTAGTAATGTATAATCAGTCTAGAAAGATAAATTGGAGCCTGATTATGAAGAGCCTTAAATGGCTCAGGGAATTTAACATTTTATTCTAGATGTGATAGGGAGCCACTGGAGATTCCTGAATGAGAGAATCACATGATCAGGCCTGTGCTATTGGGAAATCACTTGATCGACTGTGTGAAGGCAGGGTTAGGGTAAGAAAGGACTTGATTCTGGAAGAGAGTCTAAATAAGGACCTTAAACAATATGGCTGCTGTGTGTGTAGTGAAGGGGATAGGAGCAAGAGATATGGAAGTAGAAATAACAAGATTTGGCAATTTGGTATTTGAAGTAAGTGTGAGTGTTGAGGATGACATTGAGTTTGCAAATCTGAGTAACTACAAGAATAATGTAGAAAATTGGGAAATTCAAAACAGGTGTGGGTTTGGGGGTTAAAATACCAAATTGCATTTGGATATGCTGACTTTGAAAGGAATACAACACATTTATTTTTAAATACCCAAGAGTTAGTCTTATAGTTTCATCTTATAAGTCTTTCTTTGAGAAGGAAGGATGAACAACAAAAGCAAACAGTCCTATGGGTACTAAGAATTCAACAGCTTCTTGCATCTATTTTTGATCTTTTTCATACTGCTAGCACCTTAGGCCTTCAGTCCCTCAGGGTGTACTATTTCAGTCTCCTAGCTAGTTTTCCTTTCTTAGCACTGACATCAATTAATACTGCTAAGCAAGCTCCGTTTATCTGGCTTTCCAACTGCATTTCTCTTCAGACTAAATGCCTGACTCTCCAGTTTTTAACTATGGGGCCACAGAAATGTCTTCATCTTAAAGTTCTCTTACCCCTGGACTTCTCATCTTAGAAATACCCTCTGTCTTTGTGGCTTCTTCCTCTGATCAGCTGGTTCTTTCCAGAATTTCCATTTTAAGGAGTATACATGGGTCAAGAATGTCTTCATTCCTTTCCAGACCCTACTTCTGACTCTTAAACCTTGTTCTATGATGTTCCTGCATATGTTACCTCCACCCATTTCTCCACATTCCCATTTGTTTCACCTTTTTATGTATTGCTGCTCTTATTAGAATGTAAACTCCCTGAGGGCAATGACTTTCTTCTTTTTGTATTTGTATTTCCTGGGCTGAGCAAAGTGTCTAACATATAGTAAACACTTAATAAGTGCTTGTTGACTTGATTTGACTTCTTCCCAAAAGTCTTCAGTGACTCCCATTACCTGTCAAATAGCTGTAGCTGAAAGGTATCTAAAATATGTCTCAACCCTATCTTATCAGACTATTTCAAACACCATATCATGCTATTACCCTTCATGTATTCTATGATCCAGTCAAATTGAATAACTTCCTTTCCTCCCAATACAATTTTCTACTTCCATTTTTTATTAATTAGTAGTTCTCCACATGGAATGCCCACTCTCATTAAGTATGTCTGGCAAAATAAAGTGCTGCTTAAATGTTATCTCTCTAGTGGAGTTTCTAGGATAGAAAGAAGAAAGAAATTTTAAGTGGATGAGAGGAATAAATGGAAGTCACATTTCCTGGTCTCAGTCTTCACACTGAAGTAGAAGGTTAGTCATCTATTATGAATGTGAGATGTTTCAGGGGTATGGTAAAAAAAAACTTAAAGAAAAAAAGATTTAACACAATCGTTTTGGGGGATGAGATAGGGAGTCAATAAAAGTAGTAGGATTTCTTAGGAGCAATGAAGTTTCAGTTGAATTATGCACCATAAATGCCAAGTGAATAAAATTAAATCAATTTTATGACTTTTTCCCCAGTGATAATCAGAATACAAAGACCAGGAAAGAAAGGAATAAGTCCAATGGTAGTTGTTGTTAAAGGTAAGGATTGCCAAGTCAGCAAAAACAGAAGGTCTGAGTTGAGGAATTACGAGTTGGGGGTGGCTACTGAAGTATTAAATTTCATGGCAGCAAGTGAAGCCAGAGAAGAAAAATGTATTGAAAGTATAAATGGGGATCAAGGACCAGAGATCATCAAAAGGGCAGAGCAGGTATAGTATAAAAGAAAGAATGGGGGAGGCAGAAGGACTGAAGGCTATTTCAGTAGGGGAATTTTGAAATTCACTATCTTGAAAGCAGAACAGTTCTGTGATACAGTGTAGTCTAATGTGTGAACATACTTGTATGTAGGAGAACTGAGGGGAAAAATAGGTCACTGACTTTGAGGATGAGATACTGCATAGAGACTACCTTTCCTAGAACTTCAGGCAGAGTAATCAAGCAGTTTCATGGACA
This sequence comes from Pseudochirops cupreus, assembly GCA_028627135.1. Taxonomy (NCBI): domain Eukaryota; kingdom Metazoa; phylum Chordata; class Mammalia; order Diprotodontia; family Pseudocheiridae; genus Pseudochirops; species Pseudochirops cupreus. Next base: position 365,023,242 of record CM053580.1, read on the forward strand.
GAAGGGACCTAAGAGGTTATTAAGTCCAATCTACTCCTGAATAAGAGTCCTTTTCAAATATCTAGAACAAATAATTAACCACCCTAGGATTGAAGACTTCCACTAAGTGGGAAATCCTTTACTCCATAAAGCAGTGCATTTTCCTTTGGACAGTAAAGACAGCAAGGAAGCTGTACCCAATGTTAAATGGAAATCTAGCTCTCTTCAACTTTTACCATTTTCTCCTTTCTGGGCTCATACAAAGCAAGTGTGGCCACTCTTCTATTTGACAGCCCTCTGGAAATTTGAAGACCTGGATAGCTTGAAGGAATAGAAACATGAAAAGAAGCATGGGTTGTTTTTGGTTTTGTTTTTTGGAACAAAAGACCTGTGCATATTTATAGGCAGAAGAGAAGGATCCAGTAGGGACTGAGTAACTCAGTAGAGAGGGAGAAACTGAGAAAAAAGCTTGAGAGATAGGAGGTATTTGATATAGGAAAAAAGGAGATACAGCTGATGGTAAAAGTAGAGTTTTTTCAGTCTTCCCTTTTTCCTCCTCTGTGATTAGAACAAATGAAGAGATGGATGAACAAAGGGAAAGGTTTAAAGTACCATGGGAGGGTTCATAAGAGAGATCGTGTTTTATCTAAACCGTGTGTCATTTTGCAATATCTAACAGGGTGATCTGTTCACAATAAATGCTTGTAATACTTTTAATTGAAAACTTTAGTGAACAAAGCTAAAACTTCTCCCTTTCTCTTATAAAATAGTCCTCTTCAATGAAATACCTAAACACAGAGCAAATATAAAAGTAATCTCAAATTTTTTTTAAGGTAGTAGTAATTACAGTAAAAGGAATTCTGTGCTTAATTGAAATAATTATCAGCCAAATGTATTACAGTTAGGAATATTTTCATATTCTTTTAAATTCATTTGGGAAGTTGCAGAACCATTTTGATGATTCCAAACTGTCTAAAATGAAAAAAAAAATTGCTCCTTTAACATGTTATTTCCCTACTTTAATACAGCGAGTAGCCAATAATTCCCAGTCCTTAGAGTATGGCCAGATATACTCCTAGAGGGATGGAAGGAAGAGCAGGCAGGATTACAGATATTTATAGCCTGATTTTAATCTAACCTGTGGAGATTTGAGGAGGAGCTGGTTTCTGGATCTGAATAGTTGGAGAGTTGGTATGTTGTGATGATGAAAAAGCTTCTAATTGCCTGTGAACACAGAAGAACTATGGACTCATGAAATGCTGGAAAAGAACTGAGTTTTTTTTGTAAGAAAATGGTCATCTATCAGTGTTTTACTCTTCTTTTTCCTGTTGACATAAGTCAGATGGTTGAGTTGTAGCAAACTGTATTCTCCCACTTGATCATCATCTGTCCTTGAACACAAGGCAATTCTTTTTCTTTTGTTTTTGTTCTTCCTTGATTTTAAGTTAACGAGTATCCTAAGGTGGAATATTCCAGACAGTGATCTTATGAAATTTGGACAACCATCAGAACTATGAAACATTCTACTGGAAACCAGAGTTGGTAGCAGAATATACTGAAACTGGTAGCAACTGAAGTAGTAGCTTCCTCTGTCTAATAATAGTCTGTAGGTGGATTTGTAAAGTCAGTCACTCAAGCTTATTGGTGGTCTCTGGAAGTATGGACCTTGAAAAGAGAAGGGCCAACTGTAAACACAGGAAAAGTACTGATCCTAGGAGACCAAGATAAACCCAGTACTAGGTAAAATTTTACAAGGACTCCATCAAGGGAAAAAAAGATTACTTCCAAGGCCCAGGCAGCAAGGAGTCACCTTTGCCCCTTAGGGAAGTGACACTTTCAATATTTGTTACTAGCAACAATCATACTATAGGTAAACATAACCCTATATACTCAAATAGATTTGTATGTGGATACCTTTACATGAAACCTGATTTAATTAACATGGTAACCGTTATCTCTCAGGGTTACTTAATAGAATTCCACCCGTTGAGTACCCCATTCTATAAGCCTGAATGCCCATGTGAGCGAGTGAGTTCAGACAGTATGTTTTATATGTCTACAGATAATCGAACACTGTGAACACAGAAGAATTAAAGTTGCAAATCACCATAAAGTCAATTAAATGATATGCTGGGCATAAGAAAGCTGCAGCACATTATTACTACTGATGACTTGCACAGGAGAATTGGTTTGAAAGACATAGAAGTGAATGACCATGAATCAAGAATAAAAACAACTCAAAATCTAAAATGACACCCCTCAAATACTAAATGAGTCGGAAAAATCATCTAGTGCAATGGGTAGATCCTCAATGGAGAATTTATGAGAAAACATGAAAAATGATTATGCAAAATGAAAATGCATGTAAGCATCTTGATCATTATTAATTGATTTGGCACTCAACCAACAAAATCATGTATTTATTAAAATTTCTAAATAAGTATCTCTGAATGTACGTCTTAAGATAACAACAGAATCACCTTTCAAAATTAAAATAATCATAACAAAGGCTGAGGAATTTATTTCAGATAAACAGAATATTCACTTTGCTCATGTAATCAAACAAATTCAGAAGAGACAATACTGACTGGGCCATTGTTGTCCTCGGATCTGCAATTCTAATCTGAGTTGGAGTCCACAGGGCTCAAGCATCAGTAGATATAATTTCCAACAGCTTTACTCAGAGCCTCAGGACTTATGAACCATAAGAATGAAAACAGGAATAATAATAAGGGTGTTAAGGCTCCAGCCTTGAATTCTTAAGTAAATAGGGAAAAAGGTTATATTAACCTTTTCTTCTTTAAACATTTCTTGCCATTTTTTGGGTGCTGTAGCTTAATTATTTGGTATGATCTTTGTGGGGAAGAACACAGCTCTCCACAAACACAGAACATGAAAAAAAGTGTAGAAGAAAATATGATTTTCAGCCTAAATCAACATTGATGTTCACTGGAAAGTGTTTTTGGCTAATCCTCCTCAGCATGATTATTAAGGAAAAGTTGATACTACAGGAAGCTGAGATCTATTTTCTAAAATCATAGTGTGCAGCTTTGTAGATATAAACCAAAAGGTACACTCCAGAAGAGTTTCAGAGGAAAACATTATGTTTTCATGAGCAGGATCATATACAATCTAGAGCATGATCCTGCTCATGAAATTCTTTGGGTTACACAAAAAAGAATGCCATGCCAGAGTGAAGGTAAACAATGGGCATAGCTGTGGATTGGCAGTTTTACTTCTTCTTACCATTGGTTGAGGGAGTGATAATTTTTTCTACCCTGAAGATGACAAAACAAAACTTTTCATTTTCTGAACTTTTGTTTTTCTATCAACTTTTAAGATAGACTATCAAAAACCATTGTATTTTCCCATACGAATCCCATTAAGTGATGTTGGAAATAATTTTAAAAGGCATACAAGTTTGGGTTCTGTATTAGGGATTCTCAACTTTTTTGGCCCCTTTGGAAGTCTGGTGAAACCTATATGCCCTTTTTAGAATAATATTTTTAAATGTCTAAAACATGTAACATTATAAAACATTTTTTGTTGAAATGCAGTTATCAACATATTAAAAAAATAATGAACCCCTGGTTCTAAATGTGAAGAACCCATATTATAGATATAAAACTAGAAAGAACCACAGAGAGCGTCTAATTTGGGGGTATCAAACTCAAATAGAAATAAGAGCCATTAACTGTATAAAAGGATCTCCATCTAAGAAAACCACATACTAGCGTTATCAATATTCTATTATATTTTTATTTTGTTAAATAGTTCTCAATTAGATATTTCTCAATTTTAATCTGGTTCCCCACACTTAGGAACATTGGCTGTGTTGGCTCTGCCTTTAACAGGTTTGATCTAATTTATCCACATCATTTTGTAGATGAGAAAATTAAGACTGCAAGACTGACTGTAAATGAGTTGCCCAAAGTCATAGAATTGTGTAAGAGCCAGGATCTGAAGTCAGGTCATCTGACTGCAGAGACCAAGTTCTTTCTATTGTGTCACTTCAACTTCACAATCATTTAATAATTTTGTTTAAAAGTCTAGCACCAAAACTTGTGAATAGAATGATGACAAACCAACAGTAGTGAAATTTATTAGAACTTCAGGTTCAAATTAAGATCTAAATACTGGTCCAAAGGCAGGGTAGTCGGTGAAGATTTATGAACTAGAAGGCACACTAAGTCCTTTGATCTCCCTCCTAGAAATAGACTGAGCTGAATTCTTTTCTTCTCCCTTTTGGAGGTGTTAAAGTTACTCTGCCAGAAAGAAAAATGGTTCAGATATTCTTCCCTCATAACTCAGAAATTTTTACCACATTTCAATAACTCAAGGATCTATCATGTCATTGGTGTTTGTACTCCCTCAATAAAAATATATTTCAAATATCCCATGTCTTGATAGTAAATTGTTTTAAAGTTTCTGTGATTGGGAAACACACAGTCACAGACATACACACACACACACATACACACACACACACACACACACACACACACACAAACTCATATGGGGTAGTTGGTTAGTTCAGTCATTTTTCAGTTGTGTCAGAATCTTCCTGACACCAATTACAGTTTTCTTGGCAAAGATACTGTTTCATTTTCCATATCATTTTACAGATGAGGAAACTGAGGCAGAATTAAGAGACTTGCCTTAGCTCATAAACTAGTAAATATTTGAGGCTGGATTTGAACTCAGGAAGATGAGTCTTTCGCACTCTAGGTCTAGTACTCTATTCAGTGTGCCACTTAGCTCCCTCTATTATTGGGTAGATAATTGGTCCAATTCCCCCCCCCCCCCCAATTTTTCTTAAGTACCTACTATGTGCAAGGCACTGTGCTAAGAACTGGTGGCATTATGGCTCTTTGAATTAACATGCTGGTCCTTAAGCAGGTTGCTGGGTCTATACTCAAAACCTTTTGACTTTTTTGGAAAGTATCAGAGTTTAAGATACAAACATACCTTTTGAAAGCCTAGAGTCACCTCCAAGCCATGAAGAACCTTTGGAATAGGATCCTACTTTGAGAAGGAGTTCCAAATGATGTCCTGAGCTTAGCAGAGTACTTGGCACATAGTAGGTTCTTAATAAATGTTTACTGACTGACCATTCTGATTTTCTTTTACAGTTAGGATTTTTTTGAGCATACATGTTTACTTAAAGTAGGATCTATTTATTTTTGAATGAATATGAGAAATAAGGGGTCAGAAAACTCAATAGCATATCTTTAGCATTTGGTGGTTTATTTTGGAACAGAAAATCAAATTACTTTAACTTAAATTATTCTTGTTTTATGTTAGTTGAACTGGGCATAACCAGACCACACTTACATGAATATAAAGTAAGTTTTGTGATTGTTAGCCCTATAAGTAAATTCCAAGTTCAGTTGGATTGGGTAATTTGGAAAATTCACTTCACTGTTTTCTCCTTAGTTGGGTTTGGATACCTAAAAAAAAAAAACAACATACTAAGAAAAACCATACTGAGAAAGTCAAGTTAACAAGCTTTTTAAAGTGCCTACTATGTGCCAGGTGCCAGGTGCCACACTATGTACTAGGGATACAAAGAAAGGAAAAAACAACCCCTGCCCTCAAGGAGTATAAAGTCTAAAGGGGCTTACAAAGTGCAATCAACTATGTTTTAAAAAATGCGGACAGGAAAAACTGGAGATAATCTTAGAATCAAAACAGGATTTTCTTAGAAGATATGTTAGTATAACATGTTCCCTTAAAATGGGGTGGTGTATTGGCAAGCAAAGGGATACTTAGCACTTTGTTCCAGCTATTTAATTATTTAACACCTTGTTACAGTACAAATTTCTTTTGACTAAAGACAGTGTTTACACCTAGACAAACCTAAATGCTTTGAAGGCTGCCCTCTTTGCATACTCTTTGTTATGCCTTTAAAAAGGCTAACTGACTTTCCAAAGACCTGTTGGCTTTCCCAAGACTTTTTAGTGCCTAGAATTAAGGAGCCTGATTTTATCTGAGCTACTTCCAGGAAGTGGCATACTATTGTAATGATAAAACTATGATAATACCCTAGGATATGACAAACTAAGCTTATTGATGAGAATACTTGAATCTTTGTCTTTTGAGCCTTGTCCATGATTATATCAAATTTTTGTTAAACAGAACTTGTGAAACCTCAGTGGGAGGGACTTGCCAAAGACAGGAACAGGGAGGAGATAATGACCATATATATGGAGAAGCCCAAGCTGGGAAAGATCAGAACCAAGAAGAGAACACTTGTGGCGGCAGAGTTGAGAGGGAGAAAACTTGTGGTATCCAGGCACTCTGTTTGTCTGTCCTATCTGTGTTGATTTGTGTTTGTAATACTTTGTGTAGAAGCCCTGGGACCTTACTGGAAGCCCTGAAAGAGGATTTTCTTGTCTGCTTAAAGAAGTCCTAGAGGAGAGTTTCAGGGTCCTGGGACTGTACTGACAATTTGTGTTGAGCTCTCAGACTTTGTTTGTGACTCTGTGTTGATTTCACAGGCAGAAAGTGAATTGATGATGGTGCTGGCAATTTGTAAGTATGTTGTTTTGGCTCTGTTAAATAGAAATAGAAACTGTGAAGGACTGGACACTGTGAGCTTCAATATGGAATGGAAACTGGATGAGGACCTGGACAAGGAACTGGATGCGGAGCTGTATGAGGAGTTGAGAGTTGCTTATCTTTGAATCCAGGTTACAGTTGGGTAAATTCAGGCAAAAGTTGAGACCATGGAAGAGGAACCTTTGAATCTGAGAGCCAGCCTATAGTCAAGATGAAAAGACCTCTCCTTGGTACTTAGTGCTGACTGAGAAGACTATGATTTACTGTGGCCTGGGGGTGGGAGAATTTTTTACTCTGTACTTTGTATCTCTTAAGGATGGTTGGGTTAAGGATGATTGCAAACTAATCTCCTATCAAGAAGAAAGAAAACTTTTTGACTGAGAGATTAAGACAATGTGACCTGGAGGTGGAGAATTTTAACTTTTGTACTTTGCGTCCCTTAAGGAGGCTTGCTCCTTAAGTATGATTAAGTTAAGGACTTACTGAATGATATCTTTTCTTTAAAACTATATGGTCACTTTGGTAAAAACTATGTGGTCACTTTAATGATAAGTTGTTATAAGATTGTGAATGCTGTACTTTGTTTTCTGTGAATGTTTTGCTTTAATTTACTGCTGAATAAATAGAGTTCACTATAATATGTGATCAGAACTTTAAAGCTATCCATGCCATCAGTCCTCTGGAAAGCTGCTTGTGCTTGGCTTTTCAGGTGGTGAATAACGAGACACTGGCTCCCTGCACAAACTAAGTCCTGGGGGAAAGTGGATTCAAATGTAATGTTCAAAGGGAGTAAGGTACATGCGTAGAATACACTTGTGGAAAAAATGATGCATCTCTTCCCCTGGCCCTAAAAGTCCTTTTCCCTCTTTGTGTCTTCTTAAGTTTCTCATTAAGTGTAGTTCTCTACCAGATGGTAGAGACTCAGCTCTACCAGCTGAGTTTCAAAGGCTCCTGCATCTATTTTCTCATAGTTGATTCTTCTTACTTAAAGGAACATGATTTCTGAAGCTGTTTGTTTTCCTTGGGGCATACTCTGCATCTGTCAGCTGGTACTTCCTCTGTTGTCAACCACCACCATTCTCATAGAAACCTCAATAATACTTGGTGATAGTGGGACCTCTCAAACTCATAAGCTTGCCACCTGAGGATCTCTGCTTTTAGATTACTGCTCTGCCACCTCTTTACTCCTATGGCCATTCCTACAGACTCTGGTAGATTCTTCTACCACCTCTAGCAGGTAAAAGAATATTCAATGGGACCTCTGGATTTCCCAAACTCATCAAGTCTCCAAGACAACCCCATCTCAGAATTCTGGTTTGCCTAAACTGGAAGAGACAATGTAACCAAGATTAAGAGGGAAGTAGGAAATTGGGAAAGAATTTTTACAACCACTGTCTCTGAAAAAGGCCTTATTTCTAAAATATTCAGGCAATTGAGTCAAATCTATAAGAATACAAGTCATTCCCCAATTGATGAATGGTCAAAGGATATGGACAGGCAATTTTCAGAGATAGAAATTAAAGATATCTATAAGCATATGAAAAAATGCTCTAAATCACTAATGATTTGAGAAATACAAATCCAAACAACTTTGAGGTACCACATCTCACCAGTCAGATTGGCTAAGACGACAAAACAGGAAAATGGCAAATGTTGGAGAGGATGTGGAAAAATTGGAACACTAATGCATTGTTGGTGGAGTTGTAAACTGATACAACCATTCTGGAGAGCAATCTGGAACTATGCCCAAAGGGCTATAAATAATTGCATACACTTTGACCCAGTAATACCACTTCTGGGGTTGCATCCTAAAGAGATCATAGAAGTGGGAGGAAGATCCATATGTACAAAAATATTTATTGCAGCTCTCTTTGTGGTGGCAAAAAATGGAAATTAAAGGGATGCCCATCAATTGAGGAATGGCTAAACCAGTTGTGGCATATGAATGTAATGGAATATTATTGCGCTGTTAGAAATGGGAAGGAGATGGACTTCATATTTACCTGGAGAGGCTTATATAAACTGATGCTAAGTGAGAAAAGAAGAACCAGGACAAATTTGAGTACAATCACAGACACATCGTATGTGTGATGACCAACTGTGATAAACTGGACTCTTTTCAGCAATGCACAATTATAAGCCTGCTCTAAAAGTCTTAGGATGGAAGGAGATGTCTACATTCAGAGAAAGATCTAGAAAGAATATAGTTTAAATGGAGACTGAAGCAAAATACATGCTCTCATTCTTCTGCATGTTTGGTTATGTTTCTCCTTTCCCACTGTTCACTCCATTGGTTACATCCCTTCTTTACAACCAGACTAATGTCCATTGTGAATGTATTTGCAGATCCTATACTTGATTGCAAGCCGCCATGGGAGGAGAGGGGAAGGGAGGGGAGAAAATTTGAAACTCAAGAGATTGTGGAACTGAATCTTGTGAACTAAAAGTAAATAAACCAATCAATTTAAAATAAAAAAAGAAGAAACTGAAGTGCTGTATGTTCATGCATGAGCAACTTTCCAAAAGAATACTATTGTGAACAGCTTTTAAGGTTCTGATTTCACAGTATAGTAAACATTCTATTTATTCCATAACGAATCAAAGCAAGACATTCACAGAAAATCAAGGTACAGCATTCACAATATTACAACTTATCACAGATAATCAAAATGTAGTATTCACAACAATTTATCATTAAAATGGCCACATAGTTTCCACCATAGTGGCCACAAAATTTTGAACAAAGAACAATCATCTGGTATCCCTAAGGAGGTTTGCCTCGTTACTCAGTCATTCAGTCATCTCAGAGTACAATAGACAAAATCTTCCATTCATGGGGCAACTAAATTAACTTAGTCAGTCACTTATATAGCAATCAATTACTAAGTATCATTAATCACTAAGTGTAATCATTAGAAAATGTACAAACCCTCCACCCCTAGGTCACTAGTAAACCACAATATTATCACAGCATTCAATACCCAAAGAGAGGTCTTTTCTTCATCATGACCCAAGGCAAGTTCTCAACAATCTCTGTTCCTGGGGAGACAAAGCTTAACAAAGTCACAAAATACATTGCCAGTGTCCTCATCAATTCACTCTCTGCCTGTAGAACAGTCTCAGGACCCCTGAAAACATCATCAAGACCCTCTTCCAGGATTTCTGTAAGTGTATGACAAGAAAATCCTTCTTCAGGGCTTCTGAGCCAACAGCAAGGCTGCAGGACCTCTGCAACAATAGCACTGTCCTTCACCAGCAGAAGTATCTGGCAAAACAACATCAAAACAGACAGACAGAATACTGGCAGCACAGTCCTCCTCAGTCCTCCAGTAATATCAGCTGGCCCTAGGACCCAGAAGATATCTCAGCTGACTCCTGGAATCAAAATCACTTCTCCCAGGTTTTCAAAATCAAAAAAATTTTCTCCAGCCAGGGTGGGCAGGAAGGTGTTCCTCTTTAGCCTTCCCAGCAGCAGCAACTTCAGCCTTCCTGGTGGCAGCAACTTCAGTCTCCATGATTCTTGTCCCAAGAAAATTTTGACTGACTTCTCAGTCCAGCAGTAGCAGACCAGGTTCCAGATAGTGCTGAGAGACACTCTTTCTCTCTCTTCCCAGCAGAACAGATTCTGCCAGCAGGTTCTTGTCAGAAGAAATTCTGACTGTGCCTCTCTGGGGCCTTTCTTATATACACACAGCATTAGCCAATCCCTTACTGTTAGGTCAGTAACAGCAGATACAAGTTCGTACCTTCTGTTTCCCCAGCGGTGGTTTGATCAATTGCTAACTGCTAAGTACTTGCTATGTTTGCTTAACTTGAAACAAGGTGCTATGTACCTGTTTGCTTGCCAATACAAAAAAGGGATAATTACCACAGGTAATTACACAGGTACTGAAATGTAATACATGGATCAGATCCAATATCTTATTTATTACCAAAAGCAGTACATGCTAACTGTTTATTTGACAGGTGAGTGGATATGGGACCATCAGAAAACACATTATATCTGAGCAATGAGAACTGAGTCAGATTTGTTTTGATTGAGCACCAGTGCACGTCCTGTCAGAGAAATTGTATACAAAACCCACTAATAGAAGTCACCAGATTCTTTCATGAGCCATTCCATGGAAACAAATGGGTGATATAAGGTTATTTGCTTCATTTGCAGAACTTAATGGGCATTGAGAAAAAAAATACCTCAATGCTATTTCATTGTACATAATTTGTGTGTGTTTATTAGTAAAAGTCAAGGGTTCTGATCTTTTACTGGCAAAATTTGGGATCTTTTATTTTTCAAAAAGTGGTTTGTTTTATTTCAAATCATTCATTTTACAAATGCTACCTAAATTTGTGTGTGTGTGTGTGTGTGTGTGTGTGTGTGTGTGCGTGTCTGTGCATGCATGCTGATATATACCTATATGTTGAGTGGAAATCTGTAATGGTAAAATACTGGGATTTTAAATAGGTTTCAAACTGTACCTTTGGTACTTACTAGTTGTGTGACTACTGCCAAGTAACTGAGTCTTTCAAATCCTCAGATTTTATACCTGTAAAATGGAGGACATAGAGTAATGAGGATCAAATAAGAGGATGTTTTTAAAGTGATTTGTAAACCTTAAAGTGCTATGAAAATGCCAGCTATTAAATATGTACATATATATGTATATATTTACTTATATATAATATTTTAATATATAATTATATTTGTATATAATTAAATTAATATCAATAATTAAAATACCAGAGGTGAATAAAACATTTGACCTCCAAATACATGACCCAAGGGAAACATAAAAAGGTTTAAAAAAAAAGAAACAAGAAAGAGAAAATAAGAAATTCAATAAGGTTAAACTGTTTATATTTCTAAATGGCAAGATAATATCTGTAACACTTAAGATATTTACTACTATAAGAGCAATGAGAAGGAATATATCTAGACAGAGGGTGTGGATATAAGGTGACTTTGATGGAATGATACCCCTCTCCACCAAAAAAAAACACCCTAATATAAAGGGGCAGGAAAGAAAATTGCACTGGAAGGAAGGGGGAGATTGAATGGGAGTAAATTATACTACATAAAAGAAGCTATTATAATGGAGGGGGAAATAGGGGTGGGGCAGCAGGTAAAGCTTAAATCTTACTCTCATCAAAATTGGTTCAGAGGGAATAACACACACAATTGGACATAGAAGTCTATCTTACCCTATAAGGAAGTAAAAAAGGATGGGGATAATAAAAGATGGAGAGGAGACTGATGAAAGGAAGGGTATATTGGGAAGGCAGTGATCAGAAATAAAACATTTGTTAGGAGGGAAAATATGAGGGGTAATAGAGAGAGGAAGATAAACAAGAAGAAAATAGTATGGAGGGAAATAATTATCAGAACCATAAATGTGAATAAGATGAACTCACCCATAAAACAGAAGCAGATAGCAAAATGCATTGAAAAACAGAATATTTCAATATGTGGTTTACAAGAAACACATTTGAAACAGAGGAAAACATACAGGGTAAAGGTAAGGGTCTGGAAAAGAATTTATTATATTTCAACTAAAGTAAAGGAAGCAGAGGTAGCAATTATGATCTCAGACAAAGCAAAAGCAAAAATTGGTCTAGTTAAAAGAGATAAGGAAGGAAACTTTTGCTGAAAGGTACAATGGACAATGAAGTCATATCAATACTAAACAAATATAAATCAAATGATATACCATCTAAATTTTTGAAGAAGTTAAATGAGTTACAGGAGGAAATAGATAATAAAGCAATACTAAGGGGAGACCTCAACTTTGTCCTCTCAGAATTAGATAAATCTAACCAAAAAAAAAATAAACTAGAAAGATGTTAAGGAGACAAATAAAATTCTGACAAAGTTATAAGTGACAGGTCTCTGGAGAAAATTGGATGGGAATAGAAAGGAACACATCTTTTCCTCAGCAGTATGTGGCACATATCCACAAAATTTGGCCATGTATTAGAACATAAAAACTGCACAAGCAAATGCAGAGAAGCAAAAAGAGCAAATGCATCTTTGTCAGGTCATAATGTAATAGAAATTATATTCCATAATGGATAATGGAAAAAGATTAAAAATGATCAGAAATTAAATAATTTTATCCTAAAAAATAAGTGGGTCAAAAAATAAAACATATACTACATTAATAATTTAAGTAAAGAGAAGAAAAAAATAAGATGACTTACCAAAATTTGTGAGATGAAGCCAAAGTAATACTTAGGGGAAAAATTCTATCTCTAATTGCTTACATCAATAAAATAGAGAAAAAGCACATCAATAAATTTTGCATACAACTAAAAAAAAACTAGGAAAAGATCAAATTACCAGTCCCTAATTAAACATCAAATCAGAAATCTTGAAAATCAAAAAAGAGATTAATAACATTTAAAGTACAAAAGCCATTGAACAAATAAATAAACTAGTATATAATTTTTCTTTTTTTAAATATTTTATTTTATTTATTTTAGTTTACATCATTCATTTCCACGAGATTTTGAGTTACAAATTTTCTCCCTATCTTTCTCCTACCCACCCCTGAAAACAGGCAACCCCTCCCCCAATCTACTTTCTCCTATGTCCTCCCTATCATTCCTCTAACTTTCCAATAGGGCAGGATGGATCTCTCTTCCATAGTGCCTGTGAATCTTAAGTTCCAGTTGGATGTAGTTAATAATAATAGTAATAATAATTGTATATATATATGTGTATATATATATATATATATATATATACATATATATTTTTGACATTTGATTATAGAGCTTTAAATTCTAGATTCTTTCTCGTCCTCCCTCATCAACCACCCCCACTGGAAGAAGAAGCCATCAAATACAGGCTGTACATGTGTAATTATGCAGAACCTCTCCACAGTGGGCACATTGTGAGAGACTGATTACATGTCCCTCCTTCCTATCCACCCCTTCCCATTCCACTCTCTACCCTGTGCCTGTCCCTGTCCCTCTACTGAAGTGTGCACTTCCATCAACCCTACCCCCAACCCAGCTCTCCCCTCCATCATCCTACCTCACATCCCCATTCTCCTTATTCTCCTGTGTGGCAAGATGCCCAGTTTAGAATTTATGTCATTTCTTCCCTAAGCCAAGTTCAGTGAGAGTAAGGTTGACTCTTTCCCTTTTGCCTTCCTGTTCTCCCCCTCTGTTGTAACAATTATCTTTTGTCTCTTCCATGAGATGCTCAACCCCATTCTGTCTCTCCCTGTTTCCTCTCTATCTAATCCTCTCTCACCTCAGTATTTCACCTTTTAGTATATTGTCCCTTCCTATTCCATTGATCTTATGCCCTCTATGTGTTCAGATATATACATGCTCAGATATGTGCTTATATGCATATATAAACTCTCTTACATAAATATATATGTATGTATATGTATATATATACATTTGTATTCCCTTCCCCTATCCTCATACTGAGAAA
>CM053580.1:365037725-365055649 GCA_028627135.1 Pseudochirops cupreus
ACCAAAAAGTGACATAGGAGAGAATAGACTGGGGGAGGGGGGAAACACTGCGATGGCTGCTTTGGGGTGGTGGGCGGGGGAAAGACGGGGAGAAAATATGTAACTCAAAAAATTTTAATAAAAAAAATATATCTCATCAAATGTTTCTGTTGTGAACAAAATATGTCATATTCTTGACTTATAAACGTTAACATACTTGGTAGGGTGTTGTGCTCTATGGTTTGGAGAGAATTACGACCTACAGTGTAGGTAGAAACTTGAATCCTTAACTAGAATCCCAAGGGTGAGATGGGCCCTGGATACTGAACATAAGAGCATATGTGATGGAGAACACACTAGCTAAAATCATTATATGATCATTCGTTCTTTTCCATGGCACTTTAAAAATATTTCCCGCTCAGATTCAGGTTTTGTTGCTTGTTACAATTTTTTAAAATTAAAATACTAATTTATGCAAGATACCTATTAGAGCTTTTTGCTTTATTTTCCAAAAGATTCACAATTTTATTCATTTAAATAATAAATGCTTCAATAAATATGATTTGAGCTATAAAATTATTTGTATGATTTTTTTTCAGAAATTTAAATTTATACTCATTCAAATGGCTTGGCTTAAAGAAATCCTTAGCCAATGTATAAGCATTTAAACATAGCAAGTTTCCAACTCAAATATGAAATAACATTTCTTTCATGAAATGGAGTAATATTTGGCTCATGCTCCCGTTGAATGCATTCTTTACCAACAGACTCAATAAGAAACAAATCAAATAACAAAGAATGTGACTGAGACAGAATCACAACCTAAATAGCTAAGAAAAACCAGGTAAGAGAATCATTTTTAACAACCTCCATACACAAATTGATACAATTTCTCACATATCAACACGACATGAGGAAGTATTTTGGTGACTGTCACCCTAGTATCATGGCTGGAAAACTCTTGTCTGATGAGTCTGTAGGTCTTCCACAACTTTGTTTGGCTCAGCAACTATAATATAATAACTCTTGGTTCCATCACCCACTCCTGTGAAAGTCCAGGAACTCCCCTCTGTTCATGTGATCAGTTATTGTAACTATCATATAACAATAACAGTAATAGTAGCTATCATTTACTGTAACTCCATCCACTGCTATTTCTTTCCACTCTACAGTGGCTCTCTTTACTTCTTAGTTGCTATTCTCAGACTACCTGTTATATATATACCCTTATTCCCCACTGCTACTTCTACTACTATTTCTATAGCTCATGCTTTTTTATCAGTGTTCTAACTCTTAAGAGTTAGACCATGGGACCACATATCTCATACTAGTGAAAATATCTTCAGTTCTACCATGAAGCCATGCTACAATCTAAGCCCTAAAGGCACGTAAAAGGTCACCCCCAACCTTCAGCTATGAAACTTCCTTACTTGCCCCTACCCATGAAGGGTCTCTAGCACTTACTCATATTTGAATTAAAATGTCCAAATTCTTTGAACTCTCCTCCATTCCAAGGTGAATCCTTATTACCTGCTTCCCTGACTTAGACAGACAGACAGACAGACAGACAGACACACACACACACACACACACACATCACATTGAAGCGCATCACATCACATAAATTAGCAGCTTTTGTTATGTTTCTTGGGGCCAAGGATAAATGCATGCACATATATTCATTTGCTTTCCAAATTCTCAACATGATGATTGATTCTAGAAAAAATGATGTAGGGAAAAGAATAACCAGGTAGTCTATTAAAAGTGTCCTGACTCCAAGACCAGTGCTCTATCCACTGAGCTGCCATCTTTGTCCAATCTTCTATAGTTCAATCCAAACCTGGAAAAGGATCTACAGTACCAAATAGCTAAAAAATGGTCATCCATATTCTGGCTAAAGATCATAGTCAGAAGGAATCCACTACTTTAAGATAACTCATTTCATATTTAGACACTTACTTATTAAGAGGTTTTTTTTTCCCTGATATCCAATTTAAATTTTCATCTTTGCAGCTTTCACTCATAACTCTTAGCTTTATCCTCCAGGGCCAAATAGGAAGAGTCTCATTCCTCTTCCATATCACTGTCCTTTCAGTATTGGAATTCAATTCCTGTGTCCCTCTAAGTCAGTGATTCTCAACCTTCCTAATGCCACGACCCTTTAATGTGGTTCCTCATGTTGTGGTGATATGCAACCATAAAATTATTTTCATTGCTACTTCATGACTGTAATTTTGCTACTGTTATGAATCATAATGTGAATATCTGATATGCAGGATGTGTTTTCATTGTTACAAATCAAACATAACCTACAGGTTGAGAACTGCTGCTCTAAGTCTTTTATTCTTCATACAAAACATCTCATTACCTTAATCAATCTTCATATGACACGAACATGTGACTTTTCAATCTCCTGGCTATAGATCCACAACAACATCCTTGCGGAAAAATGACACCAAGAACCAAATGCAATATTGTAGGGGTGATATGACCAGGAGATTGTACAGGGCGGACTATGATCTTCTTATTCCCAGTTTCTGCAGTCTCCAGTCATCCTGATCAATATCTGGCCACTGGACCCAAATGGCTGTATAGGTGAAAGTGAGGCTGGTGACCTTGTACAGCCCTCCCTCACTCAAATCAAAGTCAACTGCAACTTGTGTCATCATTTCTCTGATGCCACGGTCCAATTTGAAAATGAAGGACAAACACAACAAGAACCTTGATGCAACCTGAGATTGTATTTGCTTTCTCAGACTGATTTCTGTTAAAGGCACAAGATGCAAAATTCCTCAAATTTTTTAGAAAAACTTTTAAAAATGTTTCTCCCTCCATCTAGGACTTTTGAAGTTTATTTTTTTGAACCCTAGTCTATGATTTTATATTTATCCCTTTTAAATTTCATCTTTTTCATGACTTCAAGTCATAGGACCTGAGTTCAAGTACTGTTTGTGTTACTTGATATCTTCATTTCTTAAGGAAAATATTTTTACTGCTCTGACTTTTAATTTCTTCATTTGTGAAATTAGTGGTTTGGCATAGAAAATTTCTCAGGATGCTTTCAGTTCCAAATTCTAAGATTTGAAAATTCCTCACTTGATCTCTGACACTTAACTGGGGGATCCTAGAAGCAGGACTTACGGATGCCAATCAGAACTCTATTTTATGACTTGATCATATTTTGCATCTTTAGATGTACTGAGTGGTGTAGAGTGGGCACAGTAACATTTATATTTAGAACAGTATGAAATTGAGCTATTTGTTTATAAATTACTAATTCCTTCATACGTAAGAGGATAGAGCTTCAAGAGTAGTCTTTTTTTAGATAGTCCTAAAAATTCTCTAAAATGAAGAAACTTATGTTAATAAAACTAATTTTTTGCTTTTTCTAAACCAGGAGCCTACCCCTTATTTAACAGAGACTCTACACATCAAAATTACTCTCAAAGAAGTTAAGCCAAAAAGCAAATTAGCCCTGTCCTGGAAAACATGTGAATATTGGTAAGTTTTATGGTATTAACAGCACTAGGCTTCACTTGCAGTATTGTATGACCCATATATTTAAATTTCACTCTTTCTCCCTCCTTACCCAAGGACGACTGCTCTGGGGTTGACAGAACAATTTAGGGTTGACAGGGCTTGTGTTCCTTACTTTCTTGCTTCCCAAACCTTCCTGGGTTAAGAGAACTTCTCTTATTTGATCAGAGGCTGAGAAATGAGAGCCACTCAGGGCTCCAGAGTCTCTCTGCCAACCATTGGCCATCATTGGCAGTTCCAACTGCCAAGTGGACAGAGACCTATTCTTTTCTCATTCCCACTTTCTAAGTCCTGCTCTGTAGGTCAGGGCAGCACATAAAGTATACTTTGTGTAGACTGTACACTGAGAAGGCATAAGCAACATATTTTTCTTCTTGTACATGGCAGCAATAGAAAAGAGCATGTTCTATTAATTGACCCACTGATGGTTCAGTCTACAAGGAAATAAATTTCTCATACTGTTGTTTTGCAAGGACTTTGAGAAGGCAGAGAGGATCTTTTACTTTGCCTTTCTGTGTAAACCAAAACTTATTTTCTAATTCTCTTATATATTCAGAAAACCCACAAATCACCCAACCCCAGCTGTTTATGCTTAAAACAAAACAAAACATTATATCCTTCCAACTTCTCCTGATGAGAATTCATTATACAATATAGATCTGGATCAAAGGAATAATAAGAGAAGGGGGAAAATAAGTCCCTTTTACTTTCTATAATTTTTATTTTACTTTTATCAACACTGACTATAGCAACTTATCTCTTTTTTGTCCACAAAATAATGCCATAACTCTTTACATATTCACAACTCTTCTAACCAGAAACCTCAACAGTCTGGTACTTAGCCAAGAACTAGGAAGTAAGGAGCAAAAATTTCAAAAATCTCTGCCCTTGACTCATCCCATATATGACCTGACCATGAGAGTACCTAATATTCAGACAAGTCCTATTTATTATTTGTTTACATAACATTTCAATGGTGATAAATCAACAAAAATTTTCTTACAAAAATAAAATACTAACAGTAGAGTGAATTGATGGCTGACAGCATGAATGCAAGAAAAGAGAGAATATTTCTCAGACAGAACTAAAAAATGAACAGTAATATAGAGGGTTTTTTTTTTATCACTTTTTTTTTATGTGCACATATCTTTATATATCCCAGTAGCTCTGGAGGCTATGACTGCCCAGCATGATAACTCATGTTTATAATGATAAACCTGATTCATCTAACTAAAAATTTTCAAGGAGCTTTAATTTTGTCAGCTTGTGTATAACCTCCACCAGCACAGATTGCAATGCCTTCTATGCCTTAGTAAATTGTTTGGAAAAAAAAAAAAAGAATAAGTTCACTCTCATTCTAGGCTGATATTCAGACAACAGATATATATTCCATCACCAGGCTCATACTCAAATTCTTTCCAGTTCAGTAGGACCTGTCAGATCTTGGAATCTACTAGCACAGCCTTTAAGAATTCAGGGTGGCCTCCATTTCTCAATGAGTTATTGGAAGAAAACTTTAGTAGAGGACCTTGAGACACCAAAACAGTTTAGATTGCTACTAGCATACTTTCTTTAAGAACTTCATGGAAGAGCATAATATATTTTAGAAGCATTTGCATTCACATGACTTTCAAGATGGTGGAGTATTTCTTTTAATAAACTCCAACTCCAAAATCTCAAAAGAAAGGGAATTACACACAAATTACAAACTGAAGCTAAATCTGTAAGATAACAGGACAAAACTGGAAATAAATTTTTAAATGAAGAAAAGCCAAATGACCAAAGGAAAATGCCTGAGTAAAAATCCTGTTTTCAAGTATTCAAACCAACATAGAGTATAATAAGGACATCAAAAAGTTAATAAAAATTCAGAAAGAGGCCAGAGTACAAGGAAAATATTTTACCATGGAAGAAAATGAAACAAAATTCCATTGAAAGAATAGTTTTCTGAAGAATCCTTAAAATTCATGGAATAATGGGAAAGAATTCCAGAAATATTTCAGAGAAAGTAAAAGTAGTAAAAATGGAAAGTAAAAGTAGTTCAGAAAAAAAGCCATCAAGGAAGACTTGAGATACTAGAAAAAAAAATTTTAAATCTATGAGACTAAATATCTTCAAAGAAATAGAAGCTCAAAGAGAAAACAACAGATTTGGAGTTTAAAAAATATGGAGGCCAAAATCTTTCAAAGGACAAACAAAAGGAAATAACCTTTTTTGGAGGGGGGAAAGCAAAATAAGTGACTTACCCAAGATCAGCTAGTAAGTATGTCAAGTGTCTGAGGCTGAATTTGAACTCAAGTCCTTCTGACTACAGGGTTGGTGTTCTATTCACTGTGCCACCTAGGTCCCCCAAGGCAATTACTTTAAAAGAACATATGGGTTTCATATAAATCAAAATAACTGTCCTTGGAAACAGGTTGAAAAAAAGATAATTGAAGTATCATAGATCTCCCAGAAGATAAAGAAAAAAAAAAACCTAAAGCCAAGCCACTCAGGGTAATGCAGGTAAACTATTCAGAATATTTGAATGCAAAAAGCAGTGTTTGAGCAAAGCTACAGATCACTGCCAGGGTGGGGGCAAGGGGAAATCAACTTTAAAACTCCAAGATGTATATTAGTTAAATTTCATGCTTTCATTAGCAACCATTTTGTATGAGAAAGACCTTTAACTAAGAAGAAACACCGTTTCAAATAATTCAGGATTACTTTGTAATCACAAAAAGAGAATATGGAATAACATATATTATTTCATAAAAGAAAGATGTTCAAACTACACTGCCAGGGTGCATATTCTGGAAAGCTGAGTCCAATTATCACCAAGAAAAATTGTATCATAATTTGATGTATTCCTTTGTGGGGGGAAAAAATCAGAAGTAAGTAAAATGTTTAACTTACAAACATTTTTTTAAAAGGAAGCATATGAAAGAAAATTATGTACAACTATCAAAAAAACTAGTTACACCAATTCTTTTTCATCTTTATAGACTATTGATTAAAGAAAACAAAAAGAAATGAAATTGAACGAATTGCTTAAAATGAAATAAAGAAGATAATCAAGAGATAGCAAGGATCAGTGTAGCTAAGGAATTTAAGGGAAACAAGTAGGAGAAAAGGAGTGTGAGTATTAATATAATTTGGAAAAAATCCATAATTTAAGTGAAATAAGATATTCTGTGGCAAGAATGACCAAACCTTGGGCTTCAGTTTCCTGATCTGTAAAATGGGGGGCTTAGAGGACATGATCTCAAGGCTTATGATCCAAGGTTTTATAAAAATGAACATCCCCAGAGAACAGATGAATACATAAATATACTTCTTTATCATTTGGGAATAGGAGACTATGTCTATGCAATAATGTAAATGCTACCAAAGTCAATGTGATAGCTGGTTTTGTCAAACTTCTTCAAAAAAAATGTTACTAAGAGAGGACTCCCTGATTTGTTGTTGTTCTTCATTTTCAATGAGAACTAATTATATCACAGAATGATGTCTTGACTTGCCTGTGTATTGGATTTATGTGAGGCATAGCTCCACAGAGTCATCATCTCTTCCAAAGGCCATTGAAATCCAGTGGCAAAACAAAAGTCAAGACAATGGTTATAGTCTGGCATGCAACAGATAGCCTTGGCATCTTTGATGTCTGACTAAGCTCTAAGTGCTTCACAGCACCTTCTTGAGCCACCTTTACAGCCACTGGAATAAATTGTTCTTATCCATCCATTCCATGGAGGAGTGGGGACAGTCTTCAAATGTTTGGGGGTAGACATCTCCCTAACTCATCAACAGGTCTGAGGCCCTCAGTTATTCTCAAACTGATTTAACCTGTCTTTTGGGATGCTTTATCAGGGCACGGGTGCTATATGTGCTACAGTTTCTTGGAGCCATAGATGAGAGTTGAGTGCCAGGTAGAAACCAAAGATGAGCAGCCCTGAAAATAGTTTGGTAAACTCTCACATCAGACATGTTAGTCTTCCTTGAACATTCAGAGAAGTTGAAAAAAGTATAATCTGAAATAAACACTTTTTTAAAAGTTAAACTTTGAAAAAGTAAATTAAATAAAAAGAGAGTAGCAAATAATTTTAAAACAACCTCTGGAACAGGGAATAATAATAATCATAGCCCAAACCTACATAATACAGTTTGCAAAGATTAAAAAACACCTATGAGATAGATAAAATATTAATGAATATTATTATACCAAATGAATGTAAGTTCCTTGAGCATTTTTTCCCATTTCAACTTTTATAAATACAGTACTATCATAAGAACTTACACACAATAGTTAATCAATAAGTAGCACATAATGGAACTTAATTGGCATTTTTAGATGAAGAAATTAAGGGTCAATATGGTTAAATGACTTGCCTAAAGTTACATCACTAATATGGGTTTAGAGCCAGAACTTAAACTTAAAAAACAAGAGTCTTTTGACCCCCAAGTTTAATGCACTTTCCATTACAATTAATCAGTCAGGCAATCAAGGAACACTTATTAAGCACTTACTATATGCCAGGCACCTGGCTAAATTCTTTAGATACAAAGAAAAGCAAGAAAAACCAATCCTCACTCTAAAGGAAATGAGGAAGACACCATGAAAAACAAGGTGTATCCAGGAAATTGGAGAAAGTCAGCAGGGAGGAGACATTATTAATATGATGTTGGTTGTCCTTCATTCTGGAAGAGGACCATGACATCAGGGAAAGCAATTGCTGTGACTTGCAAGTGAATTGGAATTAAGTGAGGGAGAGCTGCACAAAGTCACTCACATTTTCCTCCAGAGTCATCTAGGTCCAGTTGCAAGATGTAGATTAGGATGACTGGAGATGACCCAGAAGCAGTAGGAGAACTTGGACTTTTTAAACTAAGTTCTTTCCCAGGTCTCAGTTGATTGTGGCAATGCCTATTCAGTGATTAAGGCTAAGTAAGAAATGAGGCTTGCCTCCTTAAGGGACACAAAGTACAAAAGTCAAAGCCCTCCACCCATGGGGTGCAATTAAATTACAATTTCATCAGTCACCACTAAGTATCCACAGAGAGGTCTTCTCATCTTGACTCAAGGCAGGTAGCTCACACCTGAATCCACCAAACTGTCACCTGGGTTCAAAGACAGACAGCTCCCAGTTCTTTGTCCAGCTCTTTGTTCAGTTCCTGCTCCACATTGGAGCTCACAGTGTCCAGTCTACCTCAAGTCCTTCACAGTTTCTGTTCCTGGGAAGAGAAAACTCAACAGAGCTACAACAATATCTAGCCTAGCCCTCCATTGCCCATCTACTTCCCACCCTTGATCCTGTCAAAATGTCAATCCACCTTTGAATTGGCCTAGCCCACCATTGTCTGTTGGCTCCAGGTAGCCTCCAGCAACTTCCCACCCTTAATCACTCTTTTACCTCATTGACTCTTCTGAAGACCCTCCTCAAACTCCTCCTCCAGACCATCCCTAGATTCCTCCCACAACCTTTCTGTACATAGGACCCCTTCTTGCCCCTACGTGTATGAAAGCACCATAGAATGACCTAGCTCAGACTTAATCTGTGACAGACTTACTCTTGCCCAATGCAAGCATCACAGATACCTAGGCTCCCTAAGAGTCTACCCCATATGGCGAACTTTTAATGAACTTTCAATAAATTTTGCTTTTCTTTGGCTGAGAAGACTTGAGTCAAATTCATTCAGCAGGACCCAGTGTGCTTGGGGTCTATACCTCGTCATTTTATGGGTAACCTCTTTAGGGGTGTGTGTGTGTGTGTGTGTGTGTGTGTGTGTGTGTGCGTGCATGCACATTTGATATTAAGGTGTGGAGTAGAAGCGAGGAAAGGTTGTTTGGTGTATATATTAGGGAATTGGCTAATACACACACACACAACTTAAACAATATCAAGAAAATCTTTTAACAGCTTTTAGAAGAAAACAAAAAGTTCAGAAGGGTTCACAAATAGAGAAATTTGTGCTACTACTTTCTTATTTGCATCACGTCTTTCTGTGTGTAGCGATCATTTATGAAGTCTTTTAGGTTTGCAAAACACTTCACCAATGTATGCTTTTAAAAATTAGATAGATGTTGGCAGTCTCTTGCACAAACCTATTTAGTTCTCTTCTTTGTAAAACTGCATTTGTGTTTGTTTATAATCATTCTGTGCAAAATTAAGTTTTTTTTTAAAAATCAGCATGTTTTATCCACAAATTAGACCTACTACTACTCTAGATCAGAAACAATACATTATTCAAACTTTTTTTTACCTTCCAGACTTCCAAACCCAGTGTACTACACATAATCGGCAGTTAATCCATGTTTGTTTAATTGAATTTCAGTTATACATAAATAGAATAGCTATACTTATGCTTATTAAATTTAATTTTCTTAGGTTTGACCCATTATTCTAGCCAGTTAATATCTCTTTGGTTCCTTATCTGAAGAGATTAGCTATTTGTCCCAGCTTGATTTTATCTGAAAATCTGTTAAACATTTAGTAAAGAATCTAATGAGATAATGAAAATAAAATGCTTTATAAGTCTCAAAACTCTATGTGAGAAGCAAGATAGGGTAGTGGATAGAATCTGAATTGGAATGCCATCTCAAATTTGTATTAGCTTTATAAACATTGGAAAACTAACATTTCTGAGTATCATTTACTTCACCTGTTAAATGGAAATAGTAGCCAAGTGTTGTGGTATTACAGTTCCTTCTTCTGGGGAAGTGAAGATCTGGTTTGCTTGAGTTTGGGAGTTTTGAGCTGTAGTAGGGCTAAAAGCTATTGGTGTCTGTAAGAAGTCCTCACCCCATTTAGAGAAGCCTCAAAAGTGAAGGCCACTAGGCTCTCTAAGAAGGGGCAAACCAGATTAGATCAGAAAAATAAGGTAGTTCAAATCTCCCATGCTGATGACTACGAGGATCAGGCCACTGAACTTCTAACCTGGGAGAGAAAAGGAAAACCTAGTGTCACTTAAAAAAAAAAAGGCAGGAGGAAGGGAAGGCTAAAAATAATAGCACTTAAATTATAGGGCTAAGGGAGAAATCCAAATGAGGTAATATATTTAAAGTGCTTTGAAGCACTCCGCAAAGTCAGTTATTACTATTATTATTATTATCGCTATTATTAGTTATCATTTTCAGAGTATGCATACTTCAGTCTCTGTTCAGTTTAGAGAGAAGGTAAAAAGCTGAAAATACTTTTTGGAATAATCTACAGAACTGTCAAGGAAGGGTTAGTTTGGAATGGTTTCTCTACAATATTTTCATTTTTTTCTTACAGGATGAGATGCAAGTTCCTAGTCATTGCTATAGTAAATCTATCATGTTTGGGGTAACTATCTCCCTCCCTTTCATATTTAGTATTTGTCAACAACAGGAGTCATTCTAAGGAATAAATTTTGATCTTTATGTTGTTTGTAAGAGCTATCCTCCTTAAAGAGCAAAGCAGTTACCTCAAAAGGAAACTTGGTTTGCATGCCTCTCAAAGTGCTTATTTTAGAGAAACAGGAAAATGCTATCAACTGAGCACTACAATAAAAAGAAACAAAAAAATGAGCAGACTCCTTCAGCTCCCGTAGGGAGATCAAAGGAAAGGGCCTCTGATTTCAGGATTACTAGGATCAATTCATTCAGACAGCAAAGCCGATATTAAATAACAAAGAAAATGGCTTAGAAGACATTTTTTTCAGATTTAGCAGGATTCGAGGTTTTTTTTTTTTTAGCAGTGAAAGACTTTGGAAGCCCACAAATATAACATAAAGTATTATTCTTTTCAATTTTTCCTTAAATAGAATGCCATGATTCTTTTCCTCTTTTAAATTGTTTCAGTTGCACATTTTTACAAAACCTTTTTACCCTCAGCTTATTGCTGGACAAAGACAAAAATAGAATCAAAATGTTTTGTACTTCAATTTCAAGAGCAGAAGTGCTGATTCAGAAATGTTTCCATATGCAAAGAATTTGGCTCCCGCTGCCAATTTCCCTAAAGCCCTTCCAACATGCCTGTAGTTGACTGCTTTAAAGGCGCTCACTGCCTACTCTCAGGAAGGGAGAGAGATGAAATGTTTAGTTGTCAAACCATGATAAATTGATAAATTCCTCTTTGAGAATGTGTTTCTTAGGCAAAATGTTGTAATGCAGAGGCACATAACTAGCTTCCAAGGAAGTAGTCTGACTTTACCCAAGGAAAACTCATAGGCAATGCAAGTATTCAAGCACAGGGTGGAGTAACTACCTCCTTGGGATGTCATGTAAGGTACCCAAATCACAGCATACCAGAACTGCAAGACACTTTAAAGGTCATCTAGTCAAACTGTCTTCCAAATGCAGGGAAAAGCCACTCATTTCATTTTAGTGAGCTCTAATTTTAAGACAGTTCCTCCTAATATTAAGGCAAAATTCATTTCCCTTTAACTTTCTCCCATTGGTGCCACTTTTTTCCCCCTGTAGTCAAGTAGACCAAGTCCAGTATATTTTCTGTGTGATGAATCTTCAAATATCTGAAGAATACTGTCATTCTCTCTCTCTCTCTCTCTCTCTCTCTTTCTCTCTCTCTTTCTCTCTCTCTCTCTCTCTCTCACACACACACACACACACACACACACACCACT
This sequence comes from Pseudochirops cupreus, assembly GCA_028627135.1. Taxonomy (NCBI): domain Eukaryota; kingdom Metazoa; phylum Chordata; class Mammalia; order Diprotodontia; family Pseudocheiridae; genus Pseudochirops; species Pseudochirops cupreus. Next base: position 365,049,822 of record CM053580.1, read on the forward strand.
GTAGTGTTAATTTTGTTTTCTAGGCTAAACACTCCTTTGCCATTTGACAGATATTCATATGGTGTCTTCTTACTCTAGTCCTAATCCCCATTTTTGGGGTATGATCCTGATGAGCAATATCCCTTTCAAAATATGGATTAGATGGTCTATAAAATTACTTTCAATTTAAATATCCTATCACCATACATGACTAGTGGCTCTGATGACAAAAACAAAAAAAAAACTAGCATTACATGTTCAAAATGATTTTTTTAATGAATAGTCAATGAATGACCAAGGACTTTTTAAATGTTCACTATGTGCTATTTACTATTGCTCTGAGCACTTACAAGCAAAATCTTTTACTACTACAAAATAAAGAAATAGATATGTAACTTATGAAGGTAGCTAGGTGGCATAGTGGATAGAGTGCTGGACCTGGAGTCAGGAAGACCAGAGCTCAAATCTGGCCTCAGTCCTTCATTAAATATGTGATTCTGTTTGCTTCAGTTACCTCATCTGTAAAATGAACTGGAGAAGGAAATGGCAAATCACTCCAACAAAATCCCAAATAGGGTCATGAAGAGTTGGACACAAGTGAAATGATTGAACAACAATAACTTATGAAGGCACTGTCTCTCTGTATGTTCTCCCTCTGCTATCTTTTCCTGTCTAGAGCATGTATCTCTGATTACCCTCCTATATACAGAGTCACCTACTCCTTTAAACTCCAACAACATATTAATGTACACTATGTACTGCCAATAAATACTATAGATTAACCAAATTAATATGGTTTCAATGACTGTGGCTAGCTAATTCTAGAAGTCTTGCCAGTGCTAACCCCAGAGCAAATGACAAGGAATAGAAATCCCCTGGCTATTGTAGTCTTTCTGATGACATCATCAAGGAGGCAGGAAAGGAGAGAAAGTCCTTTCCAATCCCTTATAGCTCCCTGTCCACAACTGACTTTAATTCTTGAGCTCCTCAATTTCTAATTAGCTTTCTTCTTTCATACATAAGCTGGTGGTGGTAGTGGTGATGGTGGCATGGAATAGATAATTGATTCTCTCAGTCACTCACAAGATATGCCCTCTGTAGTGTAAGTTGATTTCATCCATTGATTAAAGACCAATACTCCCACATTCACAAAAGGAACTTGTTCAAATGTTATAGAATTGTAGGAAAATTCTCATCACCTCCTTTGTACTTTGTTATTACGATCTGGGCCTTATGAGGAGCCGCTGTTAATGTGTACACAATTTGAGATGGAACATTGGGATTGTGCGGTAAATTTCACCCCCCCTCTCTCATGGAAGATGAGAAACTATAATGTAAACGGAATTTGGTTTTAAATGTTTTGCAAACACCGAAATTTCTTGATAGTATCAATAGTCATTAAAAAAAATCTTCTTTAAAGGTACCTCAACAGCACTTACGGTATGCTTTGTTTTCATTTATGTGTGATTTATTCACTTTTCCAATGCATTCTATTGGGGGGAGCTCACTCTGTGGATGGTAACATAAATACAGTGAAAATGACCTGCTCACCAGGAATTTATCATCTGACCAACAGTTTCTTTTTCTTTCTTTAAAAAAATTCATTTAAAGTTTTGAGCTCCAAATTCTGTCTTTCCTTCCCTCTCTCACTCCTTGAGATGGTAAGCTACCAGGTATAGGCTATACATGGGCAATTATATATGGCATTTGTATTAGTCACTTAGTATAAAAAGACTAAAATAAAAGAAAAAAAGTGAAAAATAGTATGCTGCTGTTTGTACTCAAACAATATCAGTTCTTTTTCTGGAGGCAGAAAGTATGCTTCATCATTAGTCTTTGAGATTGTCTTAAATCACTGTATTGCTGAGAATAGCTAAGTCGTTCACAGTTCTTCATCAAAAAATATTGCTATTACAATGTACAACATTCTCCTCATTCTGTTCACTTCACTATGTATCAGTTCATGAAAGTCTTTCCAGGTTTTTCTAAACTCATCGCACTTGTCATACACACACACACACACACATACACATATATGTATAATATATATATGTGTGTGTGTGTGTATATGCATATACGTACATGTACATATTAAAATTATAATCATATACCACAACTTGGTTAGCTATTCCTCAGTTGACAGGCATCCCTTTGATTTCCAATTCTTAGCCACCACAAAAAGAGCTACTATAAATATTTTTGTACAAATAAATCCTGTTCCCTTTTTTTTTTTGGAAGTCTTTGGGAAATAGACCTAGCAGTGGTATTAATGAATCAAAGGGTATGCACAGTTTTATAGCCCTTTGGTCATAGTTCCAAATTATTCTCCAGAATTTTTGGATCAGTTAATAACTCCACCAACAATGCATTTGTGTCCCAATTTTTCCTTTCAACATCCAATATTTTTCTTTCTTTGTCATATTAGCCAATCTGATGAGTTTGAGATGGTACCTCAGAGCTATTTTAATTTGCATTTCTCTACTCAATAGTGCTTTAGAGCATTTTTTCATATTACTATAGATAGCTTTGATTTTATGTCTGAAAACTTCCTCTTCATATCCTTTGACCATCAATTTGATAATGGCTTGCATTTTCATAACTTTGACTCACTTCTTTATAAATTTGAGAAATGAGATCTTTCTGAGAGATCTTTCTTGCAAATTCCCCCCACCCCCAGTTTTCTGTTTTAATTATAATTTTGATTGCATTGGTTTTGTTTGTGCAAAAAGTTTTAGTTTTATATAATCAAAATTATCTCTTCTAGATTTTTGTAATGTTTTCTGTATCTTCTTTGCTCCTAAATTCTTCCCTTCTCCATAAACTTGACAGATAAATTATTCCGTGCTCTCTTAATTTGTTTATGATATCACCCTTTATTTGTAAATCATGTATCCATTTTGACCTTACCATGGCATATAGTGAGAGATGTTGATCTATACCTAGTTTCCGTCATACTGTTTTCCCAGCAGCTTTTTGTAAATAAAATGAGTTTTTCTTCCAAAAGTTTGGATCTTTGGGTTTATCATCTATTAGATTGCTATGGTCATTTACCATACTGTAATTTGCATCTAACCTATTCCACTGACCCATCCCTCTATATCCCTTCTTAAGCAGTACCAAATTGCTTTGAAATTACTGTTTTATAATACAGTTTGAGATCTGGAATGGCTAGACAATCTTCTTTCATGTTTTTTTTTTCCATTGATTCCCTTGATATCCTTGGTTTTTTGTTCTTCCAAATGAATTTTATTAATATTTGAGCTCTATAAAATAATTTTTGATAGTTTGATTGGCATGGCACCAAATAAATAGATTAGATAGAATTATCATTTTTATTATATTGGTCTAGATTATCCATAAGCAATTAGTATTTTTCCAATTGTTTAGTTCTTACTTTATTTGTGTGAAATGTTTTATAGTTATGTACCTATGGTTCCTGGGTTTCTCTTAGCATTTAAACTCCCAAATATTTTATATTCTCTATAGGCATTTTAAATGAAATTTCTTTCTATATATTGCTTCTAGACTTTTTAAAAATAATATATAGAAATGCTGATGATTTGTGTGGGTTTATTTTGTATCCTGTAACTTTGCTAAACTAGTTACTAATTTCAAGTAGTTTTTAGTTGACTCTCTGGGATTTTCGAAGTATAACATCATATCATTTGCAAAGCATGACAGTTTTGTTTCCTCATTGCCTGTTCTAATTCCTTAAATTGCTTTTTCTTCTCTTACTGTTATAGCTAATATTTCAAGTACTATATTGAATGACTGTGGTGATAATGGGTATCCTTGCTTCACCCCTGATTGTATTGAGAAGGCTTCTAGCTTATCCCTATTACAGATAACATTTGCTGATAAATATTACTTATCATTTTAAGGTATACTCCATTTATTCTATGTTCTCTAGTGTTTGGTTTTTTTGATAGGAATGTGTACTGCATTTTGTCAAAGGTTTTTTATCCAACTGTTGAGATAATTATATGATTTCTCTCAGTTTTGTTATCAATACGGTCAATTATGATTATAGTTTCCCTAATATTGAACCAGTTCTGCATTCCTGGTATAAATCCCATCTGATGTAGTGTCTGAGCCTTGTGATATATTGCTATAATCTCTCTCTTTGCATTTTTTTTTTGGAACTTATGCATCAATACTCATTAGAGAAATTGGTCTATATTTTTCTTTCTCTATTTTGCTTCTTCCTGTTTCAGGTACCAGCACCATATTTGTGTCATAAGAGGAATTTCATAGGACTCATTCTTCACCTATTTTTCCAAATAATTTCTATGGAGTGGGGATGAATTATTTAAATCTTTGGTAGAATTCACTTATGAATCCATCTGATCCTGGGGATTTTTTTCTTAGGAAGTTAATTGGTGGCTTGCTCAATTGCTTTTTTAAAGATTGTATTAGGTGTTTTATTTCTTCTTCTGTTAATCTGCATAGTTTATACTTTTGTAGATAATATCCATTTCATTTAGATTGTCAAATTTATTGGCATATAATTGGGCAACATTACTTCTAAAAATTGTCTTAATTTCCTCTTCATTGGTAGTGAATTCACCCACTTTATTTTTTACACCAGTAAATTGGTTTTCTTTCATTTTTTTGGATCGAATTAACCAATGGTTTATCAATTATTTTATTGCTTTTTTCAAAAAATTATATACTAGGCTGAGTCTGGGGAGGGGGGGTGCCGAGCCAAGATGGTGGTGTAGGAGCAGCAAGAAATCGCAGCTCCAACCCAGCCACATCAAATACCCAAAATATATGACTCTAAACAAATTCAAGGGCTCTAAAATGCACACAGATATATTTCCTGCTGAAGGCAGCTCGCCTCAAAGCAACCATTTCAACTCTGAGAGCAGAAACCAGCCCAGCCGGAAACGGCGGCTTTTGCCCCAGGGGTGGCTGGACAAGCGGAGCCCACTGTGGCTGGAGCTTCAGGAGAGTGGATCTGCAACAGCTGTGGCAGTATCCAGAATTATCAAGCCATAAGAAAAAAGACTCAGGTTAGTGAAACTTGTCTAAAAACTGGGGAAGAAAAGCAGGTCCAGCCAAGCCGCCTCCAGGGCAAAGAAACAGGAAGCAGAGGTTCTGCACCTGCCTCCACATTGCTGCATCAGAGCTCCCGGCCTGCAGACAGCAGGGGGGCCAAGCTATCATTCAGAGGCCAAGTGCTCTCGTGTTGAGCAGCCTGGATCCAGATTGCGGTCTTGGGTGGTGGTCCTGAGGTTTTTTTTTTTCAGTGAGCCAGAGCTGGGGAGGGAGCCAGAAGCCTCCTAAAAGCCCCAGTAGCTGGGAAAACCCCAGCGATTTGGGATAGAGCTGTTCCCACTGGAAGCAGTGTTCCACAGAAATCAAAAAATAAATAAATAAATAAATAAACAAACAAACAAATAAATAAATGAACCATTGAATGGTGAGCATGAATAAGCATAGGAAGCAAAGTAAGAACAGCAACGAAACTCTAGATTCCTTCTTGGGCAAAAGAAGGAACAAAGCAGGGAAAGGGAGGAAGACAACGCAGTCAGAACTCCCACCCCAAAAGCTTCCAAGAAACATGAAGATTGCCAAAAGCTAGATATCAGCTGAAGAAAGATTTTGAAAATCAAATGAGAGAAGTGGAAGAAAAATTGGGAAGAGAAATAAGAATGATGCAAGAAAATCATGAAAAGAGAGTCAACAATCTGAATGAAGAAATTAACACCCTAAAAAATAGATTAACTCAAATGAAAAAAGAGGCCCAAAAAACCAATGAGGAGAAGAAGGCCTTAAAAAGTCGACTTTGCCAGATGGAAAAAGAATCTCAAAAGCATTCTGAAGAGAATAACTCCTTCAAAATT
>CM053580.1:365056149-365073393 GCA_028627135.1 Pseudochirops cupreus
GTGATCTTAGCCAATCTGACTGGTGAGATGTGGTACCTCAAAGTTGTTTTGATTTATATTTCTCGAATTAATAGTGATTTAGAGCATTTTTCCATATGCTTAAAGATATCTTTAATTTCTACCTCTGAAAATTGCCTGTTCATATCCTTTGACTATTTATCAATTGGGGAATGACTTGTATTCTTATAGATATTACTTAATTCCCTGTATATTTTAGAAATGAGGCCTTTATCAGAGACACTGGTTGTAAATATTCTTTCCCAGTTTCCCACTTCCCTCTTAATTTTGGTTACATTGGCTTTGTTTGTACAGAAACTTTTCAGTTTAATGTAATCAAGGTTATCCATTTTGCATTTTATAATGCTCTTCAACTCTTCTTTGATCATAAAGTCTTCCATGTTCCATAAATCTGACAGGTAAACTATTCCTTGTTTCCCCAGATTATTTACAGTATCAGCCTTTATAACCAGGTCGTGCACCCATTTAGACTTGACTTTGATGTACAGTGTTAGATGATGGTCTATGCCCAGTTTCTGCCATACTATATTTAAATTTTCCCAGCAGTTTTCATCAAATAGTGTGTTCTTATCCCAGAAACTGGGATCTTTGGGCTTATCAAACAGTATATTACTATAATAATTGACTACTGAGTCTTTATATTTATTTTCTTAAATGTTTCATAATTGAATTTCATCTGATACCTTTTATGTTATATTATTTTATTTTTTAAAAAATTTGGGTTACAGATTTTTTTTTCCTTGTTCCCTTCTCACCCACCCCCACTGGGAAGATAAGCAATCCAATACAGATTGTACATGCATAGTTACTGAAATCATTTATATAGTAGTTAAATCATGAAAGTCTAACTATATTCCCCTCCATCCTATCCTGCCCCCCACTTATTCTATTTTCTCCTTTGACCCTGTCTCTTTTCAAAAGTGTTTGTTTCTAACTACCCTCTCCCCCAATCTGCTCTCCTTTCTATCCTCCCTGCTCTTACCTCTTGCCCTCCTATTTCCTGTAGGGTAAGATACCCAATTGAGTGTGTATATTATTCCCTCCTTAAGCCAAATTCAAAGAGAGTAAGGTTGTACCCTTCCCTTTCACCTTCCTGGTCTTCCCCTCCATTGTAACAGTTTTCTCTTGCCTCTTTTTATTGAGGTAATTTACCCTAATCTATCACTCCCTTCCTACTTCTCTGAATAAATTCCTCTCTCACATCTTAATTTTATTTTTTTAGATATCATCCCTTCATATTCAATTCATCCTATGCCTTCTGTCTATGAATGTGTATATATATATATATATATATATGTATACACACACATACACACACATACATATATATTCCCTTCAGCTATCCTCATACTGAGAAAAGTCTTATGAGTTACAATTATATCCATGTAGGAATGTAGATAGTTCAACTTTAATAAGTTCCTTATGATTTCCTCATGCTTCTTTTGCTTTTTGTATTTGAGAGTCAAATGTTCTGTTCAGCTCAGTTTTTTTTCATCAAGAGTGTTTGAAAATCCTCTAATTCATTGAACAGCCATATTTTTTCCCTGTAGCATTATACTCAGTTTTGCTGGGTAGGTGGATTCTTGGTTTTAGTCCTAGCTCCTTTGATCTCTGGAATATCATATTCCAAGCCCTTCAATACCTTAATATTGAAGCTGCTAAAGTGAGAAGAGCAGAACCAGGAGAAATTTGTATGCCATCAGAGACACATCGTATGTGTGACAACCAACTTTGATACTCTTCTCAGCAACGCACAATTATAAGACATCTCTAAAAGTCTTAGGATGGAAGGAGATGTCTACATTCAGAGAAAGATCTGGAAAGAACAGATTTTAAATGGAGACTGAAGCAAACTACGTTCTCTCATTCTTTTCCATGTTTGGTTTGTTTCTTCTTTCCCATTATTCACTCCATTGGTTACAACTCTTCTTTACAACCACCAATGTCCAATGAGAAAATATTTGCAGATCCTATACTTGATTGCAAGACACCATAGGGGGAGGGAAGGGAGAAAATTTGACACTCAAGGGATTGTGGAACTGAATCTTGTAAACTAAAAGTAAATAAATCAATTTTTAAAAATGTAGAAGCTGCTAGGTCTTGTGTTATCCTGATTGTGTTTCCACAGTAATCAATTTGCTTCTTCCTGACTGCTTGCAGTATTTTCTCCTTGACCTGGGAACTCTGGAATTTGACTATAATATTCCTAGGAGTTATCTTCTTTGATCCTCTTCAAGAGACAATTGGCAAATTCTTTCAACTTCTATTTTGCCCTCTGGTTCTAGAATATCAGGACAATTTTCCTTGATAATTTCTTGAAAGATGATGTCTAGGCTCTTCTTTTGATCATGGCTTTCAGGTAGCCCAATAATTTTTAAATTATCTCTCCTGGATCTATTTTCCAGGTCAGTGGTTTCTCCAATGAGATATTTCAAATTGCCTTCTATTTTTTTCATTTATTTGGATCTATTTTATAGTATCTTGATTTCTCATAAAGTCATTAGCTTCCAATTGCTCCAATCTAATTTTGAAGGAATTATTCTCTTCAGTGTGTTTTTAAAATTTCTTTTCCATCTGGGAAATTTGGCTTTTTAAGTCATTCTTCTTCTCATTGGCTTTTTGGGCCTCTTTTGCCATTTGAGTTAGTCTATTTTTTAAGGTGTCAGTTTCTTCAGTGTGTTTTTGGATCTCCTTTAGCAGGCTGTTGACTCACTTTTCATGATTTTCTTGTATCATTCTCATTTCTCTTCCCCATTTTTTCTACACTTCTCTTACTTGATTTTCAAAATCCATCTTGAGCTCCTCCATGGCCTGTAAGCAATTTAAATTTTTCTTGGAGGCTTTTGCTGCAGGAGTTCTGACTTTGCTGTCTTTCTCCCACTTCATGCCTTGATCCTTTTTGTCCTCAAAAAAAGAATTTTATCATCTATTTGTGCTTCTGTTGCTTGTTCTTATTGGCAACTAATTACTTGACTTTTGAGTTCTTTGCCAGAAACTCTGCTTCCAGAATGGAGAGAGCTACGTCACAAATTTGCAATTACCAGAACTATTAGATGGGTGCCCTCTCTACAGCCCCCACACACTCTACCTCACTGGTCACACACCCCAGGACCACCACCCAAGACCAAACAGGTAAGTTACCATCTTTTCAGTCAACACAGAGTGCCCAAGTAAAGTTCTCTTTCATCTTGACTCAAGGCTGGCTGGCTCCTTTGTTCATTGCTTTGCTGGAGATCTCTCTGGTCAGTACTTTTCAGAATTGTGAAATCTTCATTCATTCATTCATTCATTCATTCATTAATTCATTCATTCAACAAATAATCATTCAGCATCTGCTCTGTGCCCAGTGTGATGGCAAGCAAAGTAGTGCTTTGCTGCTTGTTTCAGCTATTCAAGTGCCTTTGAGTCTCACCTTTGATTGCAGCAAGTCTTTGTTGGAAACAGCATACATTGTGTTGCCCTTAATATGCCTAAGGGAGTTTGAAGACCTTCCTTGCCCTTAATAGCCCTAATGTCACTACAAGAACACCAAGGTGGAAGTAGTTTTCTGAAAAAGCAGAAAAGGAAGGGTGGAACAGGAAGGAGCAGAGCATTGGAAAGTTCCAGTGTGAGCTGGGACCAAGCAGAAATGAGAGGGAGAAGGCATATGATATTGGCACTCTATAGCACTCTGTCTGTTGGTCTGTCAGACAAAAAGCATCCTGTCTGTTATTTTTAGATATAAGTCCTGAAAACAGACTTTACTGCTGTTACAGAAATCCTGAAAGATTACTTTACTCTTTATAGAAGTCCTGGGAGTTTACTGTTGATTTTGTGTTGGATTTCTCAGACAGAAGCCTTGTCCATTGAGGTGTGTTACTTTGTCAGACAGAAAGTGGATTGAGATGATAGTGCCAGCAATGTGTGTATATATTGTTGTAGCTCCTAAGCTTTGTCTTCCTTGAAATTCACATTGCAAAGGGCTTAGAGTGGAGCAGTCCCCTTGGAGTGGAGAGATGCTTATGTGTGAATCCAAGCAAGAACTCGGAGAGCTGCCTACCTGTGAATCTAGGCAAGAGTCATGTGAATCTAGGCAAGAGCTGGGAGCAGTCAGTCCAAGGAGGCGGAGCCCTGGGGTTTGGAAGCCAACCTTGAGTCAAGATGAAAGAGAACTTTACTTGGGTACTCTGTGTTGACTGAAAAGACGGTAACTTACTGTGACTTAAGGGTGGATAGTGTTTGTACTTTCTGCTATGCTTAAGTATAATTCACTTAAGGATTATTGAAATTCAGCCTTAAGTCAAGATACTGTGAATACTGTGTATTGACTGAGGAGATTTTGACTTACTGAATGATATGCTTTGTTTAAGACTATGTGGCCACTTTTGTAAGAAGTTGTTATGTTATATTGTTGTGAATGTTGTGCTTTAGTTCCTTGAATGTTTTGCTTTGGTTTATTGATGAATAAATAAGGAGTTCACTATACTATGTGATTAGATCCTTAAAGTGATTCACAGCAGCAGTCTTCAGGAAAGCTGCTTGTGATTGACTTTACACCCAGAACCAATTAAAGAAGCATGATATCTGACTCCTGCTTTCCTGAAATTTATCATCTAATTGAAGAGCTAAGACATATGCATATTAAGCCATTAAGTAATAAGGGATAGCAGAGACCCAGCTGTCATAGAGGGCTAGAGAATAGGGACAATAACATGGGCTGGAGTAATCCAGAAAACTTCATAAAGGAGGTGGGGCTTGAGTTAAATGTGAAGGATAATTAGGGGAGAGATCAGCAGAGGGAAGAGGGAGAGGGCACTCTCAGAACACAGGGAAAGAGCAAAGAACAGCACGAATCAAGGCTTCAAGGCAAAAATTAGCAAACCATATGCTAGAAAGAGTGAGGAGAGTAATCTATAGAGAGCAGAGAGTTTGGATTTGGTATTAGTAGAAAGTAAGGTTAAACATGTAAATTGAGGCAGGGTAGTAATAAATAACCAAAACTTATATTTATATATGCTTGGAAATTTAAAAACATTTTTGTTACAACAGTCCTTTTTGGTAGGTAGTAAAAGTATCATTTCCCTAAATTTTACAGATGAAGAGAAAAAAGGGAAGAACTCTATTCATTATGCAAATTACAGTATTCCATTAGAATTCAAGTGTTATTATTCTCATTGCTAGTTATAAAGGGACATAAAATGAGTTATGATGCAATAGCACCTGCAATGGAAAGCACACTCTATTTGGAATTAGAGGACTTGAGTTCAAATCTTGGATCCTCTTCTACCTATGAGGCCTCTCAGAGGGTTGGATTCAATGACCTCTTAGATCCTTTTGGACTTTAAGTCTATGATTGTAAGTTTCTATAAATATTGGGCAGAATTGTGAGGGTTATAGAGAGGGGTACAAACCTTTCCACAACTTCCAAATCTTTTATTTTTATTTTTTGGTTAACTGAAGGCAATTCACAAAGAAGACCAAAGTATGCCTTGAGATAGCAAGCTGTCTTCTTACCTGCATTCCTCTTTGTCATTGTGGATAACACAGATGCCATCAGGCTATGCTTGGGGAAGGACAGGCACCTTTGTAGGGGCAAATGATGGCTCAGTGAAAATGAGATGTGATATATCTAAAGAAAAAATGGGTACGTGTATAGAAGTTGGGGTTTGATTTATTAACTATGGGGTCTTAAGTTTTAGAATTGTGGGTTTGTAAGCTTATTTTAAAAATGGGGAGGGGGTAAATTATGGGCTTTGAGTGGCTTTACTAAACTTAAAAATATTTTGTTTCAGAACCCTTTGAAAATCTGATGAAGTCTATGAACCATTTCTCAGAATGCTTTTAAATGAATAAAATAAAATACCTAGGATTACACATGAAAACAATTACACTGAAATACAGTTATCAAAATCTTAAAAAAAAAAAAAAAAAACAGGTCGGAGGTCCCTGATTTCGAACCCCTTTGTTGCAGGTTTCACAAGTTTTTGGTTGTTTTCTTAAGACACGAGATATCTCATAAAACATGTATGACATATTTTCCCTTCCGTTCTTCTGAATCTTTCTACAACAAATTTAAAACAGTCGCTTTCCATCTTTATGTGTGCCCTCTGCAACAGGGTAATGAAGAATCACAATTAGCTACTAAAATACATATCACATGGGGCGGCTAGGAGGTGCAGTTGAATAGAGCACCAGCCCTGGAGTCAGGAGGACCTGAGTTCAAATGAGACCTCAGACACTTGACACACTAGCTGTGTGACTTTAGGCAAGTTACTTATCCCCAACTGCCCTCCAAAAAGGAAAAAAATATACATATCACAGAACTTTGTTAGTAAAAGATACTGTAGATATCAACTAATCTAAATTTCTTATGTTATAGCTGGGGAAACTGAGACTGAGTCCCAGAAAAGTGTACTATGAAGCCACATGGAGAGTTAGTAGCAGAGCAGAGACTAGAACCCAGGAATACTGACTCTCAGGCTAGAGGACTTTCTGATATGCCATCTTATGTCCCAGTGGATTATCTGGAAGATCCATATAAGTTGGACATAGTTCTTCCATACTTACATAAACATCTCTGTGTATGGAAATACCTCTTGCCCTCTCACTCCTAACCATTACTTCTATGAACACCTCTTATATACCTTAAAACAGAAAACAGAAACTACACAATAAGTCATATACTATCGTATAAAAAAAAAACAATCTCCCAACAGAACCCAGTAGAAAAAGATAGAAAGAAAAATTCCATTTAAAATAACTACAGACAACATTAAATACTTGGGAGACTAACTGCCAAGATAAATACAGAAACTACACGAACACAATTACAAAACACTTTTTACACAAATAAAGACAGATTTAAACAACTGGAAAAATATCAATTGCTCATATGTAGGCTAAGTCAATATAAGAAAAATGACAATTCTAGCTAAATTAATATACTTATGGAGTGCTGTACCAATCAAACTACAAAAAATTATTTTATAGATCTAGAAAAAATAAAATTTATCTGGAAGAACAAAAAGTCAAACAAATCAAGGGAACAGATAAAAAAAATGTTAAGGAAAACAGCCTAGCAGTACCAGATTTCAAACTAGATTACAAAACAGCAATCATTAAAACAACCTGCTACTAAGAAAAAGAGTGGTGGATTAGTGGAATAGATTTGATACACAATACACAGTACTATATTAACACAGTAATCTAGTGTTTGGTAAACCCAAAGATTCAGGGTTTTGGGACAAGAACTTCCCATTTGATAAAAATTTCTAGGAAACCTGGAATGCAGCGTGAGAGAAATTAAGTATAGTCTAACAGCTCACACAGTATACCAAGACAAGGTCAAAATGAGTACATATTTTACAAAGGACCATATCAAGTATAAATTGGGGGAGCATGGAAAATTTTTTTTACCATTTACCATGTTTAATATAGAATTATGCTTTGTATGATTTCACATGTATAATTGATATGACATATATTGTCTTTATAATAGATATTGGAAGGGTAAGAGGGAAGCAAAGAATACAGAATTTGAATTTTTTTAAATGAACTTTAAAAATAAATAAAAAATCAATTTACTTAAAAAGAAAAATTCTCTATAGGAAGGTCACCTTGTATTGACATAGCTTCCACAGGCAGAAGGACGTAAGCATTATTTCCTCTGATAAAACCTCTGCTTTTCAACCATTTCTGGGTTATGTAGTCTCTGGTTCCACTTGCCTGACCTTGGCTACATTATGTTACATTAGGGAAAGTTGCTATCATTCCTACTTTGGAGGGCTTATCCCCAAAAGTACTTTATAATTATGGATCATGTCCAGTAAGGTCAGGTTTTTGTGAGGATGGAAAAAAAAACAAAACAAAAATAAACAAGTGATGGTACAATGGTATAAGCATGACAAGCAAATAAATGGTATTTATGGACAGGAATACTTTCTTTGCCAGATCTGTGGAGCTCGTTACCACATTCTTAAGGCTAAAGGAATGCATAATAGACAGAAGACTCCTCTGTAGGTAGATTTGATGATCACCAGTGTGGTGAAATTAGAAATGTTCCAAAAATACTAACCCAAAATATCAGTTCCACTGACCTGCTGTAATTCCTACCATTGGAATCACATTTTAGGGGCTTTCTAGAGACATGTTTATTTTACAATACATCAAGAATATATTGTAGCTGGATAGAGAAACATATTCATCCAGATTAATTTATCTAGTTAAATAACTCAGTTTAATTGATTGTCACCTTCTGGGAAATAAAGTCTTGAAGTGATCTGACACCAAGAAAAAAGTACAGCATACCAATGAGGTCTGGAAATCCTCTGACCCAAGTTAGCCAGGGGCAATTAGAGATCACTAGGGGGAGCCCAAAAGGGATCCTGGAGGGAGGAAAGAGATGGAGAGATTATTCAGAAAAATAAACTTTACTTACCTTCACAATTCTGTCTGTGCTACTTCCATTTTCCCCAAGATATTAAAAAAAAAATTAAAAAAAAACCTGAGAGTCCACTGTTTTCTCTGGAGTTTACTGAAGAGAAGAGGTTTTTTCCTACTTATATGCCTGTTTCTGAGTCAACCGAAGGAATATCTGAAATATATTCAGATACTCAAAAGAAAGTTAACCATTGGATTTATGGTTTAGTTCTGACTAGATCTTTTTTTTTTTTTCAAACTGCACCAAGACCACCTCTATTCCTACAGGATGGAATTCTTGTGCTATTATACAGTATTGGATCAAAGGCTGATATATTTAGAACCAGATGTGACATTAGAAAAGGCATCTTCCAACTCCTTAATTCTAAGAATAGGGAAGCTGAATTTATTCAGGATCATACAGGGAATATTATTTCCATTATGTCATATTTCTGATTCCAATATTGACAGTTATAGTTCCTTACGACTATGCAAAATGGGTTGAGGAAATGACAGAGGAATCAATACTGACTTCATGGAAAAAGTTCTATTCCCTTCTCTGTGGTTCTAAGGACGGCACATTATGCTGAGACTATCGGCTGACCCTGTTATCTTGACAGGTACTCAGAGTCCAGGGCTAAATAGCAAAGGGTCATGAGAGAAGTATGGAGGAGGCACTGTTTTGTGACAGAGTGTGATCATTCAATATCTCTGGGCCATTCTTCAATGTAATTTGAGGAAGAATGATTTCCAAAGAATGATTTCAAAACATTATTTCTGGAGGGGCCCAAGCCATGCTCACTTCACTCCTGTCTCAACTTTCTCTCCAAACTTCTGTACCCCGTCCTCAGCCATCATGTCTGCCTGATAACCTTTCTTTCCCCCAGCCTATTCTCTAGTTCCTATTCAGTATTGTCCTTCTCCATTGGAATGGAAGTTCTTGGCAGTGAGGATTTTCTTGTTTGCTTGTATTTGTGTCCCCAGCTCTTTGCACAGTGCTTGGCACATAATAAGTGTTTATGTGCTCATCTACCTATTTATACAACTATCCATCCATCCATCCATCTGTCCATCCATCCATCCATCTATCCATCTATCCATCTATCTATCTGTCTATCTATCTATCCATCTATCTATCTGTTAGCTTAAAAAAGCCAAGGTCTCCCACTGCATCTGGGCCATCAACAATTGTCCTGACCTGTGTCTTGGCCCTGGACTCTGAATGGCTCTGGAGGAGAGAGTGAAGTTAATAATTTTGCACAACCCTGTGTCACTTAAATCAGTTGACTTGCAAGTCAAGATGTCACTCTCCTGAGGTCATTGGTCCTGTTCAAGAATGAAGGACAAACAAGAATCTGTAAATAGTAGTAGCTATCCCACTCAGGATTCAATTAGCCATTTCCAGTTAGATAATGCAACTCCTCCCTCCCTTTCTCCCTTTCTTCCTTCTTCCCTCCCTCTGTCCCTTCCTCTCTTGCTCCCTCCCTCCCTTCTTTCCTTCCTTCCTTCCTTCCTTCTTCCTCACTCCCTCCACAAGGGAAATCATACACTTATGTGTGGGTGCTCTGCCCAAAGGAATATAAAATTTTTTAAACAGAGCTCTGGAAAATCAGGCTTTGATAAAACCCATTGGGATTCAAATGGGGCTACTTGACTATGACTTAAACCAAAATCACTCTGGCTGTCACTGATTGGTCATTAATAGGTCACAACACAAGCTTCAGTTGATCATTGTTTAGGTTTTGTTGCCTCAGAATGACTGTAAATAGCAATTATTTCTGTTATGGCCAGAAACCTGGAGGGCCTTCCCCTCCCAGAAGAAGGAGGTAAAAGAAGCCATTTTTTGCTTCATTTCTTACTTAATCTTATATCACTGAATGCCTGTTGCCCCAGACAAACTAAGACCTGAGAAAGATCTTAGTTTAAAAAGACCAAGGTCTCCCACTGAATCGAGTGATAGCTCCAGTCATCCTGATCTTTGTCTTGCCACTGGACCATATGGCTCTGGAGGAGATAATGAGGTTGATGACTTTCCACAGTCTTACCTCACTTAAATGCAAGTCACTTGCAAGCCAAGATCTCTGCCTGATGTCATTAGTCCTCTTCAAGAATGAAGGACAAACAACAACAATGACCAAATCACTTCACATTTCTGAGACTCTGTTCCTCTTCAGTAAAATCAGAATAATATAGCATACTTCCTTCATAGGGTTATTTAAAGAAAAGTACTTTGTAGATTGTAAAACACTATATAAATGTGAGTCATTCTCACTATTATGGTTGTTGTGAACAACTATTCCCCTTGTATTAGATGTAGACTTTCAGTAATTCAGTAATTGTCAGATTTTCTGAGGTCTCTAATCACTACTATCACTTGCCTATGTGCTTCTTGTGATTTGTATTAGGGAAAGTATCATCTATATCCTTCATCTGTCTGGGAAGTCTGTGGTATGCTCTGCTAAACAATATTTCTTCTGTTTTTCTCTCCTTTAAACTCAATGCAGAAAATGTGAACCACATTACCACATTCATTTGGGGGCATGCCAAAGAAAGAAATTTTTTATTTATATACCATACTATTATTGCATCTTTTATTAAATTAAATTTTCCTTTTGAATGAAATATTTTCTTTTACTCCTGTATTTCTGTCATGAATTTCATCCTACTAAGTTTCTGCAGTTATAGAAATAGTTCATGTCAAAATTTCAATTGTACTTTATTTCCTATGCTGTGTATTAGTTTTTAGAGTCTGAGGTCACAGATATTACTAATGCTTGGTTTCCTTGTTATTTTCACCAGAGAATTATTAAATGTCATTTCTATTCTGTTGCTCCTTTTTGCATCATACATGCTCACCTCCATATTATCTAGTTTTGAAATTTCAGTTGCTCTTTTTCTCCCTCCCCTTCAAATTAATCTAGAGGTGAATTCCATCTTAGTCAAGCCATTTACTCTGCTGCCAAACACATTTTTCCAGTCTTCATAAGGTACACTCTGTTCCTTGCCAAGGGCCTACTCTTTTGGTATCATAGGCCATAGCCCAAGAAACCAAATCCTTTTCTCTGGCCACATCTTTGTAGCCAGATGTTCACGTCCCATATCATGCCTTCAAAGTTGCTACCATGAAGTAGAAGAGAAAGAAAACACCCATTATGCTCCAAAGTCTTTCCATTTCCTACCCAGAACTTCAAAGTACCTATATTTTTTTTTAGAACTCTCATGTTGATTATTTGTTGCCAAAGGAAAATGCAAAAAGTGGAGAGGAATCAGTGTGCTTGATAAGTGTGAGCATATTTTCTACTCAATATAGGATGTATATCTCAGGAAAACATCTATTTTCCTAATTATATACACACATGTGTACACACACATGTACAGATATGTGTGTGTGTGTGTGTGTGTGTGTACTTTTTGAAGGGGAGAAGGCAGGGCAGTTGGGGTTAAGTGACTTGTTCAAGATCACATGGCTAGTAAGTGTTAAGTGTCGCAGGTCGGGTTTGAACTCAGGTCCACCTTGATTCCAGGGTCAGTGCTCTACTCAGTGAGCCAAGGCACTCCTATATATTTCTATACACACATATACACACTATACATGTACATGTGCATAGATGTACGATATATGTGTGTGTATAAGGTTATATGTTTATGTATACATGTGTGCATGTATATATATATGGTCATGTATATTATATATGCATGTAAGAATGTATGTTTCTGCATATATTGCATATTGATAGAAATATTTATCTTTTTATTGATCTATTATCTATCTATCTACATACCTCTACTATGCCCCTTCAGGGACATATAACCAAACTAAAAAACCAAAAACAAGTTCCTTCCTTCTGGGGAGAAACAGGATTCTTCCCATCTTTTGGTAACTGACCTGTGCCCTTCGTTAAGTGGAGAGTGTGCTATTACTCACACAGAATGTCTAGACTTACTCTCTATGAGGAAGCAATCTTTGCTTGACCTCTTTGCAGTCTTTGGAACTGCTGATCCTTCTCTCTGCCTTGATATGGTCTTTAAAGTTTTAGGGACACCACACTATCCAGATTTTCCTCCTCCTATGTGACTGTTCTTTCTTCATTTCCTTTGCTGGATCCTCCTCCACATCACACCTTCCAAACTCAGTCCCCAGGTCTCTGTCCTAAGCCCTCTTCTCTTCTCCTCTTATACTACTTTATTTGATGATTCGATCAACTCCCATGGATTTAATTACCATCCCTGTACTGTTGATTCTCAGATCCACCTATCCTGTCCGATCTCACTATTTACCTCCAACCTTACATCTCCAATTTCCTTTCAAGCATCTGAAACTGAATGATCAGTAGATATCTTAAATTCAATCTGTTCAAAACTAAAGTCATGATCTTTCCCACTCCCATCTACACTCCCTTCTAAACTTCCCTATTACTGTCTAGGGAATCACCTTCCTCCTAGTTAGTCAGGCTCACAATCTAGATGTCTCATCTTTGACTTTTCACAATTTCTCACTCCCCATACACAATCTGTTGCCAAGATCTGTCAATTTCAACTTTGGAATATCTCCAGAATACACCTTCTTTTTACTCTGATATTGCATCTTTCATCATACAGGCCCATATCACCTCACACTTGGGCTGTTGGATAGGCTGCTGATTGCTCTCCTGACACAGTCTGTCCTTACTCAGGCCCATACTGTATTCCACTACCACAGTGATTTTCCCAAAGCACAGATAAGACTACCTCATCCCTCTACTCAATAAACTCCAGTGACTCCTTATTGCTTTCAGGAACAATACAAAATCCTCCATTAGGCATTTAAAATCCTTAATAATCTAAGCTCCCCTACCTACATTTATTGTTTTCCAGTCTTCTTACATCTTACATACTTCACTACTATGTACAATTTGATTCAGTAACACTGACCTCTTTGCTGTTCTTCAAGTAAGACACTTAATCTCTTGGCTATGGGCATTTTCTTTGGCTGTCCCCCATGGCTAGAATGTTCTTCCTTCTCATCTCTGCTTCCTGGCTGCACTGGCTTCCTTCAAGTCCCAACTAAAATCACACATTTTACACAAAGTCTTTCCTAGTCCCTCTTAGTTCTAGTACCTACCTTCTGTTATCTTCTATTTTCCTGTATGTAGTTCAGTTGTACCTAGTTGTTTGCATGTTGTCTCTTTCATTGGAATGTGAGCTCCTTCAAGATCAGGAACTAGGCTTTTGTTGCTCTTGTTGTTACCCCTCTGCTGATAACTCACCATATTAATCCTAAATTTATACAACCAATCAACTTAATCCAATACAGCCCCAAACTCTCAAACTCAAAAAAGCCGACAATCTCAGCCTCCCCAGTAGGTGAATTAAAAGCATGGACACCATGCCTGGAAACAATTTTTCTCAAATCTCTGTATAAATCAAGAATTTTTAGCTTTCTTTGGTAGGACCCCCTTAAAACTCCCTCTTGACCTATAACTGCTAATCTGCTGCAATTAAGAAAATGTTATCTTAGAAAACCTACAATAACCTACAGGGCTTTTCCCTATAGGAAAAGCCTGCAGATTTTCTTTCTACATTAAGCAACATAAGTCCTCTTCCCACATATAACTTCAAATATTTTCCATGGCTCTGAAGGAGGTAGAACCTAGTAGAATCCTGACAGATACAACACATCTGCTCTCTTTTATCTCTATGCAACACAAACTAAATATTGTCAATTATCCAATTAGTTAGACCTGTATAAATAACCAGAAAAAATGTCTCAGACTGCAGGAGACTCTATTATCTCTAGTGAGCAAAATATCCAAATATTTGTTAATTCTCCATATTTACTATGTAGTATGTATGTATACATACATATGTATATGTGTATGTGTGTACAGATATGTATTATGTATGTGATAGCTATTACTTTGCAGTATATATGGAGAGAAAGGGAAAGAGAAAAAAGAGAGAAAGAGGGAGGGAGGGGGAGAGAGAGAGAGAGAGAGAGAGGGAGAGAGAGAGAGAGAGAGAGAGAAATGTTGCACTGAGAATGTCAACTTTGGAATTAAGAGCTGGATTTAGTTTCTGCCTCAAAAATTCCCTGGTTGTGTATATCTAGACAAGTAAGAAAATATCTCCTTTTCTTAGTTTTGTCCTCTCTAAAAAGGAGAGGAAGGGAAGGGAAAAAGCATTTATTAGGAGTCTTTTATATCTCAGGCAGGCGTTGTGCTAAATGATTTATAAATATTTTATCATTATATCCTCACAATAACCCTGGAAGGTAGACAATATTATTAATCCCCCTTTTACACTTGAGGAAACTGAGGCAGACATCAGTTAAATGACTTTCCCAGAGTCACTTATCTAATAAGTGTCTGATGACAGATTTGAACTGAGATGTTCCTGATTCAAAGCCCAGAACTCTATCTCTTGCACTGTTTAGCTGCACCAGAGTTGTTATAAGGATCAAATATGAAAACATCTATCCTCCAGGGTTTTTTGTGGGTAAAATGAGATCTGTGTAAAGTGCTTATGCAAATCTTAAAATACTTGGTAAATTATAGCTATTATCATTTATTTTTCCTCATTTCCAAAAAAACTACAGTTTTCCAAAATCATAACAGAACTTTCAATGTACAATACACATATTGGTGCTTAATTTTGAGTTTTCTTAATAATAATTGTACAAAACTTATCTACTGTAGAAAACACATTTTAAAATTTAACGGTTAAAAGCTTTTCCTTTTATGTATTCAAATATGAAAATCTGAGCCCCAAGCCACATTTCCCATGTTTCACTTTTTTGCCATTCATAACATTTTATCCTCCTGAGAGAAAAAAATATCATCTTAATTTAGCATTTTTACATTGTTTGATGAAAGTCATAAATCACTGCACCTGGTCCTGGGTTGTTTTATGTTTTGACATAGATTTTGCTTTGACTTGAGAATTCTGAGGTAAATATTTCTGAAACATATTTCAGGAAACCAGGCTTTATGAAGCAAAGGGAGTGTTATATCTTTCTTGTAGAATGCACTTTTTTTTCTGAATCCTCTTTTGTTTCTGCTTCTCATCGTGTTGAGCGACAGTTTAATTATGCATAGAACTTTTGTGAAACAAGTGTTTAGTCACTAATATAATGTAAAATAGTCACTCCATCAGTAGCTCTTATGATTCTAGAATTCATTGAACTTTTCAGAAGCAGATTTGGCCTGATTTTATATTCCTTATTAGGACTAGCAGATATTTTGCAGATTCTTCTTACAGAACATCATAGCCCTTCTAGCTGTTGGCAAATATTACTTAGTGGCTTGAGTCTTGATGTTATAGATAGCTTTCAATTAATAGTGCCAGTATAGGGCAGAAAATAATACAAAGCAATGTCTAACTCTCTTAATTTATATTTTAATACTCTGTCACAAATTAATTCAACTGCTCTGTGTATGTTATGTTAAAATTGATAGATAACCATATCTATCACTAGGACTGAAAATATAATTCAGAGGATGTAACCTACTAATTAATGAATCATTATTTTTTGAAAGTCTTCTATATTGAGGAAGCTAGATGGCATAGTGGATGGAGTGTTGGCCTTGGGATCAGGAAGACCGAAGTCCAAATTCTGTCTCAGACACTAACTGGTGTGACCTTGGGCAAATCACTTATTTCTTCTCAGCCTTAGTTTCCTCTTCTGTAAAATGAGAGGATCAAATGACATAACGGTTGTAAAGTGTTATGCAAACCTCACACATTCAAAGTGTTATATGTCAGCCATAACTGTAATACAATATCTGATGTAGATTTTGCCTATAAATAAGATCAGAAGATTATTCAATTTGAAACAATGTTTTATCAGAAGGTGTGTCTTTCCATTTGCATCTTCCATATCCTAATATTCCAATTTATTTTGCTCCTTGAGCACACACCAGCTGGATAGCACAGGCAGGTCTCTTGAGAACACATTAAATGTCAGGAAGAACATAAGAGGTCTGTGAGTATACACACATACACACATATGTATATGGACACATATATTTAAAAATATGCATATTATTATAGATAAACATTTCCTAAGTACTTACTATAAGCCAGGCAGTGTACTAAGCACTAGGAATTCAAAGAAAACCATAAAGACAGTCCCTGCCCTCAGGGAGCTCCTGATCTAAAGCTGGGAAAACACAGAAAAAGAAGCTAAAAAAAAGTAGGGGAGTGCATAACATAAAGTCCTGCAACTGGGGTGAGAAATCTTCTGAGGAGATATGAGTTATAGAGTTGAATTCATCTAGCAGACTGTTTCATTTCTGAGAATTGTAAAATATAGATGATACATAGTTACATATCTCTCTATATGTATATACATATATATATAGTTATTTATTTACAAATATATGTATATGTATGCACAAATACATACTCCACCTAATCCACAAGGTACATTTGTACTCATTTAACAATGTTTCTAGTGACAGGCAAGAAGGGGAGAGAGAGACACAGAGACAGAGACAGAAACAGAGAGACACAGAGAGAGAGATCAAATTGTTAAGAACATTAGTCTCATGTGCGCTCTACATAACACATGAGGATACTCCACATGAGATTCCTTTCTTCATTCACAATTACCACTGGACATTTGTGCATTTGTGAGACAGCAAGCTCAAGATTTATGGGTGAACTGTTCTATTTTTATTTTACTACATTAATATATCTCATCAAGGGGTGGAGCCAAGATGGCGGCGTAGAAGCAGCAACATATCGCAGCTCTCACATAGCCACCCCAAAATACCCATAAAATAGGACTCGAAACCAACCCTGGAACTCCAAAACGCACACAAAGATACTTCCCACTAAAGTCAGCTCGGC
>CM053580.1:365073893-365089412 GCA_028627135.1 Pseudochirops cupreus
CTTCAGTTTTGCTGGGTAGGTGATTCTTGGTTTTAATCCCAGCTCCCTTAATCTCCAGAAGATCATATTCCAGGCCCTTCAATCTCTTAATGTAGAAGCTGCCAGATCCTATGTTATCCTGATTGAGTTTTCATCATATTCTGACCTTTCCCCTTTGTCCTTGACTCTTATGGGTTGATAATTCTGGAAACTGCCACAGCTGTGTGTGATCTGCTCTCCTGAAAGCTCCAGCTGCAGCTTCTCCTGGATGGCATGGGGCTAGAATGACATGGGGCTGGTCTCTACTCCCAGTGTGCTGCGATGGACCCTTTCAGTCTGCCTGCCAGGCTGCCTTCAGCCTGCTGGACTCCCTTCAGTGGGAGCTTTGTTACTCTGTCATTTTGTGGGTTCTGGAGCTCTAAAATTCGTTTAGAGTCATATTTTATAGGTATTTAAGGTGGTAGTGGGGGGAGCCACAGAGTTCTCCTGCTTTTATGCTGCCATCTTCAAGAATACTTTTAATATTCCTGCCTTTCTACATTTAATTTTGAAGGTTTTGTGCTCTAATGTGTGGTCAATTTTTTGCAGGTGCCATATGCTGCTGAGAAAAAGTTTTCTCCAAGGGTTTGTTACATCTAACTTTTCTAATATTCTATGCATCTCTTTAGTTTTTTTTTTTTCTTGCTTATTTTGGTTTGATTTATTGAGTTCTGAAAGGGAAAAGTTGGTGTCCTCCACTACCATAGTTTTGCTATCTATTTCTTCTTGTAACTCACTTAACTTCTTGAGGAATTTGGATCTGTACCACCTGGTGCATATATGTTTAGTATTCATATTACTTCATTGTCTACAGTACCTTTTAGCAAGATGTAGTTTCTTTCATTATCACTTTTAATTAGGTCTATTTTTTTTTTGCTTTTGCTTTGTCTGAGATCATAATTGCTACTTTTGTTGTTGTTACTTCAGCTGAAGCATAATAGATTCTGCTCCATCCCCTTACCTTTTACTTTGTGTGTGTCTTTCTGCTTCAAGTGTTTCTTGTAAACAACATATTATAGGATTCTGGTTTTTGACCCAGTCTGCTATCTCACTCTGTTTTATGTGAGAATCCATCCCATTCCTATTCACAGTTATTATTACTGTGTCTTTCCCTCCATCCTGATTTTCTCTTCTTTGTCCTTTCTCCTTTCACCATCTCCCTCCTCACCAGTGTTTTGCTTCTATCTAAAGCCTCCTTCAATCTTCCCTCACTTCTGTCAGTCCCCCCCTCCCACCCTTTACTCAATCTTCTCTCCTCTGACTTCCTCGTTGTGTAAGACAGATTCTATATGCAACTGATTGTGTATGTTATTCCCTCTTTGAGGCAATACTGATGAGAGTAAGATTCAAGTGATACCCATCACCCACACTCCCTTCTGTCCCTCCACTGTCCCTGTACCTCTTCATATGAAATAATTTGCCCCTTTCTGCCTCTCCCTTCTTTCTGTACCCAGTGTGCTTCGCTTCCTCATTCCTTAATTATTTTTATGTCATTCATTCAAATTTACTTTATATCTGTATGCTCTATGTACCCTTCTATCTGAACTATTAGTGATTTTTTAAGAATTTCAATTATCATCTTCCCATGTAGGAATGTAAACTATTTAAATCTATTGAATCTCTTATGTTTTCTTTTCCCTTTTTCCCTTTTTATGCCTCTCTTGGACCTTAATATTGGAGATCAAAATTTTTGTTCAATTCTGGTCTCCTTATCAGAGCTTCAAATCCTTCTGTTTCATCAAATGACAGTTTTTCTTTTCAAATATTACAGTTAATTTCACTGGGTAGGTGATTATTGGTTGTAGTTCTATCTCCTTTGCCTTCTGGAATATCATGTTTGATGACCTCTTGTCCTTTTATATTGTAGCTGTTAAATCCTGTGTAATCCTGATTATGGCTCCCTCATATTTGAATTTTTTTTTTCCTAGCCATTTACAGAATTTTTTCCTTGATTTAATAGTTCTGAAATTTGGCTATAATGTTCCTTGGAGTTTGTATTTTAGGATCTCTTTCTTGAGTAGATTGGTGGATTCTCTCCAAGCCTATTGTGCCCTCTGGTTCCAGAATATCAGGGTGGTTTTTTTGGGTTTTTTGAAAGATGCTATCCAGGTCCTCCTTTTGATTCTGGCTTTCAGGTAGCCCAATGATTCTGACTTTGTCTCTCCTGGGCCTATATTCTAGATGAGTTGTTTTTCCAATGAGGTATTTTACAGTTTCTTCTATTTTTTCATTCTTTTTTAATTTGTTTGATTCTTGATGTCTCATAGAGTTATTAGCTTCCACTTGCCCAATTCTCAATTTTAAGGAGTTGTTTTCTTCAGTTAGCTTTTGTACGTACTTTTACATTTGGCCAATTCTACTTTTTAAGGACTTGTTTTTTTTTTTCCCAATGGATTTTTGTGTCTCCTTTTCCATTTGACCCATTCTACTCTTTTAAGCAATTTTTTTCATTTTCCAAGCTTTTGACTCTTTTTTCATAATTCTCTTGCATCATTCATTTCTTTTTTAAATTTTTCTTCTACCTCTCTTATGGGATTTTTAAGCTCCTTTTTTGAGCTCTTCCATGAGTTCTTTCAGGGCATGACACAACTTTCTATACATATTTTTTTGGTGGGGGTGAGGGGGAAAGTTGTCTATAGGAGTTTTGATATTGTTGTCTTTTTTTGAGTTTGCATCTTGGTCTTCCCTGTCACCATAATAATTTTCTATGGTCAGATTCTTTGTTGTTATTCTTTGCACATCTTTTTTGACCCTTTCCCTTTCTTTCAAATTTGAGTTCTGCTCCTGGTGTGGAAGGGCCACTATCTCAGTATTTTTGTGCCAGGGCTAATGTACCTGGTGCTGCAATGATGTTGCTCTGAAGTCCACAGGGAACTCTAGTGTCTGATGTTGTGCTGAGGAGTGGGGTGGGGGTTGGCTAGTTCTGCTGGAGGACACAGCAGCTTACCTGGTGCTAAGCCAGGATCCTGGTGTTGGTATCTGGCATGTGTAGAGGCTGGTGGGGTGTTCTTGCATTGGAATCTGCCTGTTTCCCTAGGGCTACATTGAAGCACTTGGAAGAGCCAATGAGTTTGTCAGCTTGTTTACTTGGTTATGCTGGGTTATGTGTGGGGTCCCCTGTACCAGTGTCTGCCCATTCATTTAGGCACCTGTAGGGTTGGTGTCTACCTGTGTGCCCAGAGCTACACTGAAGTATGTGGAGGTCTAGCTACTGGTGGCTATCTTTTTGCCCATAGATATGCTGAAGCACTTGACAGTTCTTAGAGCTGGTGTCAGTCAATTCCCTTGGCTATGCTGAAGCATATGAGGGGTCCTGTCATTGGCATTTACCTGCTCCACCACAGTGGAGCTCAAGATCTCCCACTGGTTTGCAGAGGCAGTATTTGCTACAGGCTTGCTGGGATACTTCATGTCCTGAACTGTACTCTCCTTTCACCTAAGCAACACAGATGGTTTTTGCCAAACTTCATGTTTCTTGTAGTAAAAAAACTGTTTCACCCCATCTTTTTGCTCATCCTGCTATTTCAGGATTTGTTTTGGGACACTATTTTGTGGTTGTGTCATGTAATTTTTCTGCTTACTCCACCATCTTGGCTCCCAGAAGTTCAACTTTACTAATTTTGAAAAACACAGAGTAGGTTATTCAAATTAAAAACAAAATTCTAGAACATATTTTAAGGGATAGTTTGTGAGCATTTGGAGAGGGAAATATTCTCCACAAGATTTTATGGTCGTATCTAGAACAAGTCGTATCATATTAAGACAATTTTGTTTTTTGATAGAGGAACTGGACCGGAAAATATCAGGGATATAGCTTTATAATGGTCTTCTGGAAGACCTAGAGAGACAAAGGTAAAATGATAGGATAGTCAGTTTGGTAGAACTGAGTAGTAGCTAAATCCAGAGAGTACTGATTTTATGGCTCAATATCAACCTGGAAGAAGTTCTTCAGCAAAGTGTTAAATTCCTCTTGCCTCGGTCCAAGTAAAATATTTATCAGTGACTTAGATGAAGAAATCCATATTTATCAAACTATCAAATTTGTGACTAAAGCTTAAGCTTTCAGTTTCTGATAAACCTAATGGATTTCTATAAGCCTGGTAGCAGAAGGCTAACTCCAAGAACACCTCCAACCTTCTACCATTCTGTAGAACAGTTTAAAACTTCATTTTAGGATATATAGCTAATTTCAGCAATTCAATCAATGGCAATTAATTGACACAGTGGATAGAGCACTGTGCCTAATGCTAGGATGACCTGAGTTCAAATTTGACCTCAGACACCTAGTAGATGTGTGACCCGGGACAAATCACTTAATTTCTTCCTACTTCAGTTTCCTCAAGTATAAAATGAATATAACAATAGCAGCTACATCTCAGAGCTGTTTTAAGGATACAATGAAATATTTGTCTAGTGCTTTGCAAACCTTAAAGTATCAAATAAATACTAGCTATTAACTGTTTAACCATTTAATCCCATTTCTTGTACCCTTTAGTTTCTTTCTTCCTCACACATTTTCAATTTTATGCTGTTCCTCATGGCTCCTAAGTACTTAGAAGGATCATTTCACATTCATGAAAAATCTGACACTAGTTTATTGTTATGACTGCCATATTACAATATAGGTAAAATATAATGGTAAAAGTAGTAATGATACTACTGGTAGTAGAAGTTACAATATTAATAATAGCAGTAATTGACATTTCTATGGCACTTTAAAGCCTGCAAAGTACTTTTAAATACATTATTTCATTTGAATTCCAATAAAGCTTCAAAGCAGGTATTACAATTATTATCATGCTCATGTTGTAGACGAGAAAACAAAAATTCAGAGTTTAAGTAAATTGTCCAAAGTCACACAGATGTAAATGTCAGAGATAGAATCCAAATTTGGATCTTCGTGATTCCGTGTCTAATTATTCATTACACCAACATTATACCATTACAACAATAAGGGCAAGAAACAGACTCCAGCAATTCCAGTTTTCCTTTAAGAGCTAATTATGGGCTTCCTATGAATTAATTAAAGCCTTTTAAAATTTGTTTATAATTTTAGCCAATGCTACCTCTTAGTGTATTGATTTCCATAAATTTATGATCCACTATGTAGAATAATTTACTAAATTCCTACTCCAATATCTGCCTGTATCATAGAGGTGTCCTGAATTCTTGAAGAGAAGGGGAAAGATGAAGGAAACAAGTATTTATTAAGTTCCTACGATATGCCAGACACTGTGCTAAATGTTTGACATATATTATCTTATTTTTCCTCTCAAGAATCTTATAAGGTAGATGTTATTATTGTAACCATGTTACAGTTGAGGAGACTGAGCCAGAGAGAGATTAAGTGACTTTTCCAGGGTTACACTGCTATCAATATTTTGAGGAAGAATTTGAATTCACCTACCTAACACTAGGCCCTAAGTATTGTGCTCCTAGCTCGGATTGGCACCATATATGGTCTGTGGGTTGCATGCACCTGCCAAAGAGTTTTAGGCTGCCCATAAAAAGAAATGTAGGGTTGCCATTGCACATTCTACTGTTTGTCACATGCCCCGCAACAACCAACCATCATTGTTCTGTCTCTAGTCTAATCTATCTGTGTACCAAAGAAGATTAGGTTATTTCAATTTTGGCCCCTACTTACTGTCAAGTTGTACAGGTCTGTCCTAGTTGAATA
This sequence comes from Pseudochirops cupreus, assembly GCA_028627135.1. Lineage (NCBI taxonomy): Eukaryota > Metazoa > Chordata > Mammalia > Diprotodontia > Pseudocheiridae > Pseudochirops > Pseudochirops cupreus. Next base: position 365,079,592 of record CM053580.1, read on the forward strand.
TAGTCTCTGGAATATTCTCCCAAGCTGGAGGGACCTCAATTTGGTCAAGGATGATTGATTTATCTGTTGTTTGAGTACCAATGTTGAATAAGCTTATTACTATACAGTGTTGATCACTAAATATTAATATTTTCATACATCACCATCTGTGAAAATGTTCAGTTAAATGTCAAGAAGTGAATCTATATTGGTCAAATGTATATAAAGAATTCAAATACTGAAACTCGAAACCTGAAATATTGAAATATAAGTATTAATGTAACAAGTACAATCAATATAGTTATTCATCATAATCTTAACTCTCTGTCATCAAAGCGATTTCCCTTTGTTTTAATATTCCGTATTTTGGTGAATAAATCTAAACTTAGTTTACCAGTACCATTTATCCTTATTCTTCACAGTTTTTTTTTTAAACCTTAGTCATCTTGGCTTTTTTCTTTCCCAATAGAAGAACTTTATTTTTTTAAGTTTGTTCTCAATAAATGAGTCAGACTTTATTCTGGAGGAATAAAATTTGATATTATATAATATTTAGACAGCCCTTTTCTCAAAGAAAGGCCTTTGTGGAAAATATGATTTCTTGAGCTCTAAAGATTTCAATCGCATATATAAACTGCGGGAAGATATTTATGAGTTATTCTTCGTGAGTGTGTCCTTGTGTGTTTACATATGAACAGTTCAAGGTTGAAAAAAATTACCTAGGCTTTTGCAATGTCTATTATCAATTTCACCATTAATGTCATAAAATGGTGATTTGACTAAGCAAGAAAGAGAACTTATAATAGTAGAGAGAGACTGTTAGGTAGCACACTGCTGATATGTAAGATTGTAAAGACCATAAAATTTGAGAGAAAGAACATATGTTTAAGGAAAGAACAAGTTGAGTGGGAAATCCTATCCATTTGGAAGTGTATTCATGTTGTAATCATTAAAATTTACAACTCTATCCTGTTTTTCTTAGGCTTGGTATTAATAGAAATGAAAATTACACCAACCATAAACATGTAAGATCTTGAGAGGTTACTTATCATTTTTCAGTTAGCTATACAGTTTGAAGGCAAGCTATATCTTAGCTACATAGTTTTAAGGCAATATATACATACATATATGCACATATTTATACTATACACGTATAAATATATGGTGTGTATGTGCATATGCACAGACATACATTAATGTATGCACAGATACACCTATATCTTCAGTGTCCAAACATCTACGTATATATATATATGTATATATACATACATCAATTCATGTCCATATATGCATGCATATGCATATATTAATAATGATTATATGCAATATGTACTACCATAGGACAATGAGCTAGATCTAGAAATAAATGAAAGGAAGAGAGTTGCTTTTATTGTCTTGGGGAAAGTCTAAAATGCTTTTAATGGCCCCAAGCTGCTATTTCATAAAATTTTTTTTTTTACTACAAATATCCTTCTCCAAGAGATGGTGTACAATTGTGAATATTAGAATACCCCCCATGACAAAGGTCCAGATGACACAAATGTCAATAGAGAGATGTGGTATATACATGTAATATTCTTTCAATTTTCCATTGATCAACCATGTCCAAAAAATAGGAGACAAGATATGACTGGAAAGGTATCATTAAGAAGGAGAGAATATCTTAGACATGTAGTAAGGGTGAGGAGTAACAGATGACCAATCTGTTGTCTGAACTTGTATGCACAAAATGAGAGAGAGAGAGAGAGAGAGAGAGAGAGAGAGAGAGAGAGAGAGAGAGAGACAGAATCACTTTCTCACTGTTTAATTTCATTTTAAACTTTATAAGGAGAAAAAGGCAAAATGAAGCCTTCAAGGTAGAGATTAAAAATATTTTCTTGGGTTTTCATGTTGATTGCAAAAAATAATAACATTTGACACAACAGAGCAAGACAAAGACTCAAAGCCTCCCTAGACAACAAGATGTCTCTTTTGCATGTGTTAAGAATATATAACATTCCCTAATAGACTGTTTAGAGATAAGTTTTCAATGATTCTCACTATCAGTATCATGTTGGGCACTACCCAGGGGGATACATATTCATAAGTCCTAAATAAATTGAAAGGAGGTGGAGGCTTTGTACTGCTTTTTGGTTCAATTCAATCAGTGTAATGTTCTCTTCACAGTGGACTATATGGAAAATCTCACTCTCTGGGGATAAATTTGTCTTGGAAGAGATAAATCTCACAAATGACAAAGGAAAAAAAAAACAAGTGTAGGAAAAATGCTAACTATCTAGGTATAAAGTTGCACTTCAAAGCAGCCCTTTGAGTTTAGACACTAGGACATGTATCTTGACAAGGGATCCTGAGTCTGTCCTGTTGTTGTTTGTCCTTCATTCCAAAAGAGGACCAATGATGTTAGAAGGTTGATGTCTAGAATTGCAAGTGAATTGGATTTAAGTGAGGCAGAGGTGAACAGTCATCAGCTTCACTCTCTCCTTCAGAGTAATCAGAGGTCAGGGGCAAGACAAAAGTCAATATGACTAGCAGTGGACCAGGATGCAGTGGGTGACTTTGGCTTTTTGAAAATAAGGTCTTTTCCTGGTCTCTGTCTCAGGCAACACCTATTCAATAATTAAAGAATAGGGAAGAAGAAGAAGAAAGAGATGGAGAAGGAGAAGGAGTTGGAGAAGAAGAAGGAGAAGTGAAAGGGGAAAGGGAAGGAGAAGGGGAAGGGGAAGGGGAAGGAGAAGCAGAAAGAGAAGCAGAAGCATCAGTATCATCCAACTCAAACTTGCAGGTTGGGTGCCCAGAGGGCAGCTACTACAACTCACAGATTATTGTTTGTCCTTTGTTCTTGAAGTGGACCAATGACATCGGAAGGGTGATGCTTTGACTTGCACATGAACTGAATTTAAGTGAGGCATAGTTGTATAAAGTCACCAATCTCACTCTCTCCTCCAGAGTCACTTGAGTTCAGTGGCAAAACAAAAGTCAAGACAGGTCTGGCCTGGAAATAAAATAGAGGAGTTAAGTAGGCTAGATATCATTTTTAGAAATCTCATAATGCGTCCTGAGCTCTTCACTGTTTTCTGATACAAAAACCACTCAGTTAAATCAAGTAATTTCCTTGTGATGCTAATTGATTGTGGGTCTCCAAACTATGGTGCACCAGAAGTAATTTCAGGAAGGCTGTATGCAAGTCCAGAGGTAGAGTTTGGAGTGGTGGTGTTATTCTCTATGATTTATTATGTGGCACCCTTCCTTTTGATTATGATCATGTGCCAACCCTTTTAAAGAAGATATAGGATCTTTTATACCCCTCAGCTCTTGAATCCTTCTGTTGATTAGCCTTCTGAAACATATACTCAACTTGGATCCCATGAAGACAGCCACAATCAAAGACATCAGGGAATATGATTGGTTTAAACAAAGCCTTCCAAAATGTCTCTTTTTGGAGAATCCATGATTGATGATGAAGACTTAAAAGAAGTATATGAAAAATTTGATTGTACAGAGGAAGAGATTCTCAGCTGTCTGTATAGCAGAAACCACTAGGGCCCTTTGCCAGTCACTTATCACCTCATAATAGATAATAAGAGAATGATGAACTAGGCCAAAGATTTCTACTTGGCTACAAGTCCACCAGATTCTTTCTTAGATGATCACCATTTGTCTTGCCTACATTCTAAAAGAATGCTATTCTCGGATCCTTAAACACCAAGGTCACACCATACACTAGATAAATTAAATCCTCAAAAATCCAAACACCAGGGTGTGAAGAGGGCAAAATGGCATTTGGGAAATTGAAGTCAAAGTCAACCAAATGACTTCATGGCAGAAATTTGTTACTCAAACAGCTGGATTCCGAACAGAAGGTTGTAAACCCATACTATTTGTGTGTTTGAAGAAAGAATCCAATGGCAAGCACACACTCAAAAATGAGTCTACCAGGTGAACAGTAGAATTTACTGGACTTCTGAAGCATTGATGATGAAATTACTGAAGCCAAATCTGTAACTACCACTCCACAAAGATTGGGTTCTGTGAGCAATTATTGATCTTGCCAAAAGAATGATTCAGATACTGAAACCCAAGAAAGATCTTCAGATGTTTCCCTTACTTCATCAGTGACTTCACCTGACTCTTCTAAAGTTTACTTAACTCCAAGGTCCGGAAGTCACACAATAGAGTTTTTGAGATGTGTGCAAATCTTATTAAAATTCTTGCGTAGTGAAAAATAAGAAAAAAATTCTAAATCTTATGGACAGTGCAATAACTAGAGACAATGAAGTGATTGGAATAAGTGTATGTAAAGAATAAATATAAGCTCTGAATTTCCAACATTCAAAACAAGTACTATAGAAATACGTAGATATCATTTGGGGGAAATATATACATCTAAATAGGAGGAGGAAAAGGCATTGTGAATTGTTTTTTGAAGCTTCACATTACATGATCAAAACAAATATCTTTCCAGGAAACCAAGTAGGGCATGAGGGCAGGGGTGAGTGGGGTTAGGAGAATATTTGTTGTTACTGTGGTAAATTCTGTGTATGCTTCAGCTCCAGATTGACATCTGAAATTTAGAATTTTTAAATCAATATACTTATAATAATTTATTTTCCATGATTAGTAGAAAATAGGTTTCAAAGACTTGAAAAGCAAGGGAAAAAAAATAAAAGAAAGACATTAAAGGGATGTAACAACATCCCTTGCAGAGTGACAAGTCCCTTGGTCTCACTTACCGAAATGTACCAGAACCAGCCTCTCTCTTTTGGGAGAGAAGCTCCTCTTATGCCCCCTTAGCTTCTCCTCTTGGACTTTTCCTGAATGATAGCCCTCTACCTAGAATTAAATTATTGTGCCTTCTGAACCTGATTTTTCTTCATCCATTTTTCTGTCTTAGGTCATGCCACAATAGCAACTAGGTTAGAGAAAGATTTTTTTTTTTTTGGCCACAGATATTGTAAAGAGTACCAAGATTCAGCATTTTAGAGTGGAAAAGGTTCCAATGCTGGTATCTGAGGATATGAGTTCAAATCTCATCTTTGACACTCACCACCTTTGTGACCTGGTGCAAAACATGTAAACCACCTGAACCTCAGTTTCTTCATATGTAATATAAGGCATTTGGATGAAATAATCTGAGAAAGGCTTATGGGTAATAAAATGTATATTGTCAGGTAAAGAATTTTTGGAGAAACTTCCTGTTTGCCTTGTAGCTCCTTGAAAGCAAAAACACATGACTGATAATTCATTAACTGATTCATTCAAGTCAAACTAAGAGTCCAGAACAAGAATAGTTTGGCAGTTAAATAACTAGGTTTCATATACATTTGTTCACCTTTTTAGGACATTAATTTTTCATACATGTTAGCCTAAAGTAAGGAATTTTCATATACGTTTGAACCTTATGAGTGTGTATTTTAGTTTGGTTCTGGTAGTACATCAGCATAAGAATTTCTCAATTTGCAACTTCTTCCACTGATCTAGATAACAATTCATATGTATTATTTGTCCAAAACTATGTGCATTTATTGATTAATTCTGTGACCTGCTCATATCAATGCATATTATAATCAGGATAATTGGCTTTCTTTATAATCCATATATTAGACATAATTTTTAACTATATATGTAATTATATATGTGCATATATATCAATATCTGTTTATGTACATGATACATATAGGGATAGACAATTACTTACTCTACACTTCCCTCCTCTCTGCTTTATAGATTTAGCAGGAACAATAAAAATTTAGATCTGAAGAACTATGATTTGGGAAAGTAAATTAAAAATTCAATACACACTTATTTAATACCTACTACGTGCAAAGCATTATGTCTAGTACTAGCATAATTACTGCTCTAGAGCTGTAATTTCATTTGTTTAAAATAAAAACTAACTCCACAGATGCAAATTGGCACCTCTAAAGTTTTAAGAGTTTGCCTGGAATGCTGAGAGACTCAGTGAATTGAGTATATCACAGATTATGTATCTGAGGCCGGTTGTGAAGCCACATCCTCTACCCATTATGTCTCCCTGCCTCTAGTCATCCTCTAGAAATGATTAAGTTAACAATTGATTATTAACTACGTTAATATTTTAGAATTTTTGTTAATTCTACTTGCCTCCAGAGAATTGAGATAGTGTTAATTGTAATGTAGGCCTTTTAATTTTGCCAGATTGAAGATGTCATCTTCATTAAAAGCTGTTTCATTGAAATAAATACATTAGAATTCATTACATTCATGGGAAATAGGACTTAACCCATGCTCTATTATCATTGTGAGGCACTTTATAATGGAAATAATTGTTATTAATAATAATTAAGGAAATAGTACCCTGCATATATACACATATGAATATAGCTTTTAAAAATGTGTGAAACACTTTACAATTATCTCATTATTAACTTCCCCTATTTTATATGGGAGGAAAGAGGGTCACACAGCTAGTAAAGATCTGAAGGCCAGGTTGATGTCATCTTCCTGATTCCAGGTCCAGAACTCTATTCCCTGTGCCACCCTAAATGCCTATTACTTGCAGAAATAAGGACATTTTTTCAGTTACTGATATTTATTAAATAGTTATTAACTATTCAACAACATTAATTTGGCAAATATTATTATTATTATTGTTATTATTACATTTTGTAGTGCACTATGATAGTACATTGAAGGATCAAATATTGGTGCCACATTGACTGTATTATGAAGAAGCTTACAATATAAACAGGGAGAAAGACACCTTTAGGGAGATTATCAGAACTAAAATGTTGAACAATAGAATCAAGATCCATAATATATGAATATATGAGGAAGATGGAACAAACCCAGTAAGATGGAAGTCTTATAGGGACAAATAACAAGCCACTAAGATTCTCTTGGTCAAATTCTCCTTTATAAAATGGGAAATGTGTGACTTAAAAAAGTACGGTGAAAAATATCTGAATTAGATTCAACTGAATTGAAATGAGTGTAAACTCAATATGATTTGGTTATGTGACATTGTAACCAAACAGCAAGCACAATGTCATATCACCTTATTGAAGACATGGTTCCAAGAACAAGAAAGGTGATAGCTGTATTTACTCTGCCCCGGTAAGATCACATTAGGAGTACTGGGAACAATTTTGGATACTGTATTTAAGAAAGACATTAACAGACCGCAGTTCATATAGAGTTCAGTGATCATATTGATGAAGGGCAAAAGACCAGGTCATGTAAGAATAGGTTGAAGAAACTAAGGATGTTTAACCTAGAGAAGAAAAATCTTGAATGCAAGGGAGATATGGTGCATAGTAGGAGAGTGGATAAGGAGTTGAAGAACTGTCATATGAGTGATTAGATTCTTTTACTAACACCAAAAGGCAGAAAGACAGATTTTGCCTGGATATGAGGGAAAATTTCAAAAGTGCAATAAATTATGTTGGGAAATAGTTTCCTAACATAGGAACACAGAATTATATGTGGAAAATATTTTAAAGGCCATTGAGTCTTGCCACTCATTTAAAAATAACTCACCTCTCTCTGTCTCTCTGTCTCTCTCTTTCATACACACACACACACACACACACACACACACACACACACACACACACACACACACACCACTGAGCAGCTTGGAGATTCTTTCTTCCATTGACTCAAATCCTCACCAACTGTGATCCCTCATTCTTAGGAGCCTGATGACTAGTACCCTAGCTTCATTTAACCATTTAACATCAGATTAGCTTTCACAAAGGAATAGTTACTTCAAAGCTATCATAAAAACAAATGTACATTTTCTTTTTTCTTTTATTTTACCTTTAATTTACATAATAAAACAAGCATTTCCACTAGTAGTTCAATAGAAAGATGATTGCCTATGAAACAGCAAATCTACTGTGTCCAACATCCTATTCCTTTCAAATATTCAACAAAATTATCATTTACATTTTTTTACCTTTCCCACCTCTTCCCTAGAGATGGCTTCCATTAGATGTGTGTGAGTGCGTGTGTGGGAGGGTGTGGGAGGGTATGTGTGAGTGTGTGTGTGTGTGTGGAAGGAGAGAAAGAAAGTGAGAAAGAAAAGGAAGGGAGAGAGAAAGAGGAAGGAAGGAGGAAAAAGAAGGAAACAAAAATTATAGCTAACACAAAAAAAGCCAAGAAACAAAAACCTTTAATCAAATCTGAAAAAAATTACATGGGAATCTTCCGATAATTACAGAATCAAAGCGTGGAATGGGAGGAAGACAATGAAGATATAACTCCTGCATATATTTTTTAGCTATGCATAGCACCTTTATAAAAATTGATAATTTATTTGGAATTCATAAATCTCCCAAGCCAATGCAGAAAAATAGAATATTATACAAATTCTTTACTGATCACAAAGCATTAAAATTTTATTTCTAAGAAGACCAAGGGAAGAAAGTATTAAAAATCTGCTGAAGGCTAAATAATTTAATCCTTGAAAATTGATGTGTCAAAGGATTCATTAATAGACTAGCTTTTGAAGCTTTACACAATCAGTCCCCAATCTTTCTAGCCTGATTAGATATTATCTCTCTTCCAATCTTCTGTGATTCAACCCAATTCACCTTCTGTTCCTTACATGTGACTCTTCATCAACCATCTTGGCACCTTTGTACTGGAATGGTCTTCCTCTTGTTTCTAGTAAAGCTTTTTTTCCAGTTTCATAACTGCTAGTGACCTCCCTCTTCCCCTACCAATCTACTTTGAATTTTACACACACACACACACACACACACACACACACACAAACATCTAATAACTTTTTATTTTTATTTGTCTTTGTCTTCCCCATTCAAATATGCACCCATTGAAAGTAGGGATTGTTGGGGGGGGGGGTGGAGTCAAGATGGCAGCATAAAGGCTGGTAAACTCTGTGGGCTCCCCCCATAACCACCTCAAATACCTATAAAACATGACACTAAACAAATTTTAGAGCTACAGAAGCCACAAAGTGACAGAGAGAAGCAAATCTCTTTCTGAAGACAGCCTAGCAGGCCAGCAGGAAAGGTCCATCACAGCATGCTGGGAGCAGAGCCCAGCCCGCTGTGAGCCCATGGTTTTAGCCCCAGGACAGCCTGGACCAGTCACAACTGGAGCATGTGGGAGGGTGCACCAGCAGCTATGGCAGTTTCCAGAAATATTAACCCATAAATGCCAAAGTAAAAAGTCAGTGGAATTCTGCTGGATCTTGGGGGATGAGTGCTATCTGACTTCTGTCCCTGGAGTGAGAAGTGGTGGAAGTGGCAGCCCTGCAGTCACCTGCATGTGGCTGCTTCAGAGCTCCTGGCCTACAGATCATAGGGGGGCAAGCAACCATTCAGAGGGTAAGCACTCTTGCTTTAGCCTGCCTGCATCTGGATTATGGTCTCATCTTGGGTGATGTGTGACCAGTGAGCCAAACCTGTTGGAGACTGTAGAGATGGTGCCCTCCTAATAGCTCTGGAAGCTGTGAAAACCCCAGCAATTTGGGACAAAGTACTCCCCTCTGGAAGAAGAGTTCTACTGTGGCAAAGAGCTCAAAAGTCAAGTAATTGACTGGCTACATGAGCAAGCAAAGGAAGCAAAGCAAGCACAGCCAGCCAAATTTAGATTCCTTTTTTGGGCAAAAAAAGGATCAAAGCATGGAATGGGAGGAAGACAATGAAGACAGACCTCTTGCACCAAAAGCTTCCAAGAAAAATGTAAACTGGATACAGGATATGGAGGAGTTCAAAAAGGATTTTGAAAATCAAGAAAGAGACGTGGAGGAAAAATTGGGAAGAGAAGTGAGAATGATGCAAGAAAATCATGAAAAGAGAGTTAACAACCTGTCTGAAAAAAATAACATCTTAAAA
>CM053580.1:365089512-365101714 GCA_028627135.1 Pseudochirops cupreus
AAAAAAGAAAACCTCAAGGAATATTATAGCCAGGTTCTGGATTTCCCAGATCAAGGAGCAAATATTACAAGCAGCCAAGATGAAACAATTCCAATACCATGGAAACACAATCAGGATAACACGGGTTCTAGCAGCTTCTACATTAAGGGATCAAAGGGCTTGGAATATGATTTTCCAGATATCAAAGGAGCTAGGATTAAAACCAAGAATCACCTACCCAGAAAAACTGAGTATAATGTTTCACGGGAAAATATGGTCATTCAATGAAGTAGAGGACTTTCAAGCATTCTTGATGAAAAAACCAGAGCTGAATAAAAAATTTGACATTCAAACACAAGAAGCCAGAGAAGCATGAGAAGGTAAACAGGGAAAAGAAATCATAAGGAACTTATCAAAGTTGAACTATTTAAATTCCTACATGGAAAAATAATAATTGTAACTTATGAAACTTTTCTCAGTATGAGGATAGTTGAAGAGAACATAAATGTATACATATATTGATATATAAATAGATAGATGCATAGATAGATAGATATTTATAGATATTTATATATGTATATGTATGTATGTATGTGTATGTGTATATATACATATATGTCTCTATAGGAGGCTATATATGCATATTAATACATATGTGAGTGTGTCTGTGTGTCAGTGTGTATATGCATATTAATACATCTGTGAGTGTGTATATATGTGTACCAGTATACATAGACAAAGGGCACAGGACTGATTGAATAGGAAGGGATGATATTTAAAAGATGAAACTGAGAGGTGAGAAAGGAATATAATGAAAGGAGAGAGAGAAAGACAGAATGGGGTAAATTATCTCATATAGAAGAGGCAAGGGATAACTGTTACAATGGAGGGGAAAAACAGGAAGGCAAAAAGGAATGGGTCAACCTTACTCTCATTGAATATGGCTTAGGGAGGGAATGATATACACTCTAAATTTGTTGAAATTTGTTATCTTGCCCTACAGGAGAGTAGGGCAGAAGAGGATGGGAGGGGATATGATGGAGGGGAGGGCAGGTTGGGAGGGTAGTTAGAAGCACACACTTTTGTAAAGGGACAGGGACAAAGTAGAGAATAGAACAAGTGGGGAGAAAGATAGGATGGAGGGAAATAAAATAAGTCTTTCACAATATATCTACTACGGAAATGTTTTGTGTAACTACACATGAACAACCTGTATTGGATTGCTTATCTTCACAGTAAGGGTGGGTGACAAGAGAGGAAGGGAAAGAATCTGGAATTCAAAGTTTTAAAATCAAATGTTTAAAAATATGGTTATGATTATGATTGTTTACATGCAACTGGGAAATAAGATATATGGTCACTGGGGTATGGAGTTCCATCTTGCCCCACTGGAAAGTCAGAGGAGGCTTGGGGGAGGATATAGGAGAGAGCAGATTGGGGTATACAGTGAGATGGCTGTTTTGGGGTGGTGGGTAGGGGAAAGGCACGGGGAAAAATTGTAACTTAAAATCTTGTGGAAATGAATGATGTAAACTAAAAATAAACATAAAAGTTAAAAAAAAGAAAAAAGGGATTATTTCATTTTTGAATTTAAATTCTGAGAGACAGGGAACTATGTGGCACATAATAGGTGTTTAATAAATACTTCTTGAATGATTAATTTGTAATATATAGTCTGATTAAGGTTACAAGCTTGAGTGGCTGGGATATTGGTGATTCCATCAGCAGAAACAGTGAAGTTAATGGACAGAGAGGTTTAGCTGGGGAACTGATCATTCAGCTGCAGGCATGTTGACTTGGAGATACCAGTGAAACATTCACTAAGTGATATATGGAAGACAGCTGGAAAAACTAGGCTGGAATTCTGGAGAGGATGGAGGTAGAGATGATCGATCAAAGTGTTTAGTCAGCCAAGTCCTGTCTGAAGTTCCCTTGAAGAGATTTAACTTCCACAAAGATACTATTGTTATTGTCCTTATTTTGTAAAGTATAATTTTTAGATAATTTTATTTGAACTTTAATAGCCACTTCAATTAGCTATAATTAAGGGCTTACTAGGGCAACTATCTCCTAAATGTGTTGCTTTTTAGTAGAGTGTATCAGCAAGCACCCTAGCATATCCAGGATGGCTGCTAGCACAGGATCTGAGATCTGCTTTTCTAAAGGAAAGCAACTCAAAATGGGTTAACAATCTTACTTTAATCAATCAAACACATATTATTTACCTAGTTCAGGGGAAAAAGTCAGCACCCTGAACTTCAGAGAATACAAACACAAGTTACAAGCAAACAAAGAAGCAGATCAGCAGACAGGCTTCCAGTGTCTGACTATTACATCCATACCTATTCATTTACCACAGAGGGAAGCACCAACATCTGGGTTTTTCACAGCCGGGGGGCTCAATGGCTTGCCAGAGTCTTGTTTGGCCAAATCACACAACTCTTTTCAAAGTGAGCCCCAAAGCAAAACCTCACATCAGGGCGCATATATAGCCTTCTCCTGGCTCAGAGAATGTCACAGCCCTCTTGACCCACTGCCCAATCACAAAGTAGTAAGGCATGGGCATTCCTGAAAAACAAGCCTCCTGAGGCAGGCTCCATGTGACCACATTCAGCCTAATAGGGGGCAGAGTATACATTCAAATCAGGGAAGGTTCTCAGAGTCAAGTAACCCACTTTAGTAAAGGGCCTAGGGGCAGGGAAGATCTTCAGATTCCTGTAACATAGAGTAGCCTGACAACCATAAAGTACATTGAGATTTTTTCCCTTAGAGTCAGGAAGACTGGATTCATTTCTTTGGACATGCCTCTGATATACCCACTATATAATTAAAGGCAAGTACTACAATGCATCAAGCAACTATCTGTGCCATTAATTTACAGAAGAATTGTTCATCTGCATCTATTGAAGGGAATATATACTTTAGGAGCTCTGCACCATGAAATATCATTAACAAATAAAAATGGTTGACCAAGGAAAATGTATGTTGGTTTTACTGAAAAATTGCTTTTTATATGTCAATAATTTGTTGATAGATTGTCTGTGAATAGATGAGAGATAAGGTGAAATTTGGTATTGTGGAGCAGTAGAATGACAAAAGCACATTGAATGAAAGAGTTTAGAGGAAGGAGTAGTAGTTGTATGGAAAGAGTGAAACAAGAGAGTGATCAAATACCCTTTAAACCATAATACTTCACTCAAAACAATTTTTAATATCCTAAATTGTGGATAAAAAGTGTTTTTTTTTTTCCAAAGGGAATTGATTATTGTGTTGAATACTCCCCTTTATAGTGTCTTTTTTTTTATGGTATTGCCATCTAAACGCTTTCTCTAATGACAGATTCTGAGGTTACATATAAAGTAACCACAGTCTTCAGCCATGTAATAAACATTTGTTAAATACTTACTATGTGTCAGATACTAGTGCTAGTGATAAAAAGCCAAGCAAAATTCAGTCTCCATTCTCATGAAACTCACAGTCTAATGGAGGAGAATGACAGTGAAAACAACTATGTACAGCATATACAGGACAAACTGGAAATAATAAACAGAGGGAAGACATCAGCAATTAAGGGAGATCATTTTATTCTAGAGATTATAGGGAACCATTGATCTGTATTAAGCAGGGAACTGACATGAGGAGACCTGCTCTTTATGAAAATAACTTTAGCAGTTGTGTGGAGAATGACCTGGAGTGGGAAGATATTTGTGACAGGTTGACCAACCAGCAGGCTATTATAGTAGTCCAAGCATAAGGTTATAATAGGCTATTAAAATAGTCCAGGATGGTGGAAGTATTAGAGGGAAGAAGATGGCAAATTTTAGAGATGTTAGAAAGATAAAATTGACAGTCCTTAGCAATATATTGGGGGTGGGGTGATGAGAGGTAGTGAGGAATCAAGTATGTCATTTGAATGGAGAGGCTGAGTGACTGGGAGGATGGTGCTGCCCTCAGCAGTAATAGTTTAAAGAAAGTTAAGAAGATGGGCAGATATAGTTTTGCCCATACAAAAGCAATGAAGGCCATGTTGGAAGGGAAACAGTTAAATGGTGAAAAAATCTTTGCTGCAAGTTTTCAATCAAGTTCACATTCCCAAGATATATAAAGAACTGATTCAAATGCATAAGAAAAAGAATGATTCTTCACTTGCTAAATGGTTAAACCATATGAACAGGCAGTTCTTAAGGGAAGGAATCTACAGTAACAACCAAAAAAAATATATGAAAAAAAACTCCAGATGAGGAGGAATCAGATAAATGAACACTAAAGCAGCTCTGAAATTCTCCTAACACATCAGATTTGCAAAGGTGACCAAAAAACGAAAATGATTAATGTGGGAAAGCAGGCACATTGAGATACTGTTGGTTGAGCAGCGAATTGGTCTGATCAATTTCTGGAAAGCAATTGGGAACTTGGGGTATTTGGAAATATCCCATTGTTTATTAAACTGAGTATCTCCTTAGACATACCAATCTCTTTATCAATCTTTTGATAACCCAAAGATATAAAAGAGAAAAGGGACCCATACATACAGAATAAACAGCTATTTTTGTTAAAGCAAAAAACTAAACCCCTATCTTCCAGTGATACAATGGAGATATGAATAATAGAACACCATAATACCTAAAGGATCAAAATTGCAAGGGACCAATTATTAATTGCAATCCCAAAGGGTCAGGGGCCCTTCCTGGGTAAATAAAAGAGGGCAGAACAGAAAAATAATGCCTACACCTCTCCCCACATCACATCACTTTAGAAGCACCAAAAATTTCCAAATCCCCAGAACTAATTTGGAAAACAGCAGTACAAAAAGTCTAAAGCTTGAACCAGTATTCCCCACCTCAATGTTATGAACAGAGCACAACATTACTATAAATATCAAGAAATTTGGTGGAGAAGATTAGCAAACAACAAAAAAGAACTTTACCATGAAAAGCTACCTTAGTGACAGGGAAGATCAAGACGCAAAAAGAAGCCAATGAAGTCAAAACAGCTATAAGCAAAGCCTCAAAGAAAAATATCAATTGGACACAAACTCAACAAGAATTCCTGGAAGAACTAAAAAAAGAACTTTTGAAATCAAATAAGAGAGATAAAAAAGGAAAGGAAAGCACCTGTTTTCCAGGAGCAAATAATTATAAAATAAGGGGAATCAATTGGGGAATGGCTGGACAAGTTGTGGCATGTGATTACAATGGAATACTATTGTACTATGAGAAATAGTGAGGAGGATGCTCTCAGAAAAACCTGGACAGACTTGCATGGATTGATGCAAAGTGAAATGTACTATGTGCAAAGAAACTGTAATATTGTAAGATGGTAAACTATGAATGACTTGGATATTCTCAGCAATACAATGATCCAAAACAACTCTGAAGACTTATGTGAAAAATGCTAGCTACCTCCAGAGAAAGAATAGATGGTGTCTGAATACAGGTTGAAGCAAACTTTTTAACTTTATTTTCTTGAGATTTTTTGTCTGCGTTTTCTTTCACCATATAATTATTATGTATATTTTTTGCATAAAAAAATCAAATGAGTAGTAGAAGAAAAATTAAGTAAAAAAAGAAAAGGAAGAAAACATTAAAACATAATTAATAGTTAAGAAAATAGGCACAAAAATACTGAAGAAAATATCATCTTAAAAAACAAATTTGGCCAAATATTAGAAAAGGAACAAAAATTCACTGGTGAAAATAACTCCTTAAAAAGCAAAATTGGTCAAATGTGAAAAGAAGTACAAAATCTAAGTAAAGAAAATAATTCATTAAAAATTAGAACTGGGCAAGTAGAACTGGTTCCAGGCCTGAAGTCAGGAAGACTCTTCTTATTGAGTTCCATTCTGACGGCAAACACTGACTAGCTGTGTGACCTGGGAAAATCACTTAACTTTGTTTATGTCAGTTCCTCATCTATAAAATTAACTGGAAGAGGAAATGGAAAATCATTTCATTATCTTTGCCAAGAAAACCCCAACTGGGATAAAAAAGTATCAGATGTGACTGAAACAATTGAACAACAAGTAGAGAAGTTAATGACTTTATGAAATATTAAGAAAGAAAAACACAAAGTCAAAAGAATGAAAAAAATAGAGGAAAATTTGAAATCACTCATTGGACAAAAACTGACCTGGTAAATATAAATTAAGAATTATTCGATTACCAGAAAACCATGACCAAATAGAAAGACTAGGTCTCATATTGCAAGAAATTGTCAGAGCACTACCCTGATATCTTCAAAATAGAGGATAATGTAGAAATTGAAAGAACCACTGATCAGCATCTAAAAGACATCCCAAAATGAAAACCCTCAAGAATATTATAGCCAAATTCCAGACCTGCCAGGTCAAAGAGAAAATATTTCAAGTAGCCAGAAAAAAAGTGCAAATATTGTGGAGCCATAGTCAGGAGTATACAAAATGTAGCAGTTAACATGTTAAAGAGATAGAGGGCTTAGAATATAATGTTCCAAAAGGCAAAAGAACTATGATTACAACTAATAACACCCTATCTAACAAAAGTTAGTATTACCTTTCATGGGAAAGAATGCATATTTAATGAAACTGAGGACATTCAAGGATTCTTGAAGAAAAGATCAGAGGTGAATAGACAATTTGACTTTGAAATACAAGACCCAAGAGAAGCATAAAAAGGTAAACACGAAAGAGAAATCATAACAGAATCAATAAAGTTAAAATGTTTACTTTTCTATATGGGGAAATGAGACATATATCTTCTAAGAATTTTTAACATTATCAAGATGATTGTAAATCAAAACAGGATGTGGGAATGAGTTGATTGTGTTGAAATGATGTAAAAAAGGGACAGGTGAGGAAAAGGGATGCTAGGGAGAAAGAAGGGAGAGAAAGAATGGAGAAAATTATCTCATATAAAGAAGGCATACAAGGAAGAGCTTTTATGGTGGAGGGGGAAAAGTTAGGGTAGTAGCTAAGGGTAACTAATTAATTAAGGGTAACTCTTGAACATCACTTACAATCAATTGGTGCAAAGAAAGAAAATATATGAACATTATAAACTGGTCATTAAAATCTATCTAACCCAACAGAGAAGTAAAAGGACAAGGGGAGAAGAAATAAGGGAGGGAAGATAAAAAAAATAAAACAGTCATCAGAAGCAAAATAGACTTGAGAGGGGGGAACAGGATAAAAAGAGAGACAAAAGGATAAACAAAAGAAAGCAAGATACAGGGAAATGCAAAGTTAATAACCATAACTATGAATGTGAATGGGATGAAAAAAGGAAACAAATAGCAAAACCAGAACTCAACACATTGTTTACAAGATTACACACTTGAAACTAAGAGACACACAAAGAGTTAAAATAAGGGCCTGGAGCAGAATATGCTATGCTTCAGATGAAACAAAAAATATAGGTGTAGCAATTATGATCTCAGAAAAAGCAAAAACAAAACTAAATAAAAGGGACATACATCTTACTAAAAGGAACCATTGAAAATAAAGTAATATCAATACTAAACATATATGCATCAATGTCAAATTCCTAAAGTAAAAGTTAAATGAAGTAAAGGAGGAAATACAAAATAAAACTATAAGGGCACAAGGAGGTGGTTAACTTTATTTTCCCTTCTCAGAGCTAGATGAATCTAAACATAAAATAAAGAAGAAAGAAGTCAAGAGGATGAATAGAATTTTAGAAAAGTTAGATATGATAGAACTCCGGAAAAAACTGAATGGAAATGGAAAGGAACCTTTTTCTCACCTGGATAATGGAATGTTTTGCTCCTCCCTTCTTCAGCTCATATTACAGATAAGGAAACTGAGGTAAACAGGGTTAAATGACTAGCCACAGGTCACATAGCAAGCAAACATTTGAGACCAAATTTGAACTCAGGGCTGGTGGCCTATCTACTGAGCCACCCAGCTGCTCATTATGTTTAGGCAGAAGTTATACTTTTTTCACAGAAGTATTGCACAGATAGCCCCAGTGGGTCTCGGGTATTCACTCTCAAAATACAGATTCTGGTCCCAAATCTGTTTGTCAGCTGACCATGTGAACTTGAATAATTCTTAACCTTTTTAAGCCTCTATCATATTATCTCTAAAATGGAAATTAAAAAATCACTTTAAGTGGAACCCCATATTTTGGAGACACATGGAAAAGTTAAAAGAAGTTTATGCTGGGATGAGGGACGTTTTAATGTTCCCAGTGTTCCTGCATTGGAATCCTCCAATATCTCATTGTATCATGAAAGCAACCTTGGGTTCTCAAAGACTGTACAAATGGAACACTAGCTCTGAATGGGCTTTGGCAAGGGTCTCTTCAGATATCAACAAAGAAAGAACCCAGTTAAGTTCTGAGAGGCCCATGGATCAGGCCAGCCAACAGTGGTTACATTTTTTTAAGCATAAGATTCCACCAAAAAATGTCAACTTATAGAAGGATTGTGATCTTCAGTGTTGGACAGGTATGTCTGGGATGAGTTTCTAAAAGTTTAATGACTGACCCTCAAGAGGAAAATAAAAGTGCCCATGACATAGTTTGAAGTTTAAACTGCATTATCAACATTTTCTCCATCATTTTCTTATGTCTAGATAATCATCATTACAATAAATCAAGTCCTACATGCTTAGTCATTTTCAATTGTGTCTGACTCTTCATAAACTAATTTTAGGTTTTCTTAGCAAAGATACTGGAGTGGTTTCCCATTTCCTCTCCAGCTTGTTTTGCAGATGAGGAAACTAAAGCAAACAGGGCTGAGGGACTCAACCAGCATCACACAGCTAGTAAAAGTGTCCGAGACCAGATTTGAACTTTTAAAAAATGAGTCTTCCTGACTACAAGTCCAACACTCTATCTGCTGCATCACTTAGCTTCCCTTTCTGACATGTAGAGTTTGCCAATTCCCAGGCATAAATGCTCACATTGAAAATTTAACAATCAGATCTCAAGAACAGGTACTAGCTGACTCAAGTATGCCCTGGTTGTATCTCATCTAAGGGAAATTTTGGATACTTTATTATTATTATCGTTATCAAAGAGATGTGGTATTTGAAGATACCAAGTGAAGAGCAAATTAAAGGACCATTTTTTTTGTCTTTATTAATTTGTTTGTTTACTTTTAGTTTACAAAATTCAGTTCCACAATCCCTTAAGTTTCAAATTTTCTCCCCCCTTCCTCTCCTCCCCACCCCCAATGGTGGCATGCAATCAAGTAGAGGATCTGTAAATACTTTCACATTAGACATTAGTCAGCTTGTAAAGAAGGATTGTAACTGATGGAATGAACAATGGGAAAGAGGAAACAAAACCAAACAAGAAAAAGAGAGAGAGCAGGTAGTTTGCTTCAATCTGCACTCAAACTCTGTACTCTCTAGTTCTTTCTAGTTCTTTCTCTGAACATAGACATTTCTTTCCATCATGAGTCTTTTAGATTTGTCTTATCTTGCATTGCTGAGAAGAATCCAGTCTATCAAAGTTGGTCATCACATATACATTGTGTCTGTAATTGTGTACAGGTTTCTCCTGGTTCTGCTCTTCTCACTCAGCATCAGTTTGTATAAGTCTTTCCAGGTAAATATGAAGTCCATCTGTTTCTCATTTCTCATAGCACAATAGTATTCCATTAAATTCATATACCACAACTTCTTTAGCCATTCCCCAATTGATGGGCACCCCCTTAATTTCCAATTCTTTGCCACCACAAAAAGAGCTGCTGTAAATATTTTTGTACATACGGGTCTTCCTTCCACTTCAATGATCTCTTTGGGATACAATCCCAGAAGGGGTATTGCTGGGTCAAAGGGTATGAAATTATTTATTGCCCTTTGGGCATAGTTCCAGATTGCTTTCCATAATGGTTGAATCAGTTCACAACTCCGCCAACAATGCATTAGTGTTCTAATTTTTCCACATCCTCTCCAGAATTTGTTATTTTCCTGTTTTGTCATCTTAGCCAATCTGACCAATGAGATGTGATGCCTCAGAGTTGTTTTGATTTGCATTTCTCTAATAAACAGTGATTTAGAGCATTTTTTCATTTGCTTGGAGATATCTTTAATTTCTCCCTCTGGAAACTGTCTATTCATATTCTTTGACCATTTATCAATTGGGGAATGATTTGTATTCTTATAGATTTGACTCAATTCTCTGTATATTTTAGAAATGAGGCCTTTATCAGAGACATTGTAGAAATTCTTTCCCAATCTCTCACTTCCCTCTTACTCTTGGTTACATTGGCTTGGTTTGTACATAAACTTTTCAATTTAATTTAATCAAAATTATCCATTTTGCATTTTATAATGCTCTCTAACTCTTGTTTAGTCATAAAGTCTTCCCTACTCCATAAATATGACAGATAAACTACCCCTTGCTTTCCCAGATTGCTTACAATATCAGCCTTTATGCCTAGATCATGCACCCATTTTGACTTGATTTGGGTATATGGTATTAGATATTGGTCTATGCCCAGTTTCTGCCATTCTATATTCCAATTTTCCCAGCAATTTTTTTTTCAAATAGTGAATTCTTATCCCCACAACTGGGGTCTTTGGCTTTATCAAATAGTAGATTACTATAATCATTGCTGAGTCTCATGTACCCAATGTATTCCATTGATCCACTACTCTATGCCTTAGCCAGTACCAAGTAGTTTTGATGACTGCTGCTTTATAATACAGATTAAAATCTGGTATGAGTAAGCCACATTCCCTAGCATTTATTTTCATTAATTCCCTGGATATTCTGGACTTTTTGTTCTTCCAAATGAGCTTTGTTACTATTTTTTCTAGCTCTATAAAGTAACTTTTTCATAGATTGTTTGGCATGGCACTAAATATGTAATTTAATTTAGGTAAAATTTTCATTTTTATTATATTAGCTTGGCCCAGCCATGAGCAACTGATGTTTTTCCAATTACTTGTGTGAAAAGTGTTTTGCAGTTCTGTTCATATAGGTTCTGGGTTTGTTTTGGCAGGTAGATTCCCAAATATTTTATCACATCTACAGTAACTTTAAATGGAATTGCTCTTTCTATCTCTTGCCATTGGATTTCGTTAGAAATACATAGAAATGCCAAGGATTTATGTGGGTTCATTTTATATCCTGCAACTTTGTCAAATTTATTTATTGTCTCAAGTAGTTTTTTACTTGATTCTCTAGGATTCTCTAAGTACATCATCATATCATCTGCAAAGAGTGATAGCTTAGTCTCTACTTTTTTTTACTTATATTCTATTTCATATTTATTTTCTTTTTTTTTCATTGACCTGTTTATTTACTTTTAGTTTACAAGATTCAGTTCCACAATCCCTTGAGTTTCAAATTTTTTCCCCTCCCTTCTAACCCCAGCCCCCTCATGGTGGCATGGAATCAAGCATAGGATCTGTGAATACTTTCACACCGTACAATAGTCTGGTTGTATAGAAGGGTTGTAACCAATGGAGTGAACGATGGGAAAAAATAAAGAAAACCAAACATGAAAAAGAAAGATAGCATGTAGATTGCTTCAGTCTCCATTTAAACTCTGGTCTTTCTAGATCTTTCTCTGAATATAGATATCTCCTTCCATCTTGAGACTTGTAGAGTTGTCTTATAACTGTGCATTGCTGAGAAGAATCCTGTTTATCAAGGTTGGTCATCACACATATGATGTGTCTGTGATTGTGTACAAATTTTTCCTGGTTCTGCTCTGCTCACTTAGCACCAATTTGTATAAGCCTCTCCAGGTAATTATGAAGTCCATCTCCTTGCCATTTCTTATAGCACGATAGTATTCTATTATATTCATATACCATAACTTGTTCAGTCATTCCCCAATTGATGGACATCCTCTATATTTCCATTTTTTTTGCCACCACAAGGAGAGCTGCAATGAATATTTTTGTACACATGGGTCCTTTTCCCACTTCTATGATCTCTTTGGGATACAACCCCAAAAGTGGCATTACTAAGTCAAAGGGTATGCAATTATTTATAACCCTTTGGGCATAGTTCCAGATTGCTCTCCAGAATGGTTGTATCAGTTCACAGCTCCACCAACAATACATTAATGTTCCAATTTTTCCACATCCTCTCCAGCACTTGTCATTTTCCAGTTTTGTGATCTTAGCCAATCTGACTGGTGAGATGTGGTACCTCAAAGTTGTTTTGATTTATATTTCTCGAATTAATAGTGATTTAGAGCATTTTTCCATATGCTTAAAGATATCTTTAATTTCTACCTCTGAAAATTGCCTGTTCATATC
>CM053580.1:365102214-365114714 GCA_028627135.1 Pseudochirops cupreus
TATATAGACACATGTGTTTGTATGTGTGTGTATATATATATATATATATATATACACACATACACACACACATACACACACACACACACACACACATTTGTATTCCCTTCATCTATTCTCATACTGAGAAAAGTTTCATAAGTTACAATGATCACTTTTCCATGTTGGCATGTAAATATTTCAACTTTGATAAGTTCCTTATGATTTCTTTTCCATGTTTACCTTCTCTTGCTTCTTGTATTTCAGTATCAAACTTTCTTTCAGTTCTGTTTTTTTCAGTAAGAATGTTTGAAAATCCTCCCCCTCACTGAATGATCATATTTTCCCCTGGAACACTACTCAGTTTTGCTGGGTAGGTGATTCTTGGTTTTAATCCTAGCTCCCTTGATCTCTGGAATTTCATAATCCAGGCCCTTCAATCCCTTGTAGTGTAGAAGCTGCTAGAACCTGGGTTATCCTAACTGTGTTTCCACAGTATTCAAATTGTTTCTTCTTGACAGCTTGTAATATTTTCTCCTTGATCTGGGGACTCCAGGACCAGGCTATAATATTCCTAGGAGTTTTCTTTTGGGGATCTTTTTCAAGAGGTGATTGGTGAATTTTTCAAGTTCTATTTTGCCCTCTGCTCCTAAAATATCAGGACAATTTTCCTTGAGAATTTCTTGAAGGATGCTTTCTAAGTTCTTTTTTTGATCATGGCTTTCAGGTAGTCCAATAATTTTTAAATTGTCTCTCCTGGATCTGTTTTCCAGGTCAGTGGTTTTTTCAAGGAGATATTACACATTGCCTTCTATTTTTCCATTTGTTTGGATCTGTTTAATAGTATCTTGATTTCTCATAAAGTCATTTGCTTCCATTTGCTCCACTCTAATTCTGAAGGGATTATTCTCTTCAGAAAGCTGTTGAGATTCTTTTCCCATCTGGCAAATTCGACTTTTTAAGGCATTCTTCTCCTCATTGGCTTTTTGGGGCTCTTTTGCCATTTGAGTTAATCTATTTTTTAAGGTATTATTTTCTTCAGTCAGGTTTGACTCTCTTTTCATGATTTTCTTGCATCATTCTTATTTCTCTTCCCAAATTTTCCTCTACTTCTCTCATATGGTTTTCAAAATCTTTCTTAAGCTGATCTATGGCTTTTAGGCAGTCTCCATGTTTCTTGGAAGCTTTTGGTGTGGGAGTTCTGACTATGTTTCTTCCTCCTGTTACATGCTTTGATCCTTCTTGTCTCCAAAGAAGGAATCTAGAGTTTGGTTGCTGTTCTTACTTTGCTTCCTTTGCCTGCTCATGATGGCCAGTCAATGATTTTTTAGGTCTGTGGAACTCTGCTTAGAGAGGGGAAAGCTCTGTCCCAGATCGTTGGGGTTTTCCCAGCTGCTGGAGCTATTAGGGGGCTGTCTTTTTTGGCAGCCCCCACCAGCTTTGGCTCACTGAAAACTCACCCCAGGACCACCATCCAAGACCATGAAACAGATCCAGGTCACTCAACACAAGAGCACTTGGCCTCTGAACGATCACTTGGCCACCCTACAGTCTGCAGGCTGGGAGCTCTGAAGCAGCTACGTGGAGGTGGCTGCAGGGCCTCCACTTCTGCTGCTTCCTTGCCCTGGAGGCAGTTTGGCAGGATCTGCTCTTCTTTCTCAAGTTTAACTGAGTTCCACTGACCTTTCACTTAGTCCTTTTTTCTTATGGCTTGATAATTCTGGAAACTGCCACAGCTGCTGCTGATCCACTCTCCTGAAGCTCTAGCTGTGGCACTGCTTGGCTCATCTGGGCACACCCAGGGCCACGCTGCAGTTTCAGCCTGGGCTGGTTTTGGCTTCCAGTGCTGAGATGATCCCTTCGAGCCAAGCTGCCTTCAGTGGGAGATGTATTTGTGTGTGTTTTAGAGCCCTAAAATTTGTTTAGAGTCATATTTTATGGGCATTTGAGGTGGGTATGTGGGAGCTGTGGTGCCTTGCTGCTCCTATGCAGCGATCTTGGCTCCCTACAGCTTATTTTAAATGGCTCAATTTTATTGGTTGATGAAAATGCTAAGATTGATGTGCATGTGATTTGAATGCCTCAGAATATTTTAAGAGAAATGGAGATAAAAGTTCTGCTAATATTTCATAGTAGAAAGCATCTAGTATGGAACTATTGTGGAGAAGGTAGAATTGAAGAGTGCATGTTGAAAGTGAATGAAACTCTCAAAACATAGAATACTAACATTGCTTTCCTTGTAAGATGCCAAGAAATTAATAGGAATGAGAAAAAAATATGTAGTGTCTTTAAAAAATTCTTGAAGTTGTTGAGGGAAAATCTTAACCTTTGCCTCTTAAGTAAGTAATGTAGTCTAATAAACTCTCTGCAAAGAAAAATCAGAACCAGAGATGACCAGAAAATGTCTTCTGTTCCTGAAGGCCACCCCTCAGACAGTAGCTATAAAAGCATAGAAAGGTAAGCTTTAGTATATAAAATACTTAATTTCAATTGTGTTTGACCATTAACATGCAACATAAATCCTTACAGAATAATAGGAAAACTCATACCATCTTCATATTTGCTTTAAAAAAAGTATCACAAACAAATAAAAAGCAATCTTTTCAGGGGTATTTGCTATGTAGGAGCAACTTATGGGACATTTGGTCCATTAATAATTAATAACATTGGAATGAATTAAATTTCACTTACTGTTTAAGAGCCACAGTATCTGTTTTCATTAAAATAAGTAAATCTTCATAAACTTAAATAGACATGCACTAAGTTACACATTTTTCATTAAAATCAGATTTTCATTAAACTGAATTATACTTTTACCTTATGCATAAAACTTGTCCCCTTTAAATGCTTAGTATTATAGAAATGAATATTTCAATTCATTGAGATTTGCAATGATGCAAATTTTCTTGTTTGCTTGATTAACTATACATCAATCACTAATGAACAAAGTTGTGTCATGAAATTGTTATTTGGAAGAGGAATCAAAAGTTTTGGGTCTAATCTTAGTTATGTCACTTATAAGTTAAGAGACATGAGATTCAGTTGTATCATCTGTAAAAGGGAAACAAAATACTACCTGCCCACTTAGAAAGATTTCTTGTGAAGATTATATCAGATGAGATAATGTGTGGTTCAGTTCTTTGAAAACTGCAAAGTCCAGTACAAATGTGAGGACTATATTTACGCCAGGATAAAGACACTTAATTATGGTAACCCAGACTTCAGAATCTGTTCCAAAATACTTTTGAGTAACTGGCCATACTATGGTAGGATTGGTACTTTAGAGTTATTTTCTCTAATTATTAGTGGTTTGGAGCTTTTTTTTTTTTGATATCACTATTGATAGCTTGAATTTCTTTGTCTGAAACTGCCTATTCATATCTTTTAATCACTTATCATTTGGGAGTTCAATCTTATCTAATGAGCTTGTGCATTTTCTGGTATGACATTGTAATCCAATCTGTGTAACTTCTCCAGTTTCAGCTTAATAATTGCTTGGATAAATGACTTTACTCTCTAATCAGTAGCTGTGATGCTCTTTTGTGTAACTAACTTTTATTTGGAAAGCACCAAGCTGGTGAATGTAAGCTTAGTATATGCTTCAGCCCTTTAAGAGATCATGATTGGGGAAGATGAGGTTTTTACCTAAAATAGCACGTCTCTAAGCCAGCAATATTTAGGACAGACATAATTCTAACCTACCCCTCTGTCAAAGAAGAACAGACCAGCCAGACTCATAGCCCTTTTTTCTACTCTCCTCAAGAAATAGTTTCCCCTGCGAAGAATTGGGAAAGATTCCAGAGATAGCCTCTTCTCAAGCTTCCTGTCCACATGTTTAGACATCGTGTGTGTGTGTGTGTGTGTGTGTGTGTGTGTGTAGTGTATATATGTATGTATGTATATATCTATATGCATACACATATATACATACACATATACACACATATATTATATATACATACATGTTATAAATATTTTATCTAATATAATGCCATAATTATTTGATATTCCTGATCACATATCTGGTAGATAAGAGCCACAAGGAAAAGATGGAATCTAGAAACATATCTGGTACTAAAAACTATAATGAGCTTAAAATGTAGGCAGGATGCATAGAATACACAAATCATGAGCAAATAATCAAGGGTTGAGTGTGATTTCATATGAAAATCAAAGTGTAAAACATCCCTATGAGAGTTGAGAGATCTCTTAACTTATTTTGATTAAGAAAATTAATTATCTCCTTTTTTAGTCTCACTATTGACATTTTGGTCACATTAAGTAAGAAATCATAGGTTCTGGATCAAGGACCAAAACAATGACAACTTGAAAATGTTGACCAAATAAAAGTAGTTATTTTTACTTCATTTCTATTTTGAGTTCTTTTTGAATGTGTGACATGATTAATATGATTTTATTTATAGTTGCTTCAGATTTATCTTTTCTGTCAGAACAGACATGTTTTTTTTAATAAAACCTTAAATGCCAGGACAAATATATTTTTGGCTCACTTATACAATGTGATTAGTCTTTTAAGTGGTTCGTCTATGATTGGAGTTTTCTAGGGTACAGCTGGATCTTTTTCTGATCTAGATGGTGTAATACTGGGAGATGGAAAGACAGAGAAAGAGAGAGAAAGGGAGAGAGAGAGAAAGAGAGAGAGAGAGACAGAGAGAGACAGAGAGAGAGAGAGGGAGAGAGAGAGAGAGAGAGAATCTGAGTTGTTCAAATCCTGACTCAGACACTTACTTGCTCTGTTAACCATGGGCAAATCATTTAACCCCCCTTAATCTCAGTTTCCTTACATTATAAATGAGGGAATTGGGCTTGATAGTCTCTTTTTCACTATTTTCTACCTTGATAATCTCTATTTTCACTTCCTGTCTATTTTTTTTGAGAAAGTAGGCATTGCTTGCTTTCCTATTGTGAATCAAAATCAAAATATTTAGAGCAGAAGGAAAAAAATACTAATAGTTTAAACTATCCATTAGTAAAAGGGACATTCTGTGAGGTATTGAGTTTTCCTCACTAGAGAGAGCTAGTAGAGGGCAGAATTAATACATTTTGGAAAAGTTGATGGGTTCTTATTGAGATAGGATTTGAATAGATTGCCCCTGACAATATTTCTGTGTGTCCCTGAGTTACAATACTTTATATGCTTTTCAAAATATTAGCTCATATGATTTCTTGCTGCAGCATCTAATTTAAATATACATTTTAGGACTCATTTAAAGTTCAATCATTACACTTTTCTTGGCCTTAGTTTCTTCAGTTATGATATCAGGTAGATGTATTCTGGTATCTTTGAGGGCCCCTTCCAGGTTTAGCATTCAATAATTCTATAGCTAGATGACTCAACACTTTCCCAACAGAACATGTCTTTCCTTTTTCGGTCATCATTTCAAATTAGTTCAGCTTTCCCTTCCAACCCATGTTGGTGGCACAAAGTTATTTACAATGAGGTCATGAGCTCATGTCTTTTCCTAATAGACAAATGTTCACATTTAGAAAACTGGAAAAATCGGCATTGTCACTACCACCCGGTGTGTTGGACCCAAGGGAGAATAAAACTTGAAAATAAACAACCCAAGTTGGAGTTTTCCATTCCATCAAAATCAAAGCAGATTGCCTGAGAAATCCAGAGAAGCCTTCTCCATCACCACATTACTGCCCATGGCCGACCTCTGATATGAACAAAGGACTTCATTTTTAAAGATGCCAACTGAATGGTTTTCACTACTGACAAATTAAGTTTGAATACATTAGAACATGTAAATGAAATAACACCAATATTAACCCCCCCCCCAAAAAATGAGGTAAGTGTAGGTCATTAGAGCAAGAATTATTACCCATTTTAAAAATTGCTAGTTTCTTTTTCTCTGGCAGGAAAACAGTGAGCCATTTTAGCAACTTGGCAAAGGCAAGTGTATCTTAGCACAGTTTCAAGATAGAAACTACTTGTCATGTAAAAAGCATAGGCAAGGCAGTTAGCAGGATAGAATATGGTAGCAGGATATTTGATTTTGCAAACATTTATAAAAAGTAGAGAAGGACTGAGTTCTGTACTTGATCACATCAGTTAACAATTACAATTAAAATAGAAAAGAAAGGATTATTTTGGTCTTGTTTCAATATTTACTGTTTCAGTACTTTCATCATTTCACCAATTTGATGACATCATCTAGTATCATACATTTAAAGCTAGAAGGGACCTGGAATATAGAGAAATCTAGCTCCCTCAATTTACAGAGGAAGAGACCAAGGCTCAAAGTAATGTAATTATTTGTTCTAGATCACACAATTAGCAAAGAGCAGAGTCTGGATTTGAAACCATATCTTCTTGATTCTGAACTGAGTGCTGTTTCCATCATACCACATTCTTTCTTTTTCCTTATTTTGTTAGCATTCTTGAACCCAATACATTGCATCCAAGCACACACACACACACACACACGCACACACACACACACATCTTACTCAAATAATTTGCAAGGTATAAGAAAATTTCTTTTCTTACAAACATTTCAAAGTATGTAATATCATTTAAGAGATAAATAGTTGATAGGTCACTTTGCTAGAAGCTGGAAATCCAATTTGCTTCTTTGGTCTGTCCACATACAACTAGGTAAGTACACTTTACTCACCTGGTTTGCAAATCCATCATCATCAACCATCTTTAACTGTTTTATAACTAAAAGTGGTCATCACATCAAGTACACTTGGTTTTCATGACAGAGAATTAACATTTTTAGAATCAGCTGTTGGGCAAGTGTTCGTTCTTTCTCTTTTCCCCTTGAGACCAAGATATGCAGCTAGCACCTCTGTAGATATTTGACAGAACTGCTCAAGTGCATGGAGTAAGTATGAAAAATAGAGAAGGAGGAAGAGGAAGAAAGGTAGAGAGATTGGGTTATTGGGTTGAATCAGGAGATATGGATGTGAATTTCAGCTTTACCACTTCCAGGTATGTGAACCTGAACAAGTCACTTAAACTCACTAAGTCTCAATTTCCTCATCTGTAAAAAAAAAAAAAAGAAGCTAATTTCACTGCATTTCTTACAGAGCTGTTGTGAGTATGAAAAACAGTAATGGATATAATAGCTTTTTTTTTAACTCATAGGACAATAGGATTTACCTTTGGAAGGATTGTAAAGTGATAAAGAAGTACTTAGTTCTATATATAAGAAATTGCATCACTTATTACTGCAATCAATGCACTCTCAAAAGACTGTTAAGGTAGCTTCATTTTTTAGATACTAAATTAATAATTATGCTGCTTTAGGCAGCCATTACACTAGTCAAATTGGATTTAGGCTGGCCAGATTTCAGTCTGGCAGATTCTTGGCCTGTAATATACACCATCCTGGATAAAATTAACACAGCACAACATCTTGGCAATAAAGAAACATAAGGATAATCAACTGTATATTTCTCAAGTAAATTGCATTCCATGAAATCAATGGAGAACTTTTCCTTTCCTGTTACTTTCTTTAAGGAGATGTAGTAAGATTTATACTCAGAAAATGGGGGAAAAGATAACATTTAATAGCATCCTATGAAGTATTGTTTAATTTTCTTTCATTAATAAAAACCAAGAAGGTCAAGAGGGATACTCGTTCTTCATTTGGTTCCTTGGGATTTGATAGAAAGAAAAAGAACCATCAGACAGTCATTGCTGGTCTGACTACAGTCTAATATCCTATTTGCCTTTTAAACACGTGTTCAACATTAAAATTGGCCCCTTTCTTTGTCCCAAATGAATGTAGAAGATCAAAATTCTGATACGCTAAAGTATTCATTGATATTTGGTAACTCAAGGTGAACATTATGGTTTCTTGTACTACATACATGATTTCCAAAATAGCTTCGTCTATCAGCTTTTGAGATAGTCAAGATTAACCAAGTTAAAGCTGAGGTCTTGCAAGGATCTATTGTGCCTGACAAATATTTTGTGCATGTTGATCCACATGCTGCCCTTGCTAAGAGAGAAAGCTGAGTTAGCAGTACTTCAGGAATCAGGAAATAAAGACACCTGGTTACAATTTTCCACCATTTTTTTTGGCTAGACTAGGCTGCTTGTCTTGTGATCTTTTATTGCTCTTGAATTCCCTCATTAACTCTTTCAAACATGCTGTTGTATTCCATTTTTCAGAGTCCAGGAAAATAGAGCTTGCCCGAGATTATCACTGATTTACAAGGATGGTATTTATTATGGGACCAGATGCTATATTCTGCCCTGGATCCTCTCCTTACCACTAGTAGTCATTCAAGTGAATTTTAAATATGTCTGTCACTTTCCATCTCACCTTATATGCAATATAGCTCTCTGTTATTTCTTAAGGATGAAAGAGAAACATTTATAGTCAAGCTCTTGTTTACCAAAAATCCCTTAATGCCTTAACTTGACTAACAGCATGTTCATTACTGGAGGAAAGACCACTTCATCTATATATAATTGTTCCAGAAGGTTAACCAGAAAATTTAGGTGCATTAAACTTCACCTACCATGATGTATTTCAAAGTTGTTTTCCAAACCTACTATGCAAAGAACACCAGAGGAATTAAATGTGCCCACTTGCACATATTTCTATACTTATGTGCAATATCATGAGAAACTAAGTTTTCTGATCTTTAAATCTATATATTCTCTACACTGTTCACCAAGAGGTAAATATGATAATTGTCATTGCCATCATTAACTTCGTGAATATATGCATGCTCATACAGGACTGGTGGCCTCATATATTAGCAGTAGCAGCAAAAAGAATTTATTAAACACCTACTATGTGCCAGGCATTGTGCTAAATATTGGGGCATAAGGAAAGGAAAACACATGTTCTTTGCTCTTTAAAGAGGTAGAATTCTGATAGGAAAGACAAAAATAAGCATAATTATGTAGATGCAGGGTATACAAATTGCCAATGGGAGGTGAACTAAGATGGGAGGAAGGCATTAGGAGTGCAGGGATTGTGTAGGGAGGAGCCAGGATAGAATTATTAGGGTATATACACATACCTATATAACATGTATATAATAAATCTGTATTCACATACATGTATACATGCAAACATATATATGTTGATATATTATATAATATACATTTATATTGGTTCAAAACACACATACATACAGAAGTATATTCAAACAAATTATCTATTGCCCTCAAGTATTAAAAACAATTGAAATATACAATTGTATTAAGATTTTTCACATTCATGGGCTGGTGAAAAAGTGTCTTTTTTTTTTAATTCTGATTTTTAAATCCAGATTCCATTTTTTAAATGAAATTCTCTGAAATTTTAAATTCTCCACTTGGCTGAGAAAGTGGATTAGGATTTCTCTAATGTTTAGTATTCCTGGCTCTGCCAAAATGAAAAATGATCGGTAAGAAAGAAAAATAGTTCTCTAGTAAACATCATATAATTTGTGAGAATAAAGAAATCATTCCATAAGTAAATTGGGTGTTGATGGTTTACCAATACCAGTACTAGGTGTAATTTCTTTCCTTTCCTTTCTTTTTTTTTTTTGCTGATTCCTTTTAAATTTGTACATGTCTATCAAAAATCCAATAAATCCTATTCCTTTTCCAGTAGATCCATCCTTTGTAACAAGTATGTATAGTTATGTAAATCAACAATTTTTCTGAAAGTATATCTTTCATTCCACTTCTGTACTCTACCATCTCTGTTCTATTAGGTGGGTGCCATTTTTTTTTCTCCATTTGTGCTCTGAAGTGTTTATTGGTAATTTAAGTCATCATAATTTTTAAATTGTTACAAAGTTCTGTTCTGTTCATTTTCATCATGGTGGCTGGCATGTAATTTTTCTCTTGGTTCTACTTATTTAATCCTGCACCAGTTCATGCATATATTCTCAACTTTCCCTGAATTTTTTATAGCATACATTTTTCACTGTGTAATATTCTATTATAATTATATAGTACCATTTCCTTAATTATTCATCAATCTGTGGGCTATCATTTTCCTCTCATTTTTAGCTAACAGTCCAATATTTGTCTCATTACCAGAGTTTGATAGAGCACCTCTTGTTTACAGATGAGCAAGAATATAGAATACAGCAGTTATTTGTTCCTTAAATGTTTGGTAGAATCCGATTTTAAGTCCATCTGGCCCAGATTGATTTTTTTTTTCCTTTAGAAATACACATTGATTATCCAGTTTCTCTTTCTGATTGAATTATTTAAATGCTTTATTTCTGATTCTTTTAATCCAGTTATCTTGTTTTTTCTAGATAATCATTCATTTCACTTAATTTTCAGTTTTGTTTTTATTTAAAGGGAGTATGGTACTTCTAACAATTATCTTTATTTCCTCTCAGTTATAGAGTTCTTTCTTACAGTTATGATTTTGTTATTTTGATTTTTCCCTTTCTTTTTGTCAAATTAACTTTTCCATTTTGACTATGTTTTTAAAAAGCTATTTTATTTATCAAATCAATATACTCCTATTTTATGATTTTCAGAATTTCTATTTTGTGCTTATTCATGGAATTTAACCTTATTGATTTTCTAGGTCTTCGTTTAAGTTGTATTCTCAATCAGTTTAGTTTTTTTTTCTTACTTTTGTTGAAGAAAATATTTGAAGATACAAACTTTCTCTGAAAAAAATTATCTTTTAAAAAAATTTTATTACATATTTTTTTTTGTTTCTATGGTTTGCTCTTTGACTTAAGAATTACCTTGTCTAGTTTTGATTTAAGAAGGGATTCTTTTTCAAAAATGCCCACTACTTATTATAATTTGCATTGTTTGAGTGCCTGAAAAGGGCATGTCCCATATTTCTGGCTTTCAGCATTTGTTCATGGATTTCTTATGTCCAAGAAGATGTTTATTATTTACAAAAGTGCCATAGATAGCTGAGGAATATGAATACTCCTTAAATTGCCATTAGGTAGTCAAAAGTATCTATAATATCTATTTTTTCATATAATTCTAAACATCCTAAACTTCTTTTATGTTTATTTTTCTGATAGATTGTATAATTTTGAAAGTGAATTTCAGCATATATATTTTTACTTTTGGTATTAGTACCTGTAAGAATAATGTATGTATTGAAATGAATGGTCCAAAAGTAATTAAAAAGTTCATTGAGATAGAGAAAATGTACTTAAGAAAAAGTCAAGTGAACTAGAGAAAGAAATAGTCCAACAATAATTTTTATAGTACTTCATAGTGCCTGTTTCAAAACTCTGCCAACTATTCTAGTACATTTGGGAGAAAGCTTATCCCATTCACATGTTTGATTTTGTTTTTCCCACTATTGCATTCTATTTTGTTTCCTTTTTTGACTCCCTACTCTATCCTTACAAGGAACTAAATCTTGGGGGGAAATGGAATAAAATCTGCATTAGTTATCTATAACTAAGATCATGTTATTCCAATCCTCTAACCTCTACCTCTTCAGCCAATGTAGACTCAAATGATTAGGTCTTGCCCCTTCTCTCTTTTTTCCTTTTATTACTCCTTTCATAACCAGCCTTCTGTGGTTAAAGGATTTTGTTTTCTTTATGACTATTTTCTCCCCAATTCTACTCTCTCGTTGAAACCCCCTTTCCTCTTCCTGTCTCCACCCAACACCTTATTAGCTTTATTTTTGTTTTTTGTTTTACATGACTTCCCTTTGCCCTTCACTTTCTTAGTTCACCCCCAAAGTGGAATGGGCTTTTTCTGTTACTATGTGGTCTCCTTGCTCATGTGTTATGTGAAATCAGTAAGGAGAAATTGGATGAACACTTGTTAATTATGTTGTAGAAGAATTTTTTTTTTCCAATTCTAGCTTGGACAATGAGGCCCCTTCCAGATCTGAAATCATGTCATTTGAGAGATGGTTTTGGCAAAAACATTTTGGAAACTGCAATATGGGAGAAAATATAAGCAAGTAATTTGGGAAAGGAAGGATTGACAGGAATTTATGTAAATGAAGTTGCCACTATCAGAATAGAAGAAAGAATATTTTATAAGGGGAGAAATCCTGATGTTATTTTCCTAAATTAAATCCAATATATGTACGTGTACATATATATATATATATATATATATATATATATTTTTATTCATTGATCTTAGAATGTGGTAGTAGTTAGCCTTAAAATGTGGGAATAAGAAAATGGTCAAACAGTGCAATGATGATAGATGTATTCCATAAACTTTAAGGTAAAATTTAGGCTAACATTATTGAGCTCGCATTCTGCCTGTCATATTTGCCTGGTGGCTTGTGTAATAACAGAAATTGCACTTGGGTTCGATATTGGTGATATGAGAAGAAAGCAGAAAATGCTGGTTAAAAAGTGTTGATTGAGTAGAATTGAAATGAAGGTTTTGAAATTAGTTTTGAAGAAATTTATTTGGGAACTTTATGAGTGTTGTTTCTGGTTCAAAGTTAACAATAAGAGTTAGTTGAATGGGGAAAAAAAAATCGGTAAATATCGATTAACAAAAATTACTAAGGAATTACATTAAATATAAAATACAGGTATCCAAATATTTTAATTATAAAATGAAA
>CM053580.1:365121131-365150590 GCA_028627135.1 Pseudochirops cupreus
AAAAAGTGACTTCTTTGGTAAGTAATGGATAGGTACTGAATCAATAAATTCATTTGTCCAGGTAACTAAATTCCAGATTAGGAAACTCCATCCACCAATGTGGGTTGACACTTTCTGAAAAACTTGCAGTCCTGTAGAGTTGTGTAGGGCATTTAGATGTTGAATAATGCCACATAGTCAGTATGGTTTCAGAGGAGGAACTTTAATTCAGTTCTTTCTTGTTCCATGGTAAACTCTCTATTTGCAAGTCCATGCTTCCTTTCTTTTTCTCCACATTTTAAACAAATACTTTCCAATTAAAAGTTTTCTCTATCAAGTGACTTGTCCTCTCTTGGCTCATTATTCTTAATTAATGATATTTTTTTTACAAAACGTATCATCCTTTCCCCCATATTTGGTGAATCATCAGTGAGTGAGAGCTTCTTGTATTCTAAAGGACCCAATAATAATTAAAAGATAAGATGGAATCTCGGGGTAACATGGCAGTATATATATAATTTTGCACCTGTATATGTAATTTTCTTGTAATGAAAGACACTGCTTTTTTTTTTCTACTCAAAGACATTCTCTAGGTATTCAGGCTCATGAGGCAATAGAGCTCAGGTTTAGGAAGCAATTACTTCAAATATTATTTAAAATACTTAAATGATCATCATATCTGGAAAGATAAATCATTTTGAATATGTTATAAGGATTATTTTAATTCTATAGTTTCATTGCCTCTTCTCTCCCCTGGACTTTAAAGAAAAAGCTCAGCTGTTTCCCTAATGACATACCAGGGAAGAAAGCTCAGAATTCCAGATTGTCTGACATAGACCAAACATGATTACCTAAGTTAAGTGGAACTTCAGATTGTTGAAGTAAAGGGATTCAAAATCAACATCAAGAGTGATATATGAAGTAAGAATTACAAACTATGGAACTTTTTGCAGGGATCTTGAAAATCACTTGGCCCAAAAGATATCCCAAGGGACTGAAAGGCCATTGGTTCGTGTTACCTCATCTAGCTGAAAAGAAGCCTAACACTACAATGGGTAATTCACTCCCACAGTTATTCTGAGGAAAATGACAAAAATGAACTGGAGGATTATTTAAGGAACTCCGTGAAAGGTGCCAGCTCCCTCCACTCTTTTTGGTGAATAAGTAATTCTTCCTTGGTACTTTGTTGGGATGTTTTATTGTTTTTCTCCTTTACTAGACTGGAAAAATAAAAGTAAAATTAGAATTGACTGCAATAAAATATTAGTTTAATTTGTTCATATATTCCACTACAACCATCTTCCAGTGCCTCATTCTGGCAGGTTGGTGACCCAAGGACTGTGCCAATTAAGCACATGTTCTTAAAAGGCTTACAAACTGGACAGGCTTTGAGTATGGATTTAGTGATTCTTGTCAGCCAAGGAATATCCTAGCCAAATTCAGAGAATGTCATACTTGAAAGGCTTCCCACAAGAGATATTCATATGCATATGCATATGTATATATGTATATATATGTGTATATATATATATATATATTTGTATATGTATATGAATGAACTTTACAACTACTGCAAGCCCTTTCAAGTGTACGCAGGATTTCACTATCTTTTACTTGTAAAGTTTTTTATTGGCAGGTAAATAAAATTAAACTCTTAGAGAGTCTGCACTTGGACAAATGTTGATTATCAAAGAAAGGATCACTCTCAGGAGGTCAATTGTGGGGGAAAAGATTTTTCTCTTAAATTAATAATCAATTATTGAATTAGGACCAAGATGTTTTCAGAAACCTGTAAGTGGTTCAGTCTCTAAAGGATATTGTTGATGGAAGAGATTTCCCAGATCCTTGGGAAATATGCCTTTTTGTCCTGGGTAGGAGATCCTACAAGAAAACCTTACAAAGAATTCAATCTAAGGTGAATTCCATCCCATTGTGTTCTACTGAGGCTTGGGTAGGGTAGATCCTTAGTCTATATTGCTCCAGGCTGGGGGTGGGCTCTGACAGAGTGTGAAAAAAGTAATTTCCCCCCACAATTCATCAGAATGGGTCCATCTCTCATTATAATATTCATTTTTTTATTATTAACCAATCACACTAGATTGCCACCTTCAGGAACACCCACTCTTCCAAGGGCACACAAGTTCCATGAGGAGACTTTGGCATTCAAGCGTGACATTGACCCCTTTTATTAATTATCTGTTAGCATGATTAATAAAATGATTAATTACTCATAACGATGTCTCTTGAACTTTTTACATATCACAAAAGATATGAGAAGAAGCACTATTTCATTTTTGAATATTTTTTCTTACATAAATTTCATATATTAGAATAAAGTCGTAAATATAATTTCTCTCAGAAAATGTTAAACTGATCCTAACTAAGGAAGATAAGAAAGAGTTAAGTTCTTTCAAGTATATCTTGTATTCTGTAAAGAAAAATTGATAGTGAAAAATAAGCACTCAATTGCTCAGGGGCAACTAGGTGGCACAGAGGACAGAGTGCTAGACAGGAAGTAAAGAAGACCTGAGTTCAAATTTGATCTCAGACACTTATTACCTGTGTAATCATGGGCAAGTCAATTAACCTCTGTTTGCCTCAATTTTCTCAACTATAAAATGGGGATAATAATGCCACCTGTCTCACAGGATTATTCTGAGGTACAAATAAGATAATAATTGTAGAGCACTTGTCACAGAGCCTGACACATAGTGAGAAGCAACTTGGTGGCTCAGTGGATAGAGCTCTGGGCCTGGTATCAGGAAGATCTGAATTCAAATTCAGCCTCAGACACTTATTAACTGTGTGATGATGGGCAAGTCACTGAACCTCTGTTTGTCTAAATCCACTGGAGAAGAAAATGGCACACCACTTCAGTAGCTTTGTCAAGAAAACCCCATGGGCAACTTTGATGTGCTATGATCCATGGGATCCTGAAGACTAGGATGTGTCTGAATGACTGACTAACAACAACTGGCACATAGTTAGCTCTACATAAATGTTAGCTATTATTATTATGGTTATTATTTCAATTTAATTCAACAGATATGTTAAACGCCTGCTATTTATAAGGCACTGAAGAATTTAACAAATATTTAAGCACCTACTTTGTAAAAGGCACCAAACAGTGATACAAATATGAAATATGACGTAAGCCTTGTTTTCAAGGAGCTTACAATTTGATTGGGATGGGAGAAGATAAGATATGAATATGATGATGTATGTACAAATAATGCTCAAACAATGTAAAATTTAAAAAGCGTAGATGATATCCTTTGATATATTTCAGGATGTAGAAATCATATTTTTGGAAGGGGTCAGAAGGAGTTTTATGGAGAACTTTGAATCTGCATTGTATCTTGAAGGAAGGAGGAATCTTTCAGAGAAAGAGGGAGAAAAGAGAAAAAAGGAAAAAAAAGAGAAAAAACACACATTCTGTGTGTTAACAAAGGCCTAGATAAGGCCTAGAGGGAACACAGTAAGCTTGGAGATAGTGAGTACTGCAGTTTTTGAAAGAGTTTGGTATAAAATGAAGCACAACATCTAGAATATCATCTTGTAAGGAGCTTTGAATGTCAGGATAAGCAGCTTGCATGTTATTCAGTAGATAAAGGAGAGGCATATCACAAATTAAACATATCAGTAGTGTTGTTTGGATTCTCAAATATCTACTTTTATACAACATTAATAGGGATAACGTCCTTCCCTAAGGAGATGCTCACCTTGCCCTATTTTGCCTTGGTCATATTATATTTACATCATTACCTTCAATTCTACATGCCATCATTTAAGCAGGATATCTGTATCAGCAATGCAGCATTCACAATGCCTACAGTAACTATAAGTATACTGATATGGTTATTAATCACAAAATGTAACAGGCTCTCTACATAAGAAATATAGCTAGAGCATTCATTTAAATACTAGAAAACTGAGTCCCAAAACCAGAAAGTCAAAGCCAACACAGTAGTTATGAAGTTAACACATGTAGTTAAAATAGTAAACACCAACATTCTCAAGCCTTCAAACAGGACAGGCTATCTCAGGAAAAGATCCTCCTCTCCTCACTCATGCAACTGCTCAGCATCCAGGCAGCTTGCTCCTAGCAGCTCTGGCCTCCCGGCAGTTCCCGTCCCTGGCAGTCCTCAGCAGGAATCCTTAGCAGAGATTCTGGCCTGCTCAAAGAAAAAGGAGTTTGTGCCACAACCACAGCCGCTGCCTCTGCTGCTGCTTCCAGTCAGCACCGCACGGAGACCAGCTTGGCTCTGGCGTTCTCTTGCTCCACCCCTTCCTGCTACATCAGCAAGTTCAAAGGGCATGGAAGATCTTCAAATCTCAGTATCGTTACAATATCAAATAGCTGAAGAAGATGATCATATTCAAGGTACTGGAAGTCATCCTATCTCAGTATCAGTTGAAAGAACTGTAGTAGTTTAGCCCAGAAAAGAGAAGACTTTGGGGGGTGTTATAATTGCCTTGAAGTATTTAAAAGATTTTTCCATGGAAAATATTCTTGTTTTACTTGACATTAGAGGATACAATTGGGAACAATAACTAGAAGTTGAAGAGTGGTAGATTTCACATAATACACACACATATGCACACACACATGTACAAACAGATGTGCACACATAAACACACCACTTTCCTTTTTCTATCACTAGAATTGGTTCTGATGTGGAATGTCAACTTTTAGAATTTCATTATTCCTGTTCACAATATCTTTTTGCCACCCAGCACCTCAATCTGATATCCCAGATGCTGTGTAGAATAATTTTTAATCACTTTCCCATAGATATCACAACACCAAAAATTTTGCCTACTTCATAATATTGCCTAGAGCCAATCTTGTTTAACTTCAACTGTATAGCAGAATATTAGAAGGGTTCCATTGTATTTTCTTTCACAACATGACTAATATGGAAATATATTTTGTGTGACTGCAGAAGTATAAACTATAACAAACTGCATGCCTTTTAAATGGGGGGGGAGGGAGGGAAGAAAAGAATAGAAATTCAAAAAAATTTTTAAAAGAGTGATGGACTCAACAATAACACTACTTAGTCTGTTTCTGAAGATGATTGGGGAAAAAGGAAAAGAACCTATATGTTCTAAAATGTTTGTGGCAGTTCTCTTTGTAGTGACAAAGAACTGGAAGTTTCAGGGATGCCCATCAATTGGGGAATGGCTGAACAAATTGTGGTTTATGAATGTGGTGGAATACTACTGTGCTATAAGAAATGATGAACTCAGTGATTTTAGAAAAAACATGAAAATATGTGCACAAAATAATGAAGAGAAAAATGAGCAGAACTAAGAGAATGTTGAATACAGAAACAGCAATATTGTTTTAAGAACAACTTTGAGTAAATAAGTTATTTTGACTAACATATATATACCCAATTTAACTATAAAGGGCGTATGAAGAAAGATGCTATCTGCATCCAGAGAAAGAACTGTTAAAAATAGAATTATGCATAGAATAATTGTATGTGTGTGTCTAGGTGTATCTATTTGTGTCTACTGGTAGACATCTTTAGGGTGGGGGATGGGGTGAGGGAAGAAGAAATGAAATTTACATTATAATTTTGCTGTATATTTGAAAGGAATAGCAAGTTTTGCATAGAAGATTTGCAGTTCCACGTGCATTCAACTTTTTATTTATTTATTTTTTTAAAGAAAAGGATGGCGGGAATTGTTTTTACATGTAACTGGGGGAAATTAAAATATTAAAAAGTTTAAAAAGAAAGTTTCCAAAGTATAACAGACTGTTTTAGGAGGTAATGACTTTCATTTTACTACATAGGGAGATAATGAAATAATGGATGATAACTTGTAGGTAATGTTACAGAAGGGATTTTTGTGTTGGATCAGATGAATTTTGAAGTCCTTTCTTAAGTGAGAGATTCTTTGATTTCATATACTATGATTGTATACTTTTCCATTGCCTAGAACAAAGAAGAAACTTAGTGTAAGTCTATTGAATGACTGAAAGTCTGTATCTTACTCTATCTCATCGAATTGTTTCTTTCAAATTCTCATACTTGTCGGCCTCTGTAAAACATTTGACACACCTGATCAACCTCTCCTCTTAGACATTATTTCCTCTTTGGGTTTTCATGATGCAGTTCTCTTCTGTTGTCTTCCTATCCGCCTGACCACTTTTCCAAAACGTTTGTTCATTTAATATTC
Organism: Pseudochirops cupreus; assembly: GCA_028627135.1. Taxonomy (NCBI): domain Eukaryota; kingdom Metazoa; phylum Chordata; class Mammalia; order Diprotodontia; family Pseudocheiridae; genus Pseudochirops; species Pseudochirops cupreus. Next base: position 365,127,303 of record CM053580.1, read on the forward strand.
ATGTAACACTCAATAAGGGTTGTATTACCCAAGTCACTATCCAATCCCATTTCCATTTTTTCTCCATAATCTTATTCATCAGACTGTATGGGTTCATTTATGATCACTATGCATATAACTCCTAGATCTGTGTGACAGAGGTAATTGGTCAATAAGGTGTCAGTTTTGAGATCATGTTCAGGGTGGTTAGCCAGCTTCCCTGTCACTTGGAGAAACTGTTTCTGGAAGAACATAATAGTAGGTGATGGAGAGGCCCCACCACTTATCAGAGCACGCACAGGTATCCTGTGACTTTTGCATCTGCATATGATATAATGAAAAGATATTTTAATTCGTTGATGAACCAAACTGATGTCTCTCTTTCCTTGCAGCATTTGAAGAAAGGACTAATGTAAGCCCCTGAGTGGGGAGAGAGAGGAAGGTGCCAGTAATCTACTTTCCCCACCATATCTAACACAAAGCAATGTAATATATACTCAATTACTGACTCTAATAAGCCTCCATTTTCATGGCAACCTGGATCATCAGAAATTCCCCTATGAAGTCAGAATATTTTTCTTTTTTTCTCTTTTTTTTAAAATTTATTTTTAGTTTTCAACATTCATTTCCCAAAGATTTTAAGTTACAGATTTTCTTCTCATCTCTCCCCTACCTTCCACCCCAGGATGCTAAGCATATTGAATACTGCTATACCCAATCTTCCCTCTCTCTTATCCCTCCCCACCTCCACCCCCTTACTTTCTTGTATGGCAAGATAGATTTCTATACCCCATTGCTATATAACTTATTTCCCAGTAGCATGTAAAAAATAATTTTTTTAACATTTGTTTTTAAAACTTTGAGTTCCAAATTCTCTCCCCTCTCCCCTCCTCACCCACCTCCACTGAAAAGACAAGCAATTCAATACAGATTAGACATGTATAGTAATGTAAAGCATTTCCATAGTAGTCATATTGTGAAAGATTAACTATATTTACCTTGATCCTATACCACCCCCCTTTTTCCCCTATTTTCTCCTTTGATCCTGTCCCTTTTCAAAAGTATTTGCTTCTAGCTACTCTTTTCTGCAATTATGCCCTCCTTTCTATCATCCCCTCCCCCCCCGCTTAACTCCTTCCCTTCTACTTTCTGGTAGGGTAAGATACACAATTTGAGTGTGTATGTTACTCCCTCCTGTAATGCCATGCATGAGCAGCTTTCCAGAAGAATGCTACTGTGAACAGCTTTTAAGGTTCTGATTACACAGTAGTGAACATTCTATTAATTCCATAACAAATCAAAGCAAAACATTCACAGAAAATTAAGGTACAGCATTCACAATATTACACCTTATCACAGAAAAGCACAATATAGTATTCACAACAGCTTATCATCAAAATGGCCACACAGTTTCCACCATAGTGGCCACAAAGTTTTGAACAAAGAACAATCATCTGATATCCCTAAGGAGGTTTGCCTCCTTACTCAGTCATTCAGTCATCTCAAAGTACAATAGCCAAAGTCTTCCACCCATGGGGCAACTAAATTAACTGAATTAGTCACTCATTTAGCAATCAGTTACTAAATGTCATTAATCACTAAGTAAAATCATTAGAAAATACACAAACCCTCCACCCTTTGGTCACTAGTAAACCACAATATCATCACAGCATTCAATACCCAAGGATAGGTCTTTTTTTCAGCTTGACCCAAGGCAAGTTCTCAGCAATCTCTGTTCCTGGGGAGACAAAGCTTAACAAAGCCACAACATACATTGCCAGTGTCCTCATCAATTCACTCTCTGCCTGCAAAACAGTCTCAGCACCCCTGAAAACATCAGCAAGACACTCTTTCAGGATTTCTCTAAATGTACAACAAGAAAATCCTTCTTCAGGGCTTCTGAGCCAACAGCAAGGTTCCAGGGCCTCTGCAACAACAGCACTGTCCTTCACCAGCAGATGAAGCTGGCAAAACAACATCAAAACAGACAGACAGAACACCAGCAGCACAGCCATGCCTCCTCATTCCTCCAGAAGTTCAGCTGGCCCTAGGACCCAGAAGAAATCTTGACTGACTCCCAGAATCAAAATCACTCTTCTCCCAGGTTTTCCAAACCAAAATTGTTTTCTCCAGCCTGGGGGATTGGGGGGGAGAGGTTCCTCTTCAGCCTTCATAGCAGCAGCAACTTCAGCCTCCATGATTCTGGTCTAAAGAAAATCCTGACTCAGTTCTTAGTCCACCAGTAGTAGCCCAGCCTCCAGATGCTGCTGAGAGAAACTCTCTCTCTCTCCCCAACAGAACAGATTCTGCCACCAGATTCTGGTCTCAAGGAATTCTGACTGTGCCTCTCTGGGGCTTTTCTTATATACACACAGCATTGGATTCCTCTTTCAGCCAATCCCTTCCTGGTATGTCAGCAACAGGAGACAGGAGTTCATACCTTCTGTTTCTTTCACAGAGGTTTGATTAGTTACTAAGGGCTAAGTACCTACTTACTTGCCAATACAAAAAGGGGTCTTCAAATTCAAATTAATTACCATTACACCTCCTTAAGCCAAATCCAATGTGAATAAGGATGACTCATTCCCTTTCACCTTCCTGCTCTTCCCCTCCATTGTAACAACCTTCTCCTGACTTTTTTTTAAATAATCCATCCCATTCTATCTCTCCCCCTCTCCTTCTCCTAATATATTCCTATCTCACCTCTTAATTTTATTTTTTATATCATTGCTTGACATTCAACTCACCTTGTGTCCTGTGTCTATGTCTATATGTACACATATAGACATATAGACACATACATACACCTATACATACATAGATATGTATGCATATGTGTGTATACACACACACACACACACACACACATAATCCCTTCAACTATCCTTATACTGAGAAAAGTCTCATGAGTTGCAAATATCATCTTTCCACGTATGAATGTAAATAGTTCAACTTTAGTAAGTTCCTTATCATTTCTCTTTCCTGTTTATCTTGTCATGCTTCTCTTGCTTCTTAGATTTTAGAGTCAAATTTTCTGTTCAGCTCTTTTTTTCATTGAGTGCTTGCACGTCCTCTATTTCATTGAATGTCCATGTTTTCCCCTGAAAATACTCAGTTTTGCTGGGTAGGTGATTCTTGGCTTTAATCCTAGCTCCCTTGACCTCTGGAATATCATAATCCAAGTCCTTTGATCCCTTAATGTAGAAGCTGCTACTCACCTGACCACTTTTCCAGCACCTTTGCTCATTTCTCATCCATGTATTAGATTGTGTTTCCACAATACTCAAATTGTTTCTTCCTGACTGACTGTAATATTTTCTCCTTGACCTGGGAACTTGAGAACTTGGCTATAATATTCCAAGGAGTTTCTTTTACAGATCTTTTTCAAGATGCAATTAGTGAATTCTTTCAATTTCTATTTTGCCCTCTAGTTCTAGAATATCAGGGCAATTTCCCTTGATAATTTCTTGAAAGATGATTTCTAGGCTCTATTTTTTTATCATAGCTTTCAGGTAGTCCAATAATTTTAAAATTATCTTGCCTAGATCTATTTTTCAAGTCAGTGGTTTTTCCAATGAGATATTTTACATTGCCTTCTATTTTTGCATTCGTTTGGATTTGTATATAGTACCTTGATTTCTCATAAAGTCATTAGTTTTCTTTAGATTCAATCTAATTTTGAATGAATTACTTTTTCAGTGAGTTTTTGAAATTTCTTTTTTATCTGGCAAATTTGGCTTTTTAAGGCATTTTTCTTCTCTTTGCCTTTTTGGACCTCTTCTGCCAATTGAGTTAGTGTATTTTATAAGGTGTTATTTTCTTCAGTCAGGCTGTTGACTTGCTTTCATGATTTTCTTGCATCATTCTCATTTTGCTTCCCAACTTTTCCTCTACTTCTCTTATTTGCTTTTCAAAATCCTTCTTGTACTCTTCAATTGCCTGCAACCAGTTCATTTTTTTCTTGGAGGCTTTTGATGAAGAAGTTTTGACTTTGTTGTCTTCTTCTGATTCTATGTTTTTATCCTCTTTGTCTCCCCCCTCAAAAAAAAAGATTCTATAGTCTGATTGTGCTTCCTCTGTTTGCTCATTTTGCCAGCCAATTACTTGACTTTTAAGCTCTTTGCCATGGTAGAACTCTGCTTCAAGAGTGGAGAGTGCTGTGTCTCAAATTTCTGGGGTTTTGCGTAGCTGTTGTCAGAGTTGTTGTCAAAGCTATGAGGAGGATGCCCTCTCTGCAGCCACCACACAGTCTGCCACACTAGCACTCCTTCTCCCAGGACTGACATCTAAGACTTTGATGCAGATCCAAGAAGCACAAAACAAGAGTAATTATCCTCTGAATAGTTGCTTGACCACCCTATGTTCTGTAGACCATGAGCTCAGAAGGCAGCCTGGGGACAGTAATTGCAGCCACCACCACTTCTGACACCCTGTGGTCAAGGACTGGACCACACTCTTCTCTCACTCAGTTCCAAGAGACTTTCCTACTGACCTTTTACTTTTTTTATGGTGTCAATGGGTTTAGAAGACTGGAAACCACCACAGCTGCCAGTGATTCACTCTCCTGAACTGTGCTCTGGCTGTTCTCTCCCATGGGTCAGGGCCGCCCTAGTTCTGGGCCAGCATGGCTCATGTGGGACTGTTCTCCACTCCCAGCTTGGTGCTATAGACCCTTCCTGTTGGGCTGCCAGGCTACCTTCAGTGGGAGAATTGTTTCTCTCTGTCACTTTGTGGGTTTTGTAGCTCTAAAATTTGTATAGAGCAGTGATTCTCAACCTTCCTAATGCCATGACCCTTTAATACAGTTCCTCATGTTGTGGTGACCCCTAACCATAAAATTATTTTCATTGCTACTTCATAACTGTAATTTTGCTACTGTCATGAATCTATCTGATATGCAGGATGTATTTTCATTGTTACAAATTGAACATAACCCACAGGTTGAGAGCCACTGGTATAGAGTCATGTTTTACAGGTATTGGAGATGGTTGGAGCTGGAGCTCAAGCAAGTTCCTGCTTTTACTCTGCCATCTTGGCTCTGCCCCCTCAGAATATTTTTCTAATGCCATTACCTTGTAAAACTATTCCCCCCCGCCCCAGTCTCAATCACCAGTTTCACTTCATATTGCTTACATCATTGATTGACCCAGTAATTAGTGTCCAACTATTAATTTAATCAGTTACTAGCTTATTAATATAATCCATAAGCATTTAGATTTTACAAAAGAATATTCATTGATATTGTGAGGAAAGAAATAAAAATGTATCCCCCAACCTGGTGGTATACTTTCTTATCTATATTTCAGTCCCCAAGCAGGGTGACCTCAAACTTGAATCAGCAAAATATTTGTACTATCAATTTGAATTGTGAATAAATTGAGTCAATGGATGAAGTCCCTCCCTGGCTTTCAGGAAAAAATGCGTTGGCTGCTGGGTGAGTGACTGAACTACATCATAAAGGATGCTCCTCTACTATGGTGTCCATAGCAATACCTTCCAGGACCTCCAATTCTTGGACTTTTGGCACATCAGTCTTTTTCCTTCACTTAAGAGCAGATAGAATGAAACAAAACATGGACAGAAAAATAAACAAGAACATCATATATTCACGGCTTCATATGCTCAGGTAGAGCAAAGAGCCATGGGCACAGCTTCTCTCTCGTTATCTGGAAGGGTGTAGTGGTCCTCATTTTGTTTACAACCAGGAAAAATAGATCACTTTTGATTTTTAGTGATATTGTGTGCAGGCCCAGCTCAGCGTTTAATTAAAAGTCTTTTCATAACTCAGTAAGTGGACAGGAAACTATCTCAGAGCTTCTGTACAATCTCTAAATCAGGGTCAGGGTTTCTTCTTTCAACATCAGTGTGAACTTTGAGAAGAAGTTTCCCCAAGTATCCATGTGGCTCAATGAAGGGTAAATCTTCTATGCACACTCCTAAGACTGGGACTCATTAGCTAGAACTTTTCTCTCTCTCTCTTTCTGTCTCAGTCACTGTTTCTCTGTCTTTGTCTCTGTCTCTGTCTGTCTGTCTCCCTGTCTCTGTCTCTCCCTCTCTCTGTCTCTGTCTCTCTGTCTCTGTCTCTGTCTCTGTCTCTCTCTCTTTATATATATATATATGTGTATATATGTGTGTGTGTGTGTGTGTTCATATACATGTAAACACTTTATACACATACATCCATGTACATAGCCCTCACCTCTCTCCTGAATACTAGTCCCACATCACCAATTACTTATTGAAAATTACAATAAATATCTCAAAAGCAACATGTTCAAAAGAGAATTCATTAGTTTCTGACCCAAATCAAATCCTGCTCTGAACTTTGTATGTATTTTAAAGGCCACCATTATCCTTTTATTCACCCATGTGTGCAACTTCATTGTTATCCTTGACTCCTTGCTCTCACTCCACATGGTTAATCAGTTTCTAAAACTTCTTACTTCTATTTCATGACATCTCTTGTGTATGTCTCTCCCTATGCATTCCCACAACATATCCTAGGTAGGGCCTGGCCACTTCTCACAAGGACTATTGCAATAGTCTCCTAATTTATACCCTTACCTAAGAACTCTCCCTAGTCTCACCCAACCTCCACAGAACCACAACTAGAATTTTCCTGAAGTGTACTTCTGTAGTGGCAACCAGGAGGGCTGCTAGCACAAGTTCTTAGATCTGCTTTACTAGGAATTATAGCTGTTTAAGGGGTCAGTATTCCTTTTTAATTACATTCACTAGTTTAGGAGAAAAGTCAGCACCCTGAACTTCAGAGAAAATACAAGCAGAGAAATAAAGACCAACAGACAGGCCTCTGACTGCCTTCTCTAAATCACCTATACACTTTACATGCATCCCTGGAAGAAGATAGCCTTTATATCTGAGCAGTTGGGGAGCTCTGAACATAGGGTCACTCAGAATCTTCACCAAGGAATCACAAGATCCTTTTCATAAGCAAGCCCCTAAAGCAAAATACTAACTCATGAGTATATATACAGTTTTCAGAGCCAGAAGGCATCACAACCCTCTTGACTTGGTAACTAATTAGAAATTCACAGAAAGTATGAAAACCTTCCTAAAAGCAAGCCTCCCCTAAGCAAGCTTCCTTTAATGGGCTCTATCTGAGGCCTATTAATGGGTGGGAAAGATCTTATATCCCATTAACATTACAACTTCTGACCACATCATTCACCTATTCAAAAAAGTGCAGTGACTTCCTATTAATTCTTGGATCAGAAATAAGCTTCTTGGGGCAGCTAGGTGGCACAGTGAATAGAGCACCAACCTTGGAGTCAGGAGGACCTGAGTTTAAATCTAGCCTCGGACATTTGACACACTTACTAGTTGTATAACCTTGGGCAATTCACTTAACCCCAATTTCCTTGCCTTCCCCTTCCAAAAAAAAAAGAAACAAACAAACCTTTTTTTGTAATTTAAAGTTGTTTACAACCTGGTGCCTCCCTATAGTACCTTTCCTGTCTTCCTCATCTTACTGGTTTATCTTCACGTAATGTTCTATTGCCTGACTTTTATACTGGCTGTACCCCATGCCTTGAATGCATAATCCTTTCTCATCTATGCTTTCTGGAAGCCTTCATTTCCACAGAGACTCAACTCAAGTACTACTTTCTACACGAAGTCTTTCTTGATCTCCCAGTTGAAGTATACCTTTCCAAAATTAGCTGGTACTCATTTTGCATATATTATATACATATTGCTTCCAAAATTAAACCATATGCTTCTTGAGGGCTGGGACTCTTTTGGATTTGTGTTCTCAACTATTAGCACACTACTTGGCACATAATATTTGTTAACTACTTGTTGATTGATTTCATGGAAAAACATAAATACAAGGTCCTTTGGGGAAGATAATTTTAGATGATTAGAGTAAGTTAGCAGTGATATTTGTTCTACAAACTCTGTAGTAAAAAGAGAAATGGCCCCTTAATTCCCTGACAGAATCTATAGTAGAAAATGTATTCAAAAATATTTAAGAGCCTAAATAAAGTAGCACAATAAGGTATGAATCCTTGAAAAACATAATCTAAGATGTCTGTGCCCTCATTCTCAATGTAGCAGGACTACATTTGTTGAAAACTCTGGAAGATACCATTGTTTCTGAAGTTAAATTTAGTAGCACATGAGGTGAAATGTACTGTGTAATTTATGTAGGTAGAGCAAACATTGTTACTGGCTTTGAGAAAACAGAGAGGACTTCATTTTCAATTGGAAAATAAAACCAAGCAAAATGGAATAGGCGATTATGAAAAAAACCTGGTGTTCTCTACAATTGGCCTGTATTTCTGCTTACTCATTTAAATCATTATATTTACAGAACAATTAAAGCAAGAGAAAAATGGTGTCATCCTCACAATATAACTCTTGGATCCTCCTTGATCCTTTCCTTCCAGGTATGAATTCAAGAGATGCATTTCTTGCCATTTTTAACTAGCATTTAGGATCAATCTGTTCCAACAAATATATATCTATTATATATATATATATATATATATATATATATATAATAGATAGATAGATATAGATATATACATATATCTGTATGTACACACATATACATCTGTATATGTATTCATTTTTATATTCATAAACAGAGAGACACATACACAGAGATAAAGACAGAGAGAGAGAGACAGAGAGAGAGAGAGAGAGAGAGAGAGAGAGAGAGAGAGAGAGAGAGAAAGAGAGAGAGCTCACCTTCTGAACATATGCCAAAGAGTAACAATTATTGCTTAGTTACAAGGACTAAAGAAAAGGCTTTTTTCCCTCTTGCTTATACTACTGTATCATTATTTGGAATAACCTAAAGTTTTAAAAGAAGGCATAAGCTTTTTCGAGCTCTTGCTCTTGCTGAAAAATTCCCTATGAAGTACTTTTTAATAAAGGGCAAATAATCTAAGACAAAATCATATGAGAAAAATTTATGGGAACCAGGGATCATCAATGTGGAGAAACAAACATAAATGGAAGAACGCCAGCTGTCTTCAGACATTTGAAGGTCCACACTGGAGAAAAGAATAAGTACTCTTATTCTGTTTGTTTGTTTTTTTTAATAGAAAGGAAATTTAGAACCAGTGGGCAGATGTCAAAAGGAGGCACATTTTGGCTTAATACAAGAAACATTTTTTTTTAAGTAAGTGTACTGGGTCATAAAATAGTTTGCATCACAGAAACTGAAAAGGAGAGCTAAGTAACCATTTATCATGGATGATCTATTTTTTAAAATTATATGTATTTATTTTAATATTTAAAAAAAATTTTGAGTTCCAAATTCTTTCCTCTTCTACCCCTCCTCTAGCCACTGATATGGCTAGTAATATGTTGATTATACATGTGAAGACATGCAAATTTATTTCCATATTAGCCAAGTTGCAAAAAAATACAAAACAATAAAAAGCAAGAAACATTAAGTGGAAAAAAACACGCTTCAGTCTTCACTCAGAATTCATCAGTTCTTCCTCTAAAGGCAGATAGCATTTTTTACCATGGCTCATTTGGAAATGCCTCTATCAGAGTAGCTGTTTTTTTTAACTGTTGACCATCATTACAATGCCGCTGTTCCTATGGACTATGTTCTGAATCTTCTCGGTTTACTTTGTGTCGTTTTATATAAGTCTTCCAAGGTTTTTCTGAAACCAGAGCACTCATCATTTCTTATATAATACAATAGTTTTCCATCACAAGCAAATATCAGAACTTGTTCAGTCATTCTCCATGGTGGGCATCACCTTATTTATTTTGTCTTTACATATATAGCAATCAAAGTATTACTATATATAGAGAAAAATGTTTTAAAAAAAGAAACTTCATCTAGAGAAACAAGAGATCAAGAATTTCAAGAGAATTCATTTTTTTAAGTGAAAAAGAAGGTAGACTATCAGTACCAATTGTCGATTTATATATAAAGTAGTAATTATTGAAAAAAGTGGCATGGGGTAAGAAATACAGTGGTCAATCAGTGTAGCAGATTATGAACAAAATACACAAAAGCAAATATGCATAGTAGCCTAGTTCTTGATATTCCCCCAAATTCCATGTATGAGAGCAATATATATACATGCATATGTACCTAAATAGTCATAGTTAGAATACATATATGTATAGATAACATAAATATATACACATGTTCATTTATATACTTATTTATATTAATATCTATATGCATATATTTGTAGTATAAATATGTATATTTCAATGTATACACACATTTGTGTGGCTATGTATATGTATGTGTATTCATATATCTACATGTGTGTATTGTGTATTCATATATATATATATACACACACACACACACACACACACACACACACCCACAATACACAAAAATGTAAATATACTTTGTACATTGGTAGGATGGTAGGAAGAATGGGATCAGTTTATGGGAGGAAGCTCAAAGAGTCACCGTGGCAGTGGGATGTAGTTGCTCATATGTAACCACATTTTCTCTTCTTTAAGATGCAAAGGTGTTTTCTTCTGCTTTTTGCCTGCAAGGGTGGCCATCTGTATTTACTGCCTCTGTCTATTTGTACAGTATTTTGGCATCTCTTTCATGAACATAAGACACCCTAAGTTTTACAAAATAGATAGTACTTTAAATAAATATAACCAAAAAAAATCTTCTTCCAAGAAGCAGCTTCCATTTATACTGACTGATAATCCATGTGCAGTCAGTCTAGCCATATTGAATTTCAGGTGATATGATCCAGAAACATGTTCATCCTGAACAGATAGATTTGTTCTGGCCTGATTATTCCTTCAGGCCCCATGGAACCTCCCTGTCATCCTTGACTTTTGTTGTAACATTATACATTACATGTTATTTCCATAGTCACTGTAAATAAGGTTATTTAGGACAAGATAAATTTATAGCAAGAGAGCTGCTTTTCTCTGTGAATTTAGACTTCCAAGTTTTATCTTTTGTTCACTAAAACTTGGTGTTAAAAAAGCACCAGAACCTACATATACATATACATATACATACACACATATACATACACATACATATACCTACGTGTGTAAATATATAGATATATTTCAGGACCAAAGTAGGAATTTGTTTTTCTTGACTGAATATTTATAATTTTTTTCCTTCTTCATTGGGAATAGATGAATGGGGGGGGGGGTCATTGAAAGTAGAAGAGAATGTAGACCTGAGTAAAAAATAAAATTGAATTCAATTTTTAATAAAAACTGTTGGTAAAATATTTTTATACTTCAAAACTTGACAGATCAAAGGTGATGTTCATTAGAAACTTTCCTTTTTGATGAATTTAATTCAATTTATATATAAGGCAGAATACATCTATTATAAAAAATCTCGTATATTTGAGAATGGGTCATATATTGGTTGGCACCAGTTCCCAGACCAATAAGATTCATAGCCAGTAAAAAGAGTTTGACTTAATTATCCACATAGGAAAAAAGCAAGTGGATAAAGAATACCTACATCTTGGATGGCCACTGAAAATGAGTAAAGTAGTGGATATGACACAGAATTCAAGAGGATGAGGTGAGAAGATTATGTTATATTTGGGAAATTTCAGCTTTTTTTAGATGAACCTAATAGTATCCCTGAAACAAAGCTCATCTTTTTAGTGCCAGTGTTTTCCCACAGGTATTATATGACTGTGTGTTATAAGATGCTGTAGTTTCCAAAGAAATGAAATTGAGAGTCACCTAAGAAATAATGGTAAGGGCCATAGTGACAACACATTACAAAGAAGGAATTTTGCAGGGTAAGTTGTATAAAAAGCACCATCAAAGGAACATATGCCCAAAAACAAAAAATAAGACAGGCTGGTCACATGGCAAGAGTAAAGGATAACCAATGGTTAATCTATGTCCTCCATTGGCATCCTCATGCTAACAAGAGAAACTAAAGGAGGTCTTCTGCATTTTGAATTTATTCCCTATGGAAAATTCCTGGGAAGATATGGGTAAGAATAGCCCATTCTAGGCAGGTATGGATGAGTTCTCCTCTCTGTCTTTGAAGAGCATATGCCCATTAAGTAAATGCATTAGAGTGCTTCTGCATGCTCAAGGCACTACAATACTAATCGTGTAAATACAAGGGTGAAAATCAGACAAGGCTTTCTTACAGGGGAAGTTATAGCTTACCTTGGATTATAAAACATTTTAGAGTATAATCTCCAAAATCTATTGACCATGCCATGTATATCCTCCATCATTTCATTGTGGTATTTTTAGTTTCAGATAATCACTATATTTCATTCTAGTGATCATGCTACAGACTTTTATAACCAAAGTCATATTGTTTATCTTATATAAAAACAATATAGATCAATTCAGGTGTCAAAAATTATTTAATTATTTAGAGTACTGAAATTATTTTTACAATGTTAGCATAATATTAACAGCGATCCTATGGTGAAAGGATCTAATTGAATGAGAAAAATAATGACTGCTATTGTAGTTCCAGTAATATGAAGTGAGAAACTGTAAGGGTATCATTCAGTATCTGGGTCAGGGATGTTAGTCAGGGCCCCACCTAGTTCAAACTTAGGGTGACTTGAATAAAAGCCAGAGGCCAGGATCCAGCCACTGCACAAGCTGCCTTTATTATTGGCCTAGTTATATGAGTTCTGGGCAGACTCCCATTCTCTGTGGCTGTCCAAGCAACCAATCACACCCATTCAATGTGGCCTGGTGGACTAAGGAAATCACTGGAAATCGGGTACTTCTGGGTGCTAATCCTGACCCTGCAACTGGTTCATGCTGTGTCCTGCCTCTCTTAGTGTGTTTCTTCAGCAGGAAAGTGAGGATAATAATACTGAACTATTTCTTTAGAGTATTATGTGGATACACTATTAATAACAGCTTTAAGAAGACAAGGTAGCATTTACATGAAATGCTGGATTAGGAAACTTCTTAGTGCTGCAAAGTAAAGGCATACCTTAATTTTTAAGTAAACCCAGTATACAAAAGACCAAATATCTAAAATAGTTAAATTAAGGTATTACTTTTCACTTTACGGAAGAAGCATTCATTTAAAAAAAAAGAGAGAGCACAAATTAAGCCCTGTAATGTAGTAAAAAAAAAAAAGTGTTGGATTAAGTCAGGAGACCCAGATTTTAGTGGAAATCCTGCCACTAACTAGCTCAGTGACCTCAGGTATTCCTTTTGAATCTTATTTTCTTCTTATGCATAAGGAGGCAGACCTAACTGATCTGCAAGATTTCTTAGCATTCAATGACTTCAAACTTCCTTTAGATAGTCATAGCCTCATACATAATTTACATGTACTAGGTACTCAATAATGATTGTTTAATGAAACAAATACTATAATTCAAATATGTATATGTGGAATTTTCTATTATTTTTTTGTGAAAGGAAGACAGGCTAGAGTATTGTAGTAGACCTAGACTACAAAGGCCAAAGTTTGAATTATGACTAACTCTATATCTTATTCTTAATCTCCTTTAGTCTCTGTTTCCTCATCTGTAAACTAGGGCAATAATATTTGTACTAAACTAACCCACAGAGCTCTTGTGAAAAAGTTGCTTTATAAATCTTAAAGGAGTATATAAAATGCAATCTATGAACAATGGGCTGCATCAACTTAAAATTTAAGAAGTGAATCAGAGGACATTTAATGCAAACTCCTCCTCTAACCTCTTTTTTATGTAAACAATATTTTATTTTTTCCAATTACATATAAACATAGTTTCCAACATTCATTTTTTATAAGATTTTGTGTTCCAAATTTTTCTCCCTCCCTTCCCCCCTCTCCAAGATAGGGAGCAATCTGATACATGTGCAATCATGTTAAACATATTTCTATTTTAGTCATGTTGTGAAAGAAGAAACAGAACAAAAGAAAAAAACACACAAAAAAGGAAATTAAAATAGCATAATTCAATCTACATTCAGACTCCATCTTTCTCTGAATGTGGAAAGCATTTTCTATCATGAGTCTTCTGGAAATCTCTTGAGTCATTGTATTGCTGAAAACAGATAAGTCTATCATAGTTAATGATTGCACAATGTTGCTAATGCTGTATACAGTGTTGTGGTTCAGCTCACTTCACTCAGCATCATTTCAGATAAGCCTTCCCAGATTTTTCTGACATCCACCTGCTCTTCATTTCTTATAGCAAGCACAATAGTATTCCATTACATTCACATACTACACCTTTCTAACCTCATTTTATAAGCAAAGAAACTGATACGCAAAAGAAATTAATTGACCTGTTCAGCATCACATAGGTCATTACTGGAAGAGTTGGAGCTTGTAGCTAGCTATTACAACACCCAGTGTAGTATACACAGAATCCACTACATCATGTTATCTTTTTTTCTTCTCAGTGGTATCCCCATAATTAATGGGGATAAAAGAAAACAAATCCCAAATGAAAGATTAAATTTCTATTTATTTGGATTCCCACTTTGTTTTCATGGAGGAAAAATTATAAACACTTTTTTAAAAAAAACTTTTAAATATATTGGTAGAGTGTCTCCTCAGCTGCCTTTACTGTTTTGTTTTGTTTTTTGTCCAAACCTCACCCTCTTACATGGGGCCCTGTCAATGCTGTCTTGGGCCCTCTTCTATTCTCTTTCTACACTCTCTCACTTGGTAACTTCATAAACTTCCATGAGCTTTATCATCATGTCTATGCAGAAAACTCTCAAATCTATACATCTAATCCTAGCATTTCTCTGGAACTCCAATCCTTCATTATCACTACTAATTTGGTATTTTGAAATGAACAAGGTTTACTGCAGATGTCTCAAACTGAGATTGTCTCCAATTCATCCTGTTCATATCTTGTTTGTTTCTGTCTGTCTGAATATTGCTCCCCTGCAATGATACTGTAAGTTCTCTAAGTAGTGATTGTTTATTGCTTTTTTTATAATTCAACACCCGATTATTGTCCATATTTAGTCTACCACGTCTCTGTCAGAGTGTTTATAACATCCTCCCCTCCCTCCCCTTCCCCACTTCTTGGAACTGTGTCTGACATATAGTAGTGTTTAATAAATGTTTATTGATGAACAGACTGGCAAAAAATGAACCTGTTAAATTCCATCTATCCTACCTAGATTCTGAACTTCCTTGTCTCTGTCAAGTGCGAAGGACTTAACTGGCAAAAAAACAAAACTAATGAGCAGAATGGAAGCAGGCACCTTTAACAAGAACTGAGTGAAAGGGAAGTCTACTCTGTCCTCCAATCTCATTGAAAAGACAGAATCACCTCATTTAGAAGAGTTAAGTCTGGTGCTTGTGACTCTGCCTCTGTAGCAGCAAGCACCCTACCATACACAAGATGCCTGCTAGCACGGGTTCTTTGATCTGCTTTTCTAAAGGATAACAACTCAAAAAGGGTTAACAATCTTACTTTATTCAAATGTATATAACTGTTACCTAGTTCAGGGGAAAAAGTCAGCACTCTGAACTTCAGAAAATACAAACGAGTTACAAGCAGACAAAAAATACAGACAGAGAAAATAACACAATTCAATAGACCAATAGATAGGGATTCTAGCTGTCTGACCATCACATACCTTCAGAGTTAGTTAGTAGAGAAAGAAGCACCAACATCTGGTTTTCAAAGCTAGGGGGTTCACTGGCTACCCAGAGTCTCATCTGGCCAAATCAAACAACTCTTCCTATGAGTGAGCCCTAAGGCAAAATCTCACCTCAGGGAGTATATATAGCCATCTTTGGGGTCAGAAGACAACACAAGCTTTGTGACCTACTGCCTAATTACAAAGTAACAAAAGGTGGGCCGTGCTGAAAAACAAACCTTCCCTAAGCAAGCTTCTCTTGTTGTGCTCCAAGTGAGGCCCATTAGGGCAAGGAAGATCTTCAAATTCCCTAATCATTACAGCCTCCCAGCCCAGCCCACTCCCATCCACCCAGGAGATAGAACAGAGAACTTTTCTTAATGCCACATGTGCTCCTGAGAGTAGAGCTTGTTTCATTATCTGTATTTGTACGTGCAGAACCTAGTACAGCGTCTGGCACATAGCTAACTGATTTTATTGAAATGGAACATCCTGGAAGTTTTTGTTTTTTTTTTAATCAAGAACAGAAAGTATTTCAGCGATGATTTTTATATATCATACCGTCTACTAACCATGGAAATCTGGTAGGAAATGGTGCAGGGCTAAGATGGTGGCAGTAATGGTAGAGATAATGAGGGTGGGGGCAGACTTAGGGTGGTGAAAACATAGTAGTGGTCAATGAAGTTAGGCCTACATTTATATGACCTTTCAAGGATTACAAAATACTCTTTCTCTCTCTCCACACACACACACACACACACACACACACACAGATAAAATCTTGTTTGGTACACTCACACACACACATACACACACACATACGTATGTATGTATGTGTATAAATCTATATTTATCTGTCTATTTATCTATTTATCTCTATCTCTTTGTGTGTGTGTGTGTGTGTGTATATACACACACACTCTGTGACCAAGATAACATCATTAGTAGTATCTTTATTTTACAGAATTGAAAACCAAGACCAAAAATCTTTTACTCATGACCTATCCAAAGCCACACAGTTACTAATTCCAAGAAAGCCTGGAACTGACAGGGTTTTAGAAATTATAAACTGCTTTCTGCCTTCCTAAATTGTATTTAACTAGTTGGATGAAATGGTCTACATAAGTTTGAATTTTTATGACCTGGAATCCAGTTTCTATCATGAGGTGGGTTTTCCACTTGTCTGCAAATAACTCTGTACCCCACCCCATTCCCCATTTGAGTCCTTTACTTATCCTTACAGTTTACATATTAAATAGAATAATTATATGAATTTGTGCATGAGTATTTTATTTATGTTTTTAGAACTGTATGCCTAAATTGTGGATTTACATCCTTCATCAGATCCCACAAGAAGACACTTGTGCATGGAGAACAGAAACCAACTAAATACAGAACTTGTGCACCCAAACTTATTTTTTTACTTTTATTAATTCATTTATTTTTAGTTTTCAACATTCACTTCCAGAACATTTTGAGCTCCAAATTTTCTCCCCATCTCTCCTCTCCCCCCAACCCTAAGACAGTGTGCATTCTGATTACCCCTACCCCTGAACTACCCTCCCTTTTATCCCCCTCATTTTCTTATGCCCCTCCCTTCTATTTTCCTGTAGGGCAAGATAAATCTCTGTACCCCATTGCATCTATATCTTATTTCCCAGTTGCATATAAAAACAGTTTTTAACATTTATTTTTAAAACTTTGACTCCCACATTCTCTCCCTTCCGCCCTCCCCACTCACCCTCATTGAGAAGGCAAGCAATTTGATATAGGTTATACATGTGTAGTCATGCACAACACCTATAACAATCATGTTGTGAAAGACTAACCATATTTCCCTCCTTTCTATACCACCCCACATTTATTCTATCCTCTCCTTTGACCCTGTCCTTCCTCGAAAGTGCTTGCTTCTGACTACCTCTTCCTCCCGTTTGCCCTCCTGTCTATCATTCTCTCCTCTCTTATCCCTTCCCCCTCTACTTTCCCATAGAATTAGATAGAATTTCATACACAATTGAGTATGAGTTATCCCTCCTTAAGCCAAATCCAATAGGAGTAAGGTTCTCTCATTCCCTCTTACCTCCCCACTCTTCCCCTCCACTGTAAAAGCTTTTTCTTCCCTCTTTTACGTGAAATGATTTACTCCCATTCTACCTCTCCCTTTCTCCTTCTCCTAGTACATTACTCTCTCACCCCTTAATTTTATTTTTTAGATATCATTCCTTCATATTCAACCTACTGTGGACTATATATTCCCCCCAACTACCCTAATAATGAGAAAGGTCTCATGAGTGACAAATATCATCATTCCATGTAGGAATGTAAACAGTTCCAACTTTAATAAGTCCCATTTGATTACTCTTTCCTGTTGACCTTCTCATGATTCTCATGAGTCTTATATTTGAAAGACAAATTTTCTATACTACTCTGGTCTTTTCCTCAAGAATGATTGAAAGTCCTCTATTTCATTGAATATTCATTTTTCCCCTGAGGATTATACTCAGTTTTGCTGGTTAGGTAATTCTTGGTTTTAATACTAGCTCTTTTGACCTCTGGAATATCATATTCCAAGTCTTCCAATTCCATAATGTAGAAGCTGCTAAATCTTGTTTTATCCTGATTGTATTTACACAATACTTAAATTGTTTCTTTCTGACTACTTGCAATATTTTCTCCTTGATATGGGAACACTGGAATTTGGCTGCAGTATTCCTAGGAATTTTTGATTTGAGATCTCTTTCAGGAAATGATTAGGAGATTCTTTGCATATCTCTTTTTTCCCTCTGGTTCTAGAATATCAGGGCAGTTTTCCATGATACTTTCTTGAAAGATGGTGTCTAATGCTCTTTTTTGTTTTTTTATCATGACTTTCAAGTAGTTCAATAATGTTCAAATTCTCTCTCTTGGGTCTATTTTCCAGGTCAGTTGTTTTTCCAATAAGATATTTCACATTGTCTTCTATTTTTTATTCTTTTGCTTTTGTTTTATGATTTCTTGAATTCTCATGAAGTCATTAGCTTCCACTTGCTCCATTCTAATTTTTTAGGAATTATTTTCTTCAGTGAGCTTTTGTACCTTCTTTTCCATTTGGCCAATTTAGCTTTTTTAAGGCATTCTTCTCTTCATTGGATTTTTTTGAACCTCTTTTGTCATTTGAGTTATTCTATTTTTTTAAGGTGTTATTTTCTTTGGTGTTTTTTGGGTCTTCTTTAGCAAGCTGCTGGCTCATTTTTCATCATTTTCTTGCATCACTGTCGTTTCTCTTCCCAATTTTTCCTTTACTTTCTCTTACTTGATTTTCAAAATCTTTTTGAGCTCTTCCATGGCCTATTACCAATTCATATTTTTATAGGAGGCTTTGAATGTAGAAACTTTGACTGTATTATCTTCTAGTTTTATGTTCTGATCTTCCTTGCCACCAAAGTATGATTCTGTAGTCTGATTTTTTTTCTGCTTTTTGCTTGTTTTTCCAGCCCATTACTTGGCTTTTTAGCTATTTGTTAAGTAGATCTCTGCTTTAGTGTGGAGGGTGTATTGTCCCAAGTTTCAGGGGTTTTCCGCAGCTATTTTCAGAGATATTCCTAGGGATCTGTAAATTTTCAGTCCTTTCAAGGTTGTATGATCAAAGGAGAGGCATTTACTCATCTCCTGGCTTGTTCTCTGGTCTGTGAGTAACCATGAAAACTTTTTTCTGCCCTGGAACTGTGAGAAGGATTCCCTTTTTACCTTCTCCACAAGCTCTGCCACACCAGTACTCACCCCAGGACCACCATCCAGACTGAAGGACAGGCAAAACAAGAGAATCCTGTCTTAGCATTAGCAAAGAAATCCCTGTAATCCCCCTGTTATCAGTTGCTGGATTCTCCCCATCATCTGTGGGCTGGAAGCTCCAGAAGCAGCCTCTGCTGCCACCACTGACTCCAACTCTGCTGCCCCGGGCCTGGGGTCCAAACCATGGTCCTCTCTCACCAAGGTCAGACAGACCTTTCCTACTGACCTTCTAAGATTTCTTTGCCATTTATGTCTTGAGAAATCTGGAAGCCACCACAGCTGCTAGTGATTCAAGCCCCTGAGGCCTGTTCTGCCTCATCTGTGCTAGGGCAGCTCATACTGGACTGCACTCTTCTCTCAGAAGAGAGAAGACATCTCTCTGGTGCAAGACATCTTTTCTGTCGACCTTCCATGCTGTCTTGTGCTTGAAATTTGTTTCACTTTCTTTTTGTGCTTTCTGCTGCTCTAGAATTTGTGTAGAGTAATGTTTTTTGGTTTTTTTTTGCTTTTTGGAAGGGTGGATGCAGGGCAATTGGGGTTAAGTGACTTGCCCAAGGTAACATGGCTAGTAAGTGTTAAGTGTCTGAGGAGAGATTTGAACTCAGGTCCTCCTGATTCCAGGGCCAGTGCCACCTAGTTGCCCCTAGAGTCATTTTTAACAGGTATTTGCAGGGGTATGGGGGAGAGCTCAAGTGAGGCCCTTCTTTTACTCCACCCTCTTGATTCTACCTTGCACCTGAATTTAAATGGGCAGCAGGATACTCCTGAAGGTCACTCCTTTCTCCTCAGAGGACTGATGCTACACTTGCTACAGAATTTGGACTCTGAAATACAGAGATAACAAGGTGCCTTACTGATCATTCAAAACTCAGAAGATCAACAGCCCCCGTCCTTTCATCTAGAAGGGAAACAACAAACATTAAGACAGGCATAGAACCCAGGTCTGTATTTGTGAGACCTCAAGGAAGTCTCAGGTTCAGTAAGAGCCATTATCTCTCATTAAACACTTTCAGCAAATGAGTTCAAAGATCAAGCAAGAGTTCAGCCAAAGGAAGACAATTCCCAAAGAGCATCTAATGCTTTTTTGAGGCTTATGGAGGCTTCCAGAAAATTTGCACATTGAGGTACTAATAACCAGGATGTATGAAGGAAAATGAAAGGAGATGAAAAGTGGTCTTAGTGTTTTGTTGTTCAGTTGAGCATGACTTTTCTTGACCTCTTTTTTTGGTGAGGAGGCATTTCTTGGCAAAGATACTGTAGTGAGTTGTCATTTCCTTCTCCCATGGATTAAGGAAAATAGAGATTAAGGGACTTGGCCAGGTTCACACAACTAGGCCAAATATGAAGTCAGGTCTTCCTGACTCCAGGTCCAGTGCTCTATTCACTGAGTCACTTAGCTGCCTATAGTCTTAGTGATTAGTGAGGATCCAATACATATGTAAGTGCTTTACAGAGTTTGAAGTGTTATAAACAACTTAACTAGTATTACTTGTGCACCAGTTATCGTGTTAGATGTGAGGGATAGAAAAATAGAAGTGAAACATTCCCTTTACTCAAAGAGAATTTAGTCTCCCTAACTCTCTAAAACCTTTTGTCCAGAGAAAAACCAAAGTTGTTTGCCTGAATGTTCATGTGTTTCTTTAATTATACTATTTTTCATATGAGTGCATGATCTCTTCTGTAAGTACTTCTTCCTTCAGGGTATATAACAAATCATTAATTCCTTTCCATCCTGTGTTTTTATTATTCATATGCTCTCACTGACTTTCAGTGGAGGAATTATATGCTATGGTGACCTTCCTAGGTGTTTTTTTTTTGATATTTCAGGGATCACAGGGTAAATTTGAGACTGTCCTTTCTCCCTCTACCTGACCAGATCATCTCTTTTTTTGGTCTTATATGCATTTCGTAATATCTATTATGTCAATTCTTTCACTGTCAACAGATTTTATTCTACTTATGCTCATTGTATATCTGTCTGTTGCCCTTTGGGTCATTCACAATTGTTATTCATCTGAGATTGGCATGTTCCACAATTGGCTATCTTACATCAGGAGAAAAGTGAAGTTAGGGTTCTTGAAAGTGCTCCACATTTTCCAAATGCTATCCAACTTCATTACTTCCCCTTATTCAGTCAATCGGTCCATCAACAAGCATTTATGAAGTGCTTACCATGTGCCACACACCATGACAAGTACTTGGGATACAAACTCTCTTATTCAACTGTATGCTTAGCCCATCTTCAGCATCTATCCATTGTGTATGGACCAATGGCCTAACTCAATAGACTGTCTATCCAATGCATGTCTTTATCTGGACAATAGTTGCTTGCCAAACTGAATTTGATTTAATTCTTTTTTAGTTTGTTTTTATTTTCTTCTGCTAAGCATGTCTCTTTTGAGGAAGACCTATATTGTTCCAGAGCTTGTTGCAACCAGAAAACAAAAGTATCTAAAGAAAATAACTATAAACAACACATTTTCCCATTTGGACTTGCTTATTACTAGTCTTTGTAGTAACTACTTGATGATGCATGTTAATAGACAGAAAAGAGTAGAGTGGCATTCCTTTTCTCCACTAAGATGGTAAAAGGAAAGGAGCTTACTTATGAGTAAAAGAAGATAAAAAACTACCTTTCTAATTGAAAGTTATCAGTGATGAAAGAGACAACTGAAAGATGAATAAGATATTTTTTTGAATAGCTAGACACTATCTTTATCCATTTCCTGAGCTTAAGGATCATTTTGCCTATGTATTACCTTCAATTTCAAGAAGAGAGAGTGAGAGAGAGAGAGAGAGAGAGAGAGAGAGAGAGAGAGAGAGAGAGAAAGAGAACTTTAATTACCTTGTGTTCATTTCCTGACCCTTTCCCCTTGTATTTTTAACTGCTAACACACTGAAACCATGGGCAGTGCTTCTGACATAATCCTCAGGTCCTTTGTTGGAAACTGCACATTTGGCAATTCTAACTGCTTATTCCATAAAGTTTTTAGAGACCATGAGAATATAGGTCTTTTGAATCTTAGCCCAGTGATCTGAATACCTTCCATAAGACCAGGATTCTCTGGTAGCAGGAATCTGGAGCCATCTGCATCCCTAACTCTCCCATCCCCCAGACTAAACATTCCAAAGGACTGCAAAGACAGATGTTTGCATACCTAATGATCAATGGTTGAGACTCTAAATTCTTTAGCCTCCTACTTTAAAAAATGGGGGAGGAAGGCACTCTTAAGCCTCCCTACATGAAGTTATGCCAACTTTCTCATTATGTGATAAGTTTGTACCCTTAGGCAGCGTTTCTTATTCATTTTAGGGAAGACAATTCTCTGGTTCTTCTAAAAGAAAAAAATTTAATATCATCCATGCCTCAGAAATTCCAATTCTTTTCTCATAGAGTTTCACTGTCAAGTGGAATATTCACTGCGAATGTTACCAAATATCAATATAGGCACTTTTTTTCTATGAATGCTGATAACATGTCGTGGTAGAAATAGGGCTGACTTTGAAGACAATGGGCATAGGTGGATATCTTGGTTCCTGCATGCTACTGACTGCCTTTGTAACTTTGATTATATCACTTAACCTCTCTAATTCTCAGTTTGCTAGTGTTAAGAAAGAGGGAGTTGGACTAGTTGACCTTTATGATCTCTCATAGCTCTAAAACTATGACTTTTTTTTTTTGCTTTTTGGAGGGCAATTGGGGTTAAGTGACTTGCCCAAATTCACATGGCTAGTAAATGTGTCAAGTGTCTAAGGCCGTATTTAAACTCAGGTCCTCCTCACTCCAGGGCCGGTGCTCTATTCACTGCACCACCTAGCTGCCCCTAAAACTATGATCTTAAGTGAACTCACTTTTCTTAAAATCTTCAAATGATCTCCAAAGCCTGAATTAATGAAAAGGGTATCTCATGGTATTAGTTTCTTTTTTTTTTTTATTTTTTTATTAATAATAAATTTAATTTATTAAATTTTTTTTGAGTTACATATTTTCTCCC
>CM053580.1:365151090-365225181 GCA_028627135.1 Pseudochirops cupreus
AAAAAAAAAGAAAGAAAGAAAAAATAATAATTCCAAATTACTTTCCAGAATGGTTCTATTAGTTCTCAACTTCACTAACAATGCATTGATGTGCCTGTCTTCCACAATATTTCCTGTATTTTGTCATCTTACTGATTTAGTGAGTGTGAAGTGATACCTCAGGGTTGTTTTCATTGGAATTTCTCTTTTTATTAATGATTTGGAGTGTTTTTCATCCAGACATTAATATTTTGCAATTCTTTCAGTTTTATTTCTGTCTGACTACTTATGTTTTAGGGAATAGTGTTTCATATTATATATTTATATAAATTATCAATATATCTCAGATGCCAAACCATTGTAGAGATATTAGATGCAAAAATTTTTCATAGGCAACTATTCCCTTTCTTAACCTAAATATTTTCATTTTTTCTGTAGTTGATTTTACTTCTAATCAAATTTTTCTACATTTATTTTTTGTAATTGCCTCTATCCTATTTTTTGGTTAGAAATTTACCCTGTGGTGGATGTAATATCCTAACCAGTTTTCCCCCATTCAAGTTAGGCTAATTTTCCCCTAAAAATTTTTGAAACTGTCCTTGAGGTTTTACTTGCTTGGCAGACTAAGGCTCAGGGGCTTACATAGTTTCCTGTTTGTCTGTACAAAACATCCAGGACAGAGGAGCTAAGGGTCCTATACGTGAACAAGACTGGGAAACTGTACTCAACTGGTTGAAAGTTTTATTCAAGATCAATATCCTTCCCTATATCAAAATCCTTTGCCTACTATAGCTGAGTAAGTCTTCTTCATTATTTGTTAGGTAGATTACATATGACTCATTTCATTCTCAGTTCATACCAAAACCACAAAGGGGGTAGACCTAAGTCAAGTCTACCATACCCATACATCTTACCCGTTGGATTGAAAGACATTTTTAATCTGCTTCTATCTTGATTTATTCATGATATGATATTTAATATTCAGGTCATGTATTCATTTTGCATTCATTGTAAAAAATGGTTTAAGATGTTAGACTAAACCTAACTTGGCAGATTACTCTTTAATTTTCCCAGTGCTTCTTATCAAATAGACTCAAGGATTACTAAGGTTTCTTCAAGCTCTAAATCTATTATTTTTTATATTCCCCTGATCAAGCCAGGCCAATACACCTAGGGAAAGAATCTGGCTCAGAAGCCAGGGAGACACTGATGACTTCTTTATCATTCAACAATATAGTTACTTAAATATGAAATATTTCACAAGAAACATATGCATTACAAATAAATAGCACATTATCTCCATTCAAACAAAATTTTATTGTTACTATGTATTATGTATGTTCAGATACAGAATGACATCATTTTAAGAGAACATAGATTTTAATTGTCAATCAAGTCAGCCAATGAGAATTTTTTTCTATTCGTTATTTTTTTAAAATTATATGTAATTAATTTTCCGATTACATGTAAAAACAAATTTTAACATTCAATTTTTAAATTTTGGATTTCAGATTCTCTCCCTTTCCTGACTATCCGTTAGACAGTAATCAATTTGATATGGGTTATGTGTAGACATACAATATATGTTCAGACATACAAAGCATATTTTTATATTAGTCATGTTGAGAAAGAGAACACAGACCCAAAACACTCCATTAGGAAAAAAAAAGTAAAAATAGTGTGCTTTGATCTGCATTCATCTACATCCATCTACATCTACAGTTCTTTCTCTGGAGGTGGATAGCATTTTTCATCAAGAGTCCTTCAGAATTGTCTTGGTTCTTTGTATTGATGAGAATAGCTAAATCATTGACAGTTGACCATCGTAAAATATTGCTATTGCCATGTACAATATCCTTCAGATTCTGCTTATTTCACTTTGCATCAATACATTTAAGTCTTTCCAGGTTCTTATGAAAGCATCCTACTCATCGATTCTTATAACACAATAGTACTACAGTGTAACATATACCACAATCTGTTTGTTCTTCCCCCAACTGATTGGTATACCCTCAGTTTCTAATTCTTTGCCACCTCAAAAATACTGCTATAAACATTTTTGAAAGTATAATTCCATTTCCTTTTTTAAGTCTCTTTAGGATACAGATGTAGTAGTAGTAGTAGTAGTAGTAGTAGTAGTAGTAGTAGTAGTAGTAGTAGTATTGCTGGGTCACAGGGTATGCACAGTTTAATAGACCTTTGGGCATAGTTTGAAGTTGCTCTCCAGAATGGTTCATCCATTCACAATTGCACTATTTTATTGGAGGGTTTTGCATAAAACCAGCTGCTAGTTTTTTATGTTAGTTTAATCATTTTCTTACTCTCAATTTTATTAATCTTTCCTTTGATTTTTCAGATTGCTTTAATTTGGTGCTTAATTAAGGATTTTTAATTTGTTCTCTTCCTAGAGTTTTTTTGGTTACATGTCAATTTATTGATTTGTTCTTTATTTTATTGATGTAAGCATTTAGAGATACAAATTTTATCCTGGGTATTGCTTTGGCTGCATCCTGTAAGTTTTAGTATGTTGTTTTTTTGTTGTCATTATCTTAAATGAAATTATTGACTGTTTCTGTGATTTATTCTTTGACCCACTCATTCTTTATGATTGTATTATTTAACTTTCAATTAATTTTTAATCTTTCTACAAGCCTATATTGAATGTAATTTTATTGTATTATTATGTGAAAATAATTTATTTAATAATTCTGTTTTTCTGAATTTGGTTTTGAGGTTTTTATGCCCAAATACATGGTCAACTTTTGTGAAGGTAACATGTATTATTGAGAAAAATGCATATTCCTTTCTATTCCCATTAATTTTTCTCCAGAGATCTGTCATATCTAACTTCTCTAAAATTCTATTCATCTCCTTAATATATTTTTTGTTTATTTTTAATTAGATTTTTCAAGCTCAGAGAGGATAAAGTTGAGGTCCCCCATTAGTAAAGTTTTTCCGTATATTTCCTCCTGCATTTCACTTTACTTTTCCTTCAAGAATTTGGGTTTTATACCTTTTGGTTCACATATGTTTAGTATTGATAATACTTCATTGTCTATTTTACCTGTGGTTTCCTTGCTTTCTTTTTTAATAATATCTATTTTTACTGTTGCTTTGTCAGAGATCATGACTGCCACCCCAATTGTTTTTCTTCAGCTGAAGCATAATAGATTCTACTCTAGCTCCTTATCTTTACTATGTGTATCTCTCAGCTTCAAGTATATTTCTTGTAAACAATATATTGTAGGATTCTGTGTTTTAATCCAATCTGGTGTCCACTTCCATTTTAGGGGTAAGTTCATTCCATTAAGATTCACAGTTATGATTACTGTGTATTTCCCTTTGATCTTCTTTTCACTTGTTTATCCTTCTCTCTCTCTCCTTTCACCCTTTTCCTCATTAAAAATGTTTTGCTTTTGACCACTGCCACCCCCAATCTGCCTTACTTTTTCTTAGTCCCCACCCCTTCTCCTGTCCTTCCCTCCTACTTCCCTGCAGACTAAGATAGACTTCTATACCTAACAGAATGTATATGTTATTCCCTCTTATAGTCAAGTCTAATGAGAGTAAATTTCAAGCATTTCCCACTCTCTTTCATCATCCCCTCCACTGTAAAAGCTTCTTTTTTTTGCATTTTTTTATGTGATATAGCTTACCCCATTCTATCTCTCACTTCCCCCTTATTACAGTTCATCCCTCTTTCTCAAACATTAATGTAGGCTTTTTCAGATATCATAATCAATTCAACCCATGTCTTCTGTCTATGTACATTCTTTCTAACTGCCTTAACAGTGATAAGGATCTTAGGAGTTATAAGTATCATCTCCCCAGATAGTAATATAAGCAGTTAAACCTTATTGAATCACTTACAATTTCTCTTTCTTGTCTATCATTTTTTTGCTTCTCTTAAATCTCATATTTAAAAATCTTATTTTCTGTTCAGCCCTGTTCTTTTCATCGAGTGTGCTTGAAATGTCTCCATTTAATTTAATATCCATTTTCCCCCAAGGATTATGCTCAGTTTTTCTGGATATGTGAGTATTGGTGGTAATACTAGCTGCTTTGCCCTCTAGAATATCATAATCTAAGCCTTCCATTACTTTAATGTAGAAGCTGCTAAATCCTGTCTTATCCTAATTTTAGTTCCATGATATTTGAGTTGTTTATGGCTGCTTGAAGTATTTTCTCCTTGACTTGTGAACTTTGGAATTTAGCTATAATATTCCTGGAAGTTTTCATTTTCTCTTTCAGGAGATGGTTGATGGATTCTTTGGATTTCTATACAATGTTAGAATATTGGGACAGTTTTCATTGATAATTTCTTGAAATACGATGTTAGGCTCTTTTTTAAAAAATCATGAATTCAGGAAATCTAATAATTCTCAAATTATCTCCCTTCAATCTTTTTTTAAGTCATTTTTTTCCTAATGAGATATTTCACATTTTCTTATTTCTTTTGAATTTGTTTAATTTTTTCCTGAGGTCTCATGGAGCCATTAACTTCCCTATATTACCCAATTCAAATTTTTAAGGAATTCTTTTCTTCAGGGTGCTTTTGTGGTTTCTTTTCCATTTGGCCAATCCTATTTTCTAAGGATTTGTTTTCATCAGTTCAGTGAATTTTTGTACATTTTTTTCATTTTTTTCTGTTTCCTTTACCAAGCTGTTGACTCTTTACTCTTTCTTTTGCATCACTTGTTACTTTTCCCAATTTTTCCTCTACCTGTATTATTTGATTTTTAAAATCATTTTGGAGCTTTTGCAGGAAATTTTTTTAACCTGACACCAATTCACACTATTCTTTGAAGCTTTTCATGTGTCTATTTTGACATTTCTATCCTCTTCTCAGTTTGTGTTTTGATCTTCCCTGTCACTGTAGTAACTTTTTTTTTTTTGCTGTTTGATAATTTTCTAGCCTATTTCTTGACTTTTAGTTTTATATTAAATCTGATGACGGCACTGTTCCAAGCTTCATGTTTTTCATGTTGCTATTTTCAAAACTAGTTCTGTAGACCTATTAATTTTCCATTCTTCTAAGCTTGTATGACCTAAGGAGAGGTGTGGTTACTGCTCTGTGGGCCTGTGCTCTGGTCTGTGAGTGATCACAAGAAGTCTTTTCTTCCATGGACCTGGGACTAGGGTCCTTTATCTCCTGGGGCTGTGAGCTCTAGTGCCCTCATCCTCACCTGTCACCCAGACCTGTGTCCCAGATCTACATATGGAGTCCTGTTCCTAGTGCTAACAAAGTTTCCCCACTAATCTCCTTCTGACGAGTTGTCCAGCTCACTTATCATTTATGGAATGAGAACTCAAGAAATCAATGCCACCAATTCACTCAACCTCAAGGTCTGCAATGGCTTACTGGGTCTTGTGATGGGCCACACTCTGCACTCACCCCAGTAATACAGATCTTTCCTGTCAACTTTCTAAGTTGCCTTGGGCTGAAAAATTATTTCACTCAGTTCTTTTGTTGATTCTGCCACTCATAAATTCATTTTGAGGTGTTATTTTAAAGTTTTTTGGACAGAAATTTGGATGAATTCAGGTGAATCCCTTCTTTTATTCTGCCATCTTGGCTCTGCTTCATAAACTTAACTTTTATTAAAAAATTGTTTATTTTTTCCTGAACTTAAGAAATAAAACAGGCATCTCCATAACATAGTAAAATAGAAAAAGAGGATTATTCATGAAGCTGAAAATACATTATGTATAAAATGCTATTCCTTTTAAATATATAATAAAGTTATGTAACTTTCTTTTTGTCCCTTTTTTTTCCTTTCCCCACCCAAAGACTTACTTTAATGTAACTGCTCATTTAAGCATTTACCACATGCCATGGATTGTGCTTGGGGCTACACAGAAAGGCAAAAAACAGTAAGTTCTATCAAGGAACTTAAAGTATAATGGGAGAAGCTTATAGTATAATGGGAGAGACAACATGCAAACTATATACAACCAAGATATATATGGGAAAAATTAGAAATATAATAATGAAAATCTTAATTCTAGTATTCATTAAGGGAGGTTCATTAAGATATTCACAATATGTATTCAATGTAAACAATGTGTTTAAAGAGGTTGAGTATAAGCCTATCTGTTCAGTAATGGAACAATTTTGTATAGGCCAAATATACACATCAAGGAAATACATTTCATGAATTTGGTAGTGTTAGGGGTAGGAAAAGTGAGTTTAGGCAGAAGCACATTTGTGGGTTTGAATGCTCAAAAATACCAGACCAATTCAGTATGCATTTACAGTCTTTGGCAAACTGTGTCAACATTAGGCCAACATAACTGTTTCAAAAGTAAGGATCCCAAAATGACACCAAATAACCAATGTGACTATGTTTCTCCACAGTGAAATGATTGATTGACTTGGCATCATGTCATCTTGTAACCTAATGATGGCAATAAGCCTATGCTCAAAGTTGGAAGAAGGCAAAAAAATACGAAAGTATCATGCAATAGTTTGTTTTAGAACTTTAAAGCAGGAAGAGAAACTTTGACCTTAATTTTTGACAAGAAAGATACTTCAGAGATGCTACAGATGGGAAATTTATACTACCCTTTATTGAATTTAAATTTTGTTTTGAATTATTTATTAAAATAAATTATTAAATGTATTAAATTTAAAAGCGCCTTTGCTATAAGTTTTCCTCATCATCAACAAAACACATCATTATCACATCATTGTTTATTGCTATTATTACTGTTGTTGTTTTTCTAGCCAGTCTGTCATTTTATTTGAATAGGGATGAGGAATAGACCTATACTGGTACAGCCAAGTAGCTGTTCTGCAACTCTTAGTCTTAGAGAAATGGGATTCAAGGGAATAAAAATGTATGTACTTCAAAATTTAATATTCATCAACAGAACAAAGTAAATATTTAAATTAGAAGTCCTGTCATTCCAAATTCAGCATTCTTTTTACTCCAACTCAGTAATTTAATCTTCTCATTTTACAGATGCAGAAAATGAGGCTCAAAGAGGGTTAGTGAATTATCCCAGTTCATATAGCAAGACAGAGGCAGAGTCAGAATCCTTATTTTCCAATGTGGTAAGACCTTCCAGGACTCATAACTCTGCTGGTACAGTGTGT
Organism: Pseudochirops cupreus; assembly: GCA_028627135.1. Taxonomy (NCBI): domain Eukaryota; kingdom Metazoa; phylum Chordata; class Mammalia; order Diprotodontia; family Pseudocheiridae; genus Pseudochirops; species Pseudochirops cupreus. Next base: position 365,158,169 of record CM053580.1, read on the forward strand.
GAGAAGAAGCAAGTGATTCCTCCACTTCATGTAGAGACATCAAAGTAGCTTTTAAGTGGAGGCTTTTGTGACAATTTTGCAATAATTACAAGTGATTTTAAGAATGTAGGATCTTAGAGAAAAGAAGAAAGAAAGATACAAAGGGAGAAAAATTTGTTTCTAAAAGAAAAAAAAGCAAATTTCTAAAGATTAGGAAAATAGAAATCCATAGAGCAAAGGAGAAAAAAGCTCATTTTCCACTTAAGATATTCAACTTTTATTCAACGGATGCTATTGAATCACTCAGTTTTTAACAGGATGAACTGAACAGAAAGATTTATTTTAAACGATGTCTAGAAATGAATCACCTTTTTATTATTCACTTGTGAATTTCATTCAGGTTAACAGTTGGTTTAAACTGTTGTGCTGAATACAAGTACAAGAAAGATACTTCGGAAATCTTACAGATGGGAAATTTGTACTGAGTTCCAACCACCCGTTATTAAATTTAAAAACTTTATTTTCCAATCCATTTTTCAATAGCAATTTTCTGATCTCTAAACGGAAACAATGATCTCTAAGGAACATGCCAAAGAGGCTTCATAGGGCCATGGCCAATCATCAGAACATTTGAGAGATTTCCTCAGGATTTGCTTGAATTTTTATATATGATCAAAAATACGCTGTGGCTACTTTGTGAACATTTCAGATCGGGACTTTTTCATTTTAAAAATCTGAAGTTACAGGGACTTAGGCCTAAAATAAGATTCTGGAATATAGTTTTGGAAACTGGATTTGGCTTCTGGGAAAAAGAAAAAAAAATGTCACAAGAAGCCAATCAAAATAGGAACCGTTCTTGCAACTTGTGTTTAAGACTTTCCTAATTAAACCATCTCATCTGTTCCAGAGAAAAACAACAGTTTTTTAAAGGGTTAACAAAGGGAAATTTGCATTTGTTATTGTAGTTCAAGCTTTGTTTCTTGAGATAAATTGCCAGGGTAACTTTATTGAAGCACCAAGGATTCCAAAGAAAACATTTTTACTTTAGCAATTCTTTAGCTGTTTTGCAAAAATGTCCAGGCTTCTATTTGAGAAATATTTCTTAAGTCCTTAGATATATGAATAAGCATTTTTATTTCTACTTTTTTAGCAACTTAGCTGCTATAAAATGTATGACTTTCCACAATGTTAACAACTACCTACTCAAGACTACATAATAACTATTAATTAATAAATGACCAGGTGCAATCCTGATATATTTTGCTGTGAATCTCTATTAGTGGAAAAACATGCCAACTTTGGATTCATAAGACTTGTATTCAAATATTGACTCTAATATTTGCTACCTCTGTGATTTTAGGTAAGTCATTCAGAGTCTCAGGCCTCAGTTTCCTAATCTGTAAAATAAGCTGCTTAGACTATATAGGTTTTGAAGTCTCTTCCATCTCTTGATCTCTGCTCCTATGTGTTATTCCTTCACCATATTTAGTATGAAATATGATGGATATTATCCTTTTCTAGTAAGACAACTCTTTATAAGATTTGATACTTTAGCAATTCAGTCATATGAAAGTAATGTTTTCTTTATTCTTTTCAGGAGCAACTATCTTCAGCCTAGTCTCAGAAATTGGGCAGGTTCTGCCCTGTAGATCACAGTAGTCACAGAACCAAATAATTTCAAATCTGGAATCCCTCCAATTTATTTCATTTGCTCAAGATCACACAGCATTTATAGAGTAGGCCAGGTTTCAGAGCCCCAGATTAACCATTTTGCCACTAAACCACAGGTAGCAGGGCGAAAGAAACTATAACCTAAGGAAAGGGACCCCAAAGTGCCTATGCTCATTTTTCACCCCTTTCATCTTCACACCATTTGTGTGAAGATAACTAGCTATATTATATAGAAACTTTTAAATTTCTCAGAGATTATTCAGTAGTGGATATAATTCTCCATTGCATTGGATGTTCATAGCTTATCCACATTTTTAAAAGGCAAGAAAAGTTCCTATCTTTAATATTTTATTACAATCAACTATAGACAAATTGACAAAATGAAATTAATTTTAGTTCATCTTAAATTGTAAGCAAGTAGAGTTCCTTCAGCTCTTTTAGGAGATGGTAAGAAGTTTTGAGCAAGGATTGCAAAAGCAAATAAATAAAGAGCTAAGATACCAAAACTTTTGGAAGTCACAACAGTAGTGAATACAACAAAATGCCATTTTATGAAATGACTTCAGACCAAGGTCATCCTGTTAAAAGGATTTTCCATGAAAAACGGAAATTGGCAATTTATCCTAAGAAAATACTGAAAGAGCTCAAAGGAAACTCAGGGATACTTATTTAAATGGAACAAACTCTGACCACCAGAGAAGGGGGAAAAAACACCTGTTATAGCAAGGGAAGAAAATGTCAGGCAGAAGTAAGAAATTTTGAACTAAAGAAATGTTAGTAAGGGTCCCAGCAACCTTAGAAGAAAGCTATCTTGTCATTCAACATTTATTCAGTCAACAAGTAATTTGTTTGCCCATCATAAGAACTTCTTAGCAATGAGAACTTTCTCAAAATGGAATGAATTCTATCATGAGGTAGAAAGTTCCCCATCTTTGAAGTTTTTATCAGAGGTTAAATAAACATTTCTCAGGGATAATGTTGATAGGATTTCTGTGATAAAGCAACCTGCTGAATTAAATAATTTTCAGGTCCCTTTCAGGGCTAAGACGGCATAATTCAATTTATTGAGCATTTACTATAGCCTTAATATTGTGGTGGGAGATCTAGAGGAATAGAAAGAACTAACATATATTTCTAATATTTTAGGATCTTACAATCTATTTGGGGAAGCGAGACCTATAGGCATGAAACAGGCTATGAAGAAAGACACAAATAACAATATGAGTAATATGAAAGTAATATTGAATGTGTCAAATTTTGTAGTTTCCATGAGACAGAAGGCAAGGTAAGTGTCTACTACTCTAAATGGTTTCCCCGAAGTCTGTGATGATTCAAAGTTTTGCTTCTTTTATAGAGAAGGGCTTTTGTAAGGTGCTGTCTCTCAGGACTTCAGGCATAACTTTGCAGTACTACCGTTTTTATTCCTATATCACTTATTCTGGTCTGGAAAAGGCCTATCCTGAACCTGATCTCATGATTTAGGAAGATTTTAAAAGGTAATTGTGGATCAAAATACTACACACACACACACACACACACACACACACACACACACACACATACACACAAACACACACACACACACACCACACAAACATGCATATATATATATACATATATATACATATACATACATACATATACATACATATATATGGATATAATTTTACTACCTTCTTTTTCTCCCCAAGATCTACCACTGAGAAGATGGAAATCTGTATCTAATCTCATAGGCTAATCAAAATAGCTATGTACTGCTGACAGTATAGCAGAACAGCTCCCCAAAAGCTATTTGTATCACACTGGGGCTCCTTAGCACCCCATAGTTTCCCTAGTCTTTTTTTTTCTGCATTCTTCAAAAGGCATCATGTCTCATGAGAGACAAACATAGAACCAGAATAAGTAAACTGAGCAAACTTCTTAGTTCTCTATCACAGAATAAATTTGTAGAGCCGCAGAATAATGGAATAAGAAGAAGCATCAGAAGTTATCTAGTCCAATGTCTATCCAAGTCATGAATCCTGTCTACAACATTCTTGGCAAGCAGACATCAAGCCTCCACTTAAATATCTAAAGTATTGGAGAAATCCCTATCCTATGGCAACTTATTGCGTTTTTGACAGTTCTAATAATTAGGAGGTTTTTCCTTATATTGAGCCAAAAGCTGCCTCTCTGTAACTTCCATTTATTAGTCTGAGTTCTTCCCTACAGGGCCAAGCGGAACAAGGCAAATTCATGTTCCACAGGATTCCTTCAAATATTTGAAGACATATCAATTGCTTCCTATGTCTTTTTTTTTCTCCAGTCTAAACATCCCCAGCTCCTTCACCAATCCTGTTATGGCAAGACTTTGAGTTTCCTCTCCATCTCCTGTCACATAAAGAGAAGACAAGAAGTCAATATTAAATTGGTAAGATGATTAAATAGGAAACTTGACTTGCACCCAGTGGAAAGCTTATGTAGTTAAAACATGTTTTAACTGGCTGAATGTAACAGGCACCAAGAGTTGCTGCCACTTCAGGGGCATCAAGTCAATTTGAACCTACAGGTTGTCACAAACAATTTTATTGAGCAAAATTGGCTTCTGTATTAAAATAGTATTATTTTATTTTAAGAAAAGAAGAGATTTCTGTGTACTTCATCTCAACTAATCTTCATTTCAGCAGTTCAGCAAAGTTGGACACTCAAGAGTCCTACAAATCAAAAGATGAAGGTCTAGGTTTGAACTTCTAGCTTTAAACTAACAACTTTTTATAACATTTCAGTTATTTCAGAGGTCAGTGATTGCTATGGAAGAAGGTTAGTCTTGATGATTAGGATGTAGCAACTGTTATAGTTTTTTCAACTATAAACTTCATATTTTTCTTTTTCAATATATTTTAATTATGAGCCACTGACAGCAATTTTGTATGTCAAAAATGACTATGTAGCTAGTACTTCAGTGATAACATCTAACAACTAGAAAATTGTAATAATGGCTCCATGTCAATATAGTGTTTTTTTCCAAAGACCAATGAGAATATGATAATAATGGTTAATTATGAGAAATTAAAGATGAATTGGGGAGGAGACCGTTGAACGACTTGCCCAGAGTCAAATACCCCATTTGTGACATATGTGGGGATTAGGTTCAGGGCTTTCTGAATCCCAGGTAAGTTTTCTCTCTCCTATGCCATACCAATTCTAAGGAGATCATTGGGGTTACCAACACAAAAATGAAATACTCTTGCCTACAAGAAGCTTACATTAAATAAAAAATGCTTAATAATTATGTACTATCAACCTTCTGAGTTATGGGCTTATTATGTTTCAGCTAGGCTGCTCAGGTATACGCATACATATTTGAAAGTGTACCTATACACATACATATATACACACCATCAATGGCAAAAGGAACTTCTCTTGAGAACTCAGAAATGTTTTCATTTCAATCAGGCTCTGGTTTTACTCCAAAGCAACTTATATGAAAAGCATAGGTATTAATAAGTCACTTGCATATGCAAACCACATTTTGGGAGACAAATAACATTGGGCTTTTAGAAAAAGATAGAATGTAATAATGAAGTCGACTCCCATAAAATCTGGAATATTTGCAATTCTTCTATTTTACGAAACACAGTAATGGTAAGAAAAGATTCTCAACACAGCCTACTATAGAGATTGTCACCATAGATCAAACTAATCTATTTCTCTTATGGAAATAAAGCTCCTGAAAAAACTGCAGGGCCCAGAAAAGGAATTACCTGTAAGAAAACATCAATTTGTACTGAGGACCTTTCGAATAAAATTTTTATTTGTGTACCCAAAGAGGCAGGAGGTATATATTCAAGTAAACAGAATCTCAGAGTACCACAAAGTATCATCCTACCCCACAAAGACACACATAGATACACAGACTTCAACTACCTCTTTTAAAAATTTTCTTCCCTCAAAGGTTTTTCATTTTGCCCTGACTTGCTATTTATTTTCTGAGGGATTTGTGGTAGTTGTTAAAGACAGATGCAGCCATGCACATTAAAAGCCCATCAGGTTCACCACATTCCCCTTAAGGGGAACAGAACAAGATCCCCAGATTCACGAAATATGTTCTACATTAGTTTCTGCAAATAGAAAGGTTGTTCTTTTTCAATTATTCATCTATTTTTTGTTCATTTCAGGGCTTGGCTTTTCCCTCTATCAGTCAATTTTGCTTAGTGATCTATGAGGTCTCCTGAAAATTAAGAGCTAGGGAGCAGGAAACAGTACCCCTCTGGAAAATGTCTCCTGGTTGTCTGACCTGAGAATTTAGCCAGATTTCTTGCTGGCCTTGGTCCAAACTTAACTTATACCAACATGATTTTCAACCAAGTATATCATTTCTTCTTAAACTTTTACGTCAAGAAACAGAAAAGTTTGATTTTACTCTGCAGAGTAAAAGAGATATTATTCTAAAAAAGTGACTGGTCAGTTGTGGAAATTGTCAAATCATTCAAGGCAATTGTTTGGCAATTGTGTTCTGTGAGTTTCCATAGGAGAATACATACCACAGATTAAAAAATGCAAAGAGGCCACCATCAGCTTGGAACCTGCTAATATGAAATTTTTAAAAATAAAAAAACAAAATTACTCATGACCAAAATCCTGTCTGGAGGCAAACAGTAGAAAGTGTTCTGCTCCTATGACAACACAAATGTCAGAATGATGGGTTGATAGTAAAATAAGCAGAAGCCACAGAAAACCATCTCATCCTTTAAAAGCCTGGTTGATATAACACAGATATCATTGTACCTTTTAAAATCCAAATATTGCATAAGTTTTTGGCATGAATTGCCTCATTTGTCCATTGCAGCAGGCCTGAGATCTAGGTATCATCCTTTCCATTTTATAGATGAAGAAACTAAAGCTCGGAGAAGAGACATACATTGGCCATGGTCATACAGACTCTAAGTTTCAAAGGTAGAATTTGAAGACAGGCCTTCTTTACTCGAACTGAGGCCCTCAGTCCACTAAATCAAATTGTTTTTGGCTTTTTTTTTTTTTACCTTGCCACTGCTGTTGCTGCCATCGTCTTTTAACAAAATTCACAGAGAACCTGCCCAAGAACGGTCAACCATACTGTAACAATTCCTACCCTTGAACCATAATATTTCACTGTATAAATATCCTCTTACCCCCTGACTGTATGTACTAGGGATATGAAGATAAAAGAAACAAAACTTAACCCCTCTCTTAAAAGATTTTAAAAGGAATATGGATGTATGGAAATGAATATAATGCAAGGTATAGTTAGGACGGAGAGAGCACTAATAACCTGGAGGATCAAGGAAGGCTTTATAAAAGTGAAGTGGGTTTTCTTGACCAATGCTAACCTCAACTTTGATTCCACTCCATCCTGAGTTTTCCAGGAAATATGCCTGGCCCCTCTACAATTCCCCCTCTTTTATTGAACTGCAATCTCTCCCTATATCCTTGCTGTTTCTCCACTGCCTATAAATATGGCTATGTCTTCCCCATTCCTTAAAAAAAATTTCACTTGGGGTGGCTAGGTGGCTCAGTGAATAGAGCACCCACCCTGGAGTCAGGGGAACCTGAGTTCAAATCTGGCCTCAGACACTTAACACAAAACTAGCCATGTGACCTTGGGCAAGACACTTAACCCCAATTGCCCTACCTTCACCTCTCCAAAGAGCAAAAAATTAAATTAAATTAAACTAAAAATTCACTTGATCTAACCATCCCTACTATATCTCTCTTCCTTTTGTGTGTAAACCCCTTGATAAAGCCATCTCTTATTGATACCTCTATGTAATCTTCTCTCTGAAACCTTCTGCAGACTAGCTTTTGACTTCATCAAACAAATGAAATTGCTCTCTATAAAGTTGTGATGCTCTCTTACTAACCAAATCTAGTGATCTTTTCTCAATTCCTATCCCTTTTTTTCTGCAGCCTTTGACATCATTGGTCATCTTTTTTTAATACTCTCTTGTAGACTTTCATGACACATAGCTTTCCTGCATCTCCTACTATCTTTCTGACCATTCCTTCTACATATCCTTTACTGAATTTTCATCCAGGCTATGGCTACAAGTTGTGAGTTTCCTCCAAGACTCAGAAATTTGCCTTCTCTTTTCTCTATATATTTTTCAGGCATTCAATAAATGTACATTAAGTGACTACTATGCTCCAGGTACTGTGTTGACCACTGGGAATACAAAAAGCTGCAAAAATCAGTCCCTTTCCTCAAGGAGGATATAATCTAATGAAGGACACAATCGACAAGTAAACATATACATACAAGCTACATATAGGAAAAATTGTAAATTATTGAGAGGGAAGGCACTAAAATCAGGAGAGGATGGTCAAGGCTTCTTGGAAAAGATGAGATTTCAGTTGGACTAAAAGGAAGCTAATAGGCAGAGCTGAGGAGAAAGAGCATTCTATGGCAGAGGATTGCTGGTGAAAATTCCTGAAAAAGAGCGATGAGGTGTTTTGTTTGAGGAACAGCCAGGGGACCAGTGTCATTGGATCAAATAATATATTAGTAAGAGTAAGGTGTAGGAAGACTGAAAGGGTAGGAAGGGGATAAGCAATGAAGGGCTTTGAATGCTAGAGGAGTTTGTGTTTAATCATGTAAGAAATAGGGAGCCCTACCTAAGAGCTATAAGTATATAAGGACCTATAAGTATATGTCTATATATGTATGTGTGTATGTGTATGTATATAATATTATGAATATATATAGCTATAGAGAAATATATCTAAACTTTATTGTAGCCTTCTGGGAGGCAGTTGGGGGGCGGGGTTGGGAAAAACAAAGTGAAAGGACAGAGGACAAAAGAAAACTCCAGTGACTCCTTATTACCACAAATGTGAAGTAGTGGATATGAACAGGTAGTTTTCAGAGGAGGAAATTAAAGACACCTATGATCATATGAAAAAAATACTCTAAATCACTATTGATTAGAGAAATGCAAATCAAAAAAATTCTTAGGTACCACATCTCACCAGGCAGATTGACTAACATGACAAAACAGGAAAATTATAGATGCTGGAGAAGATGTGGGAAAATTGAAACATTAATGCATTGTTGGTGCAGTTGTGAACCTATCCAACTGTTCCAGAGAGCAATATGGGGCTATGCCCAAAGGGAAATAAAAATGTATGTACCCAGCAATACCATTTCTAGTGCTGTTTCCCAAAAAGATCATACAGGGGGGAAAAGGACTCATAGGCACCAAAATATTTATAGCAGCTCTTTCTGTGGTGGCAAAGAATTGGAAATCAAGGGGATGCCCATCAATTGGGAAATGGCTAAACAAGTTGTGGTATGTGAATGTAATGGAATGCTATTGTCCTGTAAGAAATGAGGAGCAGACAGACTTCCTAAAAACCTGGAGAGACTTCTATAAACTGATGCTGAGTGAGGGGAGCAGACCCAGGAGAGCATTGTACACAATTGCAGACACATTGTATCTGTGATGATTAATTTTGATAGACTGGGCTCCTCTCAGCAATGCAAGGCTATAAGACAACTCCAAAAGACTCATGATGGAAAGGGATACCCACTTCCAGAGAAAGAATTATGGAGTCTGAATGCAGACTGAAGCAAACTACTTGCTCTCTCTTTTTTTGTTTTATCTTGTTTTGTTTCTTCTTCCTCATTGTTCATTCCATTGGTTATAATTCTTCTTTACAACTTAACTAATGTTTAATGTGAAGGTATTTGTAGAACCTATATTGGATTGCAAACCACCATAGTGGGGGGGAGAGGGAAGGGAGGGAAGGGGAGAGAATTTGGAATTGAAAAACTTGTGGAAATGAATATTGTGAATTTAAATTAAAGAAAGAAAAAAAATAAATGAGAGGGGTGGCTAGGTGGCTCAGTGAGTAGATCATTGGCTCTGGAGTCAGGCTGAGTTCAAATCCACCCTCAGACACTTGACACATTTACTAGCCATGTGACTTTGGGCAAGTCATTTAACCCCAATTGCCCTCCAAAAAAGCAAAAAAAAAATGAGGGTGTATACTAAAGTAGTAGCAGTGTGAAAGGAAAAGGGATGGGTGGAAAAGAGTAATTTAGGAAGGCCTCCCTCAAAATTCTTTTCTTAGCACAACATTTAGGTAAATCTGTGTGTCTTTTCTGGAAGAAAAAAAATGCATTTTAACAATTACCAGAGCTACTTCCTTATTATGATTTACCTTTTGAGTGAATTTATGTCCCTCCTTCTGAGTTAGAAAATAAGGCATAAGCATAGGGGTTTCTGTCTTGTTTCTGTTTTCCCAGGAAAATAGGGATTCTTGACTTGGATGGGAATGGATGCTAATCTTTGTCTATTTTTTGATGACAAAAAAGAATAATGAATCTAATTTCAATTAATCAGGTTACTAGGGTGGTTCAACAGCCTGCTGGTGCTTCTGTCTGCTTCTAGCTTCTCCCTACTTCAATTTATTCTTCATTCAGCCACTAAAGTGATCCTAAAGTACAGGTCCAACCATCTCACTTTCCTATTCAAGAAAATCCAGAAGCTTTTTATCACCTATGGCATCAAATATAAAATCCTTTGTTTGGCATCGTCATTTAGTCCATCATAATTTAGCCCCTTCATACCTTCTCAATTTTCTTACACCTCACTCCCAACCACATTATTCTTCAGTCCAGTGAAATGGCCCCCTGGCTGTTCCATGAACAAGACACTTAATGCCTTGCCTCTGTGCATTTTCACTGGCTGTCCTTCATCCCTGAATGCTCTTTTTCCTTGTATCTCTCCTCTCTCTTGCATTGGCTTTCTTGGCTTCCTTTAAAAGCCAAATAAAACTTCATCTTTTCCATGAAGCCTTTGCCAATCCCACTTAATTCTGGTGCCTTGCCTCTTTTCCAATGTTTAGCTTGTTTGAACATATTTGCTTACTTGTTGTCTTACTCATTCGATTGTGAGCTTCTTGAGAGCAGGAAATGACTTTTGGCTACTTTTGTGTCCTAGTGCTTAGCATAGTGCCTGACACATAGTAGGCACTTAATAAAGACACGGGCGCCAATTGATGAGAACTTATAACAGATAATCACAGTAAGTAATGTGTTAGTGTGTTTCTGAATTTTAAAAATTCACCAACAACAAATTTAAAAATTAATCAAGAAAACCTGCATCTCCTTAAAGAGGCAGGTAGAAGGAGTCTAGACCAGCATGGTGTTATGCTCTAGGAGAAAAAAAAAATAAAGACCTACTGATCTTTCCAACTTCCCAAAATTTTATATGGCTGTGAGTTGGAATGGTCATGGACATTCTGGTTACCTTTTCAATAATTTGATCAGCTTCGATATGAGTCATACTCTACCTTAAATGGAAAGAAAGCTTTACTTCAAAGGAAGTCCAAGTGTACAGAGGTGTTCAGGGGAGGACTAGAACCTTTAGTATGAGGGCCTACTAGGCCTTTTCAGGGCTGTTCATCTACCTTTTGTTTTCACCTTTCACCCAACTCTCACCTGTGACTCTAAGAAGTAGTAGCATGTGCAGTAACTACATCCCAGTAAAACTGTCTCAGCAGATGGACTAAACCATGTTGAGGGTAACCAAAATCCATGAGTGAGCTGGGGGATGTCTTTTTCCAAGCATATGAAGATTTCCCCCATCAAAGGGGTGGATAAGAACAATTTGATCCAATAGCCATCAAGGTGGCTGAAACAGGTGCTGTGGAAGCCTGAAGGCATGATCAAACATTGAAGGTACCTAGGTCATCTAGTGCATCCTCAGCCACCACCAATTGTCCTGACTTTTGTCTTGCCACTGGACTTCAATGGCTCTGGAAGACAAAGTGAGGCTTACAACTGCACTGCTCTGCCTCACTAAAATACAATTCATGTGCAACTTAAAACATCACCCTGTGATGTTATGGGTCCTATTTAAAAATGAAGAAAGAACAACACCAGCATTAAGCTTCATTATAATACAGATACACTGACTTGGACATTTATAGAAAATGAATGACTGACATCTAGGTAATAAACAAGCAGATTTCTGTGGGAAACTGCTATCAGAAAGTGGGGGGAAAATGAGGGCAGACAAATATGAAAGCAGAGCTCCAAATAATAAGTTATGCACCAAGAAACACTAGGAGCTGACATACCAACTAGACAAGTAGCAATCACAGTGAAGAGACAGAACTTCCAATGGCAACATCCTGCAAAAACAGAGTACTGACAACCTTTTTATTCCATTTGGATAAGAATTTCTTACTCTGAATGGTCAGAAGTATTTTACTTGCTCTTAAAGAAATGCGTGAAGTTTTGACTTGCCCATGATCCCATAGCAAATAAATCACATAGCAAGATAGTGTTTGAATCCTTTGCCTTTCAAAATTCGTGTTTGGTACTCTCTTCACTATACTATGACACTTTTCATAAAATTGAATTTGTCATAAAAAGCAAAGAAATCATGTTTTATACATTCCAAAAAATACTATTTCCATACAGTAATTTCCAGTCATGTTTATATATGTACAACAATGCTATCAGAAGCATACTTGGAGAGAAAGAACGTATGCAGCCAAATAGATGAAAATAATGCTTTCTATTTTTAACTATAGTCATCTTAGCTGTACACACCCTGGGCTGAATTGCTTGGATTCTAGACTATTTTCAGAACATTCCTCCTAAAATTCTTGCTTTCGACAAGAATGGGCTTGTTTTGACAAGAAATTTCCTTTTTAGCTCTATTTTTTTCACTTCTCATTCAGCATGCTTGACTTTTTTTCCAAGTGTAGTGACAGGTTAGATGGTTACTAACTAGGAAGTCAGAAGAGTAAATCTGATCCCCTCACTTTGCCATTACTCCGCCACATCAATTCTGATAAAGCCATCTCATTGGGATGGTTTCTATTGCCTTATTTCTTAAAGGGAATCAAAAATAAATTTTGGAACCCTGCTGAGATCCCATTTAACCAACGTGTTTGCTCAGTCACATGTGCCCTAGAATTAAAAGATGGGGAAATCATTTTGCCCTTCTGATTTAAAAGACTTTCTACATGTCCACAAACCTACAGTTATATTAGGTATTTGATGTGTTATGCTTAATTTATTCCATTCCAAGAAATTCAACAACCATTTTATTAAATATTTAATATGTCAGGCACTGATGGACTCCAGCGATACAAACAAAGTAAAATAATACCTACACTGGAAGAGTTTACTAGAGGGAAGCAGCATAAAGTTGGATTTGTTGTTGTAGAGTCATTTCACTAACGTCTGACTCTGTGACTCCATTTATTCTTTTCTTGGCAAAGATACTGAACTGGTTGGCCATTTCCTACTCCAGATCATTTCACAAATGAAGAAGCTGAGGTGAAAGGGTTAAATGACTTGTCTGGGGTCACACAGTTAGTAAATTGTCTGAGAATGGATTTGATCTAAGTTTTCCTGACTTCAGGCCCAGCATTCTTTCCAGTGTGCCACCTAATTACACTTTAATGTTACACAAGTCAACATAAAATGTGGAAAAAAAAGCCATTTTGGGAGGTGGAATATGGAGGTACTAACAAATGAAAGGATCAGGACAGGTCTGATGTCCAAAGTGGCACTTAAACTGACCATCAGGGTTACAATTAATCACTAAGAATTTATTAAACACATAGTATGTAGCAGCTATAGTGAATTCAGAAATGAAAGCCCCTGTCCACAAGGCAGAAATGAGGAAGTAGAATGGTTCAATTATGGGATGGAACTTGTGCAAAAGACACAGAGAAGATGAAATGTCACATATTAACTAAGACATGGGGACCATTTTGACTTAGGCTAAAATACAGAATATAATAACAGTCATGAAAATTAGCATTTATATAGTGCTTTAAGATTTGTAAAGCACCCTGTGTGTATGTGACTTCATTTGATCCTCACAACAACCCTATGAGATAGGTACTGTATTATCTATATTTTACAGATAAGGAAATTGAGTCTGAAAAAAATCAAGAGACTTGCCCTTATGCTCAGGGTCACCCTACTGTATGAGTAAGGTTCTGAGGCAAGATACGAACTCAGGTTTTCTTGACTTTTAATCTAGGAAATAATGTGAATATTAAACTGTATGGGAAGATTGGAATCTGATTATGAAGGATTTTTAATGCCAAACAAGTTTATTTTCATATTATGAATGCATGTGTACATAGATTTGAGTTTTCTTTAAGTGGGGCATACATACACTTACTTACTGTGCATTCAACAATAGGGCCTCCCTACAATGTGACCTGCACTGAATAACTTTTACATATTCACTTTTCCTGATTATTGTTACAAATATTTAACATTCAGAGAGTAGTAGTGCACATGGTAGTCACGTGTCTAATAACCAAAGCAGCCTATAAGCTTGAAGTTCCCAAAGATCTCTTACAAAAATATTAAAAAGCAGCAATAATTGCAACCCCTACCTTCTCCTCTTAACAGCCTGTAAAGCCAATCACAGCAGCACACCTGAGGACTGCTATTATGAATAATTTCAAGCATCTAATCACATAGTATAATGAACTCTCTATTCATTCAGCAATAAAATAAAGCATAGCATTCGCAACAACATAACATAACAAGTTATTACTAAGGTGTCCACATTGTCTTAAACAAAGCATATCATTCAATATATTGTATAGCATTTCTTGGAATGCCCACACAGTATATATTATTGCATTGGGTAGTATTCCCCAAAATACTTATTTACACAAGCAGGGAGTCTGGGGCTAGGGTCTTCGCCCTCCTTAATGGGTAGCAGAAAATAGAAATATCTTCCACCCCTAGGTCACAATAAGTCACAATCTCTTCAATCAATACACAGTTACCAAGTACAATTTTCTCTCATCTCAATTTGAGGATGACTTCCAAACCCCACGGATTCTCCTCTGTGGGCCTGTCACTCCCAGTTCTTGCCTGGGGTCACTGATGCTAAATGAGAAGAGCAGAGCCAGGAGAAATTTGTACACAATGACAGACATAACATATGTGTGATGACCTACTTTGATAAACTGGACTCTTCTCAGCAACGCAAGGTTATAAGACAACTCTAAAAGACTCAGGATGGAAGGAGATGTCTACAGTCAGAGAAAGGTCTAGAAAGAACAGAGTTTAACGGACACTGAAGGAAACAACATGCTCTCTTTATTTTCCGTGTTTAGTTTTGTTTCCTCTTTCCCATTGTTCATTCCATTGGTTACAGCCCTTCTATACAATCAGACTAATGTCTAATGTGAAAGTATTTGCAGACCCTATACTTGATTGCATGCCACCTTGGGGGAGGAGGGAGGGAGAAAATTTGAAACTCAAGGTATTGTAGAACTGAATTTTGTAAACTAAAAGTAAACAAACAAGTCAATAAAAAAATTTTAAATAAAAATAATTTTAAAAAAGAATGGTGAGACACGCCTAAAAATGACTGAATAAAAACAACAATATATTGATGAGATCTTTAATGCATAACTAGAAAAAGAAGCAATCACACAGAACCCATGTGACTTCCACAAGAACACCAGGTCATGGAGATTAGGACATCATCTTTGAAGACGACATTGCCATAGAGATTAATTAGAGAAATACTGTAGTTAGCATATCCACATACTGTGATATCCAGATTTTAAGAAATTATACAATAAGATATCCTATCCTCTTGTTTTAGACTAAATATAGTGATATTGGCTAGATGGAAAAAAAAACAAACCTCACTGGGATTCAGTGCAGAAAGCAGCTGAACCTAGAGTCACAGAACCTAAATTTCAATCCTGTTTTCACTGCTTTCTTCCTGTGTGACCTTGGGAAAGTCTGGACCTAAGTTTCCACATCTGGGAAATGAGGAAGTAGGACTCAATGAGCTGTACATTTCCTTCTAACTCTAGATTTTAGATGCTATATTTATAGAAAAATAAAGAAAACTGATTGAATAATTAAACCTAAAGACTAGTCATCAAAAGACTGATGTCAGTTTGGAGGAAGGTCATGGCCAAAGGAATCTGCACTTGCCCTTGTGTTGCTAACATTTTTATCAGTCACTTTTACAAGGACAAAAACATTTTGATATGCAGATGACATGAAGTTGCAAAGCATGTTAAATGATAGATTCATGATCCCAAATTATCTTAATAGGCTAGAGTATGCAGTCAAATTTAATAAAGTAAAATAATGATGAATGGAGAGTTACACTTGGGTTTAAGAAATCATCTTCAGAAATATGAGACAATGGAGGTATCACTAGGTAGCGGTTCCTTTGAAAAATATCAACAGGGGTGAGAAAGATGACAGATATTCTTAGTATGCATTGAAAGGAATGATGTTCTAAATGAAGGAAGGGATGGTATCATAGTACTCCTGATTAGGTCATATGTAGAACATTATGTTCAGAGTGCCATGTTTTAGAAAAAACATTGACAAACTAGACAGCTCTAAGAGGAAGATGAAACAGCTATTGAACTATCTTTTAACATCTTGTCATTTTAGAATTAATTGAAGGAACAGGAGGTGTTTAACTTGAAGAAAAAAAGGCTTAAGTGTATGAGAACTTGATGGCTGAATTCACATTTTAGAAGATTGAAAAAAAAAATCTGCTTTTTTCTAGATGGTAGAAATAGTAGCAATGGGTCCATGTTGTAGAGAGAGATTTCAGATCAAGAAGGAAAAATTTCATTATTATTAGAGCTTCCCTAAAGTAGAATAGGTTGCTCCAACACCTCCTTTTTACTTGAAATCTTCAAGCAAAAGCTGGATGGACTTAAATTGGTAATGATATAGAATGGGTTTGGGGTTAGGTACAGGAAGTTGGACTTGAATTCTGAGATCCTCTCCAACTCTAATATTCCAAGATTCTGTTTTATTATTAAAATTCAGAGGAAGAAAAGGCTATATAAGTACTCAGAAGGAAATTTAAGCTGTCTCTGTTCTTGCATCTCATTTGTCTTTTCCAGTTAGCCACAAAGCCAGGGAAACTGAATGAATCAGGAATGGAGAAGGTGAATGGTTGCATAAATCCTTTACATTCCTCTCCCTGCTTGTCCTCTCACCACTAACCTATATTCTCCTTCCCAGTAAAATAATATCAAAAAAAAATGCTTCACCATTCTAACATCAGGGATTGAATTTAAACACTTAGTTGAAGACTGGTGGTTCATTTGCCTCCAGGCAATTTCTTTTCTTTTAAAACATAGCTACTCAGTATACCTTTAAAAAGATAGTGTTTATACACTTGTTTCTCAAGGAGCACTATAAATTGAAGTGTATAATGCCAAGATGGCTTGTTCTAGCATCATCAGAGATGAACTGTGGTCGGGTGGTTATGGCAGCTGCCTAGGAATCAGGAGGCCTGTGTGCTATTCCTGGCTCAGCTTCCAACTCTCTGTATGACCTGGGGCAATTTTCTTAACTTCTCCTTTCCACTGTGTTTCCTGTACTATAAAAGGTGGCTAAAAAGTACTTGGTTTTAGGCTCATGGGGGATCCTAATTTGAAAGGTAGTATAGAGATATTATTATCTTCATCTTTGTAAGAATACAGGCTTAGGATACCAAGGAAAAGAAAGCAACTTGGCCAAGATCCTGAAACCAAGCACCAAAGGGAATAAAAAAAATTAAGGAAACTGGTGAACGGTAAAACTGGTACAGTTTTCAAAAGGCTGTATTAATGTGTGGCCTGCAACCAGTGTAGATTAGGTCCTAAAAAAAGAAGGCTTTATTTCCCAGGTTTCAAAAGTCATGCAACATGTGTGGCCTCCCAATGAAATAACAAAGCATTTTTTTTTAATAACAACAGGTATCCTACATTTATATTTATTCACCCATGTACAATAAATATTCTCATAAAATATTTTCCCCAAAAATTTGACATAGATTAGAGAATCTTAAAAAACAGCTTCTGATTTAGATAGGTTAACTACATAATATTGTTGATATTTAATAGCTGCTCCAATAACAGGTGACTATGAAATTGATGTTGGAGATCTAGGGAATTCCATCAAAGTCATTGGTCTAATAGGCATGGAATAGTATAAGAAATCCTGGAAAATTCTCATATCATATTCCATGTAAATAATTTCTTAGATGAAAAGTATACAGCTTTACAAAGAAACCAGGTTTTTTTTTTATTTCATCTTTGTTTTGAAGAAGAAAACATTAGAATTCAGAGATAACACAGATTGTCAGAAACTATTTGAGGGGGATTGAAAGTCTAAAAAAATTTCTGAATTATGAGAGTAAGTTAAATATCTCCAAAACTCTAGAGCAAGACTGGGGAACCTGCAGCCTTGAAGTCACACATGGCCTTCTATATCCTTAACTGTGACCTTTTGACTGAATCCTGATCCTTAAGTGCTGCTACATGTGGCCACAGGGCCACAGGTTTCCCACCCTGACTACATCTGGAGTCTCAGTAGCTTTGAACATTGGATTTATACGGTAAATAGGAATTAAGTTTGTTTTTTATCAAGTGATTTTTTTGATATGTGATTTCCTCAGTATTTGGGGCTAGAGAAATTCCTGTCATGGAAACTTCCTTTACTGATATAGATTGTCAACTTATCTGTAATTTAAAGTCTTAACAGTTTTGGCTTGGGGCAGCTAGGTTGCACAGTGGGCAGAATGCTGGGCCTAGAGTCAGAAAGATTCTTCTTGAGTTCAAATCTGGCCTCAGACATTTGCTAGCTGGGTGACCCTGGGCAAGTCACTTAATCCTGTTTGTCTCAGTTCCTCATCTGTAAAATGAGTGGAGAAGGAAATGACAAACCATTCCAGCATCTTTGCCAAGAAAACCCAAATGGGGTCACAAAAGATATACATGACTGAAAACAATTAAACAAGGGCTGGCCAAAGCTCTAGGAGGTTAAGTGATTTGCTCATAGTCATAAAACTGTGTCAGAGGTAGAACTTGGACCTTCCTGTTCCTGATTCCAAGTTTGGCCCTCTATCAAATATACTATGCTATCTCTTTATTACAAGAACTATATATAATTTTAAATATTTAGCAACTTTGAGGTAATTGGTCAGCTCTACATTACTAATGGTTAAAATATAGCATTTTATTAATAAAATTTAAAGAAAAAACAAAATAACTCAAATAGCAACAACTTCCACAATGAACACAGTGCTGGCTGTAATAGACGTGATTTATTATTTTTTAGGAAAAAATGAATAAATTAAACATCCTCCAGGCAGGATAAATAACACTTCAGTGTTAGTGGAGTTAGCTGAGGTGAGCTATGTAGTATGAACTGCTACTATAGTTTTCCTCTTCAGGCCATCTTAATATTCTAATATGAATCAAATATTTTCTCATTTTTACTGGATTGCCCACCTCACTCAGTCTGGAAGTGCTGTGGTCACCCACCTGCCAGATTTCCCTGCTGAATGGCATGAGAGCTTTAACCTGCTCCTTTTTTTTCTTATATGGCCCAGTTCACCCCTCCTTTGGCAGTGTGATACTCTCTCTTCTGGTGGATTACTTCCCACATTGCCAGGCTTAGTGCACAGAGTCAATCAGCTTTAGCCCTGCTGCAATGGAGAACTCTCAAACTCAAGGCATCACCAGCCTCAGCCTCCCCAAGTAGCTGGGATTACGTATTGACACCAAGATGACACCAAATATTTTCTAATCTTATCAGCATTCGTAGTCTCTATGAGCATCTCACAAATGTTTTCCACCTATGATGAATACTAGCATTTTCATTCTATAATTAATAATATCAATAATATAAATGATGAGTTTTAGTGTATTTTTTATGACTAAGGGAATTTAAAAATAAGATATCCACTCTTAACACACTACATCTCTTTGTATCTTATATGCAAAAAGATCATGGAATAAGAAAGAACTATGTTTCTACTTTGCCCTCAAATGTTGCCCTTGCCCTCAAATGTTGGCTTTGTTAACATTCAAACATATACAAACCAGACAGAGAAAATCAGATGCTCAGTAATTGACATTGCTGTTAGCAATTCAGAATTATATTTTTAATAATATAAATTTTACCTTAGTATAGTTTTATACAAATTATACTTTATACAGTAGAGACACTAAAAAATTCCAAGCATATCCTTCCAACCATTCACTGAATACATTCAGATTAAATAAGTGTCAGAGGTGAGAAAAGGAACATGAATCAAAATCCCACACTTTAAACTTGGGGGATTTTTAAGCCAGAAGAGCTTTGTACTCATTTTATTTGATCTTCACAACTGCCTTTTGTGACAATTAAAAAAAAATTTTTTTCCTTGTTTGATAGATTAGGGAACTATGGGTTAAGAATGTTTAAGTGACTTAATCAAGGTCACACAGCAGGTAGTACTCAAATTCAGGTCTTCTTGGCTCTGATCTAATTCTTTAACCAACAATCTACCTAGCTACTACTAAAACACAGAAGAAAATATACAATTGAAGGTGAAATTATAATATTGTAATTAGAAACTGGTTACTGAGCCCAGTCTTTAGGAACATGATTAGAGTGTCAATTATTCAATTACCCATGAGGAAGAAAATGGGGGTCCTAATTCCATGAGAATCATGATGACATGTAATGCGAGTGCTTGGCAGATATGTAGAACACATATAGACATTCTGTAAGTGATTCTACACTGCTATCCACGTGGTGAATAACATCCATTTTGACTGGCTATGGTATCAGAGAGAGAAACTGATATCTATTCAAAAGCCCCCAATTACAGTAGTTCTTTCTCTTGCTTTTATTCCTTTATGTGTGACTTCTTCTTGAGGAGGCCTCGATCCCTCTCTTTTCTTGGTCAACATGTGGTCTAAGAGTAAGGAAATTATTTCCAATAAGGAAAAGACAGTTTTAAATGGCCATGAGTGCAAGCCACCAGAAGTTCAGGAAGCCTAAGAGGTGATTACAGGTTTTATAGCTGGCTCAGTTTTGAGACTTCAAAGAATGAGGAACAGCTTTTGGGACCTAACCCAGTGGTGAGTAAGGACCCATTCAGAAACAATGTTCAACTGGGATGTGAACTTGTCACGAATTGGGACCAAAGCTATGTAGAAACCATATTGACATTGAACCCACTCTCCCCAGAGACAGGGGGTATATGGGAGAGTTTTCATCTAAGTGGCAGAAAGAAATGTTTGTACAACTGCTCTTAGCTGTTATATCTTCAATAAAGATCATTTTGTGAAACCTAATTGATGTTAATAGGCTAAATGGAAATAGGTTACTAGTCTCTGGTGGAAAACATTGGAGGAGCAAAATGAGGGATAGGGAACGCTAGAATGAGGACTTGAATTGATGGCAAAAGAGAAGAGACACTCAACTCCCTAGAATTCTGAAGGAGGGAAACAACCAGGCTTGATTTGTAAGAGTAGGGGGCTACATAGCATTTTAGGAGTTCAAAGAAAAGGAAGACCAAAAAGTCCTGAAAATATTGTAGGCTATGATTGTTTCCACAGTAAATCAAGGCTGTATTATTATTCAAAGGTTAAGAAACAAGTAATCATTCAGTCAATCGATGAACATTTTTTATTTATTATGCACCAGAGACTATGTTAAAATGCTAGGGATAGAAAGAAATGCAAATAAACAAACCAATGAAAAATTTTTAAGAGCCCTTTGTTTCAAAGACCTCACATTACAACAGGGGAGACAACATGCAGAAAATATGCATATAAAGTAGGTATGCTCTAAATGGAAGGTAAGTTCAGAAAGAAAGCAGGCTTAATAATGATTCCAATACCATATGAAGATGTGGGAAGAGTCACTCAAGTTGTTATTGGTTAGTGTCCCTGCACACAGGAATAAAATAACTATCTGCAGTAGAAACAGGGCAAAGAGTAGTATGTAGGTAAGGTCAAAGCAAAGGCTCTTAAAATCAACCATTTCCTATTGGTATAGGTGAATGGTACACTTTGAATGTGAATCTTGTTTCCCCCAGTTGCTGAGTACCTGTGTAAAGACAATTATTGCTCAAAATAGAAAAGTTTTAGTCAAATATTTAGATCTCTTCTTCAGTTGGTAAGATGTTTCTTGTCTATTAGCCATTGCCAGTTCCTATAGCAAATACCAAGTGACATTCCAGTTTTTTAAGGACTGTGAAAACAAAAAGAGGGAAGAGAAAATTTTTAACTCTGAATAAGGCATACATAAGCAGCAAGAAAAATGAAAATAGCTTACAAAGATTATATAAATAATGCTGTTCTTGTCCTTAAGGAGTTAATACAGAAAGAGGGGAAAGTGGAATATGCACTGAAGTGCTTAATCATGGGGTGCTGAGAGATTGAAGGAAGGCATATCTGCTACTTTTGGTTGGCCATGTCAAGTAAGACTGCAAGGAAAATGTGACATGTAGTTGGACCTTGAAAGAAGAGATGAATATCAACAGATATAGGTGTGAGGAAAATCTGTTCAAGTAACTAGCCCAGATGGAAATTTTGAGTAAACAGATTTGAGACTAAATTTATCTTATAGAGTCTTTGATGTAAAAGGGGGGAAATAGTAGCATCTTATTTCACCTAGGAATTGAAGATTTCAAAAGTTACATATTGATACAGATTTACATAAATAATGCTAATAGCTACAGTATCTATAGAATTATAAGGTAGACAAAGAGTTTTTTTTTTTTTCCTTTAACAACAGTGGGTATCACTATAAGAGTAGAGTTGTGTGGCTATTACTTTCAGGTGGTGATGGGTATATTTTTTCTACTTCTACTTTACACCTCCCCCCCTTCCCCCCCCCCCCCCGCCCCTTGTTCTAATGCTTCAGGACAATTTTCTTTAATTATTTCTTCTATTCTTGAATCAAGATTATTTTCTTATCATAGCTTTCAGGTAGTTTAATCATTCTTATGTTTTCTCTTCTTGATCTGTTCTCCAGATCAGTTGTTTTTCTTGTGAGGTGTTTCACATTCCCTTCTATTTTTCATTCTTTAGATTTTGTTTAATTATTTCTTGCTCTCTTATAATTTCTTTGGTTTCCCT
The DNA here is from genome assembly GCA_028627135.1 of Pseudochirops cupreus. NCBI lineage: Eukaryota > Metazoa > Chordata > Mammalia > Diprotodontia > Pseudocheiridae > Pseudochirops > Pseudochirops cupreus. The sequence goes on from CM053580.1 coordinate 365,180,726, forward strand.
TCACCTGATTCTGATTTTCAGGGAGTCATTTTCTTTCTTAAGAATCTGGATCTTCTTTTTCTAATTGGTTGATTTTCTTTTCATAATCTTCTTGTTTTACTTGAATTGGTTTTCTCTTTTAGGTTTTTTCCTCAATTTCCGTTATTTGTTTTTTAAAGTGTTTTTAAAGTTATTCTTTGAAATGGGGGGAGCAGGAGGTGACCATTTGGTATTACTCTTTGGTGAAGAAAAGGGTTTCTTTTTTTCAATATCCTCCTCTGAAGATGAACCCCAGTCATCTTTATTCCCATAGCAACTTTCTGTGATTAGATTCTTTCTCCTTTGCCTCCCTTTTTTTAATAGCTTAATTTTTGTCATCACCTCTAGTCCTCGGATATGGGGGATGGTGACTCCGGCCTCAGATCCTCCTTCAGTTCTCCTCTCTGACCCTGAATGCAAACCAAGACCTCCAGCCTCCTGTAAGTGTCCACAATCAGGACGTGTGCTGGTTCCTTCTCATCCTCTCCATGTCTCTGCAACACAGTTGGGCATGGCATTCCCCATCAGGAGAGGGCTTCAATCTTCCATGGCTCAGATGCCCAACTCCCCTAAATGTCTGAGGGGTAAAATGACCAAGGCAGCCTCCCAACCAAGGTATTTACTCTTCATAGGGACCAAACCTCATTCAGAGATTTTTCTTCAGATCTTCTCTGATTGTCCCAGGAGGACCCCTGTTCTGCTCCTTCTCTTGCTGATTTTTACTGTTCTATGTTTTCCCTGAGGTGTTGTTTTATCTCTTTTGTGGAGGAAAATCTTGAGAGCTTGTAATTTTCTGACCTACTATGCTGTCTTCCCAGAATCCTCTCCACATAGTTTTAGAAAATGCACCAGATTTATCCTCAGTGTGAAATTTGAGAAAAATCATGTTGAATCATTTTTTCCAGTCCAGGTTGATATAGGAACATAAACAACAGGTCTTGAGATACTTGGCCAAGATCAAGCAAAGAACAGACACATAGAATATTTTAGAATGGGGTAAAAGAGGGATGAGTGTGTGCTCTAGGGACAGAAGAGATCTCAGACTCACACAGAGGGGACTGACTTCTTCTGGTTAAAGGAACTGGTGCTTACTGCCAGCTCTGTCACTTACCACCCAAAAGCAGGTCACAGATTCAGTGTGGTAATCCATCATAAAGAGCTATTAGGGTAACAGGGATACTCAAGACAGAAACTCAGGAGAAGAATAACACAAAAGCCCCAAGAAAAGCATGGCATAGCTTGGGTGTAAGTTCAAATTGAATTCCTTGAAGAGGTAAAGCAAGATTTAAATAAGAGTCTAAAGGGGGTATGTGTGTGTGTGTGTGTGTGTGTGTGTGTGTGTGTGTGTGTGTGTGTGTGTGTGTGTGTGTGTATGTGTAGCCTTTTATTTATTTTTAGGATTTTTGTCTCATGGAGTCATTAACTCATATTTTAAATTTTTTAATATATACGTTCATATTTTATTTATACTTATATATCCAGTTATATATGTATATATATATATAGTCACATATGTTTTATATATAGTTATTCCATGAGATAAAAAGAAATACTAAAACGAAGTCAAAAGACCAAAAAAAATGTAGAAGACTATATAAGGCATATTATGGGGGGAAATGACCTAGAAAAAAGAGCAAGAAGAGCAAGAAATAAAACAAGGAGAAAGATGAAAGGTGATTGGTTAACACTTGAACCTCACCATCATCTGAATTTGTTGTAGAAAAGAAGAATATACATACAACTCAGTATAAAAATACAATTCACTCAAAGGGGAAATGGAGGTGGGGGGAGGTAAAAGGGATGGTAGATTAAGTAAAGGATTAGTCCTAAACATAACCAACTCCAAGCAGGGTGGGCTGGAAATTTGGTTTAATAGAAAAGAAAGATAAGACAAGCACATGTCATTGGGTCCTCAGTGAGGAAGAGAGAAGATCAAGGGAGCAGAGGCAGATCACATAAAACCCAGACCTGAGTGTTGATTATTCTTTTTTTCTTCACACCTTTTCCTTTTTATAAAAAGAACAACAAATAAAGTCAGTGAAATATATAAAGGAATAGTATGGAGAGAAATTTACAATTAATAATCATAACTGTGAATGTGAATTAAATTCATTCAATCACAAAATAGAGAGCAAAATGAATTAAAAAGCAGAATCCAGCAATATGTTGTTTACAAGAAACATGTTTGAAACATAAAGATCCCCAAAGAGTTAGACTTAGGGGTCTGGAGATAAATCTACCATATTTCAACTGAAGTTAAAGACATTAAAAACTTTAAACAATCCCATGATTAACTACAGTCCTCTCAATTTCAGGGGTTTGTCAATGAAGCATACACTCACCTCCTGATAGCTGCTAGACTCAGGGTACAGAATAAGACACTGAGTTTGGGGCATTGCAATTGTGAGAATTTGTTTTGCTTTAATATGCATGTGTTCTATAAGAGTTTTGTTTTGTTTTTCTAATAGAGGATATAGTAGAAAAGGAAAAAATGAAGTCTTATTATTTTTTTTTAAGTTACATCTTTAAAAGAATAAAAGGATAGGACTGACCAAACACTTAAACTTAGGGTACTTTTCAGTTTTTACTTCTGTTAAATTGACCCTGAGATAATAGATATAATCTGAGGTCACAGAATTGATTTTTTGTTTAGTCGGATAATTTTCATAACTGTAGTTTAGACTTCCTTAAACATAAAAAGTTCTTTTAAAAAAGATAATTTTTATTTTATATCTGTATTATTTGCACGTTTAGGGGTTTTTAATAGTTGTTTTTTTTTATTGGTGTAAGTTCAAAAATGACCTTGGGGATGAGGTGGGATCTCAACCCAAGAATCCTTCTCTGAGAAAGTTGCCCTGAAGCTAAATCAAAAAGTTCTATAACAAAGTTTGTAATCTAATGAGAGTATTTATCTAAACTTTTGGATAGAATTTGGTGCTCAGTGGAAACCTACTATACTCACCTTTTGCTATATTTCAGTACCAATAACTTCAAATAACCCCACGAGAGCACAAAAATGTATTGTATGATGAAAACTATAGGTTCAATTCCTCTGGAACTATGCCTCGTGATTGGAGCTAATGAATTATTGACAAAAACAATTATTTATCAAAGGCTAGGTTGGCAATAAAACAGCAAAATATGCCATCATTCAATATTTAATGACGTAAACAGCTAAAGTTACACCATCCTCCATAGACTCATTTGCCTGTCTACTGCCTGAGCCAATCATAATAAGCAAAACTGATCTCATGCCAAAATATCAAGGCATAAAGCTAAAGCTATTACAAGGTTTCCATTTTATAATTTCACATTAGATCTCTCTACCCTTTTCCCCATATAAACAAACCAATTTTTTCACATATGAGGAACATTAAGTTCAGCAAATGATTGGTTAAGCACTCTTTGGGTTGGTAGTATAATCATTTAGGTTCTGTGTATTATTGGCATGTTAAAGTCAAGAATGCTCTATGAAACACATATGCCTGGGGTTTGTCCTTTAAGAATGGTTTAATCAAAAACAATTTAGTTTGGCAAGTGAATTCTTAAACTAATGTTTATTTGTCACAAGGCCACAAAGAAAACTATTCTAAATCAAACAGTGAAAGTATAGGTCTACTTAGAAAATCACACCTCCTTTTTCCTAAGCTGACACTCCCCAAATTGTTTTTTTATCTTCACAAAAATATAATAATTGTAAAACATGAACATATAAGACTGAGACAAAATAAATATTTAAGCTCTTTTAGCATAAGCTCTAAACCCCAAACAAGAGAGTTAGCTGATGTTAGGAAAAAGCCAATTCTGTGGCTGTATCTACATCTGAAAATCAATTTAGGCATTCAATGTATATTCATATTTTTCAAGAAACTAAATACCACAATAGCATAGGGAAGGGAATAAGTATTTATAAAGTACCTACTATGTACAAGGTGCCATATAACATATAGTTATATGCCATACTTAATTTATAGTTAAGTATTTTACAGTTATCTTATTTGATCTCACAACAACCCTATAATGTGGGAGTTATTACTATCTTTATTTTACAGTTGAGGAAACTGAGGCAGAGTGATTTGCTTGGTTTCACATAGCTAAGTCTTTCTGTGTAGGTATCTGGCACAGTGAATAGGGTACTGGGTCCAGAGACAGACAGATGGCTGAAAATACTGCACTGGTTAGCTGCCAAAAGTCGTGACTCTACAACTGAACTAAAAGCCCCACTAACATTTTAATTTTAATGGGCAAAAAAGGCCTCAGATTTTTCACCCAGAGCTAGTTCCCACATATGATATATTAGATTACCTAGTAATATCCATTTCATCTCTTACTTCCATGCCTTGAACAGGGAAGCCTCATGTCTGGAATGTTTTCCTACTGTACCTGTCCAATTTAATCCTGAGCTTGATTGAAAGCATAGCTCAAGTGCTGCCTTTTCTAGGATGGCTTTCGGATTTTTCCCTGGTATTGCTGCATTTTTTTCCTTGAAATTATGCTGTATTGTTTTGCTACATTTTTATTTACCTAACTTTACATGTGTTGTATATCCCCAGTCCAACAGGAAGGCCTTTGGGAGGAGATATTATTTATTTTGTGTCTTTGGATAATAAGTATTTTTAGCACAGTGTCTCACACATTATAGGCACTTAAGAAAAATTTTAATTGAATCTGATAATCTTCAGTTAATTGACAGATGAAATACATTCAAAGAAACATAATGAGATAATTAAAATTAACCACTTAGAGGTCAGTCATATTTTTATTTCCCCTAAAATGACATTTTTTTTCCCTCAGGACAAATGGAATACTACCCAAGCTAGTTTTCATTTTGTTAACTTTTGAACATATAAAAAAAAACACAAAAGCATTCTACAATGGAATTAATAACTCTGTGTTTTATTAAAAATAATTATTCATTTGTCCATCAACATCAGAATTAAAAAATAAAAATGAGAAAAGGAAAAAAGGAAATTAGGTAATGCTCATGTAATTATAGTAGTATACTCTGCCTGGAACTGGAATATTAAATTTCATTTTTGCAGGATAAATAATTAAATTGAAATGTCAAGCAATTACCTTTTAAATTTGAAGGGCAGTTTTCTTCCTGAGAGATTAAACTCTTCAATATATAACTCTGAATGATAATAGCAACTAATACTTGTATACTGCTTTCTTCAAAATCACTTCATGCAGTAAAAAGTATAAATATTATCCCCATTTTACCAATGAGGAAACTAAGGCCTTCAGAGTCAGCAGCCTTCACGAAATAAAAGTCTGAAATGAAACATGAACATGTTTTGTGAATCTTCAGCCTTATGCCAGCGTGACTTTCATAGGAACAAAAAGTATTGGTTCATTCATCCAGCACACCCAATATATATTGGGCTATTTTGCCATAATGTAATGTTCACTATGTTGCAAATTGATGATTTAAAAGGACAATATAGGGGTGGCTGGGTGGTATAGTGAATAGAGCACCAGCTCTAGAGTCAGAAGGATCTGAATTCAAATCCAGCCTCAGACACTTAACACAAAAACTAGCCATGTGACTTTGGACAAGTCACTTAACCCCAATTGCCCTACCTTCCTCCTCCAAAAAAAAAAGCACACTATAAGTAGATAAGAGATCTGGTTTGGCTCAAAGTGGCTCCATCAAGCAAAAAGAAGTGCAGTATTAGATCAGACTGATTGTCCATCCATTTTAGTAATTGATCAACATGTAAAGGCATATGTCTTGGAGAGCTGTGTTTGCCTCTAAAAATCAACCTCAAAGACAATGGATGACTTCAAAGGGAAATATGAAGTTTTTCCTATTGTTATTATAATTTATTCACTTGTGGACTTATGGAAGTTCGATTGATAAATTAGGAACAGACTAGGTTATTAACATAGGTAAGTATAATTTGGAGAAGAGAAGAAGGACAAAAGCTAGGAAAATAGGAAAGTTTATAACGGAAAAGAAAAAGAAGGGAAGTTTCACGGAAGAAATGACATCTGAAAATGATATGACATAGAAAGAAGATATAGATTCTAAGTGGTGAAGCAATGAAGATAAAGTAGGTTCCAGCCAGAGTCATTACATGGAAGTAGAAATGGAATATTGAATTCAATGGTCCAGCTGAATGTTTCAATAATATGTTCCAGAATTTAGAAACCTTGGACCCTAAGAGTAACTGATGCTGCGCATGTTTCTGCTTAATATCATTTTCCTAATGAACAGTTTGATGTGGCTTGTGGTAGTGAGCATGGCGGGCTTAATTCCTATACCTCAAGAGGATTAACTGTACCAATACAGATCAGACTTTTTTTCTAGAAACAATAGGGAACCACTGATGGTTTTTGTACAGAAGATCAATAAGGCTAGGCCTGTGTCTTAGTGGTGGGAAGAGGCAGGGGGGGGGGGGGGGATAAGTATTTAAAAAGCACCTACTATATGCCAAGCACTGCACTAAGTGTTTGACAAATATTTTCTCTTTTGATCCTCATGATAAACCTTTGAGGTAAGTGCTGTAATTATCCCATTACAGAATGAGACATTTATACATTTTTGATGTGACTGCTGGGAGTAACAGGACTTAATTGAAAGGAAGAGATTCAACTAGTGACAACAAAAGAGGAAATGTTCTCTTTGGGGAATTCTACAAAAGGGTGAAATAAATGATCCTACCAAGACTGCAATTAGGTATTCAGCCAGATGGAAGAGGCAGTTGAACTTGTTTACATACATGCATATGTCTATATCCATATCTCTATGTCCTCTACCTCTACCTCTCTATCTCTCTCCATCTATATCAATAGCTACATCTATATCTACACTGACATCTATACATAATCTACATTTAATCCATATCTGTAGCTAATCTATATCTCTAATCTATATAAGTATTTATCTATATCTACACCTATAGATATATGCACAAATACTCAATTTCATCTGCCTAGGAAATTTCCAATGTGTGAAAGCCTACCAAAAAGTTACAAACCTTCTAGGATTTAGTGGATCACTCTTACATACATGTCTGAGGTCCTTACCCAGCATCAAGGGGTGTATCTGTAGCTATAGCTAGGAGAGGACACTTGGCAAATAGAGAGCTTTTCTAAGAGGCAGGAAGATCTGAGCTCATGACCCACCTCTGTAAAATATTGACTAAATGACTGTGGGCAACCCTGGTAAATTGTCAATATTCTAGGCATCTCTCTAAGACTACAAGTTGTAGAGAAAGTGGAAACCTGCATTGATAGATTTTGTTCCTCTGATTCTTGTATGAATGAAATCACAGTTCTACCCTACTACTGATTCTCTCTCTCTCTCTCCCTTCCTCCCTCCCTCCCTCCCTTCTTCCCTCTCTCTCTCTCTCTCTCTCTCCCTCACTCTCTTTTTTCTCTCTCTCTCTATAATCTATCTATCTATCCATCCATCCATCCTATACAAAAAGGGAGGATAAAAATCTGTTTCCTGTCATAATACAGCTTGTGCAACACCTTAGTTACAAAAATGACTTACAGCTGAGATGGGATTTTTTGGAGAGGTATATGTAACTAACAGCCAATCAGTGAAAGGGAATACACCACAAGAAAAGTTGCACTTAATTAAGTGTTCAAGGCAAATCAAGACACCCACCCACCCAAGAGTGTATTCTCTGGCAATGGTGGTATTTTTGCTGGCATTGCATTCCTACATGATGTTATTTTCTGAAATTAATATATTTTTCTGACTAAAATATTGACCAAGGCAGTTGGCAGTGTGTCTGGTTTTATTCTTCAGTCAGAGGGGTTTTTTTAGAGGAGGCGAGAGAAACAATAATAGTTTGAGAAGTATCATATATTTTTTTAAAAAGCTATGAGTCCTTAAAATGAACACAAAAGGACCAGTAGAATAGCATTTAGTGATTTGGGGATGAAAGAGCATTTACATTCAGAAAATCTGCTCCTTCCCCCCCCCACACACACATTACCCCCTCCTCCCCCCCAAAAAGCTAGGTGTCATAGTAAATATAGTGGAATCCATAGAGTGGAATTCTGGAAACAGGAAGGCCTGAGATCAAATCTCACCTCAGATACTTAACCAGATATGTGAGCTTGGGCAAGTCACTTAACCTCTGCCTGCCTCAGTTTTCTCAATTGTAAAACTGAGTCATAATAGCACCTATGTCCCAGTGTTGTTAGGATCAGATGAAATAATATTTGTAAAGCACCTAGCTCTGTACCTAGTTCATAATAGGTGCTGAATAAATGTTTCTTTCTTATAAAAGATATGGAACAATCAAGATTATTCAATACATTTTTCCTGTAGAACAAAAAAAAGAGCATGGTTTGGCTATGGGGCAATACAATATTTCCTTCTTAGCTTATCAGAATGTCAATGAAAGTGTTAATAACAAATATGTTTTAATTTTTAATATTCTAGATACAGGGGTGGGGAACCTCAAGTGTAACCTTTTGACTGAATCCAAAATTCACAGAACATTCTTTCATTAAGGGGAAGTTTGGACTCAGCCAAAGGGCTGTACTTGAGGACCTACAGGGTCAGATGTGGCCTCGAGGCCACAGGTTTCCCATCCCTGTAGAACAAGGGTTCTTAACTTGGGAATAAACAAATTTCTAAGGTATTCATTGATAGATTTCATTGAACTTGGATGGAAAAAATGACATGTATATTTCAATATAATTGGTTTCCTTTGTAGCCCTATGCATTTTATTTTATGCATTTTAAAAAATGTTATTCTAGGAATCCATAGGCTTTACTATGCTAGCAAAGGACATATGAAATAAAAAGGTTCAGAAGCTCTGAAATGAGTACTCTGTGTTATTTCCCTGACTTACATGCCAATTTTTCTATTATCCTTCCTCATCAGCTCTTCATAAGAAGTTACTATATCTATACCCAAAGTTATTTGGATGAGTTTTATAAGTAAAATGTCATATGAAACTCCACAAACCACAAAAATCCAATACATGTTGGGCCATCAACATATGTGCTGATTAATAATACAAAATTACTTATAAAAGTCGACAAGCAAGCACATATGAAAGATCTTTAATTTCAAGCCCATATTTTTTTTTCTGGGTCAAGAAAATATTCTCATATTATTCTTCTTTAACATAACTGTGACTGAATCATTCTGTTGTTTCTGTAGCAACTGAAATAATGAATAAGTAAATATTTTGTTCCATTATTTGCCCAGCATTCACATTTCATTGACTGAATAAAGATTTCCAAATATTCTCTCTTTTTCTTTTTGGGAAAAAAAAAGACAATTGTGTATTTTCTTCATCAAACTTAATGATTGAAATTATATTCAAACTTTCACAAAGAACTCAACTTAAAATGAAATGTGCCTTACAACAAATCATGGTTTTGGAAAGGAATTATATGTCCTTGAGAGTGGATATAGCACAGAAGAAAAAACAATAAACTTGTAGTCTGAAGGCATCTGATCTAATCCTAGTTCTGTCCTCCTTTCCTCTTGTATGACAGTGAGTGAGTCACTGAACCTCCATGGGTCACATCTGTAGACTCTGCTCCCTCATGACAAATGACAAATGAATTTGGGCCAAATGACTTCTGAGATGCTTCCCAGCTCTACACAATGGGATCCCATGAAACTTACGGAATATATATATATATATATATATATCATGGACCTTCAGGTCCATAGAATTTTTTTTGCAACCAGTAAATTTTGTGTCAATCCTTCTCACATTCTTTTTATAGATAAGATAATTCTTTCTCTCAATTTTAACCTCTTCTTTTTTCCTTTTAGGGAAAAATTATCTTTCTTGCATATAAAGGGGTGGTGCCATTTGTCCTTAGAAGGTATCAAATCACTGTAGCACACAAACTCAAAAAATTAGACCATTCAAAAAGAAATGGAACTTAGTGGGTCACCTAGTCCTATCTCACTTATTCTAGTATAACATGGAACTCAGAGGTCAACATAGGGCCTAAGCTTGTTGAAATATGCTTTCTGAAACTTAGGGTTCTCTATGGATTTTTTTCTCCATTTTCTTAGAATTCTAAAATTTAGGGCTATATCTATTCTTTGTTCTACATTACCCAACACATATATTTTCTTTCAACCATCAAGAAATGTATTCATAAAATGGTTCTCAAACTCACTTGCCTCTAACTCTCCCCTCAAAGAACATTTTACTGCATTAGCTAGTTTAAGATGTATGAATTTTAGGCTTTTGGTTAGGGAGGCTGAGTTCTTCTTTTCCTATCCCTACAGCTAATTCTGCCAACCTAGTCAATATCATGCATAGCATTAAAAAAATATTCTTGATAGTTTTTCATACAAAATACTTCTTCATGGCTTGCCATTCATTTTCTTTCAACTCTTGACTGAAGATGTAAACTTTTATTTAGTCCTTTAGCTCATTGCATTTCTAGTGTAACTTGGGGGTTTTTGTTTGTTTTCCCTGTCATCTGGTCTTTGGTACCATATTAAGCCACATTACACAGAATAACTGCTGTTCCTCAGTAACACAATGTACCTTCAAGAGATGGGAATTTTAGAGATGACGTGATTTGTGTGCTGGGGTGACAGGGGAGGGCAAGGGAAGAATGTATGTATATGTGCAAGGAATTTGGACATCCTTCAAGGTGAAACACTTTGTATAAATTCAAGACCATACACTGTATGATTGTGAATAAGAGGGAAAGCCTGGCAAAACTGGAACTTCAAGGGCATGAAAGACTTTTTGTTTTTAAATATGGAAACAGAAAAGAAGCCATAACTGAAAATAAAATAGGGTTCCTGGATAGTCAGTCTACTGTGTATGGAGGATGGTGATAGTCAATGGAATCCTTTCACAGTAGGCTACAGCTGGCCACAGAAGTAGCTGACATTGGAGTCTTAGCAGAGAACCCATGTTTGGGGTAGTTTATTGACTTCGTACCAAACAGAAGAAATAAACAGAAAACTAGGCTTTAATTTTTTTTTCATTTTGGGATATTTTTATATGCTGTTAAATTAGAGGACCCAAATGACATCTATCCAGGGACACTCCTTCTTTTACTTCTTTTTTTTAAGTAGGCTGACAAAAGATGATTTTATTTTTAAGGTTCTACACATGATGTTATCATCCTGTCAATCACTAATAACAGTAAGAGGGGTTAGGAGCTAAATTAAGAAAGGTACCAACCAGTTCTCTGACTCATACTGCTACCATTTTGGTCCCTTCACTCAATGTTCTCAGGCTTTTAATTTCATTATTGCTCATAAACCCTTGCTTCATGTCAGAAGCAAGTGGTACCTGTCAAGTAAAGCACTTGTGAAGCACCTACTGTGTGGCAGGAACTGTTATATATTCTAAGAATATAAAGTCAATGAAATAGTTATTGCCCTCAAACAGGCAACATTTCAACAACAATATTGTTCAATACAGAACTTACATAAATGAGATAAATTAATGACTAAATAAAATGGCACTTATTAAATGCTTACTATGAGTCATTTAGGTTACAAAGATCAACTTTATGTAAAGTTTCATTTCATATACCTCCTTTGGTAAACATTCAGTCAGGAAACATTTATTAAACATTTACTGTGTGCCAGGCACAAAGTTAATAGCCTGGAGAAATTATGAGAAGTGATCTCTGCTTTGTGAAGCTTTTGAACAACTGAGGAAAATGAAAGACACTATATGGTCATCTTTGCAGTTGTACAGTTGATGACTGTTTAGTTAAATTTTACTATCAGAGTTCTTGTGATTTTCTAATGCATAATCATCACAATCTCATGCATCACGCATCCTAAAGTGAAGGAATGGTTACCTTGTCTTCTTGCTTTTCCAAGAGATGTTAACTTGTTCAGAGAGTATGATATTTCTGTTGTTTTCACTTATTTCTTTTGTCTCTACTATTCTGTTTGTTTCTTTTGCATTAAAGTTTGAATTACCTGAATGTTGAGTGTCAATGAATGATAAATGGGCACTGATTGGAGGCTTAGGAAGTCAGAAAAACGCATCAAATTAAAATTAACATTCATTATGTATTCTACTTATAAGAATTCACCCTATGAGTTTTCAGGAACAAATTTGCTAGATAAAAATGAAGAGAGTTCCATCTACAAAATAAAATATAATTTGGGAGAGGGGACAATAGCAATTGGGTGAATCTAAAAAGTTTTCATATAGACAATAGCACCTGAGTTGAATATTAAAGGAAAGAAGGGATTCTAAGATGCTGACATCCCAGTTAAAAAAAGATAAGAGAGTCAAGGCCTGCTCAGATGTGTCATGAACTATCTTATGGAAACATGAGAAATACTTTTTTAATCTTAAATTGAGCCATGAATTATAAAGGGGAAAAAATCTAGCTCACTTCCCAATAGGGGAAATAAGTCTGAGTAGAATAATTTTATTTACAGATGATTATCTTGTAGGACAAAGTGGAAATGATTAACATAGTTTTGTGACCTTGGTTAACCTTATGATGAACAATTCTCATGATGCGTTAGAGAAAAGCCTAAAGAGCTGCCTGTTTATGTTGACATCCTTATATAAAAATTTAACCAAAGTATTCAAATATATTTTTGCTCTCATCAATGTTGATATTTCTTCCAATGAAAGGGATCACAACCCATCCATGCCTGTTCATCCTGTATAATTCTCATCCTATCCTACCATAAGTTTGTCATAGGGCATTCACTCAATGGACAGGAGGCCTTCCTACCTTTCCTCAACATTTTGAGGTTACCAATGGGGAACACATTTTATCCACAGGCTATCATTTACTCTTGATATGCAGCAAGCTCAATTTAATTATTTTTAGAAAGCACTTAACGCTTTAAGAACTTGTATAGATAAATATTTCCTCAAGACTAATCTTGAAAGTCAAATACTAAGATATGGTTATATCATAACTTATACAGAATTGTTATTTGTGTATAATATAATTTGATTGATGTACTTTCAAATCAATTCAAGTATTTATCATACACTTACTATATAGGCTCTATGATGAGCACTGGAGATACAAAGATGAAATCAGACATAGTCCTTTCCTTCAAGGAGTTTGCAATCTCCTAGTGATGAGAGATGTAAAGGAGCCCATGTAGACCAACCAATTATGAAAGAATGTCAAGAAAAATCAGGAGAGAGAATAATGTATGGTAGGAGACTATTTAATGGTAAGTGAGTTTCAGCTTGGCTAAAACATACAATATTTTAATATGATAGTAAATCACATGGTTTCTCCTTGAAGAAACATAAAAAGAGGTATCTAATAGTCTTCTCTGTGAGAAAGGACTAAATGGGCCTATATATTTTCGTGTCATGTGTTCAACTTTTTGTCTTTTCAAAATAGAGTTAAGTCTTTTGAGTACCTATGAAAATATAGAATGTATTTAGTACAGAATTACTTTAAAACTATAGCTAGATGACAAAAAGAAACACATGGTACAAGGAATTTAAAGAATGCTTTAGAATCAATACTTCCAAAGACAAACCATGTAAAGAGTTGAGCCCTAAGAAAGATCCATAAACCTTGGTTCATTCAGTCTTCTTGAACTTCTTAGATTTAAAAAAAAGTCAACCTAATATGAATGTGTGTATATGTACATCCACACATATGTATTATATATATATATATGAACATATATATAATTAAATACATATTCTAAAATTCAAATATATATTAGGTAGATATAATTCAAATAAAAATTCGTGTGTGTGTGTGTGTGTGTGTGTGTGTGTGTGTGTGTGTGTGCATTGAGATGTAACATATAAATTTTTGGTCTTGGATCCTGGATGTTTAAGTCCCTTCTTTGACAAATATTGGCTATGAGACCCCCTTGCAAGTCACTTAACCTCTCAGCAATCTATACAGTTCTTTAAGACTGTAATTTATAGAAAAGTTGCCAGTATGCATTGATAAAGGAAATTTCCTCATTGAGGAGTTCCCACTGCCAATGAAATCACAAGGGCAGTCACTGTCCCCATTTCTATGTATACTTAGTAACAACACAATTAAAATTCGATAAAGTTAAGAGGTGATGACTGATTGTTGGTGAGCATCCCTGGAAACGTAGGGTCACAGATGTAGAGTTGGAAGGCATCTTAGAGGTCACCTAGACAAATCAACTCATTTTATAAACGAATAAACTAGTGCCCAAAGAGGTTGAGGGATTAGTCCATGTTCAAACTGGTTATTATGTAGCAGAACTGACCTTTAAACCCAGGTCCCCTGATGCCAGAATGCTTTCCACTGGATGACAATTCAAGTTCTGTGAGGTTAGCTTCATCTCTCTCAGAGGAGATTGTTAGGGAAGACCAAACCAATAGGAATAAAACACTTAATATGGGAGACAGAGTCCCTGATAAATAGGCCTTTATTCTAACCAGTGTGTTTTTAGCTGATCAAATGTTAATTGATTTACCACTGCTAAGGGTTCATAACTATGGGAAGTAGTGGAGAGGAGGTAGCCACATTCAGGGCACAATTCAGGAAGGAACCAAAGTGAAGATAACAGAAGCAAATTGAGAGGCAATCACTGAATTGCTCACCAAATTCACCCTCCCATCCTCTGATATATGTAGTCCTAATCCAGAGTACAGAATTATCCTTGCATGTCCCTGATTCTGTGCCCTCTCACTGAGTAGTATATATTCTATAAGACCTTGTTTTCATCTACTTCCTTCTTACTTCACTTAATACTTATGAGATTGTTGCAAAAAGATTGTGATCCTGTACATGCAGTAGATTGCCTGTCCAGGAAACCTATTTCATTTCCAGGTACTTTTTTGCTTCCTCACTTGAAAACAAAAGTATTGGGGAAGGTGGAGAAGTAGGTCAGAAAATGCCAGACTCTCCAAATTCCTCCACAAACAGACAGAACATTGCCACAAAATGAATGTAGAGCAGCAAAAATAAAGGGGTAAAGCAGTTGTCCTCTGAAGACAACTTGAGAAGACCTCAGGAAAGACATGACCTCCAGAAGCTGAGGTTTGGCTGAAGTGAAGAGTAAACACCTCCAGGACAACCCTGCTGAATCAACAAATAGCAGATCTCCAGGGAAGCTCTGTAGGGAAGAAAAGTAGGCCTCAAGAACTTTCACCTCACAAACTTTCATCTGAAGAACAGTGTGGGAATCAGTGGGGGAAGATTGTAGGAGTAATGAAGAGCTAAATGAGCAGAACCAAGAGAACATTGTATACAGTAGCAACAATATTGTTTTAAGAATAACTTTGAATGACTAAGTCATTTTGACTATTATAAATACCCAATTTAACTACAAAGGATATATGAAGGAAGACACCATCTGCATCCAGAGAAAAAACTGATAAATAGAAGTATGAATAGAGTGGTTTTACATATGTGTGTAGACATATTTGTGTCTAATGGTAGCCATTTACAGGGTGGGGAAGGAGGGAAAAAAATAAAATTATGTGATAACTTTATTATATATTTAAAAGGAATAGCAAGTTGTACATAATAGATCTACAGTTTCATGTATAATAATCCTTTTTTTTCCATATTCTGCTATGTTATGGAAGTTATTGTTTTATTTCTTAAGTTCAGAATAAAATAAATAAAATTTTTAAAAACACAAAAATATTTAATGTCTCCAGAGCAAAGTTATAGATTTGACTCTGACCTCCAGAAGGGCACAGTTTCTTCCCAAGACTGATACTTCTCTCCTCAGTTTTCCATCATCTTAGACTACTACGTGGTATTGCTGCCATATCCAGAGTCCCATCAGTATAGTTGCCTTTTCTTGGGCCTTCTTTCATCCTTGATACTTAAAATTACATCATTTCTGAAATGAACTTACTTTAAGGTGGAATATGTTCACTTCTGTACAGCATATCACATTATTTAAGGGCACACCCTTGTGTCCTGCCAATCCTTTTAGGCCTCTCTCTGTGTCTTCTTCCTCAGTGCCTAGAACATTGGAGGTATATTTAATAAGTTCTTTATAAATCTAATTTCTGAAGAATCCATAAAAAGAATATTTTTTGGAAAAACAATAGGATGAAATATGTATATAACATTTTCCCCTCTTCATTTTAATAGAAAGTATCTTTTTTTCTATTTAAACATTTTCTTTGTCCTACCTGGAGGGTAGGTGATCTAGTGTTTGTTTAAAGAAAGGTACAGCATTCTGCATATGTAAGTGCCTTGCAAACAATCTAATTCAACAAAACACTGGACTTTGAGGTATCTAAAAGTGCCTAAGAATGTAAAGCACAATTAAAATGAGTTATGTATATTGAACTCGCCCCAGAAGAATAAAGTCAGAATATCCTGTTGGGAAATATATAAGAAAGACCATTCATGGAACCAATGGGTAACTAATAGAGCATGTAAATAATTGGCCGTCTTATGGTCATTGACTAAATAAGACAGTGTCATTCAAGACTTTCTACCGCAGACTTTGGAGTCACTGCCAGAATGAGGTTAAAAAGAAGAAGAAGGGGGAAAATCCCTGCTGTCCCAAAAAATGGAAACTAGGATTCAACTTAAAAAAGACAAAACCACAGAACGATGCCGTGGTATTTTCTTTTGACCTGAAAAAACCAAAGAAGTTGTTAATACCCAAAGTTTTCCAGGAAACAACCATGTTGTATTGGGGCTGCTCATTCAGCTTTCTTTCTCTTGTTTGAAAAGGGAAACCAAAAATTTAATCCACATTATGTAAAGTCAGTAATTGACTAGTGGCTTTTTCTCAGTCTCATAAAATTTGAGTGACCATGTAGTCATATCTACACAATGAAACACCAAATCTTCCCGTTCTGACAAGTGGTCATCCTCGTGCATGAAGACTTCCAAAGAGGAAGAATCTGCTATGTCTGGAAGCACCTCATTCTCTTTTTGAATGGTATTATTAGGAAGTTTTTCCTGACATCAAATATGAATTTGCCTCTTTGAAATTTCTACCCTTGAATCTTGGTTCTGTTCTCTGAGAGCAAGCAAAACAAGTCTAATTTTTCCTCCACCTGACAGTTTTTCAAATACTTGAAGATAATTCTCATTCCTACTCTGTGTCTTCTTTTCTCCAGGCTAAACTTGCCCAATTCCTTTAGTCCATCTTCATACATTATCGAGATAAGGCCATTTACCATCCTGTTTGTCTTCTAACATTTTTCCAACTTATCATTATCTTTCTTGAATTGTAGTGCTCAGAGCTGAAAATAGCACTTCAAAAGATGTCAGTCATTCAGTCAACAAGCAATTATAAAGTGCCTACTAAATGCCGGGCCCTGTGGTGATGATGTGGTTAGGGTTGGAGGTGCTCGAGACCCCAAAATACCAACATGCTGGGTCCTGCAAAATGAATTAGACTCAAGTCTTCTCAACCAAAGTAAAACAAAGTTTACTGAAAGTTCATTTAAAGTTCACCATATTGGGTGGACTCTCAAGGAGCCTAGGTATCTGTGATGCTTGCATTGGGCAAACAGGCCAGAGCAAGTCTGACACAGAGTAAGTCTGTGCTAGATCATTCTATGGCACTCTCACAGAGCAAGTCTATGCTAGGTCATTCTATGATGCTCTCACAGAGCAAGTCTGCGTTGTTATTCTATGGCACTCTCACACCACATGGAAGGAAGATGGGATTTTATGTACAAAAAGGTTGTGGGAATATAGGGGTGGTATAGAGAAGTTTGGGAAGGGTCTTCAGGAGGAGTTACATGAGGTCAGACTCCAGTAATGAGTTTGGGGAGAGTCTTCAGGAGTCAGATGAGGTCAGACTCCAGTAATGAGTCATTAAGGGTGGAAAGTTGCTGCAGGCTACCTGGAGACCACAGACAATGGTGGGCTAGGCCAGTTCAAGGGTGGGACAGGGGGATAAAGTGTGGGAAATTGCTGAACAAGAGGGCTAGGTAAAGACTTAGGCAGAGCCACAATGAAAGGCCTATGGCCTCAGGCATATGCCTCATGTGGGAAGATTTAAGGAGAGCTCAAGGGGGCTCCCAGAGCCTGTACCTCAAAGATTCAAGGAAAGTTCAAGAGGACTCCCAGAGCCTGCACCTCATCAGTGATAACTAAGGATGGATACAAAGAAATGTAAAAGATAGTCCCTGCACTCAAGAAGATTACAATCTAATGGGAGAGACAAGATGAAAACAACTCTGTACAAACAAGATATAAACAGGATAAATGGGAAAGAATCAATAGAAAGAGGGTACTAGAATTAAAATGTTTGAGAAAATCTTTCTAGAGATGAGACTTTAATTGATATGTGAAAAAATGTCAGGGAAGCTAGGAGGTAGAGATTAAGAGGAAAGGATTGTCCAACTTGGAGGACAGTCAATAAAAAAACAAACAAACAAAAAAAACTCCTAAACTTGGAGTCAGGAGATGAAGTGTCCAGTGCAAAGAACAGTAAGGAAGTTAGTGTCACTGAACTACAGAGTACATAGGGGTATACAGAGTAAGAAAAGTAGGAACAAGCCAGGTTATGATGGGTCTTAAAATTCAGAGAATTTTAGAATTAATCCTGGAGACAATAGTGAGTCACTGGAGTTGATCAAGGTCTGACCAGGATAGGATAATGAATGGCTACCACCTCCCTATTGCATAATAGTTTGTTTCTGTCAATTCAGCCCAAGATCACATTTATTTTCTTAGCCACTGTTCCATACTGTTCTCTCATTTGCAGGCCACTAAAACTAAGTTTGTCGGTTAGACAAATTCTTGTCTAGCTAACTTCTTGGGAAAGATGGTAGTCTAATTTCAACATAAAATACTGTGAGCTCTTACCTCTTTCCCTTTCCTTTGTCAAAGAGAATCTCTTCAAAAATAAAGAACAAAAAGTATTTAAAAGAGTGAAATGAACATCACAAAAGAGGCAGATAGTTGCAGTAATAAGACTACTGTAAAAAAAAAAGTGAAAAGACTTTAGTTCTAATTCCTCTACTTGTTATTAATGTAGAATTTAAAATTTAATAGAGAAAAATAAGATGGGTATGAAATAACTATGATAAAAATTAGAATAAGATGAGCACATAAGCAATGGAATTCCAATGTAAACAGTAATATGCATTAATTTAACTGTTATGTCCAGATCAAGGGAGATGACAGTCAAACTATTCTGAAGTATTGATTGTTAAAGTCAGATCATACCTTGAGTGTTCTGTTCATTCTAAGAAACACATTTTAAAAGAGTCCTTATAGTTCATTCAAGGAATTTGCCTAGAATAAAGATTTGTATCCATGCAAAATGACAATCAGTTAAATAAGTAGAAATGCTTTTAGCCTAAAAAAGAACATTAAAGGGAGTGGCAAGGGAACAAGAGAGTTTCCATCAAAATATACAGGATTATCATGGAAAAGATCCCTCCTGTATCACTCCTTAAAGAAGGGAAATGCTGAAGAATATAAAAATCACAGAACAAGTATACTCACTTCACACACCAGTAAGGTTATGCTTAAGATTCTGCATGCTAAGTTTCAGCAATATGTGAACTGAGAAGAAACTGGTTTTCATAGTCAGAGGAACTAGAGGCCAAATTGCCAACATTTGCACAATTATGGAGAAAGCACAAGAGTACAAAAAAAATCTCTATTTCTACTTCAGTGACTATATTAAAGCCTTTTTGTGGATTGCAGCCAAATGTGGCAAGTCCTCAAAGAGATAGGAATACTAGATGATCTTACTTGTCTCCTAAGCAACCTGTTTGAGGGTCAAGAAGCAACAGTTAGAACCAAACATGGAATGACTGATTGGTTTAAGATGAGAAAAGGAGTATGACAAGGTTGCATATTGTTAACCTTTTCTTATTTAATTTATGTGCAGAGTACACCACATGAAATGCCAGGCTAGATAAATCAAAAGCCAGAATTAAGGTTGCTAGGAGAAATATCAATATTCTCATATTTGCAGATGACACCATTTTGAAGGCAGAAAGTGAAGGGGAATTAAGAAGCCTTTTGATGAGACTGAAAGAAGAGAGAGTATAAGCTGACTTGAAGCTTAATATTAAAAAAGAAAAAAAGAAAAGAAACCTAAGATCTTAGCAACCAGTCTGTAACTTTCTGGCAGACAGAGGGAAAAGTCATGGAAGCAGTATCAGATTTTATATTATTGAGCTCAAAGATCAGTGCATACAGTTACTGTAGCCATGAAATTAAAAGACACTTGTTCCTTGGAAGGAAAGCTACAGCAAACCTGGACAGCATCCTAAAAAGCAGAGACAATCATCTTGTCACCAAAGGAACATGTAGTCAAAGCTATGGTTTTTCCAGTAGCAATATTATGACTGAAAGTTGAATTATAAAGAAAACTGAGAGCCGCAGAATTGACACTTTTGAATTATGGTGCTTGAGAAGACTTTTGAGGGTACTGTGGACAGTAAGAAAATCAAATCAGTTCAATACTTAAATAAATTAATTCTACTCTTCACTGAAAGGTCAAATACCAAAGCTGAAGCTGAAATATTTTGACCATATAATGAAGATATAGGATTCATTGGGAAAGACCTTGGTGTTTGGAAAGATTGAAGGCAAAAGGGAAAGGGAGTAGCAGAGGAAGAGATGGATAGATTATGTCATTGAAACAAGGAAGAGGAACTGGGATAGACTTCTAGAGATAGTAGAGGATAGAAAGGCCTCGCATGTAATAGTCCTTAGAGTCACAAATAGTCAAATATGACCAGAAAGATTGAATAATAGCAATAACATCTGGAAGGATTGAACAGAATTTGTATGTTCTGCAGAACTATGATCAATGGATTGAAGTTACAATAAATGTAAAACTCTAAGAGGGCAGAGATCTAGTTCAACTGTATCATTATAACTCATTATAGGATAAACTTCTAATTAAGTTCCATTTAAAAAATATTTGAGTGCCAGCTATTCAGTTCAATGATATTATATGCTTATTATGCACAAGTCATGATACTAGGAACTCAGAGTAAAAATGTGAAATTATATAATCTCTAATGCTTTAGGATCTTGTGATCAATCAGGACAGATGAGACTTCATCATCATTATTACCATCATCATCATCATTATCAACAGCCAGCATACTTATATATAATATATATACATATATATATGTGTATGTATATATTTCTATATATATATATATACATATATATATATCTGTGTGTATGTGAACACACACACACACACACACACACATATTCCATATTTATACTGTGTTTTAAGACTAACAAAATGCTTAATAAATATTTCATTTTGTCCTCAGGAGGTGGATGCTATTATTATCCCCATTTTACCGATAAGGGGAAAAGAGACAGACAGAGGTTAAGTGACTCACCTATGGTCATGCAGTTAGATTGTATCTGGGTCTAATTGTGAACTCATATCTTCCTGACCTCAGACCCAATGCTCAACAGAGCACTGTCACACCTATCTCTACATATTTACATAAATAATTATTTAAAATTATTGTAGTCTTTGGTGATAATCCCTCATGTGGTAGATCCCCACAGAATGGTTACCTAAGACTACCCTAGGTAAGAAAACTTTGGATCCACTGTCACCAAAATCATAGCCAACAAATCCACTGGTAGGTTCATGTTTTTATCATTATGGTATCATTATTAACAAAAATAAATTTACAAATAATATATACTAGTGACAATGGTGGTGACATCCTTTCTGTGAGTGGTGTTTGACTTCCTCAAGGTGCCCAACCTTCATTCCAGAACATACCAAGCTTCTCAGAGCAGAGGGTACACAGGGGCAGGTGGACTAAAAGTTTAAAAAGCAGTGATTAACAAGTCTTCACTTCTGAGGAATGACTTAGGCAGCTATTCTAGTAGCATATAGTGAATTCTCCTCTATGTCATCCTTTTCCTTCATTCCACCATTTACTCAGTAAGTGGTTTTGTTACTAGAGACCTAAGACTAATGGACAAAGCAGACACCAAACATATTTTCTTCTTCCACAATCTGATGTCCAAGGCAGATAACCTAGTCTTCTTTAGTTTCCTTTTCTTTTGAAGACAACTTTTTTTTTCTAACTTAGGGTCCTGTTGGAAAAAATGCAAAGCAGAAAGTTTTACTTTACTGTTAATATCCAATAAAAGGATATATTTATTTAGAGACAAGAAGTTATGAAATGGAATAGTTATCAAAGATAAGTAATGAAAATACTCCCCCCACCTAAATCTGGGGCACACTCTTTCACAGTTATACACAATATCAGTAGGAAGAACAGATATACTTAGGGAACATATATAAAGAAAAACACACCAAAATGAAATAACAAAACCATGAACTGATCCAAGAAGCTATGCTCAGGGAGCAGGAATGGTGGATCATCTCATACTTCTAACACACTAGTAGCACTGATTTTTTTCTAGTGGTATCATGCATCATCCTACTTATATCCCCTCCCCTCCTCTCCTTTGTTCTCCTCTCCATCCAATGTATAATCTTTATCTAATTCAGATTGGTTGTATGCTGCTTAGTTTGGGCTATGGAGCATCTCTCTGATTCCAGTTTCTGGCTCAGCTAACTCTTTAGCTATCGCTTCCCTAAGAGAAGACTAAGCACCTCCATGATCTTTTAATTTAAATCCCATAGGCTTTTTCTTTCTATGGCCCTGTTTGAAAATCACAAACCTTTCTCTCTGATAAACAAAAAGCATTCCTGTCTTATTCTCTTTAGAGTCTTGTGAATCTTTCATCTCCAAAAGAAGGTTCTTCCCCTGGATGTCAACCTCTTTAGAATGGACTCTTCACATATTACTACCTCTCACAGTCCCAATCATTTTTTTTTATAACCTTTCCCCAATACATGTGCTTGAGCACCTTCATCAGAGACTTCATCCTAGCTTATGATGAGTATTGTATATACTTTGCAATTTTAATCTCTGAAGGTTATGCCATAGATTAGGTAATGATTATTTGACTAATATTTACTAGGTACTTTAGAAGATTAAGTTTTCCAAGTCTAAGCCTCTTTAGTTCTCCCATGTAGATGAATGGGCAGGGGAAAAGCCATAAAGATAACTTTGAGCCTGTGGGGGCCCAGGGAGGGAGGAGAGAAGAAAGACTATTTTCTCTTCTACATTCTTAGCCATTGTCCAGCTCTTTCATATGCATATATAGCCAGCCAAAGTCTAAGAGGTGCTTTGACACAGTCCTTTACTTTAAACTCTGATAAATACATAGAATCACCAAAGTGCTATGAGATAAATGAGGATGAGGAGAGATCACTTCCATGTGGGAAAACAATGGAATGTTTCATAGAAGATGGGGTAATCACTCTGGGCTTTGAAGGAAATAAAAGAATAAGGACTGTTCAGCCATGGAGTGATCCCCATCCCAAGAAATGGATTGTGCATTACTTGAAGTGTTTAAATATAAGCTAGAAGACTGTATGTCAGGAATTTTGCCACAAGAGAAAGCCAGCCTCAGATTCAGGAAGATCAGGGTTCAAATCCTGCCTCTGACACACACTGTGTGATCCAAGGCACATCATTTAATCTCCCATTTCTTCTAAGATTGCAAGTTGCCAAATAGGTGGCAACTGGTAGAGGAGTTTCTTTTCTGGTTATTTCCAATACCATTTAATTCACAGTTCTAGTTTACATACCCTTCACCCAAATCATTTTTAAGGTCACTTACAGTGTTGATTTTACAAAAATTTTTGATTTGCAAATTCATTATCCAACATTTCCCACCTATATTTACCCTAGTTGAAGAGAAATTCTTGGCTTTCTAGAGCATGTAGCTGTATTTAGAGGGTTAGGTTGCCCTCACAATGGCAGGTCTATGTATCATACTTGCAAATTTCTAGGAAAATTGTTGAGTTTGTCTAGGCAATGGAATGAAATTTGACTACACTGATCCTGGAATTATTCTGTACTTAACTCATAGATTGGTGAAATATCATGGATGTTAACATCAAAATTTCTATCTTTCCTATCTTTCTTTTTATCTTTTATCCTTGCTATCTTTCCTCCTGCAGTTGATATGCATAGCTTTGAAATGCAAATGCATTTTCTTTCTACTCCATTTATTCAACAAATCACTCATTTCTATTACTTCTTAATCCTAACAAGGAAGGTCATAAGTGCATCATCACTTTTGACTTTATCCCATTTCAGGTTACTGAATAACAAGGTTGATTTATTTGAAAGTACAAATATAATTCAAATAAATGTATTCATAAAATATTTATCATTGACAGTATCCTAGCTAATGTCACTGAACTAACACTTTAGATTACACAATGAAACAGTAGGCATAATTTTTGCCATATAGCAGATGCAAGAAAGGTTTATTAATCTGATGCCATCAAGAGGAATAGATCTTGGCAATTTAAACATTAATTTTCTCAGAGAAGTTCATGGAAATTCAAAGATCATTGATGGTAAGAATAGACATATCAGAGCCTATTTCCTTATTCCCAGGGAAATGGAGTGAAGCACATTTATTCAGGGACACTTTCCAAACAACATCGCCTTAATATGAGAGAGGGGTTTTAATGACCCATATATACATCAAAGTATAACTTTAAAAATATGAAAGCATGTGCAAGGCTATTATGAAACAGATTCAGTTTTGAAAAAAGAAGAGTGGGGAAAAAATGTAATTAGAAAGCAATTTAAGTGATACAAATATAAAATGGCACCTCCTGGATTTTGAAAGAGATATTGAATAGAGAAAGCACAAAGAAGATAGGTTTCAGGAATGCAGACTTGGGCAAGATCAAAGTGCTGGTAGAAAAGACAACAAGTTTAAGGATGAAGAAGGAATGGAAATCTGGCACTTGATGAGACACTGTTGAAGGACTTTCAATAACAAAACTATACCAACCAAAAGGAAGAAGGAAAACACTGAATGTCAACTTGGCAAAAGAATGGGCTTTTCTAAATCCAAAAATGGAAAGAAATACAAGAGAAAGGATGAATAAAAAGATAAAATTACTAAAAAGAAAAAAAGAATGTAAGTGCAAGGGTGGAAAGTGACAAAGACAGTAAATGGAAATATGTGACTTTTTAGATGTATAATCACTTCTTTATGCTTTAACAGCTAAATATTCAACCATGACTGCTCCAAACATCTTGTCTCTCTTTCCTGACTTTCGGAATGCTTCTCCTTTATACTCCCAACATATATAAATAATGGTAAGAAAAGGGAAGGGAGAAAAAGTTTACATTATCAGACTATTTTGATTAGAAAAAAAATTAATTAATTAAACAAAAAAAAATCTGGAGATAAAGTGGGAATTAGAGACTGTGAATTTCACTTATTTATTCATTAATATAGTCTAATTGTGTGGGCTGGAAACAATCAAGATATTGACAGAAATGTGTAGGATTACTAATAGTTGAGAGAGAAAAGAACAATCTTTGGGAACTATGGACACCCAAAGATTGAAAGACTAATTTTTTCATTTTTATCCCAAAAATGCATTCATAATCAAGTGCTGCTGAGACAAATCTTTCTAATGTAAGTTTCACTCTAAAATATTAGCCAGGATAAAAGTGATGGAATTCATTGACTCTTTAGATAAGTTTGATGGGTTTAGGTTGTTTATGCATGACATAATTCCATTTATTATTCTATTTGTACTCTAAATCGCTCATTCAAAAACTACATTATTTTTCTTTGAGAGTTTTAGAGGACTAGATAAGATCACTGATGAGTGGAAAACTAAAACTAAAATACAATATTAACTGAGAGGGAAAACAAGTAGTTGCCTAAGAATTACAAAGTAGACAAGCTTCAATAAATGAATTTAATATGATTGAATTTGGGAAGCACAGGAGTGTATCAGAAAGAGAAAAGAAGGCAAGAATGGAAATATAAGTCTAAAGGGAAAAAAATATATCAACATTTGCTCAGATTGATCAGAAAGTAGATTTTCCTTTATCGTAAGGTCCTGGGGAAAAGGTATTTGTCTTTATCACTCCCTGTATCTTTTCTAGGGCCAAATTCAATCCTACAGACAAAGGAGATAATGTTTACTTACTTAGAATTTACATCTTAGAATGATGCTTCTACCTCATGAAGGTGATAAGTTAACCTTGTTACTCATTATACCTTTGAAAATGTATAGTTTTCATATACAATTTCCTTCCCCTCACATATACCCCAAAATTGCACTCCCCCCTTTAAAAATAATTAATTTCCATTAATTCAAGAAATGGTTCTATAAGAGAGAGGTCGGGAGTATGAAAGTAAGGAAAATCAAAAAGCAAAATATTTTTCCATGCTAGTCATTTTAAAAAGAGTAAAGGGAAAATGTACCCCTTTGCAAATGAAACAGGATCTTAATACCATAATCTCTTAATATTTTTGCTGACAATCTACATAAATTCCTATAATTTCTATTTTAATTAACTCTGTAGCATGCTCATGAAACACAGCAAATTAAACTTTGTCCTTGATCTTGTCCAGGTCTCACTTGACTTTGTGCTTAGTCAGTCAACCTTTAAAGAGAAGAATTTCCAGAAATCCATTATTCTCAAACATATTCATTTAACTATAGAAACCTGAAAAAAAGTTAAATATTTATTTTGGGATTTGGCTTATGTTCACACACACACACACACACACACACACACACACAGAATTATTCCCCTCCTTCCAACCCTTTACC
Organism: Pseudochirops cupreus; assembly: GCA_028627135.1. Lineage (NCBI taxonomy): Eukaryota > Metazoa > Chordata > Mammalia > Diprotodontia > Pseudocheiridae > Pseudochirops > Pseudochirops cupreus. Next base: position 365,207,278 of record CM053580.1, read on the forward strand.
CAACATTTCTCCAATGTTGTTTTAAAGGCCGTCTTGTTTCTGACCTATGCCAGTTGTATTAAGTGAAACCATATGATTGGGCAGCAACTTCTATAAGTGCTGAGTAAATAACTTTGAAGATAAATCTTCCATGGGTCACATTTGTAGAACAAACATCCCAGCACAAACTTGTGTTACTGGTGGTCCATGGAGTTTTATCAGGCTTTAAGGAATTTTGCTGTAAACTTTCAGTAAAGCATTCTATCTCCCAAGGGAGGCCAAGGAATAAGTAAACCCACCCTGGCTAGACACATGAAGTGTGGAATGGAAAAGAAGACAAAAGAAGCAGAAACAGCTAAAAGCTAGACGTGAAGAGGGGAGAGGACAGGAAGAGAAGAAAAGAAGGAAAAGGTTGCCTGATTCTTTCTGTACTGATATCAAAAGACAGCATATTAAATCTAAAAAAAATGAACTGAAATGGAGTTTAACTTATCATAGAATGAGATGCATGGAAATAAAGCTCAACGTCATAAAAAAAAAAAAACAAAGTCACTCCCAAAGGACCAAGTTTCCCCAAAGATTAATTTATGAAATCTGGTTGAAATTTACACATTGTTAAATACAAGTAAACAAATACAATTCTATAATTTCCAAGTGTTTTTCCTACTCTCACTTCCTTGTTAATCTCCACTAACATTTTGCTATTGATTTTCATGGGAGAGCCTGGAAATCAGCCCATACTAATTCTAAAAATATAGAATTAGTATATGCAAAATCAAAAAGTATAATAACTGAACTGTATTTAGAACTTTAGCATTTACAACATTTTAAACACACATTAGCTCTTCTGAATTTCACAGCAACCCTGAAAGTGAACTAGAACATTTATGTTTAGAAAATTTACAGATGTAGAAACTGAGGGCCGGAGAAATCAAGCAGCTTTTCCTGGCCCCACAACTAGTAAATTTCCAAGATGGTATTCCAAATCAGGTCTTCCTGAATCTAAATCTAGCACTATATTCATGAAATCAAACTGATTCATGGGTGTGACCAAGGAGAATGAATCAAGAAAAGTAAATACATAAATTTCAAAGATGTAATTCTTAGGAGAAGCTTTCTAGTTTGTTAACCTCAGATACTATAGTTCAAATCATGTGTATAAACAGTAAGATATTACTCTTATCTTCTTGGCAAAATTAAGGCATTAAGTATCTGCACAGCTTATGATTACTTCTGGATTCTTGACTATTCTTCAACTCATTTTTTTTGTCTCTCACTAAAGACAGTGCTGGGAGAAATATTTAGAGAATTCAACCAGGGCATAGAGTCATGACCTGTGAGACCTCTGGACAATTAGAAAGAATCCCAGGTCTATAATCTGTTTTATTTCCCTTTACCTCATATATTTAAAGAAAAAAGTTCATTTCCCAACCCCAAACCTTCTTCTAAGAAAGAGCAGGCAGCACTATGCTTTAGGGGCTTACCAGTAAATCTGGGATTTTGTGGATTACAAATGTGGCAAGTTCATCCTATTACTTCTAAAAATAGTTTCAAAGTGGTACAAAGTCCCATTTGTTAACCTAAAACTAAGCAAGACTCATATTATAATACCACATACTTAGAGGTCACTCTACAAGGAAAATAAGAGAGCCTCCAAGCACAATAAGGAAGGGGGCACAATATAGGTCTTATCATCAAGAGGTAACTTATGTGTGTGGCAACAACATCTGTCCTGACTTGATAACAGAGAAAAGTCTGGCAAAGGAAACTGAGGATAAAAGGAGGTAAAATTCCTAGTTTCATCTCTAGTGGACAGCATGTCCACAACTGTACTTTGAACAAGCCTGAGCTATTTTGTTAGTTCTGTACCTCTAGAGAAGTGCCTGGGTGTGATGGATAGAAAACCAGCTTCAAGCCAGGAAGGTCTTACTCTGAATAAATACTGGCTACATGATCCTGGACAAGTCATTCAATTTCTTAGTGCACTAGGCAACTCTCTAAGCCAGTAAATTGAAGAGGAGCCTCCAATATTCATTGGCAGTGGGAATTCCTCATCTGGGGGTACCTTACGCCAATATAATCTCAGCTTCTGTCTCTGTCCACATGTTCTTTAGTGTTGATTTTCTTCCTTTAAAGCACTTTTTTTTCAGCTAAACTCTAAGGAAATATTGTTCAAGGAACATGTAAACCTGGAAGTAGGTGAGTGAGTGATAATAATCCTCTAATAGCTCTCATTTATATAGCACTTTAAGGTTTGCAAAGCCCTTAACATGCATTATCTGATCTGACCCTCATAATAGCCTTGAGAGGTAGGTAGATTATTATGTCTGTTTCATTAGCTGGGGAAACTGGGCTTGAGGACAGTTAAATGATTCACCCAAAGTCACACAACTAAAAAGTGTCTTAGGTAGGAGTTGAGCCCAAGTGCACTATGTAGCACAGAGCTTGGCGCATAGTAGGCATTTAATAAAGATTTGTTGACTCAGTGGCTAAGTTCAGCATACTATCTTACCCACTCTGTCATACTACCCTTCAACCACAATTTTGTAATTATTTGACATTTTTAAATTTTCTCTTCCTTAAACAGCTCTACTTAAGGCTTTCCCACTTCATTTTTGGGTGACCATACAATTTTTATCATGAATTATTTTTTCTTAGCTATTAAAAATATTATGAGTAAAAGGAACAGAAACTAAGAATGATTAGTAAGTTTCCATTCCACATTTCTTAGATGAACACCAGTTCCTTTTTGTCCAGAGAGAGGGGAGAGATAGCTAAACGGAATTATTAATATCCATCAATTCAATCTTTGATTGCAAAATCCTATTAATCCTTGCATTTAATCTTATAGAATCTATTCAGCACTCACTCTTTTGTTTACTTCAGCACAGAACCCCAGTCCTTTTTGTTTACTTCAGCATAAAACTACTCTACTTTGTTACTAGTATGACTATCATTGTTTGGGTACAATTGATCTTCTGAGGGGTTGTTCTGCATACAACCTCATTTCTCAAGTCCAGACCAAAATATAATTCTGTGGGTAACAGCAAGTTGAACTAAAGATAGGCACAACATCTTAGATTCTTGTATGAGTGACGATGTTCATATGATTTCTATGTTATTCAAAAAACTCTATAGATAAACTTAGTTTGAGTCTTTGTTTTCATTCCTTGAAATCTTGAACCTGGATCACACAGTAGAACAGCAGAAATTTTAATACTTTATTTTAGAACCTTTATTTTCAAGAACTGGGCAAATTTATCTGTAACAATTTTTAAACAGGGATCCCATTGACTCAAGCCACCAATTGTGTTCTTCTGATTTGAGGGGGCTCCCAGCTCTTCAGTTCATCTTAGCAGTCAGATTTGCTTTTATATAGGAACATTCATTTCAAAAGTATTGTATGAATAAATATATAAACATTCCCCCTCAATAGCTAAGGACTTAATAATCCCATATTTTTACTATTACTAATAAAATCCTCTTGTTCTCTGTGGAAGGAACAAGGATTGGGTTCACAGTTTAACTCAATTCCTATATAGTATTTGTCCCGCCAAGTTCTAAGTTCAAAGTTCAGTGCAACTCCCACCACCCCCACCTCTGGCTCGAGTCCTGGACCCTGGCTTTTCAGGGTTTCTTGGATGGGCTGGCAGCAGCAACATCTGTCCTAGAATCATGGCTCCAAGGTTGACATAATTTAAGTTCCTGGATTCATTACACTGCTCCTCTGCACCTAGAATTGAAGATCGACCCAATCATGACCAAAATCCCAAGCTCATTTCTCAGGGCCTTGGGGCCTAAGGGGGAAAGGAAAGTGGCCTTTTTTCCACCTAGCTTAAAGCCTAGTGCTCCTGCTGTGGGTGAACTGGACTCGTATCCTTGGAAATACCACAAGAAAGAGAACAATCATGCCACAGTTTGATTAATTTAAGATATGACCAATTCCAGTTATACAACTAATGGAAAGAGGCTACTCTCACCCAAGAAATAATAACTTCTCCCAAAAGCAGATTCCTGGAATCTCTCACATGGGTGCCTCCTTCTCAGGAGATAGCTATGAAATAGGGTTAAATGTAACTCATGTTCTCTCCTGCCTGTCTCCCAACTACGTATGCTTGAACACATACTTAAAAATAGTTTATACCCTTGTATCAAAAATGCAGTATGCACAACGCCTATGGAAACTATAAATATGCTGATATGGTTATATCACAAAATATAACGGGCTCTCTACAATGGGGGACAAAGCTAGATCATTTTTTCAAATACCAGAAAACTAAGACCCTCAAACCAAAAAGTCAAAGCCATCACAGTAGCTATGGAATTGGCACACATGGTTAATGCAGTAAACACCCACATTCTCAAGCCTTCAAAACAGAACAGGCAACCTCAGGCAAAGATCCTCCTCTCCTCACTCACAGCAAGTGCTCAGCATCCACGCAGCTTGCTCCCAGAAGCTATGGCCCTCTGGAGTTCCTGTCCCCAGCAGTCCTCAGCAGGAATCCTTAGCAGAAATTCTTGCTGGATCAAAAAAAAGGAGTTTTCACCACTGTCACCACTCCAGCTGGGCTCTGGCTTCCTCTTGCCCCACCCTTTCCTGCTACATCAGCAAGTTCAAGGGGCATGGAAGAACTTAAAATTCCATAACCATTACCACCCTATGTGACACAGTGTTAATAGTGCTAGGAGTAGGGATGTTATAGAGCAGTGGTTCTCAACCTTCCTAATGCCGTGACCCTTTAATACAGTTTCTCATGTTGTGGTGACCCCCAACCATAAAATTATTTTCATTGCTACTTCATAACTGTAATTTTGCTACTGTTATGAATCTATCTGATATGCAGGATGTATTTTCATTGTTACAAATTAAACATAACCCACAGGTTGAGAACTGCTGTTATAGAGACTGCCAGTTCTTTTCATGTTAGTATCTTCCTGGATCCATTTCCTTAAGCAGTCTGAGGTGGGGTTGGCAACTTCGATCTTCTCTTTTGAAGCTGGAATCTGAAAGTACCCAAAGTGATTGCAGCACTGGAAGCTCAAAGACTTGGGTGAAGAGAAGACGGATCCAAGAAGACTAGATTCAAGAAAATTTCTACTCTTACCAACTGTGCCTAGTCCCTGACAGAAGCATGGGGCATAGGTATCCACCAAGAAGGAAAGAGTCCCATACCAATGGGCTTAGGGATTGGGATTACATATGGACACTTCACAGGCTCATTGTTTTCTAGGATTTAAAGCTGGAAGAGGCATAAAAATTATCTAGTCTAACCCTTACATTATACAGAAGTGGAAATTGAGGATTAGAGAGTTGAAAAGGCTTGCTTAAGGTCATATAGGTCATAATCAGCAGAGTCAAATCTAATATTCTTTCCACATACACCATGTAGTCATGAGAAAAGTATTTGGTGAATTTTAATGTATAATGTAGATTTACATGAGCAGTTCTTATTCCTGGCACCCTTTTCAAAAGTCACACATGTGTAGGTGCATAGTACCTTCAGAGACTAGAACCGAAAATAAAATGAAAAGCATCACATGCCTCAAAAAATTCAAAAACTATTTTCTTTCTTTTAGAGGAGATTGTTTCTAAATTAAAAAAAAAAGATTATGTTTCATTTTCCACTCAAGGATGAGCATTTTTTTTCTTCAGGGGCAATGGGAAACATCACTAGTTAAATGAATATGGAAACCTAATTTTATTGGTCATTTCTAGTACTGAAAGAGATCTTAGATTTCATCTCCTTAAAACTCCCCCCATTATGCAAAAGAAGTAAGTAAAGCCTCAAATAGGTAAAAATGGCCTACCCAGTGTCACACAGGTAGCAAAGTTGAAATTAAAACTAAGGTCTCCTGATTGCACCACCTTTCTTCCAGTGTTTGTGAAAATATGGACACTTGGACCACTGAATATTAAAATCCATCAAACACTAGAGGGCAATGTGAGCATTCAGCCAAATTAAGTGCTCTTCCCTAAGAGGAAGGATCTTTGGATCAATTCATTGTCATTCATTCATTAGTTCTACCCTCTGTGTGGTCTCTACCAGGTACTGAATTTTGTTGAAGAGTCAGTCTGTTCTCACAGATTCATATTTTAGATATCCTCTATATCCTATCTACTTTATAAACTCCCATTCTATCCCACTTTTCCTTTACCAAGTTAATAATTTCAAAATTCATTATTTTATTTTAGATGTTTCAAAACTTTTTTTAAAAAAAAGTTATTTTTTGTTCCATGGATTCATTTGGCAGGTTGATAAAGCCTATTTAAAATGCAGAAATTAAAATACAAAGGAAATCCAAGGTCACAGAAACCTTGAAATCTATTCATGAACCCCTTGGGGGGGCGGGGTTCTATAGATCCCAGATAAAGAACCTTTGTTGTAGAAAGTGTTTATTCAAACTTGTAGGTCAAGGCATACATCCGTAACTATTAAGAGTTTCTACTGCACACACACACACACACACACACACACACGTACCTCATGTGATCTTCATTCAATTCCTAATGCAAACCTCCATTGAGTAGGCAAAGCAAACTCTCAGAAATTCAATTCTTCATTATTTCTAGCACTGAATAAAGGGCAATTCACTTGTAAACAGGTAATGTCAAGTCATGAAGACTGTAAGGTTCCCCAGACACTGTTATCAGTCACAACTTACCTTAGTTTTATGTCAATAGTGTCTTGTACTGAAACAGAATCTGTTAGCTTTTCTCAAGGGTAGATATCCCATTATTATCAATGTCCCTCCAATGGCTAGACACAGAAAAATTCGTTCCTGTCTGCCAATTCTTTTCCCTCTCTCCAAGCTCTGTCTCTAGTTACATTGTCCCCACTGGTCGATGCTCACACACTCTGAACATGGATGAGTATGTTTGCAATCAATTACTTAGCAACATATCTGCTAGAAATAGGCACAGTGAGATTTTTCCACTGTTTTTCCTTCTCCAGATCATTTTACAGGAAACCTAGGCAAACAGGGTTAAATGACTTGACCGTAAGTAGAATATCTGAGGTCAGATTTGAACTCAGGTCTTCCTGCCTCCCAGAGCACTCTATCCACCTAGCTACCATGAAAGAGACAAATCCCAGGCAAAATTGTGTAATAGGAAAAAAATTATCCTCAAAACATTCAGAATCTCCTGGCTAGGGTACCCAGGAATTGAGATGGGACAGTGTTTTGAACTTGGAACTGTGACTGGGCTCTCTATAGGAAGTGAGCTACGCTATTTGTCAATCTGTTTTGTGCTTTGGAAGTCAAGATTTCTTGGTAAAAAGTTAATCCCACTCTCATTGCTTAAATGGGATTGGGGTGCAGAGGAGTCCTCCCCCTCCACTTAAGGGGATTTGTATAGAAGTATACCTCCACTGATGAGTTGTGTTACTGAGTCCTGGGTCGTTGTTGACAGGAAGTTCAATGTAGGAAACCTAGCATCCCTAGATCATTAGTGTTTAGCAGAATTTGTCATATTGTCTTTTCACTTTCAAAGATTTTGATTGTCTTGCCTTTTGTGAAAGCAAAATGCCCTGCTATTTGTTAGGGTGAGTTGTCTGGGCTTCAAACCCCCAAGTAACTGAGGTTCTTGGCTACTTGTCTAGCTCCTCCTATTGGTCTTGATCTGATGGATAAGTCTGTCATTCATTTGATTCACCCCGGCAGTAGCTTAGACACATGGGGAGCATTTCTAGTGTCTTTTGGAATAGACCGGACTTCTACAGGGAAACTGCTATGGTAGAAGAAGACAGCTAGAGTTTCTGGTTGTGTCCTATGTAGGAATGGACACTTTATGAGCAGGAAGTGGCATTGAGTTGAACTTTAAAGAATTGATAAGGGTTTAAAATGTGAATAAAGGAGGAGAGCATTCTAGGTGTAGAGAACAGCATCAGCAAAGACAAAGATGCAAAAATGTAGATCATTTTCAGGGTTCAAATCTATTCTAGTTCAATAGGAATTTAAAAAGCATGGTAGTGGAAAGAATAAAATAAGCCTGGAAAAGTTGAGATAGGCTTTAAATTGTGGGTAGCTTAATTTCCAAGTAAAAGAGTTTGAACTTTAATCTGTAAGGAATAATTCCTTACCTGCTGATAATTCCTGAAGAAATTTGTGATAGGACTAGATCTTTGCATAAGAAGAAATAGGACTGTAATAGAGCTCATCTTGAAGAATCATTACGGGGGAAAATTCTGTTAAGGAGCTATTGAAATCTTCCATACATTACCATACCAGGAGTGTGGTAATGAGGACCAATATGAAGGTGATGACAAATGAAATAGAGAAATGGGGCAGATAATAGCCATGCTATGGAAGAAAAATTGATAGAATTTGGGAATTATGGAATGAGGAAGAAGAGAGTGGTAAAAGTCAAAGATAGCACCAAAGTTTCAATACGAGAAGGGGAAGAAGAGGGACAAGTACCACTATGTGCCAGACACTATGCTATGTGCTTTACCAATATCATATGACCTGATCCTCATGATAGTCCTGTGAAATAGGATTCTCTTATAGTCCCCACTTTACAGTTGAAGGAACTGAAGTAGATGGATTATGTGATTTTCCATGATCACATAACTAGTAAGTGTCTGAGATGGGATTTGAATTCAGGTGTTCTTGACTCCAGGAATAGCACTTTATTCACTGTGCTACTTATTGGGAAGCAAGATAAATGAAAAAACAAAACAAAACAAAACAAAAAAAACCAGAAATAATGAAGCAAGGAAGGAAACAAAATTAAAGGTAATAATTAGCTCGGTGTTCAAACATGTTGAATTGAACATTGAATATGAGGAGATAGTCTTTGTAGACCAAGAAATACAGGTGTGAATCTTAGGGGAAAAGATTTAAGAAAACCCATTCCTTTCTATGGGGCTCTATTTGGAATCTCTCATACTTCAATACTTTATTTCTAAGGATCTGCAATTTCATCTAATGTGGAACTTCCTTCAAAAGGTCCGATTATAATCTATAGCAATGCCATGCACAAGCAGCTTTCCAGAAAAATGCTACTGTGAACAGCTTTTAAGGTTCTGATTACACAGCATAGTGAACACTCTATTCCATAACAAATCAAAGCCAAACATTCACAACATATCACAGAAAATCACAATGTAGTATTCACAACAGCTTATCATTAAAATGGCCACATAGTTTTCATCAAAGTGGTCACAAAAGTTTTCAACAAAGTACAATCATTTAGTACATTCAATCATCCCTAAGGAAATTTGCATCCTTAGTCATTCAGTCATCTCAGAATATAATAGTCAAAGTCTTCTACTCATGGGGCACACTAAATTCACTCAATCAGTCACTTATTCAGTAATCAGTTACTAAGTACAGTCATTTAGCCATTCATTCTTCCTTCATCAGAAAATACACCAACCCTCCACCACTAGATCACTAGTAAATTTACAATTCCTCAGTCAGTACATAGTATCCAAGTAAAGTCTTCTTTCAGCTTGACTTGGGTGGTTTCTCAGATTCCCTGGATCCCCTTGATGGTCCCAGATCCTACTTGGATTCACTAAACTGTAACCTGGGCTCAAAGGCAGACAGCTCCCAGGTCCTTGTCCAGCTCTCCATATAGGTCCTGCTCCACACTGAAGTTCATAGGGTCCAATCCATCTCAAATCCTTCACAATTTCTGTTCCTGGGAATTCAAGGCTCAACCAAACCACAAACAGACAAAATCTTATTATCCTGGTCATGTTTCCTTAGTCTTCTTCAGGTCATTCAAAAAATCAGAATCACCTTATCCAGAGGGGGTGGAGGATTTGTCTTTACAGCCTCCTGGTCTCCTCTTCAGGTCCTTCTCAGCTTCTTTGGGGCTTGCTCCAAGATCTGACTCAGTTCTCAATTCTCACTAGCAGTTGTTCTGCCTCCACATTCCTGTCCCAAGAAATTCTGATCCTTCCTTTCTGGGGCTTTTCCTTATATTCACACACCATTAGCTTCCTATTTCAGCCAACTCCTTCCTGTTAAGTTAGTAACAGGAGACAGGAGTTCATACCTTCTGTTTCCCCAACGTGGCTTGATCAATTACTAAGTGCTAAGTACCTGCAATCTTTGCCAAAGCAAAGGGATCTTCAAATTCAAATTAATTACCATTACCCCTATTCCTATCTTCCCATCCTAGGTGTAGAAGAAGCAGTTGTTCCAGGTTACCTGTCATGAAACTGAGCTAGCTTAAGACTTTAATGTACAGGTGAGGATAGCTATTTTTCTTAAAAAATATTGAAACTCTCCTTGAGTCTTGACTGGATCAAGGGACTGACACATGCTATTAAAGTTGCTTTCTAGTTGCCTTTACATTAGGGTTGTTGTAAGGATCAAATGAAATAATCTTTGAAAAGTGTTTGGCATAATTCCTGACACATAGTAGGCATTTAATAAATGCTTGTTCCCTTCCCCCTTGGTGCCCAAGAATGAGATGACCCCATGAAAGAATCCCCTGTGAACAGATGGCTAACAAAATGTATGCTTTGTGTATGTTTTGTAACTATAGTGAACCAAAAAGATTAAAAATACAAAGCATCACAGAGACAGACAGAGACATTCTCACTATAAATTAAACCAAAAGAAAGACAAAAAACTGTAGCTAAAAGAAAGGACAATTTGAAAGGTTTCTTCAGAATGAAGGAATGTCTAAACTGATTTTATCATGAACAAGAAGCATTATTTAATGAGATACTGATAATCTCATTGTGCAATAATAATTATATGTAAGCAGACCATGTAAATAATCACAATTTGTGTGCCACTGTCTGATGCAGAAGTTGAAATAGATTCTTTGAACAACAAAATATTGGAAAATGTGGTTCAGAATCAAGAAATGAAATAACCATAAAGCTTATAGACTTCTAAGAAGCTCTGTGACTATATATATATTGTGAACACTTTCCTTCAGCAGAATGGATGGTTGCTGTTTTTCATTGTCAAAAAGAATCAAAATAACATCACTATGTTCATAGGAGTCAAGGTATAATGTGTTTGACTGTGGCCAGTCAGATCAACATGAGCTCAGAAGGCTCTACCATAGGTCAGGCACAAATAGTCCACATGAACTTTTGGAGCGGAGATGTCTCTAAAATTGCATATCACACATTTCATTTGAGCTACTACAATTCTTCTTTGCTTGTAGAGCACTGCGCCTTCTTTGATGTGGGCACACCATACTGGGCAGTCCTGGGCGAATGTCCACACTATCTTAGAATCAGTTTTAAAGTTTTTCAGAAAAAACCTTGAGAGTGTTATTGTAACACTTCTTCTGACCTTCATGTGAGTGCTTGCCTTGTATGAGTTCTCCATAAAATAGTCTTTTAGGCAATCATGCATTTGACATTTGAACAATGTGACCAGCCCTTCAGAGTTGCGCTCTCTGTGACAGAGGTTGAATGCATGGCAGCTCAGTTCAAGAAAGGACTCTGTGTCTAGAACCTTATCTTTCCAGGTGATCTTCAGAATTTTCTTAAGACAACTCAAATGGAAGTGATTCAGTTTTCTGGCATGGTGCCGGTATGCTATCCAGGTCTCAAAGGGAGAATAAGGAGGCACTGAACAATATAAAAAATGTTTTTGAATTAACCACTTCCTAACAGACAGAAAACTGATTACAAACATGGATGTTGTTTAAGGATCAGCTAGCTGATGATCAGATAGTTGGAGCAAAGGTGAAAATCAATACCATATTAGAAGAAATTATAGAGATGAGGAGAAGCTCTAACCTGCCATGTTTAAATAAGCTATCTCTTTAAAAAGAGTGGAAAACAGACAAAAATAAAACATTGAAGATGATTAGCATAATTTCAAACATAGACACAACAAGAAGTCAAAATGAGCCCAGAAATCATTTCAGAAATAGTAGTCACCTAAGAGTTGTGGTATAACATCACTGTTGATAAGAACAGCTAACTCTAAAACATTATAGATCAATTTCATTTTAACAAAATTTGATTCTACTCAACTCATTTCAATGAGTATTTATTAAACATTTACCAGATGCTTTGCAAAGTTGTTTCTCTGTGAAACCCAGAGACAAAATAAGGCAGGGCATCATTGATTTGTAACATGAACTCATTTGCAAAACTTTATGGAGAAGGATGACAGAAACTTTTGAATTGCATCACCTCAAAAACAATAAAAAGCTATTGAAGGCAAAATAAAATTTCTGAGAACTTAGCATGAGATATAGCTAAGATGCTGGAAGGACAAAAAATGCATGCTGGAATATACTTTATTTTGTCTGAGATGACTATGAGGGTGAATTTAGAATAAAAATTTTCCAAACTTAAAAAAAGTGCCTATAATAAGCAGCAGATGTATAGTTTTCTGTGAGGGTGATAAAACATGGAGGCCAAACAGACTATTTGCTCTCTTACTAGATTATAATCATAGCTTTAGATCTACTGTAGTTATATGGTGACTGTTTCTACTTGTTTCTCTCATTTCTGTGTCTTTGTACCCTACAATAAGGGCTACCTCCTACACTGATCCTCCCATTGCAGGAGTTATTATTCTCCACACCTCCTGAAATTACCTCCATTTGCTTTGCATATATTTATATCTACTTATCTTTGTGCATATTTTTTTCATTCTCTGTAGAATATAAGTCTCATAGAGACAATTACATTTGTCTCTATAGTCAATGCTTAGCAAAGCATCCAGTAGATGTTTAATAAATGCTCATTGAGTTGAGTTGAATCAAATTTGGTTAAAATGAAATTGATCTATCACGTTTTGGAATTAGTCATTCGTATCAACAATAATATTATGCCTCAACTTTTGGGTGGCTCTACCATTTCAGTATAAAATATACAACATTGTGACAATGGCACTTAATAGAATGCTATAAGAAAAATAGTGTGAAATCAATCAATATATCGAGTCAATAATAATTTATTAACTATTCCCTATGTGCTAGGCAATAAGCTAAGTGCTTGGGGATACAGGACAGTCCCTGCCCTCAAAAAGCTTACAATTTAATGGACATGACTAGGTATACCACAGAAAAAAACCATATTAGAGGCAATATAATTTTTAATCAGATTGACTAAAGGCTGATCCATTTTGCTAGATTTTTTTTTTAAAGAATCACTTTTTCCTTTAGTTATCATTTCTATAGAGGTTTTTGTTTCCAATTTGTCTATTCAGCCTCTAATTTTTCATATCATTAATTTTATGTTTAATTTAGGTTTGTATATTTTTGGCATTCTAATTTTTAAAAATATTCATATTAAGTTCATTAATCCTCTCCTGTTCTATTTTAATGCATGTTTATAGGTATATAATTTTCACCCTCAGTACTTCTTTATCCCCTATTACCTTTAAAAAGCAATGTAGGGTAACAGAGTAGAGTGCGGAAGTTGGAATTACAAAGCTATAGGTTCAAATTCTGTCTCTAAAATGTGGTATGTGAACATAAGTCAGTTGCTTAACAGTTTTGGGCCTTAGGAAACTACCTAGATCTTAGTTACTAAATATAAATATAATATTAATTGGTATTCAGACAAAATTTGCCTATTCTTGATATAGGAGACTATATCTTAATGATGTTCCATGGCCATAAATTGTAGAACATAATCTCAGGAAAAAATAAAATCCAGGTGGCTCAAATACATACATATGTGTATAAATCTGCATCTATATATTTATATCTATAGACAGCTAGGTGGTGCATAGAGATAAAGCACTGAGTCAGAAGTCAGGAAGACTCATCTTCCTAAATTCAAACTGAGTCTCAGACACTTACCAGCTCTTTGAGCCTGGACAAGTAAGTCTCTTAGTCCTGTTTTGACTCAGTTCCTCATTGATAAAATGACCTGGAGAAGAAAATGTCAAATCATTCTATTATCTTTGCCAAGAAAACCATAAATGGGATCATAAAGAGTTGGATAAAACTGAAAAACTGAACAATGACAATGAAAATATTCAAAGTAAATTCAAATTCAAGAGAGGGTGAACATTAATATCTGGGGGCTTTAGTAAAGTAAAATTCTCAGGTAGGAGTTGAGTTTTGAAAAAAGCCATGGAGTCTAAAAATAAAAAATGAGGTATCCAAAAACCAGCTCTCCAAAAAAGCGTGACCCACTTTTAAGTTTAATTTACAAGTTCTTCCTATTTTTTTTTAAGTCTGGGTAAAAACAAAACAAAACAATAAATAAAACCCTGATTTGTAGTGTTTGCTGATTTTTGAGGTATAAATGCACACATTGACAATCCACCTCCCTAGAGTTGGTACTAACTGACTCTAGCACAACCCTGCAACTATATTAGAATAAAATATATATTATATATTTTATAAAAGATATGACTGAAATATATAGAATCTGAAAAGGAAGTGAATCAGTCAAGAGTTAGGGATAATTAATCTTGTTATCTCTAACAAGAAGACAACCCAAGTGTTGAACTACTTGCTACCTATAAAATATTAAATCCTATAGCATAGTGCTCTTTAAATATGAAAAATTAAATGTAACTGTGATATGCCAGACCTTAAACAAACATGTCCTCATCATAATTCAACTTGTACCCCTTGTGACTAGCTATCCTAAACTTCTTGAACAAAACTTCTCCATCATTCTGGCAACATCATTCTTAACAACACTTGACTTTCATGGACTACCTATACCAAGGCTCCCATCTGGTTTTATTTTCTTCTCTGGATATTTTTTCCAAGGCCACACCTGCTAGCTAATTTGGAATGGGCTTTTTACATTACCTCCTCTCGCACTGGACCTAATAGTGTAGGAACATCTGCTCAGTCCTGGTCTCAGAAACATTTGCTGGCTATTAGCCCTTCATCTCATGCCATCCCTTTCACCAGTCTTCCTTTGTAACATCAAGCATTGATATCTCATTTCTAATCTCTGTAGGGGAAAATATGCATATTGTTGCTAGCATCCATTCACACAAGTTTCATGAGAAAAAATACATCATATGTTTCATCCTTCTCTTGTCAAAATAGCAGTTCCTTTTTGAAAAAGAAATGGAACTGACTCCCTCCATTCTCCCTATTGCTTTGGTCAGATTCCTGGCATCGTAACAATCGAATATGCTTTTTCCTTCAAATTTTTCTCATGAATAGGTCTTAGAAATCATTTTGATGAAGTAAAGAATAATTAACATTTTAAAAGCAATGTATCTGAAATAATCATCTTTTAAAAATAATCATAATTCAACATTTATCATTATTGTTATTGTATTTATTTGCTCAATTCTTCAAGAGAGAAAAAAATCTTGTGAGGGAGGGGAACTTCTCTTTCCCCAATCTGAATTTCTAGTTTCTCTTCCCTCAGCTTTCACATGTCTATTCCCAACATCTAGGTAAAGGCTCCAACCCACTGGACAAGGTTTCCAGTAAGCGAAATTTACTCAGTGTGTGAGGATGTGCAGAAATGTTTGGCGGGCACATCTTTGGCTTGGTTTCCTCTGGAAGTCCTACAATGAGCACTGCAGCAAAACAGCTCCTCGTATTGACCAAAGGAGCTAGAGGATAGCTATTAATGCCAAGGGAAATTACATGTGGGGAAGTAGAATTTTTCTTTTAATTCAACAAAAAGGAATATTCCTTATTTCCTTTCAGGAGTATTTTATGTCTCAAGCTGAAAGAAGGAAAAACACATAAATCGTTTAAAGCATTATACCAATAGTAGGGAAGAAAACAAATTTAAGATATACAATCATCTTTGTATTGAACTATGCCACTGCCCTGTTAGTAAGGAACACATGAAAGATTTCACAATAGGCACAGGACCAGGGAGTGAGGGTGGGGAGCAGAGAACTGCAAGGAACAACACTGAGCACTCTTCTAAGTTTAGAAGTGGGCAGCAAGCAAGCCTGACTGAGCTCTAACCCTGATAGCTGCGGCTCCTACCCTGTCCCTGCCCTCCCCAGAGTCTAATTCTTCCTCAGACAAAAACCTTCAAGGAAGCTCAAAAAGCATCTAGGGAGAGGTAGATTTATCCTTTTTAATATAAATTCAACTCCAGTTCCCTAATCAGTCCTTTAAACTCTTAAGCCTATTAAAGAATTCTCCACTAAAGAGCACCAGCCTCTCTATCATTCATAGCAATAAGAAGGGTCACCAACCTTCATATATTTGATTAGCAGTAGACGGGGAATATTGCACATACTCTAAGGACTTGGACAGCAGTGGTTAGTCCCCCATGACGAATAGGAAATGACACATATGAAGAATTCATAGGACAGGAGAAGACTTGTGTGAACTCTAGTACAGAGCAAAGAGAAACAGAAGAACAGTATATATGATGGATATAATAACGTAATTTAAAAAAACTATTATAGCAAAAGACAGCCTATCTTAGAGTAATTGGATAGACTAATCTTTGTCTTGGGGATCAAGATCAAGAAAACATATTTTCACCTTTTTGAGTAATATATGAGAGAATATAGGAATTTTGTGAATACTGTCATACTCATTATTTTATCAATTGGTTTTCCTTAACTGTTTTTGTTTAATATAAGGAAGGATTCAGTGCAAAGAGCAGGAATGGAGAGGGGGATTGTCTAAAGAGAAATAACCATGGCATTAAAAAAGACTTCAACATAAATTAAATGGTAACAATATATTCTAGAATTTTGACAGGAATCAAGGTCAAGTTCATTTATCTATAGTTTTTATATTATGTTCCCTTCCCTTTTTTTTTTTTTTTGGAAAAGTAGGACAGTTCCTCTGGCATCTCTTGTGTGCGGCATGTTCTTTCAAAGATCACTGGCAGTGCCTTGTGTCTTATATCTTCTGCTTCTTTTAATTCCCCAGAACCTAGTTCATTTGGATCTCATAATGTGAACCCATTAAGGACATCTAAGGGCACTCTTACTCTATCCTTTCTCATCTGAGTTTTTAGTTCTCTTTTTGGTATGATTGTTAGTCACTTTCAATCTAAAGATGATTTTCCTTGGCCATAAAAAAAGATATAAAAATAAAATTTGAGCCACATTGCCCTGTGAGCACTTTGCTGCATCATTGTATATCGTGTGTGCACAATATAATCTGTATTAGGCCCCTTGAGGGCAGTGACCTATCTTAGGAAAACCCTGTTCCTACTCAGACACATAGCTCCTTGAACTACACGAACATGTGTTAATTAAATGTCTGCTTGATTTCAAATATCCTTACCTATATACATACATAATGTATTTGTAAATCTAGAGCTATGCATCTTTCATGCTTCAGTATTAGAAGTATAGCATATATACTTTGGCTTTCTTGCCCAGGGTCAGGTTGCTACATTGGCCCCTTAGGGTTCTAGGGTGTCCTAAAGGATTTGTGGGGTGTTTCTTTCTCTATTATTGGCTTAGCGCTATCTACCCCTATTATTAGGGGCTAGTGACTAGCACCCAGTTTCATTTAACCACAATATAAATTAACCACAATATAAATATTACAAACCTATAGCAAGAACATATGTACAAACATTTACCCCAATACATCAGAGACATACTTACCCCTTTATTATCTCCATTTCTGGGCCATAACTTAGCTCAGTTCCAGCATAGCATTGATCCTAACACATTCATGTCCAGATGCAATAAGACCACCAAATGAGTCCCTTTCTCAGCTTTGACACATCTGGGGTCCCAAAGGTCATTGCTATATCAGCAATGCAGTATTCACAATGCCTACAGTAACTATAAATATGCCGATATGGTTATTAATCACAAAATGTAACAGGCTCTCTACATAAGAAATATAGCTAGAGCATTCATTTAAATACCAGAAAACTGAGTCCCAAAACCAGAAAGTCAAAGCCAGCACAGTAGTTATGAAGTTGACACATGTGGTTAAAGCAGTAAACACCCACATTCTCAAGCCTTCAAAACAGGACAGACTACCTCAGGCAAAGATCCTGCTCTCCTCACTCTTGACAACTGCTCAGCGTCCAGGCAGCTTGCTCCCAGCAGCTCTGC
>CM053580.1:365225681-365242280 GCA_028627135.1 Pseudochirops cupreus
CCAGCGTCACCGTCGTCCTCTCTGTTCCTTACACAAGACATTACATCTCTTGAGCATTTTCATCATCTTTCCTCATGCCAAGAATCCTTCCCCTTCTCTCCCTTCACTGTTTCTTGGCCTTCTTCAACTCCTAGCAAAAGATTTTACTTTCTACAAGAAGCCTTTACTAATCCCCCATAATAATACTGGCCTCTTTATTTGGGAGTTTCTGTGAAGTTCAACAAAAATTACACTTATGTGTGCATATATATACACGTGTGTACAAGTATCTTATATCTTGTGATATCTTATATCACAAGTAATGTGAAACTGAAAGTATTACAGAAAATTATATATACATATAATATGTATGTATATATTATATATATATAATTTTCTGTAATACTTTCAGTTTCACATTACTTGTTCAAATGTAAAAGACTTTTCCAAACTTCAAAGTGTCCATATATGTGTCAATTCTCTTTATCATCATCATTATTAATATAACGAGTAGTAGTATATATCAAGATTTTTAGAAATAGAAAATTTATAATAGGCCTTGGATTAAAAGCTGAGGACTTTAAACTTTACTCTGTAGGTGACTGGAAATTATTGCAACTGAATTATGTGAGCAAAATAGTACCTTGGGAGGATTAATATTATGAGGAAAGGTAGAGTAGAAATGGGGATTTTGCAGGTTATTGCAGCAGGGCAATGAAATGACATATTTAGAGTTAGACAAAACCTTGGAGACCATCTAGTCTGACCTTTCTTTCTTTTACATACGAGGAAACTGAGGCCCAGAGCTACTAAATATCTTACCCAAGTTTATGAAAGTAGTGTCAGAGGCACGACATAACTTGAAGCACTCTGACTCTAAATCCATTGATGCTTTCAGTGAACTACGTTGACTCTGAAGACCTGAACTAAGGTAGTGTCAGTGGGGATAATAAGGAAGTCACAAGAAAGTATTAAAACTAGTGATGGAAAATACATCAAGAAAACACAATAGGAAAGAATCACTTTTTATTTACCAAAGGAGGTGGAAAAGAAATGTAAAATGATGTTCATTCCTACAGGACAATGACTATTGAAGGTCTATGATTTGAAGGCAGGATTTTGTAAAAGAAAAACATGGATATATGCTTCATCACTTCAGCACTATTGAACAGAATGAAAGAGGTAAGGGCACCTCATTAACGATATCAAAACTCCTACTGCCATCTTTTTGAATTGGTCAGTTTGCCTTCTGTCATCTGCTTATCTCTCTAGACCAGTGGTTCTCAACCTTCCTAATGCCACAACCCTTTAATACTGTATGTGGGCGTATCTGCATGTGGGCGTATCTGCATGTGGGTGGACCGGCTTGGAGATGGATAGAGGAGCGGTGTCTCAGTTCCTAAGACCATTGGAAATATGTGTTTTCCGATGGTCTTAGGAGACCCTTGTGACCCCTGTGAAAGGGTCATTTGACCCCCAAAGAGGTCACGACTCACAGATTGAGAACCACTGCTCTAGACTTTCAGACTACAAGTGAACTAAATGGTTGATTCTCTGAGTAAAGAAGGGTGAAGAATCTTTATCCTAAAATCCTCCATTCCAAATAACTTCAAGCCAGGCTTTTGGTTTCCTTTTTCTTTGTGATTCAATGAACAGCAACATCATACTGTAAGATCCCACTTAGTAAATAGAGTACAAAACTTGGAATCAGAAAGACCTTGGCTCAAATACCATCTTAGACACTTAGTAACTGTGTATCCTTGGTCTGTGGGATTGGTCTTGATTACTTCTAAGATCTCTTCCAGATCTAAACTATGATTCTATGACAAAATCCAACTTCTCCAGTTTGGTTTACTCTGTCCAACACCCCTCCTTCAATCAATCCAATGAAAATTAAAACTTTAGGGAAGGCCAGGAAATTAATACTGATATTAAAATGATCACTAAATTCTCTATTAGATTACTTCTTCCTGAAATGATTATTTGTTTGAAAAACTTTCTCCTTTCCATTCAACAAGCATGCATTAAGTATCTACCATTTGCCATGTATAGTGCTAGACACTGGAAATACAAAGTCCAAAACTAACAGGCCTTGAATTCAAAGAACTTACATTCTATCATGACAGACAGCATGTGTACTGATAACACAAGAAAAAAAAAATTCAAAGTATTTTTTGAGATGGATGAGTCCTGGGAAATCAGTAAAAACCTCCTATCAGAGGTAGTACCCTTTAAGGCACCTAAGTATTCCAAGAGGAGGAAGCAGAGAAAGAGAGATTTCCAGGCATGGGTAGCCTGTGTGAAGGTATGGAGGTAGAGGAGAACATTCCCTGAACAGAAAACTACAAGTCAAATAGTTTGGCTGGAAAATAGAGTAGGAGAGGGGAAGTAATTTTAAATCAGTTTCAAAAGATGGTTTGAAGCCATATTGTTAAGGGTTTTAAGTGACAGATTTTCTATTTCATCCTATATGCCATAGGGAGTTCCTGAAGCTTCTTAACGAGGGGAAGGGCAGGATCAAGTCTTTGCTTTCCAATGATTTCATGTAAACATTCATCACAATCAGGTTTTAGGGTAATAAGACAACACATGAGCTCCTAGGGTAAATTTTAGCATCTAAACCCCATCAATTCCTCCCCTCCCCTTGCCTCTCCACTTCTCCCTTCTCCTTTCTTTTCTTCTCTCTCAAACACATATTCATCAAATTCAAGTAAGGTCAGGTGTGCATGTGTAAGTATAGAACTTAGCACAGTGCCTCAAATTTTGCACAATAAATCTTTGTTGAATTGTAATGAATCAAGGACACACACTAGTATTTGACCTTCTGGCATAGCCAAAGCCTTGGAATTAGAGTCAAAATCCAGCATTTTCATCCCAACTCTATGGCTTCCTACCTGTCACACATTCTTAAGTTACTGCTTCTAGGAACTCAATTTCATCTTCAGAAAATTAAGGATCTGGGACTAAATGACTTCTGTGGTCCCTTCAAGTTGTTAACCTCTGGTGCTATTTCCTAAGGAGCTCCCTAACTCACAATTTCAAGGTCTGAAAAGCTGCCTTTTTTTTTTTCATCTAATGATCCAGCCTGTGGTTATTCAGCCTTTGGTGTTTGCATTTAGCATCTGGTGGCTTAGAATAGACTAGGTGAATTGAGAAGGATGCCTAAGACTATTTAACAGTATCTGCTAAGTGCTTCCCCATGGCAATCCTCTCTTGCCTCCCTTCTCATCCCCAATGATACTGTACAGGACAATTAAAAAAGAATCTCAACCATATCCCATAAATGTAGTTTACCTATTATACATGCATGTGTTTTTTTGTTTATCTATGACTAAATGAATAAAATAGAACATTTGCCATTATTTTATAAGTTTAGGTTTGCAAAATTAGCACAAATGAAGCTAGTGATTTCTTTCTAGATTCTATGTCTACAATTTGAGAAGATTGAATTGATCCTGTATTATCTTCTTATTGATGCCTTTTATAATTAATTGGCTTTGTTCTGTAACTGCTTAAGTTATGGTTCTTTGTTTCTGAACTTAGTTCAAAGGTTCCACCAGTCTGTAATGGGCTAAGTTTAAAAATCCAGCTCTCCTGCTAACCACTGATCTATCTGTGCCTCAAGGATTTTATCCGACCTTGGGAGATGCATGTGTACACAAGAGAGCTGGGTCTAATATCTTTATACCACCAAGCTAGCCTTCAAGAATGTCTGGTTTCCTGTCCAAAAGTCTGGTTCACTATCTTGCACCTAGACTCTCAGAAGAGAAGGCAGGGTCATTGCCAGGCCCCATAACCAAACTTCCAACCAATCATATTGTTCCCTGTGTCTCAGCCCTGTATCCAATCATGTTGTCTTCAATTCCATGATGTCATCTACCTTGTTCTATTCTCTGTTCTGCACTCCCCACAACCTATAAAAGGGAAGCTATCCTTTTGCTTAGTGTCTTTGACATAAATAGAGGTAATTCATTAACCCATTTATGAACAGGAAACATGCCTCTGTTAATACATATTATCTTATTAAAAGAAATTGCCTTAGTTTACCTTTTTGTTAAATTTCATCCACAACAAATTCAAACCACTGTTTTTGGCAGTGATGCTCAAGCTGCTATCTGTGCTCAGAAAGATGTCTCAGTTGTTAGGGCCGGGACACAGGTAACTGTGGACCAAGGGGTCAGCGTAAGCTAGGAGGTTAATATGATATAGTTGAAAGAGTAAAGAAGTAAGAATCAAGGGCCCTATACTCTACCTATACCTCTTGCCACAAATAGTTACATAATCTTTTACAACTCATTTCACTTTTCTATTCCTCAGTTTGCTCAACTGTATATCAAGGTAATTTCTAGGTTTCAAATCCTATGATCCCTGTGATTTCTTTCCAGCTCTTAGATATTATTGTATTGCATTATATTACTTTGCATCCTATCTTATCCTAATATGCTACTATATATGAATATGCAGCATGGTATGGTAACTAAAGTACTGCACTCATAATCATAGACTGTGATTTGGTTACTGCTTCTATCACTTATAAGCTTTTTGAACGTAGGAAAATCATTGGAATCTCATATGTAATAGAGAGAGTGATAATTCCTTAGCTCAAATAAGAGAACACATATAAAGTATTTTGTAAACTATAAGCTGCTATAAGCATCAGGAGTTGATATTGATACAGTATCCCAAATGTCTCAATGAAGTTTGAAATTTTGAATGCTTAAATACACAAGCATGCACACATACACACATATACAAACACACATGCACACATATACATGTGTACACATGCACACATACACACAAATACACACATAATTTAGTTGCTATGTTATACTTACAAATATTATTATTTTTATCCTATGTGTTTTAAGGGACAAAGAAGGGAGCCAGACTAGTAGATGGAACAGCTCAAGTGACAACCAAGTTAGAATTAATGCCTGTCATATAGATGGGATAGGTCAGATTGGGGAAAATTAAGTCAAATCAGATAGCAGAATCAGACATACTGATAGGAGTTGTACAGGAAATTGTCAGAAAGCCTAGTATCTGATTATTGAAATAGATCCAATTAGATGGGCAGATGGTGTCAGGAAGGACTAGGAGTAGTCAATAAAGTGAACCCCTAGAAGAGGGGTAAGAAATGTAATGGAGGTTTCACAGTTAGCAGGCATCTAGCCATGTGGACTGGGCTTCAGAATAGGTTTATGCTCCCTGGGTGACTAGGGACACAGTACAGTAGAACTGAAGTGTTGAAGTAGGAACGTACGTGGTTTCTCAGAGACAAGGGCTAGAGACAAGAATCCTGATCACTAGAAGTAGATTCAATATAGGAGCTTTGTCATAAGAGAAGTTAAGAGCTGAGTTATTAGACATAACATAGATGTTATAATAGACTACAAGGTCAGCCATCCCAGAACCAAAAGCAACATCCATGATGCTAAAGTAGTGAGCTGCTGATCAAAGGATATCATGTGTTTTTCTTTGGTCAAGGATTCCAAAACACGACTATATTACGTGTTGTCTTTTTACTATTACTGTTTACTTTTCCCATCATTTATTAATTTTGTCACATATAGAAGTCAAGCTCATTTGTCCATTAGTTGTACACTCCTGTAGCCTAACTCCCATCCAAGTTGGGTTGGAGAGGGTCAGCCCTATATTGTGCACTGCCTATAGAACAGAGAGAGACTGGATGGTAGAGAGAATGATGAAAACAATGTTGTATATCTGAGTAAGAGACTGGTCCCAGGCATTTTTGGGGAGACATATGGACAGAGGACACTCCTCTGGGAGGTAATAGTCAAGATATCAGTGAACAAGTATTAAGAACTTATTATGCACCAGGATCTGTACTATGCATGCAAAGAAGGACAAACATTTCTAACTTCAAGGAGCTTACATTCTAAGGGGGCATGACAAATGCAGACAATTATGTACATACAAGATATGGAAGGGAAGTTCAGAAGTAAGGCACTAATAAAATATGTTGGTTGGGGTAAGAAAAGATGTTTTACAGAAGAGTTTCTGTGGTTGAAAAGAATCACTACTTTATCGTCCAAATTTTGATAATGAATATCCCTAAATTTCCTAATATTTTTCTCAGATAAGACACACATTTTGCTTTCAGGCCCATTCTCAAAGTCTTTATTTGGCACTTTCCTGGCATAGCATTAGATGACAATTTCTCTCATGTAGCAATCTAGGACATCAAGTCCTAAAAAGCTGAGTCTTAGTCCAAAATCACACAACTAGTAAGTTTGTTAATGTTTATTGTTTCCCACTGAAACTTAGCTACATTTGTCCAATTTAAATTTTTGAATTGGCAAATAATTTAGTTTATAGTCCAATATATTGCCTTCTCTTCCTTTCATTATTCAAAATACTCTTTTGTCAAACCCACATGATTATTTTTCAGCTTATATTTAAAAACAAAATATAAATTAAACTGCTCACATGTGGTCTTTGGTAAGTCAATTAACCTCTCTGGGGTTTAGTTTTCTCATCTGTAACATAAAGTATAATAGAATCAGCAGTTTCCTCATGTAGTTTCCTAGACTTCCCTAACGCAGCTTTTACCCTCAACACAGACTGATTGAGCCCCATCTTCCCTGATGCAGCTTCCTGGACTAGCTACATAAAAGTTCCCATTCTCATGGGGGGACTTGATATATACTTGAGACCACATGAGTTGCCATAATCTGATCACATACTGATCAGATGAATTTTCCAGATGGAGAGCAGGGCCCTATATATAGAGAAGCTAAGTGACACTGAATCCTTGTTGTATATCTTTGCTGTTTTAAAGCAAGGTAAACCTCCTCCTCTGTTAACCGGTCAGTGCCTTGTGGGTGCCTCGTCTTGTCCCAGCATCATCTTTAGAGATGCACCTATGACAAAGGGGCTGGGCCAGATGATCTCCGAGGTGCCTTCCAGCTTTAGATTTAAGGGCTTCTGTGTAATTAAAAGCACCTAAGGAGAGAGAAATCATTTTTTCCATATCAAAATCAACTTGGAAATTGTCTCAAGTATATTTTAAGACTTTAAGGTACCCTATAGAGAAAGTGGTCATGTACTCTACCTCCTGTTCTGATATACCTTCCCTGTTTTGGTTTGTTTTGTTTTTAAGTTGTTGTATCAGGCAAGCACCTTAGCATATCCAGGATGGCTGCTAGCACAGGTTCTTAGATCTGTTTTTCTAAAGGAAAGCAACTCAAAAAGGGTTAGCGATCTTACTTTAATCAATCAAACATATATCATTTACCTAGTTCAGGGGAAAAAGTCAGCACCCTGAACTTCAGAGAATGCAAACAGAATACAAACAGAAGTTACAAGAAAAAGTTACAAACAGACAAAGAAACAGATCAGCAGACAGGCTTCCAACCATCCAACCATTACATCCATGCCTATTCAGTTACCAGAGAGGGAAGCACCAACAGTTGTGTTTTTCAAAGCCGGGGGGGGCTCAATGGCATCCCAGAGTGTTGTCTGGCCAAATCACACAACTCTTTCCAAAGTGAGCCCCAAAGCAAAACGTCACATCAGCAGTATATATAGCCTTCTCCTGGATCATAGACTGTCACAGCCCTCTTGACCCACTGCCCAATCACAAAGTAATAAGGCATGGGCATTCCTGAAGAACAAGCCTCCTGCCACAGGCTCCATGTAACCACATTCAGCCTATTAGGGGACAGAGTTTACTTTCAAATCAGGGAAGGTTCTCAAAGTCTCTTAAGCCACTTAAGCAAAGGGCCTAGGGGCAGGGAAGATCTTCAGATTCCCATAACAGTTGTGCCTTTTTAAAATATAAGTGATTTTATCTTTTAATGTTTTAGGGATAATTAATTGAAAAAAAAGCTATTTTCAAAACCTTAATGTTTTTCCAACAATAGGTTTTGTTGATGCTCCCGAGATTTCTGCTTTGTCCTATGCTACAGGTGGCTTGGTAGATGGAGCACTGGGCCTAGGGTCAGGAAGACCTGAGTTCAAATTCAGCTTCAGACACTTAACTAGTTAAGCTGTATGACCCTTGGCAAGTTACCTAACCTCTGTTCGTCTTAATCCACTGGAGAAGGAAATTGCAAACCACTCCAGTATCTTTGCCAAGAAAACCCTGTGGACAATATTTGCATGTTATGGTCCGCAAGGTCACAAAGAGTTGAATACTGAACAATAACACTGACAACAGCTAACCCATAGGACTGCCATGGTGGATATCATGTATATGTTTCCTTTCAAAGTAGCAATTCCCTACAACACCACCAGAGGACCTCACCTAGAAATATTCTGTAGGTCAATAGGCAGGTAGATACAAGCTGTAAGAGGACCTGCCCTGTCATTGAACAGTAGCAAAACTTCAACTCCTGTGCAGTGAATGTTGTTCCTGCATCATATGAAAAGAGAGGCTCATAGGCTTCTAGTGAAGTTCAGAAAAGGGGAAATGAAACAAAGAGGCACTTCATGGGGAAGTACTGTACCTGTGCCCATTTAATTTAGTTTTTAAAAGCTCTCCTGCTGAGTTTTATGGATGGGAAAAATGGTAGATGTTCTGTATTAAGAACAGGCAGTCAGGGCACTGCTGTTAATGTGTCTTGGCCAAGGAAGGCCCTCAAACCTAGGCCTCTTAAAGAAGTGAGAACTAAGTACAACTCCTTTACTGAAATAATAATGAGAAGAATCATGGAAAATGTGAGGGTATGTTTATATGTCTCCAATGACTAAACTGCAGCAGAACATAAGTATGCATTTGTATCTCTTAAAGTCATTTAAGGTCAGTTCCAATTATAATATGGCTCAGCAGATGTTGTCCTTACCTTTAAGAGATGTGTCCAGTACAACTTCATTTTGCTAGCCTGCAGGCACACAGTCATTCCACAGTCAGTCAACAAGCATTTATTAAATTGCTATTGTGTACTTAGGATAGCTAGGTTGTAGTGTGGTTAGAGTGCTGGGCCTGGAGTCAAGAAGACTCATCTTCCTGAGGTCAAATCAGGCCTCAGACACTTGCTAGCTGTGTGACTCTGGGCAAGTCACTTAATCCTGTTGGCCTTACTTTCCTCATTTATAAAATGAGCTGGAGAAGAAAATGGTGAACTAGTATCTTTGCTAAGAAAACCCCAAATGGGGTCACAGTGTCAGACTGGTACTGTGCTAAGCTCTGGAGATACAAAGAAAGACAAAAATAGTCGCTATGCGGGAGCTCAGTCTAATGGAGAAGATAACCTCCAAACAACTACTCACAAACAAGATATATGCAGGATAAAGTAAGTGTAATATCAAAGGGAAGGCACTAAGTTCATAAATGCAGTGTTTTGCTCATAATAAGTTCTTAATAAATGCTTCATTCCAATATTCAAGATTAAGACATCTGTATGTAGGTGGTGCAGTGGGTAAAGCAACTGGCCCTAGAGTCAGGAGGACCTGAGTTCAAATACAGCTTTATTTACTAGTTGTGTAACCCTGGGCAAGTCACTTAACCTGAGTTGTCTCAAGAAAAAAAGATTAAGGAGGTCTAAAAAAGACATCTTCAAGAAGTAAGTTTTACCAAGACTTTAAGGAAATTTGGGGAAGCCAGGAGGCAGAGATAGGAAAAGAGTTCAAGGCATAGAAAATAGCCACTGAAAAACACTTAAGAGTTGGGAAACAGAATGACACAATCAAAGAAAAACAAAGAGGCCAGGGACACTGGATTTTAAACTATAAGGAAGTATACAGAGCCAGGTCCTGAAGGATTTTAAAAGCTAAGCAAAGGATTTTGTGTTGGGTACAGGAGGTAATAGGATCAAGAAATGAAAGAAGCCACAGATCTTCTGGGCAAAGCTTCACTTGAATGACTTTACTTATTTGACTTCTACTACCTCATTCCCATGTAGCCATGGATGTACCAACCTCTATTACTGATTAGGCAGAACAGTTCACTTTCCCTTGACAAGGACTTCAGTATACATTCACCATCCTTCCCCAGGGCTACCTGAACTCTTTCTTTCTTCCTGCTATAGTCTTAGGGGCAGAGGCCTGAAAAAGTCTCAATCTCCTGAGAGTGCAGAAGCCTAGAATTACATCAATAATATTGACCATGACAGCTAAAGCCATGTAATGGTAATGGGAATTTGAAGATATTCCCTGCCTCTTGTATTTCCAATCAAACAGGTACTTAGTACCTTGTTCTAAGTTCATGGTTGTGTCAAGTATTAAGACCTAGAACTTGTGAATCCCACAGTGGGACTTGTTGATGTAACAGGAAATGGCAGCACAGGGAGGAGATAATACAGTATATAAGGAAAAGCCCAAAGAGAGAGGCCAGAACTCCTGGGAGAGAGCATCTGGAGACTGGTCTGCTACTGCTGGAGAGAGAGAACAGAACTGATAACTGAACTGAGAACTGAGAAGAACTAAGAAGAGAAATGAGAACTGAGCACTGAGTTAAGAATTGAGAAGAACTGAGAAATGAGAAGAGAGGAAAACTAGGAGGAGGCACGGTTGTGGTGCTGGTACTTTGTCTGTCTGTTTTGATGTTACTTTGTCAGATTTGTCTGCTGATAGAGGACTGTGCTGTTATTACAGAAGCCCCAGGACCTTGTTTCTGGTTCAGAGGCCCTGAAAGAGGATTTTCTTGTTGTATGTTTACAGAAATCCTGGAGAAGGGTCTTGCTGACAATTTCAGGGGTCCTGGGACTATACTGATGATTTGTTTTGATTCCTTAGACCTTGTTGGGTCTGTGTTGATTTCACAGGCAGAAAGTGAATTGATGAGGATGACAGCAATGTGCATGAATGTTATTGTGTCTTTGTTATGCTTTGTCTTCTCAGGAACAGAAACTGTGAAGGACTTGAGATGAACTAGACACTGTGAGGTACAATATGGAACAGGAACTGCAGAAGAAGCTGAGCAAAGAACTGAGAGCTGTCTGTCTTTGAATCCAGGTGGCAGTTGGATAGATTTGGGCAGGAGCTAGGACTATGGAAGAGGAACCATGAAGAGGAAGCTGAGAGCCTACCTTGAGTCAAGATGAAAAGACCTCTGCTTGGGTAGTTAATGCAAACTGAGAAAACCATGACTAACTGTGGGCTAGGGGTGGAGAACTCTGACCTTTATGTCTAGATGATTGAGTTAAGGACTTCTCCAATTAAGAAGAAAGAGGACTTTTTGATTGAAGACATTAAGACAATGTGGCCTAGGGGTGGAAAACTTTGACCTTTGTACTTTGTATCAATTAAGGATGCTTGCCTCCTTAAGAATGATTGAATTAAGGACTTACTAAATGATTGTGTTACTAAATGAATGTTATCTTTTGCTTAAAAACCATATGACCACTTTGGTGAAAACTATGTGACTATCTTCATGATAAGTGGTTATGCTATAACATTGTGAATGCTGTACTTTGATTTCTGTGAATATTTTGCCTTAATTTGTTACTGAAGAAATAGAGAGTTCACTATACTGTGTAATCAGAATCTTGAAGCTGTTCACAGTAGTAGTCCTTTGGAAAGCTGCTTGTGCTTGGCTTTACAAGCCACAGTGGCAAAGTGTCAAAATCAGAAAGTATTCCATACGATGAGTTTTGCTCTCTCTCTCTCTCTCTTTTTCTCTCTCTCTCTCTTTCTTTCCCAATAGCCTCTATCTAGCTATCTGCCTATCTATCTATCTATCTGTCTGTCTATCAATATATAGATATATACACATACACATATATATGGGCATATGTGTTTATATATACACATATACATGCATACATATATATGTGTATATATCTATATAGATCTCTCTAGATAGATAGATAGCTTCCTCATATGGGATGAATATATATATATATATATATACACATATACATATACATGCATATATATGGGTCTGTTTGTGCATATATGTGTATATATACATATATGCATGCATGCATACAGATGTGTATGTATCTATATAGATATCCCTCTATATCTATCTATCTATCTATCTGGCTATTAACCTTAAGAAAATCCAGGATCCAGAGGGCTCAGACAAATTTGGAGAAATACAGATTACAGATGTAGATAATTTATAGATGCAGGCTAATACAAGCTAATGAAGCTTGCCAGTGCAGCAGATGCCAATATCTGACAACATTATCCAGGAAAATCCACAATATCATGAACACTGGTATGATTACATTTCAAATAGCATTTATGTTCAGATTCTGAGGCTCCAGGCCCAGACCTAATACTTTCCCTCTTTTACTGATCCAATGGGTCTCTGCCTATAAGGATCTGGGTCCTAAGACTTTTTGTGTTGCCCTTTTCACTAATGGTGCCACGTACTGAAAAAGTAGTATGTTTAAATGGACCTTGTTGGCATCAATCTTTCTTCCTTTCATTTTCTTATTTAATTCTTCCCTTCTTTATCCTCTTTTCCCCAACATCCCCCCTCTTAAAGGATTTAATTAAAGTCTTTCATCTTCTCCTTCCCTCCAACTATTATTAAATATTTTTTGAACATTTAAAAAAAAAGATTTTTTTTGTTTTGTTCTTTTTTCTTTCTAACTTTTATTAATCAATTCATTATCTGTATACTTATTTATTTTCTATTTAACTTCTGTTCTATTTTTATTTAATTTTCCCCTTCATTCTTCTTCTCACCTGCATCCCATGATAAAAATTGTCATTTGTCGCAAATCATGATTCTCTTTTGTATTTGCCATGCAATTTCCTCTCTGGTTCCATGTATTCTCACCTTTCTGGAAATTGGTTGCCCCAAGAAGCCCAGATTTCCAGTCTCCTGACACAGAATATTGTCTGGGGAGGCACAACCTTCTTAGAGAAATCCACAGTGTGTGCCAAATCCTTATAAATCAGATCCATTTTAAGGCCATCTTCTCCCATTACAGAGAACCGATCCTGTTATAGTTCTTCAGTGGGACTCTTTCCCACATTGGATCATTTCTCCCCCTCTGTTTTCCAATTTCTATTCCTCTCTTTGCCACTTCTTCCATTCTCCTTTGACATCTCCTTGTTAAAAGACTACAGAAGTTGTCTTCCCTTCATTGTGTGCTCATGGGTTAATTAGGATATATCATTTGCCCCTGGATCCTCAAACTCTCACCTCCCTTTTATGCACCCCACATTCTTTGATTTAACCTCACAAAAATACATCTATTCACCTGTAGAAATGGTTGCAGAATTTAGTGCAAGATGTTTCAGGTCTCATCTATACTATCACTTCCCTTATTCTCTAATTTCTTCTGTTACTGGTGTTGTTGCTTCTGCTGCTTTTGTTGTTAATGAAATAAATGTCATTCACATTTAGGATTTGTTTCCCTAACAATCACTTTGTTAAATCCTCCCCTTTGATGGTTAGCCCCTGTTCCCCATCTCCACATGGCACCTCAGAGCCATGTCAGTATTCTTCCAAAATAATGATTTCACTTCTCACTGTAGCAGAGAGCACCATAGCATACCCAGGATGGCTGCTAGCACAGGTTCTTAGATCTGCTTTTCTAAAGGAAAGAAACTCAAAATGGGTTAACAATCTTACTTTAGTCAATCAAACATATATCATTTACCTAGTTCAGGGGGAAAAGTCAGCACCCTGAACTTCAGAGAATACAAGCAAAAGATACAAGCAGAAGTTACAAGCGGACAGAGAAACAGATCAGCAGACAGGGCTTCTAGCTGTCTAACCATTACATCCATACCTAGTTAGTTACCAGAGAGGGAGGCACCAACATCTGGCTTTTCAAAGCCTGTGGGCTCAACAGCTGCCCAGAGTCTCATCTGGCCAAAATCACAATTCCCAAAGTGAGCCCCAAAGCAAAAACTCACATCAGGGTGTATGTAGCCTTCTGGATCAGAGAATGTCACAACCCTCTTGACCCACTACCCAATCACAAAGTAATAAGGTGTGGGCATTCCTGAAAAACAAGCTTCCTACCACAGGCTCCATATGACCACATTCAGCCTATTGGGGGCAGATTATATTTTCAAATCAGGGAAGGTTCTCAAGGTCAATTAACCCTGTAAAAGGGCCTAGGGGCAGGAAAGATCTTCAGATTCCCATAACACTCACCAGTTGAATCTCTGCCCCATGTAGATAATGAGGGTACAGGACTGGCCTCAGTTGGATTCCAATTCCCTTTTATCCAGGCCTAGTGTAGCCAGACACTCTGGTTTCTACCCCAGCTGCCTTTCATCTTTATTTTTCTGACTCTGCTAAATCAGTATATGCTGTTTTTTTGTGAGATTATGGAGAGAATCAGTTGGGGGTTTGGGGCAGAGTTCCTGCTAACTTGAAATCCCCTAACCTGGGGGTCACTTCAAGAATCAGGAAACTTTATTATTGCCACCTATGGTACCTTCTTCGAGTTGAGGTTAACTACTCGTAATGGGACGATGGGAAAAAGGCAAGGTAGGCTATGTGAGCAAATATTGAGTGGTTTTTAAAGCATCTGACCATAGGTATCCTTCTGAGCATCCTTCTTAGCATGGAAGCTGGTGGGAGAGTAGGGTTCAGTGAGTGTCTTAAGGTGTAAAACTTTCAAATGTTAATTCCTAATGCTATTACTTTGTCAGACTTTTTTGTTTTCTCATATTGCTATAATTGCTTTAACTCTGGTACACAATTCTTCTTTGGGGCAATTTTTAAGAGTTAGTAGACACTAGAGAAAATGTCTAGTCATCATTTTTTTTTGTCATGGGGATTA
Organism: Pseudochirops cupreus; assembly: GCA_028627135.1. Classification (NCBI taxonomy): domain Eukaryota; kingdom Metazoa; phylum Chordata; class Mammalia; order Diprotodontia; family Pseudocheiridae; genus Pseudochirops; species Pseudochirops cupreus. The sequence continues at coordinate 365,240,327 of CM053580.1, forward strand.
GACTTACGATTTTACCAAAATAAGGAATTTCTAGATGAGGAAACTTTCTGCTAGTGCAAGCTGGCACTTTTACTTTACAGTTTTAGAGAACTGCCTGCACATATGGGAGGTTAAGTGAGTTTCCCAAGGTCTTACAACTAGCATGTATCAGGGACAGACCTTCTTAGTTCCATGGCAGCTCTCTATTTGCAAAACTATGGCTGCCTCTCAGACTTATGAAAAAAAAGATAGTTATTATAATTTAATTTTATCTAAGATATTAATAGAAGTTAATGTTTCTCATGTACTTTACTTAAAAATCACACCTTGGACGAGACCTTGAAAGAGAATTTGAAATTGAAGGACTGAGTGTGAATGTCATACATGGAACATTTGAATAGTAGATAAAAATATCAGTCTAAAAGAAAGCCAAACTAAGTGACATTTTTCATGCAGAGGGATCATAAACATAGGAGCGATGTCATTAGAGAATAATCCATGAACACTTAAGTACACTGACACCATGGTGACCAGTTAGCTTAATGTATTTGGCATAAGAGTAGAACTCATAATCTTTGGTTTCAAAAAACATTGAGCTCAACTCCTCCAATTTCTTGGCTGTTCTTACCTTGATGTGGTCACTCATTTCAAGTGCCTAGTGCCATATCCTGAGTTTTGTCCAGTATGATTCACAATGACAGCATAGAATTAGGAATGACTCTAAAACAGGGAAGAGAGATTGCCAAAACAGCTGTTCCATTCCACTAGGAATTCAGTTAAATCACTTGTCCAATAGTGAATAGGCTTACCTTCTGGGATTTCTCTTCTTCACACATTTAGTAATTTTTTTTTGCATTGAGCAAGACCATTTTTTGGCCATATCACCTATGAGTTTGAAAGGATAGATTGATTTTTTAATTCTCCCTCCCTCTTTTTCCTCTCTCCCTCCTTTATCAGTTTTTTTTAAAATACAAACTCTTCTTTATTTTACAGGTAGATAAAAGAAAAGATTCAGATATATCTTTAAGTTGAAAATCTTGCACCTTCTTTCTCTAACAAGTGAGCTTACTCATTTTGACCCACATTATAAATTTATATATTGAGATACTATATCATGGTTTTGATGACAAATGAAAACTTGGAAAAGTGTGTTAAATTATGACTTGTAAATGTGACATTCTTTTCTAAATTAAAATAAGATTAATCAATAGTGCCATATTTGTAGTAAATGCTTGATAAAAGCTGAACTGAAGGGGTGACTAAGTGATGCAGTAAATAGAGCACCAGACCTGAAGTCAGGAGGACACAAGTTCAAATCCAGCCTCAGACACTTAACACTTAATAGCCATGTGACCCTGAGCAAGTCACTTGACCCCAATTGCCCTGCCTTCTCCCCTCCAAAAAGCCAAAAAAAAACCAAATTGAAATTATTTTGAAGAATTTTTTTTTAGCTCAATGGCCTTGTTGTTGTTTCATTGTTTCAGTCATGTCCAACTCTGTGATGCCATTTGGAGTTTTGGCAAAGGGTGGTTTGTTGCTTCCTTCTCCAGCTCATTGTACACACAGGTAGCTGAAGCAAACAGGGTAAGGTCACTTGCTTAGGGTCCTGTAACTAGTAAATGTCTGAGGTTGCATCTAGACTCTGGGCCTTCCTGATTCTAGGCCCAGTGCTCTATGCACTGCTCCGCCTAACTGTCATTATGACCTAATGGGAGTTAATTAATAGCAACAATGCATTCCCATGTCACTTAAAGTTAGCAAAGCATTTTCTTCATGTAAAAGTTATTATCCCCATTTTATAGATGAGGAAACAGATTCCGAGACATTAGGTGACTTGTCCACAGTCACACTACTAGGAAATATCTGGGGTTGTATTCAAACTTGGGTTTTCTAACTACAGGTTTGATAGGATTTTCATTTTAAGGTCATTTTTGTTTTAATATATATTCAGTTATATATAAAATATATGGGGGGG
>CM053580.1:365242780-365268420 GCA_028627135.1 Pseudochirops cupreus
ATATATATATATATATATGTGTGTGTGTGTGTGTGTGTGTGTATGTATATATATATATATATATATATATATATATATATTTATATATGCAATTATTATTATTATTGACTATATCCAACTGGAACTTGAGATACACAGGCACTACAGTTGGGAGATCCATCCTGCCCTACGAAAAAGCAACATAGGAGAGAATAGATTGGGGGAGGGGGGAAACACTGGGATGGCTGTTTTGGGGTGGTGGGCGGGGGAAAGATGGGGAGAAAATATGTAACTCAAAAAAAATTTATTTAAAAAAACATGTTTCAAAAAAAAAAATATATATATATATATATACCTTTAGACTTCTGGAGGTAGAGCCATGATGGAGTTGTAGAGAAAAAAAACTTAGCTGAGCTCTCCCAACATCCCCCTCCAAACAACTTTGAAAGAATTTCTCAAATTGAATTCTGGAATGGCAGAGTTAACAGAAGATCAGAGTGAGAAATTCTTCAAGCTCAAAACACTTAGAAGGTCCGAAAGAGAGATAATCTGTGACACAGTGGTGGAGGCTGACCCAAAGCCCAAGTGGATGAACACCAACGATAGGACAAGGTGGGTGTGACAAAAGCAAAAAGTAGTTTTGGGATCTCTCAAATCAATAATGATAAGGGAACCTGGAAATTGATTAGAAATGGACTACAGGAGACCCTTGTGCTAGTACTGGATACAGGACCAGACACTGTTTGGCAGCTTTATTGCCTATACCCACTTTTGGGTCATAGTTAAAAAGGTGGAAATAAGTACTTTTGGTCAAGAGTGCTGAGGGATATTACCACTTTTCATCCCAAATAATCAGGAATTCTGAGGAACAGTATTGTTTCCAGTTCCAAGGGAACAGGGGTCCTGAAGAGCGGAATCAATTGCAATCCCAAAGGAACAGAGGACCTTCTTGGGTAAAGACCAGAGTAAAGACAAGGAGAGCAGGGACCACACCCCATGCCAGAGAAGCACCAAAAATTTTGAAACATCACAGAAAGCTCTGAAACCAGCAGTGTGAAAAATCATGAAGCCTGAAGCAATGTCCCACCTTCACTGGGCACAGTGCCCAACAAGAAATAGGGTGAAAAAAACTTAGCAATCAAAAACAACAAAATAACAACACCATAAAAATCTATTTGGGTGACAAGGAAGATAAAGACACAAACTCAGAAAAAGACAGCACTGTCAAATTAGGTACAAGCAAAGCATCAAAGAAAAATGTGAAATGGACAAAAGCCTAACAAGAAATCCTGGAAGACATTTAAAAATTATTTTAAAAATCAAATAAGAGTGGTAGAATAAAAATTGGGGTAACAAATGATAGTGAGGCAAGAAAATTATAAAAAGACAACAGCTTGGTAAAAGAAGCACAAAAATTACTGAAGAAAATGACAGCTTAAAAAGCAGAATTAGACAAATGGTGAAAGGAGTACAAAACTTCACTAATGAAAATAACTTCTTAAAAAGAAGAATCGGACAAATGGAAAAAGAAGCACAAAAGCTCACTAAATAAAATAATTCCTTAAAAATCTAAATTGGACAAGTAGAAGTTAGTGACTCCACAAGACATGAAGAAACAATAAAACAAATTCAAAAGAATGAATGTTGTGGCATATGGTTGTGATGGAATACTACTGTGCTGTAAGAAATGATGAGCTCTTTGATCTTAGGAAAGCATGGAAAGACTTGCATGAAATGATGAAGAGTGAAGTTATCAGAACCAAGAGAACATTGTATACAGTAACAACAATATTGTTTGAAGAACAGATTGACTAGGTCATTTTGCATATTATAAATATACAAATAAAATAATTGATATTTAATGAAATAGAGAACTTTCAAGCATTCCCAAAGAAAGTACCAGATTTGAATAGAAAATCAGACTTTGAAATACAAGATTCAAGAGAATTATAAAATGGCAAATATGAAGTATAAATCATAAGAGACTCCATAAGGTTAAACTGTTTTTGTTTCTATATGGGAAGATGATACATATAATTTCTAAGAAATTTTTCTTTATTAGCATAGTTAGAAGGATTCTACATACAAAGAGGGTGTGGGAGTGAGTTGGCTATGCTGGGATGATGAAAAAAATGTATAGCTGAGAAAGAGGATTACCCTCAGAGAAGGGGGAAAGGAGAAGAATAGGGAAAATTATCTTACATAAAAGGAGTATTCAAAGAAGATCTGATAGAAGGGGGGTGGGGGAATGTGTGGATGTGTGGGGGTAATAAGCAAAGCTTGAACCTCATTCACATATATGTGTAAAGTATATACACACATATTAATATACAGTATATATGTAATATATAATGTATGTGTGTATATGTCTGTGAATTAGAAATCTTTCTTACCAAATAGGGAAATAGGAAGGGAAGAAGATAAAGGAAAGAGAAGGGGAAGATAAAAAGGAAGGCAGAGAAAAGAAGGCAGAGTTCAGAAGAAAAACAGACTTTAGAGGAAGGATGAGAGAAAAAGAAGGATAAACAGAACAAAATTGGATGGAAGTAAATGCACAGTTAATAACCATAACTGTGAATGGGAATTGGATGAACTCACTCATAAAATGGAAGCAAATAGCAGAAGGATTAGAAACCAGAATCCAACAATATGTTGTCTATAAGAAACATACTTGAAACAGAGAGGCACACAGAGCTAAAATAAGGGGCTGGAGCAACTGATTATGCTTCAGTTGAAATTAAAAAGGGTAGCAGTAGCAATCATGATCTCAATCAAAGCAAAAAATTTGACCTAATTTAAAAGGACAAGCAGGGAAACTGCATATTTCTAAAAAGGAACCACAGACAATGAAGAAATAACAATGCTAAACATATATGCACCAAATGTGTAGCATACAAATTCCTGAAGGAAAATTTAAATGAGTTGCAAGCAGAAAAAGACAGTAAAACTAAACTAGTGAGGGACTTCAACTTTCACCTCAGAGTTAGATGAATCTAATAATAAAATAAATAAGAAAGAAGTCAAGAACATGAGTAGAATTTTAGATAATTAGTATGATAGACCTCTGGAGAAAACAACACTGAATGGAAATGTTTGATTATGCAGAATGTCCCAAAAATGTCCCATCACACACATATGTGTTATATATGTGTATACATATATATATGTATATGTGTATACATATATATATGTATACACATATATGTATATGTATCTATGTATGTATAAGTGTGTTCATATATTTTCCCCAGCAAAACAATTTTCTACATTACCATGTTGGAATGCATGCTTCTTCCTGTATTTTATACCCATCACCTGTCTGTCAAGAGGTGAGTGTCATGTTTCATTTTTGTTCTTTTGGAATTGTGATATATTGTTGCATTGATCAGAATTCTCAAGTCTTTCAAAGTTATTTTTCTATATAAAGTATTATTGTTGTATAAATTACTCTCCTAGTTTGGCTTGCTTTTCTTTGCATCTATTAATGGAGGTCTTCCCAATTTTCTCTGAAACTGTCCATTTCATCATTTCTTATGGAACAATAGCATTCCACTGCATTCATATATCCCCAAATTGTTTAGCCTCTCTCTAAAAGGGAGATTCTCTCTTGGTTTCCAATTTTTAATTACCATGAAAAAAATGCCATAAATATTTTTTTGTTGATATATAGATGCTTATTCCCTTTCTTCAATTTCTCTGGCAATAGGCCTGGTAGTGGTAAAGCTGGGTCAAAGGGTAAACAAAGTTTGGTAACTTTCTGAGTTGACTTCCAAATTTTTTTCCAGAATATCTGGACCAAGTTACAACTGTACCAAAAGTGCACTAGAGTACCTGTTTTTCCATAGTCCCTCTAATATCCGTCATTTTTCTCTTGTGTCATCTTTGCCAATATAATATGTATGAGCTAGAACTTTAAAGTTGTTATAATTTAAATTTCTCTAGTTATTAGTCATTTCCAAACAATTTTTCTTTTGGTTAAATAGTAAGTCCTTCCCTCACTAACAAATCTTTGGGTTTATCAAACATTGTGCTATTGTGTTTGATTTCTTCTGTACGTGATATATCTATTTTATTTGCTCATTGAACTCTCTTTTTATATCCACTACCAAATAATTTGAAATGATTACTGTTTAGAAGTAGAGATTGATATCTGATATTTGTAGATCCTCTTCCTCCTCTTTTTTTTTTATTACTTGATATTCTTAACCATTTGTTCTTCATGTGAATTTCATTTTTTTTTCTAGCACCATAAATATTCTTTTGCAAATGTCTTGGATAAAGGCATAGACACATGTGAATCAAATTTTTTATATGACGTATATAAAAGCAAAATTGTGGGATATAATATACATCTATATAAGTCATCAGTATTACTAAACAAAATTAACAAAATCTAGCAGAAAGTATTAAAAAGAGAAATTTCATTCAAAATAATTACAGAAGCTATAAAATACTTGGTAGGATAACTTCCAAGAGTTGTCCAAACACTATGTGAATCTAACTAGAAAACGCTATTTTTTTTTCCAGAAATACAGACCTAAATATTGGACAAAATTTAATTTTTCATTGGTAGATTGAGGTAATATGATAAAATCCCTAATAGGATCTAAATTAATTTACTCATTCAATGCTATACTAAGAAAATTCCCCAAATAATATTTTATGGCGCTAGAAAAAAATAATAGTGAAATTCACATGGAGGAACAAGAATTTCAAGCATAACATTGAAAAAAGGAATGGAAGTGAAGGGGATCTATCCATAACATATATAAAAGCGAACAGCCAAGAAAGTAATCATTTAAAATTATTTAGTATTGATTTTTTTAAAAAAAGAAAGATGTCAATTAGAGAAAAAGGTTAAATAAAACACACAGAAAAAAAATAAACACAGTAGCAGAGTGTCTGATAAACCCAAAGACCCCGTCAGTGATGGAAGGATTCACTATTCAAGAAAAAAATTGTTGGGAAATGTGGACAATAGTCTGGTTGAAATTAAGTCTAGAGCCCAGGATGGGATACTGGTAGCCTCAAAGCAATACGTAGAGCTCTAGGGCCTCAAGTGTGGTCCTTTGACTGAATGCAAACTTCACAGAACAAATGCCCTGAATAAAAGGATTTGTTCTATAAAACTTGGACTCAGTCAAAAGGCTGCAATAAGGACCTAGAAGGCCATATGTGGCCTGGAGATCAAGGGTTCCCAAGCCTGGGACTAACATTTTATACCATAAACCAGTGGTGTCAGACTTAAATAGAAATGGAAGCCATTAAACTGTAATAAGGATTCCTTAAAGCACATATTAACTTTGTAAATTACCTCTTAATATTGTGTTTTGTTATATTTTTATTTATTTTAAAAATATTTCCCAATTTCATTTATTCTGGTTCAGACTGGACTCTGGAATGTTCTAAGTCACATGCAACTCACAATCCATGTTTAACACCTTTGTAGTGCACCAGGATAATCTACAAATGGATACAAGAGTTAGATATTAAAAGGCCATATCATAAACAAATTAGAGAGCCAAGAAATAAATTGCCCTGCAGATCTATGAATAAGAAGAGTTCATAACTAAGCAAGTGATAGAGTGGCTCACTCAACATTAAATGGACATTTTTTATTATCCAGGATATCCTCAAAGTCTTAGTACAAATGCTAAGCTTTAATATCTCAACAGTTTACACATATTATATATGAAATATATACATACATGTGTGTATACACATATGTATGCATTACTTAAGTGTAGTTCTGGGCAAATAGACAGCTTCTTGTGGCCAGACCTCCATGTACTTCAACATAATCCCAGGGAAACAGGTAGATATTATAATGGTAATGGGAATTTGAAGATCTTCCCTGCCCCTTAATAAGCCTAAGGGAATCTGAAGACCTTCCTTGCTTTGAAAATATACTCTGGCCCCTAATAGGCCAAATGTAATCACATGGAGCCTGTGGTTGGAGGAGTTTGCTGAAGGGTAGAGCTGAACCCACAGGAAACTGGGAGTCAGAACAGCTAGACACAGTGGGAGGAGAGGACTTCTCCAAGAGACAGATAGGCTTGTGAGTAAATATTGGTCTTGTGTTGGTTTGCGGGAAGGCTAAAGGATGGTGTGGCTCTCTGAGATGTTGTAGTGCATTAACTACTACGGTACTATGATGGATTTGGTTTCCTAGTATCAGAATTTGTTTTTCTGGTATCTGAATAAATGGTTTGCTTCTGTCCTATATATGGAGAGTTTGTTGTATTTTGTGACTGAGCACCATGCCGGTATATTTGTAGTGACCATTGGCACTATGAATATTGCATCAGCACTACAGATCCAAATCCTATAGATACTTAAGCAAACAGGCAAACACCAGCACCAGGCCCCTGCCACATACTTCAGTGTAGCTCCAGGGAAATGGAGAAACACCCCACCAGCCTCAGCACATGTCAGACACCAGCACTAGGATCCTGGCTCAGCACAAGGTAAGCTTCAAAAGCCTTACAGCCTCCAGCAGCACCAGCCACCCCCAACCCACCCCTTCAGCGCAGCGCCAGACACGTGTGGGCTTCAGGGTAACATCAGTGTAGCAGGAGGTAAATAGCCAGTGCCTGCAGTCCCTGGCACAAGAAGCCTGAGATAGTGCCCCTTGCACCCTAGGAGCAGAGCTCAAACTTTAAAAAAAGGAAAAAAAGGCAAAAAAAAGATGAGCAAAAAAACCCAAAAAAGTAATCTGAACATAGAAAGTTATTATGGTAACAGGAAAGATCAAGACACAAACTCAGAAGAGAAAAATGTCAAAACACATCTGAGCAAAACCCCAAAGAAAAATGAAAGTGGTCTCAATCCCAGAAAGAATTCATGGAAGAGCTCAAAAAAGAGCTTAAAAATCATATAAGAGGGGTAGAAGAAAAATTTGCAAAACAAATGAGAATGATGCAAAAGTCAGTCAGCAGCTTGGAACAAGAAAACAACTGCTTAAAAAGTAGAATTGGCCAAAAGGAAAAGGAGATACAAAAAATCCACTGAAGAAAACAATTCCTTAGAAAGTACAATTAGACGAATGGAAAAGGAAATACAAAAGCTGACTGAGGAAAACAACTTCTGAAAAGTTAGAATTGAACAAGTGGAAGCTAATGACTCTGAGACATTAAGAATCAATCAAGTTAAGAATGAAAAAGTAAAGGAAAATGTAAAATGCCTCAGTGGAAAAACAACTGACCTGGAAAATAGATACAGGAGAGACAGTATCATTATCACTGGACTATCTGAAAGCCATAATCAAAAGGAGGATGTGGACAGAGTCTTTCAAGAAAATATCAAGTAAATCTGCCATGATATTTTGGAACCAGAGGGAAAAATAGGCATCAAAAGAATCTACCAATCACCTCAGGGAAGAGAACCCAAAATAAAAACTCTAAGGAACATCCTATTCAAATTACAGAAAAATTACTGAAACACAGGAAAAAATACTGCAGGTGGCCAGAAAGAAACAATTCAAATATTGGGGAGTCACAGTCAGGATGATACAAGACTCACCTATTGCAGTGTTAAAGTATCAGCACTCATGGAACATGACATCCCAGAAGGCAAAGGAGCTAAGACTACAACCAAGAATCACCTATTTTATGAAATTAAGTATACTTCAAGGGAAAAATAGTCACTCAATGAAATAAGATTTTAAGCTTTCATAAGGAGAAAACCACAATTGAAAAAAATTTACCTCCAATGTCAAGACCCAAGAGAATTATAAACAGGTAAAAAGGGGAAAGGAAACATAAGGCACTGAACTTGTTTATCATGGAAGATGGTACTTTTAATTCTTAAAAATTGTACCACTAATAATACAACTAGAAGGAATATACATAGACAGAGGGTATGAATATAAGATGAATTTGAGGGAATAGCATAAAAAATAACTAAGGCATGAAAAAGAGGAGTACCCTCTGTATGGAAGGAAGGGAGAGGTAGAATGGGGTAAATTATTTCACATGAAGAGGTGTGGGAAAGATAGAAGGGTGGGCAATGTGCATCACTTGAACTTTACTCTCATCAGTATTGGGTTAAAGAGGGAATATTATTCACAATTAGTTGAATATAGAAATCTATCTAACCCAACAAGAAAGTAGGAGGGGAGGAGATTAAGTAAAGGGTAGAGGGACTGACAGAAAAAGGGAAGACTGGGAGAGGCAGTAGAAGCAAAACACTGTTGAGTAGGGAAAGGGTAAAAGGAGAGAGAGAACAGACTGGAGGAAAAATAGTTTGGAGGGAAATACAGAGTTGGTAATCATAACTGTGAATGGGAATGGGAACAACTCTCTCATACAATGGAAGGGGATAGCAGAGGGCAGCAAAAACCATAATCCTACATGTTGTTTACAAGAAACACACTTGAAGCAGAGAGACACACATAGAGTATAGGTAAGGAGCTGAAGCGGAATCTCCATGCTTCATCTGAAGTTTAAAAAGCAGGAGTAGTAATTCTGAGCTCAGACAAAGCAAAAGCGAAAAATAGACCTAATTAAAAGAGATAAGGAAGGAAACTTCATCTTGCTAAAAGTACCATAGGCAATGAAGTAATATCAATACTAAACATACATGCACTAAGTGGTATAGCATCCAGATTCTTACAGGAGAAGTTAAGTGAATTATATTTCATGACCAAACAAGAGAAAGTGAACATTACAAATGGTAAAAGAGATCATTTTGATCATATTAAATTTAAAAGCTTTTGCACAAACAAAACTAGTGTACCTAAGATTATAAGGGAAACAGAATATTGGGAAAGAATCTTTATAGCAAGTATCTCTGATAAAGACCTCATTTCTCAAGCATATAGAGAACTGAGTCAAATTTATAAGAATACGAGCCATTCCCCAATTGATAAATGTCAAAGGATATGAACAGGCAGTTTTCAGATGAAGAAATCAAAGTTGTCTGTAGGCAGATGAAGAAGTACTCAAAATCACCTTGGATTAGAGAAATGCAAATTGAAACAACTCTGAGTTACCACCTCACACCTATCACATTGGTTAATATGACAAAAAAGAAAAAAAGAAAAATCATAAATGTTGGAAAGGATGTGGGAAAATTGGGACACTAATGCACTGCTGGTAAAGTTGCTGAACAGATCATTCAGTTGTGAATGGAACCATTCTGGAGAACAATTTGGAACTCTGCCCTAAGGGCAACAGAATTGTGCATACCCTGGAATCCAGCAATACCACTAGTAAGTCTGGATCCCAATGAGACAATCAAAAAGGGAAAAGGGCCTACATGTGCAAAAATATTTATAGCAGCCCTTCGTGTGGTGGCAAAATTTGGAAACTGGGGATGTCCATCAATTGGGGGAATGGCTGAACAAGCTGTGTTATATCAATATAATGGAATACTATTGTGCAATAAGAAATAATGAACATGCAAATTTCAGGGGGAAAAAAACTTGGAAAGACAAAGGAACTGATGCAAAGTGAAATTAGCAGTACCAGGAAAACATTGTATGCAGTATTAGCAACATCCTGTGATGATCTACTATGAATGAGTCAGTTCTTCTCAGAAACACAATGATATAAAACTACGACTTGCACAAAGGACTCATGAAGGAAAATGCTATCCACATCCAGATAAGAAACTGATGGATGATGAATGCAGATTGAAGCATACTTTTTTTGTGGGGCTTTTTTTCCCTTTTGATATGTTTCTCCATTCACAACTGTGAATAATAAGGAAATGTTTTATATGATAGCACATGAATAACCTATATCAAATTGCCTACCATTTTAAGAAGAGATAGTAAGAGGGAGGGAGAGAGAAAAAATCAGAATTCAAAATCTTGCAAAAATGAATGCTAAAAATTGTCTTGACATATAACTGGGGGAAAATAAAATAGTATAAATCTAAAAAAATTCATATAGTCAGGTAGAAGAAAGCTCAAATTCCAAGGAAATATATGGTTAGGATGACACAAGGCCTGGCCATGTTTCCTCTGTGAAAGGTCTTATAATAAAACATTCCAAAAAGCAAAAGATATAGACTTATAGTCAAGAATAATTGACTCTGAAAAGCTGAATTAATCTTAAGGAGTGGGGTAGGAGATATACCTTTAATGAAATAGAAGGTTCTCAAATATTCTTGATGAAAAGTCCAGACTTAAAAAGTAATTTCAAAATATAAAAACAAGATCCAAAAGAATATTAATAAGTAAACTCATTGGAGCAATCAGAAGGGGCTATTTGATGATGCTTATCATCCTAATTAGGGGAGAAGCAATTGGCTATTTAGAACCTTAACATCTTCAAAGGTTATTGAGAGAATTAGTTGATCAATTTTGACCCTGGGAATGCAGGGTTTTAATAGGGGAAATAAAAGAGGATAAGAGAAATACATTAGTATAGAAAGAGGGATTTCTTCTACCTGGCAAGGGTAAGAAGTATCAAACATGGAGGAAGGGGTGGGGCAGCAAGAAACAGATGAACTTCACTTTATCTGAATAGGATCAAGGAAGTTTGAACACTTGAGTGTAAGGAAGGGACCAGCCAATAAACCAAGCTCTTCTAATATAATCCACATATGAACTTCAGAGCAAGTGTTTATGTTGTTTGCAATCTATTTACTGTAGGGATCAGTGTGAGTCTAAAAGCACCTGTGGTGCTGAGGGTCACAGCCCAGTTGCTAAGCTCATAGAAACATCATGCAAGACTACTCGCCTGATGAGCAGCAGCTGAGATGACTGGCTTGGCCTGTCCTCCATTGGTCCATCCCTCCAGCACACATGAAGATCACGCTTTAATCATGTTACCCCTAGGGTATATAAGGAGGATGCTACAATACAATAAAGGACAGCTGCTGTACACTTCTCTCTCACCTCTGGTCTCTTCAGGCCCTCCTGGGAATACAGCCTAAGGCTGGCCCTTAGGCTACTGAGTTAAGAAGCAGCCACAACAGCTTACCACATGAAGGGGAACCTTTTAACTGACTGTTAAGCCAGAATAGAGAATGTATTTAAAAGATACTAACAAATCAAAATGTTTTCTCTTTCCTGCCGGACTGCATTTGGGTAAGAAGTTGAGGACTATTGTAAGGTTCTAGGTAGGAAAAGAAGCATTAGACCTTTTAATTTCCTACTGTCATATGGTCCATGAGCACATGGCCCTACTGTTGCTTCTATCTCTGTTGTCTCTATTCTTTTCCAGTCTGGAAGTCACACATCTGTGACCTCACAAGCTTTGAGAAGTTGAGAAAGTAGGTTTCTACAGGTCCAGGAGCCAGAGTTCAGACTAGTTTGCCATCCACCAGTACAACTTCAAGGAGTACTGGAACCTAGTCCAACAGGAGATTGCCTTTGCAGCCAAGAAGCAACACAGGGAATGGTTGTCCAAATGGGAAGCTAAAGGCCCAAGACCTCTACTCAGTTCTTGTCTACACATTTAAATGAAATCTAGGAGGAAAAAGATGGTTTCTTGGTCACTTAGTCTTTCAAATGCACTCTTAGTTTTGGCTCAGCAGCCAATCAAAACACTCCTTTCCTTCACGTGGTGAGAGACTAGAAATAAAACTTGCACGTTCTCTTTAAGTCTTAAAGTTTTATCAACAGAGCATGCTAGTTCTGAAACAACAACAGAAATACTTGAGGAAACTTTTTAAAATAAATAATAATAAAAGCAATGGTTTTTTATGTATAAGTAACAAAGTTCAGTAGATTTTATTATTAAAAACTTTATATACAAAGTGACTCACATTAGGAGGAATGTGGTCTTTTTATTCTATTCCCATATTTGGAATCAATTGCCATGAACATTTATAGAGTACCAGTCTTCATCAATTATTTGACATGTTGTTTTGATATTCACTTGTGATCTATTGCCCAAGGGTCAAATTGGAAAAAAAAATTGATTTGAGACATAATGCTACAAAAAAGAAACAATAATATAGAACCAAGATGTGCTTGATAAAGAATCAGGATAGGGCTGAGTGTTTGAGATAGCTGTGTGCTTAGAAAGTTAGCAAAGGATTTGATGTTAACAAGAAGGAATTGGAGAGTTTTACAGAATCCCAGTGTCTCAGTGTGATAGCACTTCAAAGACAATTTGGATCAAACTGTAATTAAACAAGAATTCTCCTCTAGAACATCTTAATAAATGGTCACCTAGTTCTTGCTTAAAGAATTCCAGAGAGAGGAAACCCCATTACCACCCAAGGCAGACTATTCCACTTTGGGACAGTTTTAATCACCAGGAAATATTTCTTTATATCAGATTAAAACTTGCTTTCTAGAATATTTGACTCTTTATAGCCCCTAGTTTTTCCCTGTTGGCCCAAACAGAATAAATCCATTCCCTCTGCTACATGACGGTTCCTCAAGGATTTTAAGACATCCAACATCAAAAAAGCATACATAGGATAAATCCTGTGTACCGCAAGTGTCTTCTATGGATCTTCATACTGCATAAGCTGAAGACCTTTTCTCATACTGTTACCTCTTCTCTATTTCTGTTCAACTTATATTAACCTCACTAAATTATGCCTAGAACTGAACACAATCATTCCAGCTGTGGTCTTATCATCTTGTTGTCCTGTGTTTTTAGATGAAATCAGTCAATATAGTAAGAACGGAGGGTTTACTGTGTTCCAGGGATAGTGTCATGTACTGGAGAGGGGAAAAGGTAAAAACAAAGACAAAAATAAATTTCAAAATGTCCCTCTACTCCAGAAGCATACATTTTAATAGGGGAGACAACATGTAAATAACTAAGTGCACATAATATAACATCGGGTAGATGAAAAAAAAAATCTGAAAGAGGATTAGAAGACAAGATTAGTTTTCTTGTCTGAGAATGGAAAGAAATTTGTTTATGTGTTTTTCCTGTCTACAGAAAATTAAAAGTAGCAAATAAAGTAGACAGTGTGGATGGGAAACCAGCTAAAGACAGAAAACATTATGTAGAAGTGATTATTGAAAGCCTGATTACAATGGAAGAGACCAAAAAACCATTAAGAAATAAACATGACTAAAATGTATGGGAGCCTGGGATCCTTTAACATAGTGAAAAGAATCCCTGTCATTCTCAACAGCTCCTAAAAGCATCACTGTATTACAATGCAGTGAAATATTTAGAGTATTAAGATGCTCATGAATCATAAAGACTGCTCTATGTTGAATGAAAAATCATTTCTTTGTTTTGCTTCATGACAGAGAAGCAAATTTATATATATATATACCTATACATATATGAATATATGTATGTTTTACATATACATATATATGTACATATCTATCTTTTTTCCTTCAGAAAAAACATTTACAGCAAAAGAAAATTCAGTGAAAAAATTGTGAGTAAATATAAGTTACTAGAAAATCTTCTTATAGATTATGCCTTATCCCCAAACAGTGATGGATAAATGAAGCACTGTCATGCATGATATTCCTCACAATTTGCTAGTGAATGTTCTCCAGTAACCATTTCTCCATTTGAATCACTTTTGAATTCATTCAGTCAGTCAGTTAGTAAGCATTTAGTAATTGCTTACTATGTGCCAGACACCGTGTTAAGTATTCAGGATAGAAAGAAAGGTGAAGGACAACACCTACTCCTGTTGAACTCTCTTCCTTTTCCACCTCTGATCATACTTAAGTCCAACTCCACCTTTATTCAATGCCACTGCCTCTGCCACAATTTTACTAACTTAGTGAGTGTGTATTTGTTCAATCTCTCAAAGTTTTCATAACTAAGACTCTTCTAAATGTTCAGCTTTTTTTCATTTTTTTTTTACAACCATAAAAATATGGTCTACTTCTGAGTCTTTCACATCTATCCTGGCTCTTTTCCAGTATGGTTTTCATGTTAATATAAAACCAGATGAAAACGCCTATGAATTTGCTGTGAGCAAGTACCATTATTCATTTTATTCAACACCATTACTACGCCTAAACAAACTTGTTCAACTCTATGAGGTATTCCATGTAGCAAACAAGGAAAGGAAAAAAAAAACTCAACTCTGAAACATGAAGAATACTGATATATTTATGGGAAGGAAAAAATAGTAAATTCATGAGCAGAAAAAATACCAAAAATAAAGTTTAACAGCTTTTTAGTCTTAAAGCACAATACATTTTTTCATAGAAACAAACATAATATTACCATTATATGTTTTTCATATACCATAATATGGTAAAAATTAATGCACGAGGACATTCACCATAAAGAAAATCAGTGGCAATGGTGAAGCAATTAAATGAATTCATCTTCATAAGACATTTTGCCTCTATACATCCTGGCCTGCAGGAGTATTTGCCAGGATATAAAACAAGAAGATACGATTTTCATTTCAAGAGTACATAAAATGTTCAGTCTGGTTACTCTTGTAGCTACTATATATGCTATATGACCACTATGCATATGTTTATATCATACTATTGTTTCATTCCACCTACCATTAAATACATGGTCCATTTGGGGCTATCTATTTGATCTGAAAGATTTAGAGGAATTGAATTAATTTTTATCTACTTTTTAGGTAGATTTGATTTTGAAAATTAGGAAAACCGTTTGCCAAAAAAAATAGAAAACCAATATAAAGTGTGAACTCAACTCATGCCTAAACCTAAAAAATGAGAAAAAAATGTACAGAAATAAATTTGAATAACAGTGGAGCTTATTTGGGTAAGTAATAGCAGACTTTGGAAAATGCAAATAGTGACAGCACAGTTTCTATTCATTTTCAGGTTAACTATTTTTAAATGCACAAGGTGATCTCTCTGAGGTCATCCATTTCATGCTTTTAGATTTCTTATATTAGTGGCATACATAAAGCACCACATAATAACATTCAGATAGAGAAAAGGTAGAACGTTTATGACTACATAACTAATCATAACAGAAATAACTGCTAAGAAAATATAGCAATATTTAACACAGGATTTCTGAAACTCTCATATTCAAGATATTTTTTCTAATAATATCCCATGTTTTTATTTTACAGAATTTATCCAGATTTACATTTGGGGGGCATTTTGGGGGGTTACAAATAGTTGATATCTTCTATACAACAATGTTACAGCTTTATACAGTTTAGAAGTACAGCATAGCGTTCTGATTCATCTTTACCATCCCCTTCCAAGTGCCCTTAACATTTTGCCTTTCATTTGTCCTGTTCAAACAACAGCGAATACTCTGAATGCCTTCCCTCCTGGAGGATTTTGCAAACTGCAAAAGAAAAGAAAATGCATGAATTATGGGCACGTTTGAATAAATGTTTATGAGAATGTCATCATCATTTCCAAATTCTCATATAATTTCCTCCTTAGTCATGTTAGTAAGGAAAACAGAATCTAATTTTCACTTGGGGAGTGACTGGAGCTTTGGGAAAAATCAAGGTTACTATTTTACTTTAAACATGCACACACATACAGACACACACACACATACACACTACATTAGCCACATAGATTGCAGTAAATTTAGACAAGCCAAATAACTGTGTCATTCTTATTCTTATTAAATTACTCATAGAATAATTTAAAATACTTTTAATCTGGAAAATCCTAGAGAGTGAAGAAAACATCTTTCATCAATTATTTCTTGTAAGATCAGTTAACAATAGGGTTGTTTTGATTTGTAATCAGCTTTTCAGGCTATGAATTATAAGCTTACAGGAGACAGGCAGTTCTGGTACTGCAGCTTCTCCAGTAATTTAGGGGCCAATTGTTATACAAGCATGATAAATTCACATGCTGCCCTAGTCTCTTGACCTTTAAACCATTGCAGGAGCCTATTAACTGAGAAATGGGTAAATTACAGTGGTTAATAACTACAGGTTTTACCTTTCTGAGAAGATGCCATTCTGAAAAGATGCAGTGTAAACTTTTCTCTTGTCTACTGGCATGACATCAACATAACCACCCTGATTGCGAACTACACCAGCATGAACAGCTGCTCTGCAAATACTAGACACCTGAGAGGGTGAAAGAAAAAAATGCATCTCATTTTTCAGTTGTTTCCTTATATTACATAGGACATACTGATAGTAAATTTAAAGGTATATTAACTAGGTAATTGACAAGGTATATTGAACACCCAAAAGGCTATGATAAATCAACAAATTATATAGGTTCATGGATCTGAAGCAAAAAATGACCTTCAAGGTCATCTAATATATCTCTACTCTGCAGCCAGTCAGGGAACTAACGTCCAGAGATATGAAAAAGATGAAATAAGAAAATTCTAAGGTCAAATGAGCCATAGGAATGATTGAAATGATGAAGTGAACCATCCTAAAACCTAGTCATTTAACATAGGTAGCTACTGCCTAAATGGTCCCCTGCCCAAACAGATACAGTGACAGAAACCAGTTAATTAAACTGGTTTATTTGCTCTTCTTTCATCATGCTTAGTCTTCGAATTTTTAATTAATTCAAACCAATGATATTCAGAATTAATTCTTGGTTTGGTCATTTTTCATGTACTCAATCTATGTTTATTTTTCCTTGGGAGGGTAGTGGCGTGGTACATTTGGACATAGCACTTCCTATAAGTAACAGCATTAATAAGGAAGAAAGGAAAAACAGTTACAGCTCCTATTAGATCTCTAATGAGAGCTGTTGACTGAATAGTTGGTTTGAAATGGAATACTGAAAATATCCTATAATTACACTAGGTACAGTAGAATTTCTGGTGCTTTTCACTCATTATTTTATTTTATTAAATTAAAATTTATCATTAGTTTTCACAAAAATATTTTGCATGAGCTTCGGGTATAAACTATTTACTAATGCTTTCAACTCAATATAATCTGGGCAGCAGCATAGTGCTATGGAAAGAACAGTGATATCTAGAATCAAGGAATCAAAGAAGACTCTTCTTTGTTTCCTTATCTGGCTTACCCTGATGCCTCATGCTGGCATGGAGGTGATTCTGGGCACTTAAAGGCTATGCCAACACAATGCAATGTCTAGCAGGTTCTCCTGTGATGGAAAACCATCAAGGAGAGACCTAGAAACAGAATAGAATTCTGTGGACCAAGGGCCAGATAGGTTAAATGTTGAAAGGTTTATCATCAAAAGTCTAGTCATTAAGTGGTTAATTTTTATAGTCACAGCAAATCATGAAGACTATATAATAGGGTAGGGAGGAAATATGACATGCATCATTAATGATAACCATGGGGCTCATAGATCAGTGAAGCAGAATTGTCATGTATACCCTTAATAATATTTTAATCATCCATTCCAAAAAAAAAAAACCACCTTATATGAGATAGAATTCATGTGGAAAACATTTACTGGTTAAATGGAAGATGTTTGCATTTTAAATCCCTTCAAAGTTATAAAACCAATCCTATTTCTAAAGGAGGGAATTGTTCATTTTTTTTCTTACATGTCATGGACACCTCTGGAAGTACGGTGAAGCATATGGAGCTCTTTAGTCTTAGAATATATTTTTAAATAAGTAAAATAAAATGTGTAGGATCACAAAGGAAACCACCTATATTGAAATATAGTTACCACAGTATTTTTAAACTATATTTACAGAGAGGAGCAGAACTCTTGCAAAGACTAAATAATAATCTTTTGAGTTTTTCAAAGTATTTTGTGCTTAACATTTTTTTTCTTCCAAATATTCTACTAAAATATTTTTTAGTTGAGTGTGGTTAGACAAAACTGTACATCCTTTGCTTGAAGACTTCCCAAATACCCCTAAACAAGATAATAAAACCTTTGCCCTGTGTCCTCATGAATCTTCTTTAATCCTTACTTCATAGATTTAGATTCCTGCTTTTGTCATTTTCTATACATATGGTCTGTCTCATGAGCATTATACATTAACATAAACATTTCTTCCACAATTACACAACCTTACTTTATTGCTATGCTCTGAACTTTCTGTTATCTTTTGGTATTTAACCTATCAGAGAATCTAAATGCCAACCCCCTTAATTATTTCTCCCCTATGGTAAATAGTGAAATAGCTGCTATCTACAAATGTACATCATGACTTTGCAAAGGCATTTTAATCATACTCTTAAGCCCCTCACTCAAGTAATATTTGCATTTGATATAATTCATAAGAGATGAGATTAACAGTAATTCAGCACACATTTCACAATTTATCCTGTTCTGTTAGAAGAGAATTATCAACATTTTCCAAAGGCAATAAAAAGTGCCTGGATATACCATTCATTAAACTTTAAGCACTTTAAAGTGTTCTTAAGCAATTGTTTCTCCTATGCCTGGGCAGCTGGTATGCATTCCTGATCAAGTTCAAAGGTCAAAAAGGATTTTCTCTTCATATCCAGTCTTCACCAGAACAAAGATGCACAGTGTGAAAACAATGAGGAATTTATAGTGGGAACAATGGTACTCACTTATATTGAACACAGAGAATTTGCAATTAACCAGAATGAAAATCCAAAATCCTTTTGCAAGAATTAAATGTGTGAACTGTATCTACATATATGGTGAACAAAGGAAATTCAGTTCATAAAAAGACATACAGACATAAATATAGAGCTGAAATGAACTTCAGAGCCCCTTGATTTTACAAATGAGGAAACTGAGATCCATGGAGTTTAAATGGCTTGCCCAAGGACATAGAGGTCAGGGCCAGAGGCAGGACAAATTCTTTTGCTTCTTATGAATCTGTGGGCTTTTACCTTTTACCTCATGCCCCTAAACCTTAGGCCTTTTACACTTTATTTAAAGTGAGACTGTGTTCTTGGGAGTGAATGGCATATTTTAAAACTTGCTGCTGAACTTTCTTACTTACAGAGTTCTTAATTTCTCTATCTCAATTTTCCAGCTAATAAGAACTGAGCTTATACTATGTGCAACCAATTCATTTTAGTGGAATGCTGGGAGAATGGTAGAAATGTTTATAAATCATAATCTTATGGAGGGAGATATTTCTATAAAAGAAAACTTTATTTAGGAAACCAATATATGAGAATACTTCAGTATGGAAATAATAAAAGTTTTTTGACTCAGGTATATTTTTTAAAAAGTCATAATTGATCTTATGAGAAATGCTTAACTGAACTTCTCCAACTTGTAGAGAAATATGGAATTCTCAGCTAGAGGCCATATTTTACTGATCAATAATCCAGAAAACTGCTACAAACATAAATAAGTACACCCCTAAAAGATTTCCAAGCAGCCTAGTTAATCAGAAATATACTTTATTCATAAGGAGTAGCTGAGTCACCCACCTTCAGTTTATACCCAAATACAGTGAATAAAAATAGGGTACCATATAATAAAGATAAAAAATGTGATGGAAAGTAGAACACAACTGAGAATAGAGAGACGAATAAAAAAACCTACAAATCTCTTTAATTAACCAGGAAACAGAAAAGGTAAGCTATTTCCAGAAGATCACATTATTAGCTATTAGGCAGAACTGAAACAAAACCCAGCTCTCATTCCCAATTTGGTACTTTTTTCTATCCTCCCATAACTATAGAAAACATAAAAAGAAAAAAGAATGCCCTTCTACATAAATACACACACACACACACACACACACACACACACACACACACACACACACACACACACTGCAATTATCTGGAATATTTTCTTTATAGAGTTCCTCATTCTCTGAGAATGATAAAATTTTCAATTCAATAAATTCAGTATGTACTAAAAGTCTTAGTGCAATTTTGACCTATTAAAGTATAAAACTGTCCTAAGACTTTTTGGGAAATCCTGTTATTTACAGAATTTGTATGGACAAGGAAAAATCCTGGGGCATAATGATAGTAACAAAAGATACTTTGAGAAAATTAGGCTGATGCTGGATAATTAAGAGCTTCTGATATCTTAGAAGGTTACTAGATAGGAAAATGGAACCATTAAAAATGATTTTAGAAGAAGAATAAAATAAGAAGAACTTTGTTCCGGTGTGGGAGGGTGTGTGTCCGTGTGTCTCTGTGTATCTGTGTCTGGGTCTGTGAGTGCGTAGATTAGAATAAAGTATAGAGAAGGAAAAGGAGTAATAGTCCGGGTAACAAGGACAGTAGCAGTGGAAATGGAAAGATGGTGAGGAAGCGAAGAAGATAGCACCAATAGAACTTGGTGACTGGTTGTATAGAGAACGAGAGAAAGTGTCAAAAATGACTGCTACTGTCGGACAAGTATGACAGTATTAGCCTGATCATCAGAAGATAAAGCTTCTATCCCCCAGTCTAACCCTCAGTAGCTATGTGACAGGGGACAAATTATTTCTCTTCTTTGGGCACTTAGTTTCTTCATCTCTATAATGAAAAGGATTGATTGTCTAACTTTTAGCTTTAACATTCTAGGAGATTACCAAGATAGATAAAGTTTTCATGATATTCATTGCTAGCAAAAATACTCTTTCTCAATTATTGTTTATGAGACCTCTAACTGCATAAAGTCTATAATATGTCATAAAGACCCTCCATCTACAAGTTTCAAGGTAGCAGTACTCTCCTCTTTGGAACTAACTGCCTTCAGTTTATGTATGTAGGGATTAACCAAGCTTACACTTTTCATTGTAGGCAAGCAGACCACCTTGTTGTAAACCCTGTATGTAGCTTGCTTACCTTTGACTCTGGGACTTACCTAGAATGCCTTCACTATACCTTTTAGCCAAATTGTACTTCAAAACTTGGTCTAAGTATTTTTTTTTCCCCCCTGGCATGACAGCTCCACAGCTAAGCCTCTTTAACTCTAGTTACACCATTCATTTCTATATACCTCATCTCTCTGTTCTTTTAAGGTATTGATCTTGCGGCCTCCATTGGAATCTAGGTTCCTCAAATGTCATGATTACAATAAAAGTATTGTTAATACATGATAAGTTTCATTTTCCCCTAGTGTGTAAACACCAAGAAATGACCTGTTTTTTTCTTTCCTAATAATATCACAACAAATTTTCTTTATGAGCCAGGGAATAACTGGGTAACAAAAAAGTGATTTTTTTAAAAGTTTGACTCCACATTCTTGGTCTTAGCCAAACACAGATTAGTTCAATCCTCAGGAATAAATAGTTGGTAAAAGGAGGAGGGTATCTACAATCAGAAAACAATTACAAATAAATATTTGTTTTATAATTAATGTACACTTGCTTAAAATAGATGTATATTAACCCATAACTTTTCCCTTGCTTTGCCAGGTGAAAATTAAAAGGGAATGGTATACAATTCATATGCATAACTACTTTAGAGTTAGATGAATTAGGCTACTTACATCAGAATAAATTCGAGTTCCAATTACACGAGCATAGTGTGGGTTCGCTTGCATGCAATTGCGAGGACAGTATACCCTGAAAAATACATTTTATAAATAATATACATTTATAGAAGTAAAATTACAAAAAAGTAACCCTGATAAATATTTCTTTTTTCTTTCCTATTAATTTTTATGAAACATAACAAGTATGTGAATCTGACAGTAGAAACAA
Source organism: Pseudochirops cupreus (assembly GCA_028627135.1). NCBI lineage: Eukaryota > Metazoa > Chordata > Mammalia > Diprotodontia > Pseudocheiridae > Pseudochirops > Pseudochirops cupreus. The sequence goes on from CM053580.1 coordinate 365,264,161, forward strand.
TTTGCCCAACCTTTCCCTTGAGTTTGGCATAAATGTCTTTTTTTCCCATTTTTTTGAGCCTTCTCCTACTTTTGTGTGCCAAGAAAACAAACAAACAAAAAATGCCAAATTTCCTGCATGTTATTCAGGAAGTAGTTTCTCCATATGTCTTTGGAACTTAACAGGTTTTCCAAAACTCGCTAAGAATGTGAGCTAGGAAGCAGTTTAGAAACTTCTGGCTGCCTCACTCATGACCTAGAGATATTATATGCCTGAGCTTAAAAAGAGTTTGCAGGTCTTTACTGCTTACACAAACAGTATCAGTGCTCAATTAACCACTTTAAGTTAAAGATGACCTGTACTTTCTTAGCTCAAGGAGTTGTCAAGAGGAAGGAAAGTTCCTTAGGCATGCCCCAATTTGAATTTTTCAAAAGAGAAGTATATAAAATGGACAAAAAAAAAAATCAGCAAACACACTTCTTATAGACAGGCACATAACATCAAAATAATAGAGGAAATTCTTAGAATGCCAAAGACTTTGCTAAAAAATAAATAAATGAATAAGTAATACCTTGTCAGAAAACTATCACATGTAATTTAAATATTTTAGATAATGCTTTCAAATATTCTTCTACCACAGGAATGGCTGATTCACTTTTCAGATTGAAATAGCACTTCTCTTCAATACACATACATTCATTTGTGTGTGTGTGTGTGTGTGTGTGTGTGTGTGTGTGTGTGTGTGTGTGTGCGCGCGCATATACACATAAAACTTTAAGGGGATTTTAAAAATAAAATGTAATAATCTGAGCTAGTTTGGGGACTTTGGGTTGGAAAGTGAATTTTTGGAAACCTGTAGGGAGATATTCTGCAATATCTCCCATAATGAATGTACCACTAGAAGAGTTGTTTTGAGGAAATGAGGCACTGAATGACCTTTCCTTCCTAATTCACCATCTATTTATCCAAACAATTACTAAGTACTACTAGGACAAGTCACTGGGGAAAGAGAAATAACTCAGACATAGACCCCAGTTCTTAAATAATTTACAAAACAATGGTGGTAGGGAGGAAAAAAGTTAACAAATAATCATGGTACCAAGGAGAGTGATATGAGAAGAATTTGTTCCACAGAATTTGAAGATGAAATCACTTTTATCGGAAAGGTGAAAAGTGTGCCAATGTTTTTGAAGGGGAGTTAGAAGGGGAGTTGTGTCCTAGAGGCTAGGGGAATCTATTTTAATCTTGGGCTAACTAAAGAGGCCTTGAGACAGAAGAAAGGAAGATGTGAAAGTAAGAAATGGCTGATTCATTGGGCAGACACACTATTCAGAATCTGAAAGCAGGTTTTACTCTATTCTCTTTATGTTTAGTGTTCAGATAACTCTGCTTTGGTTGGGTGAATGCTGGTTCCTTGACAAATGGTTCAACGGACAGTAGAATGCATGAAAGCAATGGCTCCTCAGATTGAACTGGTCATGTAATCTTACATGTAAATCCACATAAGCTTCTGGAGGGCAAGGATTACTTTGCGTCACAACAAAGTAGGTGTATAAGAAATGCTTAATGAACTGAATTACTTCTCCTGAAAAATTCATACTGACTTGTTTGCAAAAAATATTAAAAAAGTAAAAGTTTTCAAAAGGCAAAAAGGGAAAAGTTTTTATTTGAACAAACTACCATTTTATAATGTACCTGTATAAGGAAACTTCCTGACAGAAGACATAGCATATAATCCTTAATATAGTCATAAAATATCAGCATGATAATTTTTAAGTGAAGTATGATGTCTCCTTTGATTTAAAAAGGTACCTCACAATCCAAAGTGATAATTCACTCAAAAAGTAAATTAGATTTTTAAAGTTATATTTCAACTAGCTAAACTTATTGACACTATTGGCAGTTTACATATTTCATACATTGGTATTATGAAAGAGGGCTATTACTTGCTTTAAAAATTAATCAGATTATATTAGACCCGTCCTATGTGTAGTTACACTTTGGGAAACATTATATGACTCGTTATATTATTAAAATTTGTTAATGAACTGTTTTATAACTGAGGTCTTCGGTATTCTGGTGGGGCTTAATTTTTAATTGTTATCATTATTTACTTATAAAGAGCGGACAGGGATTTATATAAATAAAGTAAATGATACTTAGAACTTTATAAAATATATGAGATTTGATTTGATTCTCCTTAAACTTAGGTTTTCTTATTGTTAAGTTTTTAAAAGTTGAAAATTTTAAATTCAAATTTCAATAGGACAAAACAAGTTTCTCCATCATCAAGATTACAATGACTGAGTGGTAGTCTGAAGAAATCATTTCAATGTGTGTCCCAAAGTGGCATAAATTTGGCATTTAAAGAAATTACCCCTTAACTTGTTTATTTTGTTATTTCTTTAGAATAAATTACAGGTAAGGAAAGCCTTCAGGGAAAGGAATGACTAGGGGTTAAAAAAAAAAATCAAAGAACAGTGAAGCCACCATCATTTAAGACTTTCAGCTTTGTTGGAATGATTTCAAAACCCTACTGCTTCAGAGTACTCAAAATAGTCCAAGATAAAACTGATTGTAGCTATACAGTACTTCAGTGGTTGAGCAATATTTATAATCACGCAGAAAGTCAAGGCAGTCTTCAATATTGATGCCTTCTCTGCTACCCACAAGAAGGTACTCCACCCACGCAAATACAGAGTTAGAAGTACCAAAGAGCATGAGCCTTCTTTCCTTTTGATGTTATTTTCCCCCCAAAGAATCTAAAAGATGATGGGTTTTCTAGGGTTACCCACACTATTATGAATTCAAAAGAAAGGAATGATCACCTACTAAAATGTACTTCCTTTTTTTTACCTGAATCTCCCGTGACTTTAGTAACATATATGTTGTGACTACAATTTAACAAGATTACCTTTTTTCTCTGGTTTATAGAAGTTATACTGTAAAGCATATATCCTTCAACTTAGTCTCAGAGTACTGTAGCCAAAAGGGTGCTTTTATTAATGATAAGTGCCTTTTAAAGACATAAAATTAATAAAGTAAATCTGACTCAAAAATTCATATGATATGTAAAACAAGCTGAGATTACAGTTTAAATATTTCAATCACAAGACAATTCCAAAGAACTCATGATGAAAAGCGCTATGCACTTCTAGCAAAAGAACTGATGGAGTCTGAATGCAGATTAAAGCATATTATTTTTCATTTTCTTTATTTTTCTTGTGTTTTTGTTATTGTTTTGTCTTATTCTGTGTTTTCTTTTAATGTCACTAACTTGAAAATTTTTTTAAAAATTCAATCAATAGCTAAAACGAATCACTTAGCTATGTAATCATTATGAAGTTGCCCAAAGAGCTCCTTTCTTTTGGTATACAAAAGATTTATAGATCTAGGTAGATAATTATAATTTATCTGGTCTAATTCAGAATATTTGCTAATCCCTTAAATATGTTTAATGAATTAAATAAAAGAAAGACAATCACAAAATTGTATATTATATTTCATTTATGTTTGTACTTTTAAACAAAACACTCTTATCCTCTATATTAATGTATGCATCTTCAGCAGAATATCTCTAACCTAAAAATCTAAGTAGCATGTGTATTCTGGAGGCTTCGGAATTGCAAAATATAGAAAAACAATTAAATTAAAGATAGGATGGTGAAACAATTGATCTTATATAGCAATTAAATAATTTTCAGAAACAGACTATATATGTAGTCATATCTATTTTTGTAACATGGCAGCCAAGTGGTGTAGTAGACAGAGTGCTAGGTCTGAAGTCAAGAACTTCAAGAGTTCAAATCTGCCTTTAGACGCTTTCTAACTATGTGACTCTAGGCAAATCACTTAACCCTGTTTGCCTCAGTTTTGTTATCTATCTGTACAATGAACTGGAGAAGGAAATGGTAAACCACTCCTACATTTTTGCCATGAAAACCTCAAATGGCATCACAAAGTATAAGATATGACTCAACAACAATAACAAATGCCACAGAAAACCCATCAATCCAAAAGCATTTATTGATCTCCTACTATGTGTATGCAAGGCACTATGCTAAAGACAGATATGAAATAGCTCCTGCCCTCAACAAACTTTACAATTTATTAAACAGATCTGTAGAATGAGGGAGAGAGAGGAACAGAGAATTACTCAACAGTGTGATCCTAGATGATTAGATGGATAATGAATGGTGCCCTTAGCAGAAATAATGTGTAGAAGAGTGGTTGCTTTGATGGAAAAAAATGATTTCAGTTTAGAGCATACCAAATTTGAGA
>CM053580.1:365268920-365307607 GCA_028627135.1 Pseudochirops cupreus
TTAAAATTAACAAGTCTATGAACATATATCATTTCACATCTACCACATCTATTAATCTTTTATGTCTCCTTAATATATTGAAGGAAACTTTTTGTTGTTGTTGCATATGGAATTCTAACTAGGGCTGAAAACAGATGCAAGGAAATACTAAAAGACTTCTCCAATGATATTTTATGCAAGAGTTTTAACTCAAATAATATTCAAATAAGTTGTGGTTAAGTTTTAATTTTTTTATGTGGCTAAAAATGAAACCTCTGAGTATTTGCATGTAGGATAACACATTATTAGTAAAATGTTGGAAATGATATAGTGAATAGAGTCCTGGACTTGGAATCATGGAACACTTGGGCTTCAGTTCTGCCTCCAACCTTTCCAGGCTGCATGATCTTGTCACCTAACCTTTCTCAGGCTCAGTTTCCTCCTCTCTAATATGAAGAATCCAATGTCTTTCAAGATCTCTGGTAGCTCTAAATCTATGATCCTGTGATCCAAATGAAAAAAAACCAATCTTTCCTAAAAAACGACAGAACTAAAATGAAAAAAAAAATATTCTTCCCAAAGAAGATATTTTCTAGATAACATGCTTTTTTTTATGGATTTTCCCCCAAGCTACTCTATATTCTACATTATGGGAAAATGATGCTCTGATAAAAGATATAAAATTATGATAAAAATCATCCATCACTACCAGTTCTTCAATATCTTGAATGCCAATATATTACATATATAGCAACTAGAACATCTTCAATATTACATTACAATGATGATGTTTGGAAAATTCAAGAGGATATCTTAACCTATGACAGTCTATAGGCATAAGAATTTTTTGAAAATTGACTTTCTTCATACAGAAAGTAAATTCCTTAAGATGTTTCTGAAAACACAATTATCAACATCATGAAAAGCAAAATGTGTAAGTGTTAATTTTCAAAAATTTTTTTAAAAATTTCTGAATCTGAAGCCTAAAGTATAATTTTAAATTTAAAATCTGAGAAATTTTCTTTCAAATAAATTTTGTAAAAATACCATATTTTGCTACTTAAATTAAGCATGGACATTTTCTTATGTCTGAGAAGAATCTTGTTCTCAAGATGAATTTCTGATCATGAGTTCAGAAGTTTTGTCATAATAGTGGACAAGTGAATTCTTGTTTTGCACAGATAACTATTTCTGATAAAGATATTTCTGTTAAATACAAAAATAACAGGTTATCTTAAAAGCACAATTTTAAAATCAAAGTTACAATTTAGTGTTATATAGATCATATCTGACATAACCATGGATAGAGAAATTAAAGCAGCTGTTCCTCAAAAAGAAAAACCCAGTTTATCTTATTCTAACCTCTTTAAAAAATAGGTTCTTTAATGTTCAACAGAAAAAAGTACATTCTGATTTTTAATATTTTTTGTACACTTCTGCAGCTAGGTTTCCACCTTCTAAGTAGCTAGTCTATGGATACAGATGTGAGTACACACACACATAACACACACACACACACACACACACATACACACACACACACACATCCCTACATGTACAGACACCAGCTTTAGAGTAGCATTTTCTACATACCTCAATTTGAAAATAAATAAAACGCTATTTAACCTAGAGAAGAAATTTTCCAAAAAAAAAATCTATTTCATAACATACAATAATTTGATTCTAAATAGTTTTCTTACTTACCCAATTGACTGAACCCCATTTCTATAGGATTTAATGAAATAATGTTTTCTTCCTTGTCTAGTGATATCCACCCAACCGCCATCATTGTCTATTATTCCATAATGTATTGCAGCTCTACAGATGCTTGATTGCTTGGGGGGAAGAGAAAGGGAAAAGCAAAGGGTAGATTATTTTCATGATGAAACACTACCACACTTTAACATTGAAAAGAACTTGAAACTATTTACATGACTTGAGAAAGAAGAATAGATTCACAGAGCAAAATTATCAGATATATGTAACCTTCATTCTAAAATTTTAATGTCTTTGAATATTTATAGATATTCTACTCTCTAATTCTAATCAATAGATAATTATTAAGTGCTTATGCTAGGAACTGGGGACACAAACGAAACAAAACAAACAAAAATCTCTGTCTTCTAATATCTTCCTTCTATTGTCTCAATTGCTTTCAATATCAAATTGTTAAGTAATTCTATTTATTATACTTACCATTTCATAATGTACACTTCCAATAACTTTGGCTTTGCTATCCAAGCAGCCAGCAGGGCATTCATATCTAAACAGAACACAGTTGAAAAGAAGTTAAATTGCCTGTATTTGAAAATTATTTTGTATTGTTTTACATAAAATCTTGAGAATAAAATATAAAGGGTACCTATTACATGTTGTTCCTTTGCACTGGTCTCTTAATCTCACCTCACAAGCAACAATTTGAGCTAAAGATAAGAACAAACCACACAAAAATATTTTACGTAATAGAACAGAGATCAAAAGTTTTACTTAAGACAAAAGATCATTTTGATTTAAAAACATTTAAATGTCTGCAAGCACATAATTGAATCTTTTGTGAAAATATCTATCCTATAAGCAAAAAAATTCAATCCTGTATAAAACATGAGGATTAAAAGTAAAACATCAAATAGTAACATCAGAAGGAAATCTTTAATTAAATATATTTCAGAATTCCAATGTATCCATTATCTCATTAATAGGTTTATACCTTCCAAAAGAATAGCTTATATATAATTCATCTATAGGTTCTTAGTCTGTTGAGGTCCTTTCATAAATCTTCCAGAGAAGAATCATTCAATGTACTAAAAGTTTTTCTCTGGATAATACTTGAATTATCTGTCTACTCTCCTTACTATAGGCTCCAAGATTGCCTCAGTTTCTTTTCTAGTCCAACATATCCTGGATTATGTATTTCATTTCTTTCATCTAATATAAAACCTAATTTTTAAAGAATTCACTCTTCTACACACACACGCACACACACACACACACACACACACACACATCATATATGTATATAAATTTTTAGAGAAAACAGAGTTCAGTATCTATGGTCCAAGCTATGCCCATTTGAAAAATGAAAAATAAAAGACATGGATGTCAATGGCACTCAGTATAGCATTCTTAAGGTTTCAGTTGTATGACTCCAATATTTTATAGCTGATGCTACACAAATATTAATCATCTACCATCACAATCTCAGAAGAATCAAAATTGCAAAGGACAGTGGAAAGACAAGTGGTAGATCTAAGCTGGATACAGGATATCACCAAATCAAAACAATTATAAAGTCCATCATTAAGTCCATGTATGACAAGAACCAGAGGTGAGTCAATCACAAACAAAGCATGAATCCAATGTGTTGGATAGGCCCTATGAAAAAGACTCTAAATTTTAAAGTGTTTTTCATATGTGGGTGCTATTATTGTGGTAAACAGACACATCCAGAAGTAGGTAGTAATTGTACAAAATGAAAAATTACAAATGTGTTTTGATCTTTACCAGTGGAAGAAATCTCCATATTAATGGAAAGTATCAAAGGTTTGTTGTTATTTTTTTTAATTCCAATGTAATTATTCCCTCTAATACAAAGGAAAAGGTCTTACACATTTGTTGTGTACTTATAACTTCATTTCTGTTACTGTCATCAGCTCTTGTTTGAATCTGGGGATCATACACTTGTGACTGCTGTTGTTCAATTTCATTTGTTTCCTCTGGTTCATGAGGAGAAAAATGCCTTTCTGAGCCTTCTGTTAAAATGAATCAAAGAGAGAGAAAAAAAGCCCACTTTACATTTTTATCAATTTCAGAAATTTGCTTTGTAAGGATATTTTTACAAATACTGAGTAAATCTGGAGAAAAACTAGCTGGAAAATAATGTATTGCTGAACTGTAGTTATTGAGACACAGTATAATAAAGCAGAAAAAGAATTAAAACTATAATCAACTTAGAGAGACCTGAGTTCAAATCCTGCTTACAAACTATACAAGCAGGGGCAAATCACTCAGCTACTATAAACTTCATCTCTAGAACATGAACATTCAAATAGTATGGTAAACTTTCCATAAATCTTCTCATTTGATCCCCACAATAACCCTACTCAGAGTGTCAATTTTCAGAGTTACAAACCAGAAAGTTTCCAGTTGTGGGAAATATTTAGGACAGAGGTGTCAAACAAGAAGCTCGTGTTCTACATGTAGCCCATAGTCCTACCATGTGGAGCCCAAAACAAATGAAAATGTGATTGAGAAGTATTTCACAAAACAAATAATAATAATTTTTAATAATAGTAAAATATTGCATTTTAAATGTCAAAATGAGGACTACATGGATCCTTATGTATAGAGTAATGGTCCCATTTCTATTTGTTTAATATCACTAATTTTGGACATAAAGACAGTAAGGAATGGGCACTAGAAAAGAGGAAGCACTTGTTCCTAAAATGAAGCCAAGTGACAATGTGCATAGAGCACTTAAGTGGAAACAGGATGTCCTGAGTTTAAAGCCCACCTCAGGCACGTGGGACTCTGGACAAGTCACAACCTCTGTCTGCCTCTATAAACTGGGAATAATAATAATTATGTCTACCTCCCAGGGTTGTTGTGGGGATAAAATGTGATATTTGTAAAGGACTTTACAAACCAAAGTTACATGTAAATCCTCTTGATTATCATTATTGTTATTTTTAAAAAGTCAAGAAGCCAGGAAAATTCATTTTGACTTATTGTGCTCCTCTAGCTAAAAAAAGTCTAACCATAAATACCTTAAACCCTCCAAAAGAGTAATCCAAAATGGGCTTCATCTATTTCATCACTAATAATCACCCTTCACTATTCTTAATGTTTTCTGAGTAGCAAAAATGGAGAAGGCAAGTTATGTGCACAAAAACATCAGGTTGTATTACTTGTAAAAATGAGTATGTTATGAATTATATTTTAAAATTACCATTTTGTTTTTTCTAAAGCTGTTTAAATCTGATATCCATGGGTTTTTTTTAAGATAGTAAAGCATATTTTCACAAATAATTTAGCAGAACCTAAATTTCTTGAAGAGAGGGGTTGTTTTATTTCTGTCTTGGCACAGGGCCAACAGTCACTTAATAAATGTGTATTTAATTGAACTGAAATAACATAACCTATTAACTTCTGTGTGGGCTTTTTATTTCAGGGAAAGGGAGTATGGTAGGGCAGTTTAGGGCCCAGTATCAGGAAGGCCTGGGTTCCAGTGTCTGCCTCTACAACCACTTTGTGACCATAGCAAGTCCCTTAAACTCTTTAGCAGGCAGCTCTTAAGGCTGCAAGTTATAGACCCAGGGAGACTGCTACATTGACAAAAATACAGGTTTTTAAATATGAGTTTAAATAAATATTTCAACTCATTCATTTTATAGCACCTTTTTATTAGATAAATTTGACACTTTTTTTGCTAACTCTATTTCTACTCAGAACTTCTCACAACTGTTTAAAAAGCAAAACTTTTATACTAATGCTTATTCTCCACGATATTACAACACTAAAAATTTTGTATTCTTATTCCTTAGGCAAAGGGACATGCAGAGATATTTTCTGGCCTCAGTACACTAAAATATACACTGTACGAGATGCTTGGCACAAAATCTACAATCTGATAATCATATTGAGGAAATTGTGGGTAACAGCCCCAGTGTGCAAAAGTAAACCACCCAAATTATTACTGCTAACCCAATTCCACAATGTTGCAGGAGCAATGAAAATTAAAAATAAATGAAATTGATATTAAAGAGAAATAAATATCAGGTTATGACTCTTTGAAGGATGTAAATATGCTTTCCTCCCTTGGCTATTTGGAATACCCATGAGAATTTCCATCCATCAATTTCACACAGTTATTATATCTTGGATATTTTACAGGTAATTTTAAGTGTTTATCTTACAAAACTTTCCTATATTTTCTGTAGTGTGGCTCTGGTCACTTTGATGGCATGCATGTTAGCATTTAATATGAAAGCCCAAATTGCATTTTGTTATAATATAAAAGTTGCAAAAAATAATAACCTCAATATAGCAATAGTAATTAATATACCTTTATAGCAAAGATTTTCTCTACAGCTCCCTCCAAAACTGGGTGGACATGCAGAACAGGGTCGACCATGTTTGTAAGGTGCGTGGCCCCACCAATTCCCCCTTAAAGAGAAAAATATAACTTACCAAAAGTTTGACTTATAATTGTGAAGAGTTGAACAACCTAATATTTGAGATTCTTCCAAAAGTTAATGGACTAGATTTGGTCATTTGGTTCATACCCAACCTTTCACTCTACAATTATAAAATATAGATAACTTCCCTACCTATACCTTTGGAAAAGTACAAAGTAATCTGAGTATACGTATTCCAACTATGTACCACAGGACTAAACCCTGCCATGGAATACATACCTACATGCCATTCCTTGTAACAAATCTGCTTACCTTAGAATTAAATTAGCTATGATGTGACTGTGTCATATATACTGAACTGTTTTCCAAATATTGTTTATGTTCCTTGTGAAATAGTCCACATACTTCTATCACATTGACATGAGGGAATAATTATGGAACACAGTATGTGCTTAGTAAAAGAGAAGAGATCAAAAATATGGTCTCTGTATTAATGGAGTTTACATCCTTAGATTTTGCTAAAGACATTAACCTACTGAATTTGGGAAGTGATAATTGCACTTGCCTTTTAAGATCTGTATAGTGTGAGCACACTAAAAACATTTTTAAGAGTACAAGCTAAACAGTGGTTTGACAAATGAAAGCATTTTCAAGTTTTAAACATAAATTTAGAAATTCATTCCTGTTTCTATACTTACTTTGGAGAATAATTGCACACTAAATAAACTGCTTTAGGCCATATCTGTCCCCAGATGTTCATATTGTGGCACAAATTAATAGCGCAACCTATTCTGCTACTTGTAGCCCAAACAACCTACATGACAGGAAACAAAGTTACATCCAATTAGATAAAGAACACCAACATTTCTATGAATGAATTGCTGAAGATCGAATGTGGGAAAAGCAATAGTGTATTAATCCTGTAATTCTGACTGCTAATCAAGAACTATGTGCGACCTTTGGGCCCCTTATTCTTCATAAGTCTCAATTTTCACATCTGTGAAATGGGAATGATAATATTTCTGCGCCTACTTCTAAGGGTTGCTCTAACAAGCAAGTAAGATGATAGATGTACATGTCTTTTGTAAACTGTGGAAGACTATATGAAAGCAGGGTTATTATAACTATTATTTGTATGTCTAAGGACAAGGACTGATTGGAGCCTTGCCACATAAGAAGACTTAATGAGTGATGAACTTTTTTTAATGATTTAGCTACAAGTGCTATTATTTACAGACATAGCACACTTTGCTACTTGAATCAAATGAACAACATTTTTCAGAAGAAATCAGTAGAAACAATGCTGACAAAAAATTAAAATGTTGTAAGAAGCATCTCTGGTTGCTTATATACTTGCTTTCTTATTCTACTGAGGTTTAAAGGAGAGCTACACGTATTAAAAACTGAAAGAACCAACTGGTTATTTTACTTTTTAAAGAGTTCAAATAATCAGAAGCTTCAATCAATCCAACAATAGATGAAATCTCCTATGGATCTAGCACAGTGCTTCCATCACCTAGCATCTATGGTAGATATTTAATGAAAAGCTGATGGACTGAACTGGTCAAGAGTTACAGAAAAAAATTAATGTTGCCTCAGTAAACAAGTGAATAAGTAAAAATAGCCCTCCAATTTTGGCCATTAGACAGAATGCTCTACAATTATAGAAGGAAGTCAAATAAGTTTCTATTAGGAGAAAGAAAAAAAAGCCCAAGGATGAATCTCCTGATTTGTAGGCCACGAAAGTGAAACATGGACAATATTTTATAGATGTTCTAGCCCAATCACATTTATTTTATAGGTCAAAAAAAATGAGAACTACAGAAAAATAATTTGCCCAATGTAACAAAGCAAATTAGTGCCAGAAATGAAATACATACCCACAAAACATACATGTATGTCTATCCTTAAAAGACAAACAGCGACACAGAAACACATGTATGTATGTGTATCTGTTAAGTTCTCAGTGAACTTTTGTGCTTAAAAGATTAAAACTGCACTATGACTTTTGGGATACACTGTATCGATACACATACATCCTACTGAAACACAGGTTTCTAAACTACCAGTGTAATATATTATTTCTACTAAATTATGTTTCTCCTAGTTTTGTCCTATTTGTGAAAGTTTTATTTACTCCTTTTTTAAGACCATGATCATTTTTTTACATATCCCTGACACTGTTGAATCCTCCCTTATAATAAAGAAAAACACAGGCAAAACCAACATAAAGATGATATCTGATAGCTTCTGCTGTATTAAGTTCCCCTACTTCCTCACCAATTTATTGACAGAAGGAAGGTGTGTTTCATTATCAAGTCTCAGAATAAAGACCAACACTCATTTTAAATAGATATAGCTGTTTGGTCCAATCTTCTATTCTTCTTACTTTTAGGAAAGTGGGAAAAAATGGCTTACAGAAATTTAGATTTAGATTTGCCTTCTTTAAAAATCATTTAACAAGGGGCAGCTAGTTGGCATAGTGAATAGAGTACTGGCCCTGAGTCAGGAAGACCTGAGTTCAAATTAGACCTCAGACACTTAACACTTACTAGGTGTGTGACCTTGGGCAAGTTATTTAACCCCAATTGCCCTGCTTCCCCCCTTGCAAAAAGGCCTGAAAAAAATCATCTAATGCTGAAAGAGCCTAGACATCAAACTCATCAGAGCAATGATAAATAAATGTCTTAGTACATTGTGACATCACATATCTAAACTTTTTTTAAAAATAATTTATTTTTATATTCTCAGGGAAAAAAAATGAAAACTCTTGCTTTTGTATAAGTATTGAAAATAAATAAAAATATCAATTAGGGTAAATGAACGCTAATGAAAAGAGAAATTTATAAAATCCACATTGATTCACATATAATATGTATATTTCAAATTATATCTCTACCATTTCAATAGTAATAAGTCAGGGGGTAGCAGTGTGGCAAACAATAGAAAGAAACACTAAATTTTGAGTCAAAGTACCTGAAGTCCAATCCCAGCTCTGTTCTTTACTATCTTTATGACCCTGAACAAGTCATTTCACTTCTATTGCACTCAAAGTACTCATCTGTAAAAATAGAAGGCTAGAATAAATAATCCCTGAAGATCTTTCCAGAGGTAATGCTAAGTGGTAGAACTGGGAATTGAACCTAAATTTTCTGGTTCCAAACCTAATGCCCTTCCCACCTTATTACAAATTCAATTACGTCTCCTAGAATAACACTGATCCAACCCAGAGGTAGAGATTTAGTCTATAGCCAAAAAACATACCTGCGTATAATGAGTGCAAACTGGACCAGAGCATCGAAAGGGGCAATATGGGTTACATTCGTGTGGATAAGGATAGGTAAAATCTCTCACTTCATCATACCATGCTTGGACATGGAATGTTGGAGGCCTGTATCTATATTAAATAAAATCAGAATTTATTAAAGCTTCAAATTAAGTATGGGAAAATACATAATTAAATATTGTAATGAGCCATTTAACATAGCCTTAGAAATAAATTTTTGAAAGAAACTATAATCATGTTTCCAAGAAGTTTGACTTTTATGTCACCAATTTAACCCATCTAACAGTGGAGCTGTTCAGGTGCTGATATTGTTACTTTTTTGTCTAATTTAATCTGGTCCTAAAATTACATTAGCTTGCAGAGATGTAATCATATAAATCTTTATATGAAACATTAACATTTTGTAAAATTAAAAGTTTTATTTTAAATTACCTTCCCCAATGTGCCCCCAAATTTTGTCCAATTGATGGAAGCAGGCTTGCAGGTCCATGTTCCCACAGGCAAGTTTCAGCCCAGGATTCTGCAGATCTCTCCAGCTCTACATCCCATGTCTACAGGTAAAAAGAAAAGTTATATGTATGTATACACATGGAGTTTGGGATTTTAGTAAGAGCTTATCCCATCCTTCTATCTTTCGCACTGAGGTTTCACTTTATAAATGTTCAAATGTAAGGATATTTTTTTTTCAAAAGAGGGTAGGGGAATTACATTTAATGAGAATAAATATTTTAAAGTCTTGAAATATATATTTGAAGAAAATAATTTAAAATTATAGAAATAGATTCTTCATACTAAAGAAAGGCTACCAAAGTTCTCCATTCACTGATATTATTCAGCAATTAGATGGCCCAGTGTGTAAGAGTACTAAGAAAGATCTCAATTCAAATTCTACTTCTGACACTTGTTAGTTGTGTGACCCTGGAAAAATCACTTCACCTTTGATGCCTCAGTTCCCCAATCTTTAAAATAGGACTAGTAATAGCACCTACTTTCCAGGGTTGTTGTGAGGATCAAATGAAATATGTTCAACATTTTGAAAATCTTTCACATTATGCGAATTACAGTTATTAATAATATTAACATTATTATTAACAATAATAAAATCATAATAAAGGAAAGCTAAAACAAATCTTTTGGCTTTTGCTTACAAATTCAATATAAAATATTTCTCCCAAGGTCTCAGTGTAATATTATACATACATACATATACACAAATGAACATTATAAAAAACTAAATAATTAATATAATTTAGTTTAAGACATAAATTACTTTTACCATTGTAGAATGGAGGTCAATTAATTAATGATTTTTTATTTGACCTCATGTATTTATTAGTAATTGAGAGATTTTAGATAGATATAACATTTGGGTTTTTGACACAATTTTGTGATTACTCAGCATCAGATACAGTAGATTTTAAAACTGTATGCACTATTAAATGCATAACTTATGAATGTATGTAACATGTATGATTTTATATTCAAAGTTTTTGTTCCAATGTAAGATGTAAATACTTAAAAAGTCTCTGAAATGTCTCATTTTAGTATGGAAATGACCTAGTTTTCTAGAAAGCTATGCTAGGGAAGTGTAAGCTTAAGCATGTTCTAACCTAGAAAGTTTCAAATATAGGCCCAAGGAGCAACCTAGCTAAGTTTGTAAATCATTTCCAGACTGTTTCATATGGCAATGATCTTTTAGGTAACAGCACAGATCACTGAAGTACCAGAATAAAAAGAAGCTGTATAATTCAAGCATTTCCATTCTTATTTCCATTTTCCCCATCTATTCCTTCAATAGTTTCCCATAATGTAGTTTCCATGTCTAGCACTGAGATAAAACAGTTCTTAATATCAACGAATATCTTATTTAATCTAGTAACCATCATTGCTTCAGTTTCCTCAACTGTACAATGGTGATAGCAGCACCTCCTTTGCAGGGTTGTTGTGAGGATCAAAGAAGACATTTGTAAAGTGCTTAGTACAACAATTGGCCCATACATAGTAGGTGCTATAAAAAGGCCTATTCCCTCCTTTTCCCTCCTTCCCCAACATGCAGTATGCAGTATGTCAGCTATTTTTCCTATAGTTGTAGTCATTAGAAAACTTGATTAGTATGCAATCTATGCCTTCATTCAAATCACTAATTTAAAAAGAAAAACGCTAAAACATCACAAAGTCAAATAGCCATCTCAAGGACCCTTTTTTGGAGACCTTCTTCAGAGCTGGCATCAAATCAATGAGTTGATCCAATCAGTGCCAAGCCTAGTATTTCTTCAAGACTGTCTTTAGAGATAAGTAGTGAAATAATCATATGTCTATTTTACAGTTGAGAAAACTGAGCTCAAGGAACCTGGAATAATTTACCCCAAGTCATTTACATTAGGTGATAGAGTTAAGTAATAAACGTAGGACTTCTGACTCCAAGTAAAGTGCTTTCCATTATACCAAGAGCTAGAAATGTCTTTATATTAAGTGGAAATCATGACCACTTTTTTATTTTAATTCAGTCCTTTGGAGAAAGATGAAATAAATCTACTTCTATCTCCACATTACAACTGTTTATATTATTTATTACATAGCTATCCAGTAGCAGTGTAGTATAGCAGAAAGAACATTATTTATGGGGTCATAGGACTTGGGTTTGAATTATGGTTGTACTACTTACTTCCTCTTCATGACCTTAAGCAAGTTGCTCTCCCTGAACTTTAGGACTCTCATTTTTCAAACCTGTATGGTGTATGGAGTGTTCAGAGAGGACTAGGAATGCTGGTATGAGGGCTTGCTGAGTTCTTTTCAGGGCTACTCATCTACCTTTGGCATCCACCTTTACCCTCTACTAACTTACTTGTGGCTCCAAGAAGCTACAGCATGTACAGAAGCCATACCCCAATAAACCATCTCCACTGGAGGGTTAAACCAGGTTGAAGGCAATCAACAGGCCCCAAACCTATTGGTGAGTTAAGGGGATGTGTAACCCAAGAATACAAAGAAGACTTTCCCCAGCAGAATGGGTAGATGAGCACATTTTTTTTTTCCAATGGGACATGAAGGTGGCTGAAGCAAGCACTGTGAAGTACTTAGAGCTTGGTCGGACATTAAAGATGCCAAGGTCATTTGCTGTCATCTTGACTTTCATCCTGCCTCACTTAAATCCAATTTACCCACAAGTCATCACCTGTGATGTGATTTGTCCCCTTCAAAAACAAAGGACGAACAATAGAAGATCTCCTAGGTTCTTCCATCTCCAAAGCTATGATTCTGTGAATTTTTGATAGAATTGCAGGTTTATCAAACTCCTTTTTCAAATTCCATCCTTGAATACCTTTTCTGTTTTCACTCCAAATTATCAATGTCCCCTCTTGGAATGTGACATTGAATATAATTATCTATTACCTAACTGGTCGAGTACTATTAACTATTAACATGTGACACTATTAACATGCTGTACTATTTAGCCACCATAAGAAAGGTATATGGTATACAGAATGAATTCCTTGTTGGGTGTCAACTTTGGGAAGTCAGAGAAAGCGCTGAATTGTTTAGCAGCACCAGAAGCCAAAGTAAAGATTTGTCAGTATACAAATAGGGGTTCCACAGCCAGGAATCTTCCAAAGTTTAGAGTCAAAGAGAAATCCTTCAGGTATAGCAGTGAGTGCAGTCTCTTTATAGCAAACAAAAACCAATTGGCTTCCATAACAACAGATCAATTAGTCAAATATCACAACCATTCCAGAGAGGGCTTAGTCTAAATCAGGGTTCCTAACAAGTCATCAATGACTTATTAAGGTTCCTATGCATCTGAAACAAGCGTTCCCAGAAGACATTAGCAGATGTTTCCATGGACACAGTCCATGACACAAAATCATCATTGTGAACAGCTCTTTGTTGTTTTCTGAGTCAGGAAACTTGCAACACAAGCCAATATGTAAAACTATTTGACCCTAAATGTAGAACTTTTTCAGCTCATTGAGATTTGGGGGGGATGAGAGACAATAGGGGAAAGGACTTTTGATTCTCAAATTCAGCTATTCTTACTGAGTTGATATCATTTGAAAATTTGATAATAATTATTTCTAGTCCTTCATGAAAGACATTGAAAAAAGTATTGAAAAGTTCAAAATCAATGATAGAGCTACAATAAGCAGTTAAAAATCTCTCTAGGTATGGCATAACCACTAAATAATCTTTGAATATTACCATTGCCCGAGATTTTCTTGATTTAAATCTACAATCTAATAATTATATTTATTGCTCAACTGTAATTTAAATATAGTGCTAAAAATTCAAAGCTAGAATTCTATATAATAACTTCAGCTAAGTAAAATAAATCTGAAACAATAAACTAATCCTTTTAGTCCTAAAAGTATGATTTTAAAATGTATAAATGTTTAATATGTTATAGCTAAGTTTTCATTTTTAAAAATACCTGAAAAGCAACCATTTGTTAAGCAAACAAAAATGAAAGACTTTATCAAAAGCCAAGGTAACTACAAAACTATGGACTGATGAGCAATTCATCATAATTTGGAGGCAAACTGGTAGAGTATTTGGGTTAATATCTTTGTTCCTAAACAAACTAAGATACATAATGGACTCATTTAAATGCTTCAGCAACACTTACTGGTATAGTCAATATTTTTAATTATTCTAAAATTATTAATTTATAGAGTTAGAAGGGTCACTAGAAGTCATCTGGTTCAATTCTTACCAAATCATGCCTTTTGTCCATATAGCCTTTGTTTAAAGACTCCCAATGAAAACTCATTGCCCACCCCGAGGCAACCTAATGTATTTCTGGACAACTCCAATTGATGTGAAGTATTTTGTTATATTGATTCATACTTTATCATATTGTAACTTCCACTCATTGGTCTTAATTTTGCATTTTAATGTCAGAGGTGGAAAAGTTAATGCCTCTTCCATGTAACTATCTTTTAACAATTTGAAAACTGTTATCATGTCCTATCCAGATCTTTTCTCCAGGTTCAACATTTCCAGTTCTTTCAACCCATCCTCCTTTACACAGTCTCCAGTTTCCTCACTATCCTTTTCTGGATATACACCTGTTCATCCATATTGTTTCCAAAATGTGGTGTTAGATACATCCTTGCGAAATAAGATAGTACAGTAAGATGATTTTTTTTTCTTAATGAAAACATTATAACTCTATTAATGCAATTTCCTCTTGCCTTTCCTTGATACATTGTGCTAACTAACTCATTGAGTTTCTGGCAGTACCAAAAGAAACCTTTTTTTCACATGAACTGCTTGCTCACTATATCTTACCTAACATATGCCTAAGCAATTAATTTGTTTTTAACCCAATGATCTCTTCAGTGCCAAATCCTATGATTCTCAGTACTTCCTTGCCTTGACCTCTCTGAAATAGCTGACATTTGATCATGAGTACTCCTCGTGCGTACTCTTCCAGCTGTTTTTTTGGTTCTCCTCTTACCTGTCTGGTCACATTTCATTCATGTCTCCCCCCCCCCCCCCCAACCACAGATGTTCACTTAGGCTCTCTTTCAGTGATTCTGGATCCTAATCCTATCAGTAAACCTATGAAGAATATGTCTCCAAGCTTTGAACCATCCACAAACTTGCTCTCTATGTGTTCCCAAAACACTGAACAGAACAGACTAAGGAAGGAGCACCTAGATACCTATTACAGAAATCTCCTGCTTGGTTATGATTCCCTAACAAATCATCTTTTGGTTACGTCATTAAGGCAGTTCTGAATCCACCTCACATTGTCACACTTCAAGAAGTGTCAAATGCTTTTCTAAAATTCAGATATACCATGACTCTGAAATTCTTCTCATTTATTGATGAAAACACAAACAAGCAAACCTACACCTTGTTCTTAAGGAATACGTCCTTTCTGTTCTAAGTGCTAATTCTAAATCCTTTTCTAAGTTATAAATCTTCTTCCATCTTTATTCTCTAGTAAAATTTTACCAGGAATCAATATTAACTTTACTGGTCTATCATTTAAAGCTGTCAGCTTCTTGCTCTATTATGAACATTAGGACATTTGCTCATCTTTAGCCTCAGCCATTTCTCCTGGCTTTTAAGATTCCTCAAATGGACAGCAGGTCATCAATACATTCAAAAATCTATCAAATGACGGGGCATGTAGCTCATCCTTACCTGGTAAAGGCAGCTAAATTCCTATTATCTGCTAGTTTATTTTGTGTTCCCCATTCTTGTTAACATTTGAAAAAAAATTTATGGTTCCTCACTTGAATATCATTTATCATGATAGAAAAAAACTCTCTTGTTCATCTATCTTGATAAGTCAAAACTCAAAATATGTCTCTCCTTTGATGCATGAACAGAATACTTTTAATGGTGCCCAAAATAAAGTTTTATTGAAATATTTTTATAATATTGTAAGGCAGCGACAGTATTTATAATTTTCCCTTTTTTGGTTGCATATAATACTGTAGGTTAAAGCAACCAATAGCTCCTAACCACCTCTATTTAACTGTTGGTTAGTTCCCACCAATTCCTGCTTAAATGGGGGTTTGCAAATCCAGGCAAAATGTTCAGAAAGATTATTTTCCCCAGCTGTTCACTAAAACTTACTTTAAAGCCAACCAGGTTCTAAAAATTAGTGTCCCAATAGATATTTGAACTGAATGAGACTTCCTCTCATAACTGCATTTATAGTTCAAACTTTCTTAGAATAAAGCATTTTTGTCAAAATAAATGTTGTTAATCTCTCTGACGCCCATTAATACTTTCCTGGAAAAATCATTCAATTTAAATAGAAAGCATTATTATCTTCTTTTTAGAATACTTGAGACAGCACTTTTAAAATTAAACACACCCTCCCATCATAGTTGGTGATTTTGGTAGATATAGTGCCAATGGAAGGGGGCGGGGGGGCAGCAACTGGTTCAGGGGTCAAATCTCAATGCTGTCTGTTTTTGAATGACTCACCAGCTAAGGATAGTTTTTACATTTTTAAATGCAATAACACTTTATTTACAAATTTAAAAACCATTCTTACCTCACTGCTCTGACAAAAACTGGACCCCAATCTAGATATTTGCAACCACTTTTAACAACAATAAAACATTCAAAGTCATCCCTCATAACAAAAAATGCACAATTTATAAGACATCTAAAACAACTCTTATCCTATACCATTACTGGCTGGTCAAAGAACAAGAAAAGACTTAAATTTTTAATTTTCAATAAATGAAGATGTAAGTGGTACAGTGAGAAGAATGCTGGTTCGGCAGTCAGGACCTCTGTTGAATCCCACCTGGGGTACTTATTACATGTGTGACTTTGGTCATATCATCTGGACTAACTTTTCTCTTTTAAATGAGTGGATTGGACCACATGGTCTCAGAGGTCCCTTCTAATTTGTGCCCTATGATCTGATTCTCTTGCTCCTCACAATGGCTAGCAAGGAATAATTATTAACGTAAATGTTTCCTTTTGTTCCTCTTTCCATGGAAAGAGTTAAGGTAACATTTTACTGGTTCAACTTACAACAAACTATGCACTTAACCAGGGTTAAAAAATGACCTGCATGACATTGCCATATTTCTCAATGGACCTACAATTTAATAGAGGAGGAAACAGCTTGTACACTAATGATTTTTTTTAAGTATGAATTTTGATGAGGGAAAAGATCTCTCAACTGGTTGCTACAAGAAGATAAAGAAGGTAAAAATATTTTCATCCAGGGTGTAAAGAAGAATGAAAGAAAGTTTCATAGAAGAGACAGAATTCTAGTTGCGTCTTGAAAGAAGGAACTTAAAGAGAAAGAGAAGGAAAGGAGTTGGGTATGGAAGGAGAGTTAATTCTATCCAAGATGGATAGAGTAAGCAAAAGTATGGGAATAAGAAAGGGCAAATTGAGAACAGAGAAAAGTGCTGAATTCAAGTGAATAGTTCAGTTTGTCTAGGATACAGAATACATGAAGAAAATATTATGAGGCTAAAGTCAAAATGGAGGGAAGATGGGAGGAGCTTATGGTTCATTCTGTAGACAATAAGGAGACACCAAAAATTCTCAAGAGGAGTGAACTGATATGCTAAGATTTGAGAGCATTAGAAAGTTACTTATACAGTCATTTGACATAGAGAGGGAATATATATGAGAAGGAGTAAGGCCAGTCAGTACATTACAATAGTCTAGCCAAGAAGTTGTGAGTGTCTAAACTAGAGTGGTTGAAGAAGGAGTGGAAACTATACTTAAGAAAAAAAGAAGAGGAAACAGTCTCTAATAATAACACTTGGAAATTTTCTCCTTTCCTTCTCAGAGTTTCATGATAAAATCTAAAGGAAAAAAAAAGAGGAAAGGAAAGGGAAAAGCAGGTAATAGTCATGTAAGTCAAAAAGTGAGGCTATATTAAAACTTTCATTGGACATTTCATAGCATAAGAGATCCTGACTAATGGAAGATGAAAGACTGGAAAATGGCATGTTAGAAATTAATATTCTTTGTAATTTAACAATAGACAATAATAATTACCATGTATATTATGTTTTAAGGTTGGCAAGGTGCCTTACATTTATTATTTCATTTTATCCTCACATAAACCCTGGGAAGTAACTGCTATTATCCCTTCCATTTAACAGATGGAGAAACTGAGGTAGGCAGCTGTTAAGTAACTTTCTAGGGAAGTGTCTGAAGCTGGATTGTTGTCTTCCTGACTTCAGGACAGCACCACCTAGCTGCTTCAAAAACAATTACTTTTGAAATTTTACCTCTCCTCAAAAAGTAGGATAAATACCATCTTCTTTTTCTTTGAATTCTCCTTGCTAGTCAATCAAAACTTTCCTCGCCTCTCTACCTCCTCCACCCCTAGAATCCTGCATGTGGCTCTTTACTTTCTAATGCAATTATACACAATTAACAAAAATATAAATAATACATGATTGCCCCTACCCATCTCCTCCCCCACCATTCTAAAAATTCTATGACAGCTGGGCCCAATTTTATTAAAAAAAAAAAGTATGTACCCTAGCACTGAGCATAGAGTTCTGTGCATAGTAAGTACTTAAGAAATGTTGTTAATTTATAGTTAAAATCAAATAGTAATCATTTAACTGATAACTGGCAATTTTTATATTTCTTATACCTAGTTTTCTATTTCCCTTTTCACACACACACACACACACACTGCTATGGACAGGAACTATTTTGTTGGTACTGTCTTGTTTTGGTTTTTTTTTTTCTTTCTTTGTATCTCTAGCACTAGCACACTGCCCAGAGCATAGCAAAATGCTTAATAAATGCTTGTTAATTAATTTGAGAAGGATAGCTTTATAGCAAGAATGTTTTAAATTAGTTGTCTTACTTTGAAGAAAATTTTTAACTCTCAGATGACAAGAGATTTATTTTTACAGAGAATACTGTGGCAAATTTTATTATCCTCGAGGGTTTTCGTTGGCCTTCTGAAATAATATTATAGGGACATAGGGCCAAGTGCTGGGGTAGAATTGTGTTGTTCCAAGTAACAACCATGCAATATCTGAGCCTTTTACATTTAAGTTTCTTGATTTAGCTGACAATAATAAAAGAAGTAAATGCGTCTGTGTCAACACTTCTACGCTACTGGATCAATGGGCATTTTAAAACTGTTATCACCTAAAAACAGGTCAGGTGTTTTAAATGTGAATATATCAATGCAGACAGCATCATTTGGATCTATAACCCTACACCATTGCTCCCCAGATGGTTGCTAGGTCTTCAGGGCCTATGGATGGAAACTCCATCAGAGAGGAAGAAAAAAAAACACATCTCACTGGCAAATAGGCCAAAATGGCCCTGAGCCTGTATACACCACCCACATATATTTCTGTTGGCAGCAAAATCTTATGAGATTTCATGGCCAACAAGTCATCTGTGGTGAAAATATTATTTCCACATTGGGGAAAATACCTCTGGCAAGATGCCACCACTGTCCTAGAAATCTACACCAAAGAGAATTAATCCACAGTCAATGACTTTCCTGTGGAAATGAAGTGCACTATGTTAAAGGTAGAGGGAAATGATTGATATAATGCATTTTTGATAATTTATTTAAATATTAAAACACATTATTACTCTCTCCCAGTTAATGACACTGACTTGGAAAAAAAATCATGATGGTCAGCCAGAAATGAAATTCTTACAATAAATAATTGTTCTTCAAACACAGAAAGGTACTTGATGCATAGTATTATATTGTTTGCAACTCATCACTTGTAGCTACTAATGACTCCATTAAATTTAAACCCCCTCTAAAAGATGCTTTAAAGTAATTAAGGACAGTGCCAATGTATTATTATAAGACAGCACTAATTCAGGAAGCCAGATAAAGTGGAAAACAATAAATTGGAAATCAGACAGAAAATGATACCAGCCTTAGCTGCATCAAGAATCTTTGCAACGAATAAACTGTAGCTTTAGCTGTCTGAGGTAGCTTGGTGGCAAAGTGATTAGAGTGCCAGACCTGAAGTCAGGATGTATTTTCCTGAGATCAAATCTAGCCTTAGACATTTATTACCTGTGTGACCCTGGGCAAGTCACTTAACCACCATCTTCCTCAGTTTCCTCAACTGTAAAAATGGGGGTACCTCCCAGAATTGTTGTGAGGTTCAAATGAGATAATATTTGTAAAATGCTTATCACAATGCCTGGCACATAATATGCTCTTAATAAATGATTATTCCTTTCTCTCTTCCCCTTCCCTTTCTAATATTTAACAGGAAGTATTAATGACCTGATGGAGGCGGCATGGTACATTATTATTGAACTGGCTGCAAATCCTGCTTCTAACTATGTATGATCTTAGTACAACAAGTAACCACTATGTGCTTCAAAGCATTTCCATAGAAATTATTTACTAAGGCACACACAACTTGTAATCTACTTTAATAGAGGAAACTGTTATACCGGGAACTCCCCAAGATAATAAACCTTATGGTTTATTAAACATTATGAGCATAGATCAACTGAGTCATAATTACCCACTCACACCCATATCTCTTAATAATACTCTATGGATGCAATATTTACTGATAAAACCATTCCTCAGAATGCAGATTCAGAGTTCTACGAAATATTTATTGCTATGCTTTTTCTTTTGACAGCCATGAAAGAGTGACCCAAAAAAGTATTCTTGAAAAGGACTATCACTTTTGCCTGGCAAAGTAAAAAACAAAACAAACAAACAAAAACCAATATGCCAAGCACTCCTGGCAAGGGATTAATACATGATGAACTGAAGTAATGTACTCTTTGTTATCAGGAATTTAATGTTCATTCAGTTGGAAAGACATCACTCCTAGACTTTAAGTTCTATGAAACATGGAATTGATGGAACCTACCTTATAGACATGTTGTGAGGATCAAATGAGACAATAATTGTAAAATGCTTAGCACAGTGCCTGGCACATAGTAGGTTCTATAGAAATGCTTATTCCCTTTCCTTTCTCTCAGAAGAAAGAAGTTTCTCCCTCAGTATGTGATTTTCCCCCTAGAATGTATGAAGAAAAATTAATTATCACATTCACTAAAGAACCTCATTATAATTTTTTCCTTGGTTCACAGACATTAAAGCTTGGAGATTAGTTCCTTGTTTTACAAATGAGAAATGAATTGAGGTTTGGAGTAGTAAAGGGTTGTCATACCCTGGGTTGCTCTGGTTCTAGGAAATGAAGGAAGGAAATCTCTGATGGCAAATATGCCTCCTTAGGGCCCACACTATGTGAGAGCGTTGTTCATGTAGAATGCAGAAATTCCCTAATAGGAACCTTCATGTTTGGAACAAATAAAAAAGTCTTAGATCCTCCCAAAGGCAAATCTTTGCTATAATGAACCCTGGAAGACAATATGTTCTTTTGCCTATCATACCTCAGGATACAATAAAACAAACAAATGTCCATAAAATGGCCAAGGGAGAGAAGGATCTATTGTACAAAGGCTTAAATTAGCCTTCTTCTCAACAACTGAATGGGATAAGTAATTAGCATCTACTATGACAAGAATGGAATTGGTAAACATGAACTTATGAGTCAAATCCCATAATAACCAAACTCTAAAGTAAAGAATTCTCTCTTAAGGTTAAATGTAAGCAGAAACAGGAGAAGAATGTATACCATAGCACTGACAATACAAAAACAAGTCTGAAAGACTTAAAAAGTCTGATCACTGCAATGATCAATCATGATTCCAGAGGACTGATGAAGAACTCTAATAAACTATTGACAAAGAGATGATGGATTAACATACAGATTGAAAAAATACATTTTTGGATATGGCCAAAATGGGAATTTGTTTTCTTTGACTATGATTATGTCATATCCATATGACATTATGTCATATCCATATAGAACCCATATGACATAAGGGTTCTATTTTCTCTTTTGTTAGTTAGTGGGTTAGAGGAGCTAAGAGGGAGAAAAACATTCTTGATAATCAAAAAAAGATATTTTAAAAAGAAAAAAAGCTTAAATGTAGCAATTTTAGGAAAAATAGAAGTAATTTTTATTCTACAACAGGTGATAGGTAGTTTCCTATCTCAAGAGATTGCACAGATAGAATATACAGATTCCAGAAAGAGTTAGACAAATGCATAATGACAAAGTCATGATGATTTACAAGGGAAAACTAAAGTTGTTCAGGGCTATGTTCCAAATGATATCAATAGGGTATCAACAGGGTCAACTATGCCCTTCCAGAATATATCCTTTAGCATAACTAATCTAGATTTTACAGCATATTTTCAAAACACAACGAAGAAACAATGCCGCTATCCTCGAGATACTGACTTTATACTCAGAAGAGTCAATTCACAATGTAAATAAATACATTTACGTGGTCTTAACAACAGACATAATTTCAACCATAGTATCAATGTTATTCTTAGTAAAAGCATTTCTTTTGAGAGGTAGCTATGTTATGAATTTACAAGACTCCCCTGAAATGCTTTACATATTAGGTGTTCAACACGTCTTCCTTTGAGTAGCAAGGTGGCACTGTGGAAAGAGAGAACCAGACCTGGAGTCAGAAAGACTTGAGTTCAAACTCAGCCCCTAACACTAGTTGTATGATCCTGAGGTAAGTCACTTAACCTGTTTACCTTAGTTTCCTCATCTGTAAAATAAACTGGATAAAGCAATGGCAAACCACTCCAGCATCTTTGCCAAGAAATCCCAAATGGGGTCACGAAGAGTCAGTCACAACTGAAATGACCAAACAACCTCATCCATTAAAGGAAAGTCATGATTCTGTGAGCCTGTTACTAATTTGATTAAATAATTACAGGAGTTAGGAGTAAGAGAGAACACTTATAACACGATGATGATAAAGAATTTGTCACTGTTAATTTTTTTTTTTTTTGAGCAGTGGGAGGTCCAGATAATTTGACAGGGGTAGGAAACACCCTCCATGACGTGGATATGTAACTTGTCTATAATTTAGTGTCAGGTTGTTGCCTGGAACACAGGGGCTAATTGACCTGTCCATGGTTTCACAGGTAGTATTCATCAGATGTAATACTCTAACATATGTTCTTTACTCCAATTCATGTCCTTTAACCAGTAAGACATGCTTCCTCTCATTATGATTTTAACTAGAGCTAAAAAATATTTCTTGCTTTATGGACTAGTTGATTTTAATAAGGCTAAATGTGAAGTAAATTATTTCAAAGCTGCATTTAAAAAAATACAACAGAAGACTAGGAATTTCTCTTGGGAAATTTCCTGGACTAAACTAATTAAGAATATTTTTATGAGAAAGATTAAGATCATGGATCTCTTTGTGGCATGCTAACGTTGTAGCAATGGGAATACTTTCAAAACATTTTTTTTAAAGAATTTTACATGTTTCTCACTCCTGGATTTCTCCTGTATCATTCTGGTTCTTCAACTTCTTTCCTGTCCTTTCCCAGTCCATGTCATAGGAATCTCTCCCACTGTCTACCAATCACTGCCTCCCACGTAAAACAACTGGAACTTACCTTTGGTCCTATTCATTCCATTGTTCAGGGTTTTATGACATCTAACAGAACTGTGCTATAATCACACAACATTACCAACATGAGCTGTTATCTACCTGATTATTTAATATAGTCTGAAAATTCCTTAAAATCTTCAGGTTCTATACAATGAATTCCTGCGCTACTTTAGCAGTTCTTCAGAGTTTTAAATCCTGTTCAATAATTTTTTTTAAAAGCACTATACTTATGTTATTACTAAACAACTGATAACAAAGTGACAACTTAAAAGAAAAACTAAACAAATTAGCTTCCATTTAAATAAAGACATTTTCTTACTAGTGAAGAATAATGACTATCGGGGACACTATCCCTGGAGTCAGGAGGACCTGAGTTCAAATCTGACCTCAGACACTTAACACTTACTAACCCTGTGATCTTGGGCAAGTCACTTAACCCCAATTGACCTGTTTTCCAGCCCCACAAAAAAAAAGCAAAAAAATAAAAAAAGAATAGCGACTACCTACAGCATAGTGCCTTTCACATAGCAAGCATCCAGCAAATATGTTTAAATTAATTAAGAAACATTATTTTGACTTGTTGGATTGATATCTATATTGATGTCTATAACTATATTACATTAAACCTCAATGAGAGATAAATATTTCATTCCTGAAAACTATAGAGTATATGGCAAAATATATAAGGAAAACCATAAAATCTTTAAAAATCCACTAAAAAATTCAATGAAATACTCTGCAGGTTTTAGAAAGTGAAGAATAAAATTCTAAAATCTGGATTAACTAGGCATGATTTAATAAGTTCTTTTTGCTTTGGTCCTACAAGGGAAACACATGAATGAAAAACAGTGTCAAAAGGTATTGAATTGATGAGAGGAACCAGGGTAATTCATGGGCTAAACTTTCACAGGTTTGGGTAGATGCCATATTGAGCCAGAGGCAGGATACTACCCACACTGGCACACACCAAGGTCAGCTCGCTAGCCTGTGCCATCCCTAAGCTTCTAGGACTGCTTGGTGAGTTGTGAAGCATAAGAAGGAAATGATCTCCACAGCAACTTGGAAACACTCAAGTTCTAACTGAGCCATCAGATCTATCAACATGAGCTCTGGGCTGAATTCAATTCAACAAATATTTATACATGACTGGCTGTTTGGCTTATAATAGAAAGTTAACTAGTAAAAAGAACAGTGGACTGAGAATCAAATGTCTGTATATCCTTGAAAAATGGTACGCCAAAATTCTAACCCATTTCCTCCAGATCTGCCATAAAAGAGGGGAGAATAGAATATGTGCCAATCAATATCCTTCCCAGCTGGGAGGCTAGCAGTAGGGTTTTAGAAGTGATGGATAAGCAGAACTGTCAGTGACAACTGTCTCTGTTAGTGCATCTGGCATAATTTGATAATGTTTATTTTTAGATTCAGGTCTACCCCATTATCTAAACTGTAACAAAACTATAACCTATGATTGCTTTGAGTTCTTGGCAAGAAGGCATAGGATGGGGAGTGGGGAGGGACTTAGAATTGTAACTTAGAACTCACAATTTTTCAAATATTGATTTTTAGAATGTAAGCTTAATATCTTTACTTAATTATAGGTTAACAACTTATACCTTAGCTCCATGGACCCACAAAACAAGTCAAAACTGAAATGGTTTCTTTCACTATCTACAGCACCATTATCATCTCCATAATCCAGGTTCATAACTTTTTTTTTCATTGTATGGAGGGGAACGATCAAGCTTAGCCAGCTGGCCTAAACTAGACAGAGACCTCTACTTTTTTATAGGAAGGCTGCATATTGTAGACAAAAAGCATTTCATCTGTCCACGAGAATGGTCCCTGCAGCTTCCATGAGGTTCATAACTTTTAAAACCATTTTAATATTCCTTTCTTATCTGTCATCTGCATCCAATGTACTACCAATTCATTCCTCAAAAAGTTTCTTTTTCTATTCAATACCATGGTAACTACCTTAGTCTAGGCCAACATCATCTCACTTCTGGATTCTAGCAAAAAACACTAAGATGGACTAACCGTTCTAACCTCTCTCCATGTAATCCATTCTATTCATTCTTTCAAGAACTTTCTTCCTCAAGTAGATCATGACATTCAACATTCAACAGTGGTTTCAGAGCATCCATCATAAATAAAGCCCTAGGTCACTCTCTTTTATCTTAATACCCTTATCATGGAATGCTCTGTTCCAACCAAGACAACTGATTTGTTGTGCCCTGCAAAATACATGTTTATGACTCAGTTATCTATTCAATTTCCTCCAACTCCTCCCTAACCATCCAAAACCCAAACTAAAACCCATCTCCTCTAGAAAAACTTTTCTGACTGTGTGGGTTATCATCTGTTATTCTATACTCCCTTAGGCTAAGTGTAGTTTGAAAAAAAATCCAAAGTTTCTGACATCTTTTTTGTGTATACTTGTCTAGTCTTTCCAATTACATTAGAGCCTCTTTAAGAATAGCAAATAATTACCAGTTTTTCTAGTGTTCCTAATTGGATTTCAACTCAGTGCTAGTGAGTGCAGGTCTGTCTTGACTACAAGTGCATTGAAGGGCCTAAATTTGTCTAAAATAAGTGATATTTTTAGAATGATATTAGTAGTCATCCACCAGGTTAAAAGTGGGTCACAAGGTGTCTGAAATAAATATTAAGTATATTGCACTAGATTTTAAAAATGGAATCATCATTTAACCTATTTTTAAATAAATGAGTTATTAACTATCTAAGAAAAAAAAAATCTCTTCACAGTGGATCAACACCTGTAGCTATAAACTTACTTAGTATTAATTCAAAGTATCTCACAACAGAAGCACAAGTACTGTCAGACTTTTCCTTAACTTTGTAGTCTGGAAAACATATTGCGGTATTAAAACCTGGTCTCTTACTTTACTTTGCAATGAACTCCTCTGTAGTCAAGTTAAAGGGCCAAGTCATGGTTCCAGAGCTAATAGTATCTAGGGGCAACACAACATAAATCCTGTCTGGTTTCTGGATCTCCATTTCAAGGCTAGGATAAAACCAGTGAAACTAAAACAGAAGGGCATATAAACTTCTTATACCAGACTTCCTACAATAGGCATTTGTTAACTTTGGAAGTTTGCTATAAAACACACATACACACACACACACACACACACACACACACACACACAAATACTCTTTTATATAAAAAACTTCTGTACATTTCTACACCAAACTGCAACCTATATTGCAATTTCTGGAATCATCTCTGTAGATGTTTTCCTCAACCTCCCCCACCTTCCACAATCTTCTTTCAATTAGAAAGCAACCTGCTTCTTCAGATTCCCAGAAGCATATATGGCACAAGTTAAAAAGAGTATTCCTGTTTTTCTTTCCACTTAGAAGCTCATTCTTGGAATTATATAACAAAATACAAAATACATGGTGTACTTTAAGACTCACCAAATAAGCAGAAGATTGAGGTAATACATACTATCCATAAAAATTTAAAAAAAAACTTGGCTTTTCAATACATTAAAATAGACAACATAGTTTGGTGTTCTTGAGTGAGTCTAAATACTGTCTATTCTCTTACTGAGAAATATTATTTTTAAAGAAAATATTGTAAATAAAAATAAACCTTCATGGTTGGCTAAATTAATATTTGAATCCTAAGAGTTCATGAAAGTTAGTTTTGAGGTCACTTTAGGGCAACTGTAAATGATTTTAAATATCTTCACCTTCAGACCTTAAAAAAGACCATCTAAAGTCAAACCACTGTATTATGATTTCAAATTAGAAATGGGCATGTCCTGAAAGCTCACTGAAACCAGGAGCAAATTAAGCCTCATTATTACTAATTAAAATTTATCAGACTTTTCTAATACTAACACTACCCCCTAGCTAATAGTATTTTCAGAAAGTTCCTAATGCTCTAAGTCTCTAGGGTACCAAATAGTTTCTTTACTTACAGGCACTCTTGTGGCTTTACAGAGTTAAATCCATTCCCTCATCTTTCTTATTTTGCTCTAGAAATGGGTTAAACACTTGTTGGGGAAGACAGAGATATGTCTTCAATGTAAAGTTCTATATTTGATACTTTACTTGAAATGTTCTCACATTACAAATATTCACAAATCAGAAACTGTAGATACATCAATATGATACATTTCTAGATAAGTATTTCTTATAATCTATTGAATTTTTACCTGAAGATTCATGTTAGTGACCTATATATAGAAATGGGTATGTGTATATACACACGTGTGTGTGTGTGTGTGTGTGTGTATATATATATATATATATATATATATATACATACATACATATTTGTGTGTATATGTATTATATATGTTATGCATGTATGTCACTATTACAAAGTCCTAACCTTTTCAGATGTTCTAGTTACTTTAAAGTCTTAGGGAAAAATGTCTCTTAACTGTCTCAGTAAAATAATAAATAAAATAAAATAAAAAAGAAAATAGGCCAGCTGTTCAGTGGCTTCAGATACCAAATAATTTAGCCAGCTAAAACTTATCTCATGCATTTTGAAATTTAAGGAGTTAATACAAACAACAAAAATCCTATCAAAAGTTAATATTTTTTAAAAATAGTGTGAGAGCTTACCATAGAAAGACTTCCATACTTCTTACAAAGCAAGTTAAAACTGAAAATTAGCCAGTTAACACTAATATATTTAACTGTGGTGCTGAAAGAAAGCATCAATGAACATTGCTCTGTGAAAACCACTCACAATATGTCCTTACCATATATTCCATATTAGAAGCTGGTGGATACACCTGACTTCTTAACTTATTATGAAGGTCCAAGATACTCTGCATATCATTGTCTGTGATCGCCCTTTTCCCTCTTTGCTTGGCGATCCACCACTCACCATCCTCGTCCATGTACTTTTCCAAAAGTTTCTCCAAAACTGTTGCATTGGGAACAACCATTGCTGGGATGGCATTAGCAATGAATAGCAACGAAGTGATTCTGAGCCACTCTTGAACTGCACACTTCATCATGAATGACCTCAGGATTCCCCTATGACAGACTCCAAGATAAAGTCTTCCTTCCACTTCTTTTCACTCTAAAGGCAAGAATGAGAGTTCAGCAATTAAGGTAAAAGTTCAGATGAAATTAATTTTCATTATTTCTTTAAAAGTTAAACTGTAGTTAGAAATGAATGAAAGGTGCCATTGTAAATTGAAAGGGAAAGGGACACCCATCAGTTCTGGTCTCTAATTAAGTTATCCTAGTTATCATAACTTTATATAAAATCTAGGTTTCATGAAATCCATTTTGTGAAGCTATGTGCCAAACTGTTTAAGTTGAAAAATTAAAACAGACTGTCCTGTAAGGCAAAAAGCTAGGAAAAAAATAAAGTTTTAATTTAAAGATTTCAGATAACACAAATTAGTGGTTAAGATACAAGTGAAACCCAAAATATGATCATCTGTACCACCAACCAAAATAGTTTTATTTTAGGCCATATTTAAATTCTAAAGTCAGAAATAAGAATTTAACATTCTCAGATTCGTTTTAAAGATGCCCCAAAATCTGAGCAGTCCTATTATAAAGACTTCAAATTAAATGTTGTTTTTACTGATCCAAAGTTTTGAATTCGGGGGGAAAAAAAGATGACCCAATGTTTGGATGGAGTTTGTTGTTTGAGAAAGCTTTGAAAGAAAGTTTTTTAACCAGCCTTTGGAGACAATTACCCAAAACATTGCGTTTGGGGGTACTGGAGTGAGAAAATGTCACTTTTTTTCTTTCTAAATATATTCATAATGCCGTTTTTACATCACTTGCTGTTTTACATCACATTTGAACTGTACTACCTCCAACTACCACTACCAATTCAAAGAGCAGGAATCAGCACTGTTTCCTACCCACGTGTATCGTTTCTTTCCTCCCCAAAGAATCGAGAGTCCTTATTCCCAGGATGGTGTGCTCCTCTCCCGCGGTCCGCACCCGAGTTTGCCAGTGGGTCCCTTGTGTCACAAGCTCTAGCTTTCTCTAAGGCGGTTGGTTGTTTCGGGTCCCCTCTTCCCTCTCTATCCTCCCCTGGGCGCGTTCCTCAGATAGCCAATCCAAGGTGGAAAGAGCAAGACAAAAGAGGAGCCGGAGACCCACTCTTCCAAAATGAGAAAACTCCTGAAAATCTTCACCTTTTGTACGTTCCAAGGACTGAACCCTCCGTTGTCTTTTAATTTCCTACTTTAATTTCCTAACTACCTTAAAGATGTAAAAAAAACAAAAATAAATAAAGGTGAGCAGGAAATTGTAGGAAGAAGCTACCTCCATACTGTACGTGGAATACATGGCAGAAAAAGCCCTTACCTCTCCAGCGTGAAGTCCACAGTTAAGAGCTAGGAGGCTGAACTGCTGAGCGCCTGCCTGCCTGCCTCCCCCAACTACAGCCCAGTTTTCCGATTTCTTAGCGACCCAGATTGAAGGCACACAAATGACCGTGATCAAGGCTGCCTTCTTCTTTCAGGGAAAGCCCAGGCAGGGACTTTCTGCTGTGCTCGCCTGGGGAGAAGGGGAGAGCCCTCAGTCTTCCCCTTGACAGCCTTGGAAGAAGGTAGTTGGGAAGGAAAGTGTTCGGAAGTTCAATGTCAGGAGTCGGGGCGGAGCGGGGACTGCTTGGCTCCGCTGCCAGGACGGGTGCCCCTATTTCCTGGGCGCTTTATCTCTTGAGGGTCCCCGGGGAGAAAGCAAGGCAGGGGCCGGGGTAAGCTCGAGCGCCTCGCTTCCCTTCTTTGCACTTAGGCTCCTTGGTTCCCAGCCCCTGCTCTGAGCGCTTCTCCGGGGCTCCTTCTTGCTCCCGGACATTTATCCCGGGCCCAGGGAGCGTGCACGTGACGTGCACTAATCCTCTTCGCCCACCCCCACCTCCACCTCCAACCCGCGCCCTGGCCGCCTGCCCGCCTGCCCGTCTGCCCCTCCGTCCGCCCGCCAGCCTGCCAGCCTCCGGGAGCTGAGCTCACTCCCGCCTTCGCCGGGCTGGACCTCTTCTCTTAGCTTCCGACTGGTTGGGTTGGCTGTGGGTTGGAAGGAGGAAGCGTGGGAGGTCTGGAATTGGGGAGGGGAAGGTCTGAGAGAAAGAGGTGAGAGAAGACAAGGGGCGGTGAGGAGTGGGTCCATCTGGAAGAATTCTGCAGCAATAGGCTCCTTTGCGCCCCTCCCCTGGATAGACGCGGCCCCTACTCGCACTGAGGCAGAAGAGGGATGAGTGGCCTCTAGGGGGATTGAGGAAGGAAACTCCTTGGGACCGGGCGAATGGGAGTGGGAACCAGAGAAAGGCTGTTAAAAGACGGAAAGTAGCCCCTCTCTGCCTCTAGCTCACAAGGGAATGCACTCCAGCACCCTGCAACATGGTAACTTTGGAAAGCTGCCTAATGTGACTTCGTTCCGCTCTGGTAACCTGCAGGGTGAAACAGGGGAAGCGCACCAGGATAGTTATGGCTGGAGGAGGGGGGTTGTGAGGAGGCAGTCCTTGGGATTCATTATCTCTGAGGACTGAGGATTCACAAGTCTTCATAAGCGCCTCCACTTTGGCTTCCACCAGACCACTAAATGCGCGCCACTCGAAGTGCCTGGGCATATACTTTAAAAAAAATCCAGGTATTGGGCGTTTGTCCGTTTGAGTATGTAGGAGAGTATGGAACCTTTTTAAAACCTACTTGTTGTTCAGTTGACTGATTAAAGCCCTAAATTCTGGAAAGAACATTGAATGCATAGATATTTGCATCCTTCCCCTTGTGACCAGTTTTCTTCCTCTCCATGGTGAACATCCATTGAGATGCAATGGAAAGGCCAACTCTTCCGAAATGTCCATGCTTTGTGTTGCTTCTAGAACCACATGAAAAAGATCCCCAAGAAACATTAAAGATTATCCAGTCCAAGCCCCTTATCTTCCAGATGGGGAAAACTGAGCACAACAAAGCCAGGAGCAAAAATTCTTACTTCACAATAAACGGAAATAAAAAAGTCGTTAACTTGCATTTGCTTCTTTGTAGTTTTTTTTTTAAACTTTTTCTTCTGTCTTCTTTATAGTCTTTATCTAGTTTTTATATCATCTTTTTATTTTAACTTTAACAATATGAAAAATGCAACATGACTCTCTTGTAAAACATTATGATAAAATGAAATCTTTCATATATGTATATATACCACATATAAAGACAGGTAACTCTTAAGACCACAAGTTGCAGAGAAATTGCTGACCTACATGGGGTAGGAATCTCTTCCCTATATTATAAATGAAATCATTGGTCAAACCTGTAACCCTATGTATAATTTCACTGCCTATGATAGTCTTTGGCCTGATGAAAACCACATAGGAGCACATTTTGGGCATTAACTCTAAATTAAGGTACTTTGTTGAATATCAGAAGAATATGAAACAGGAAGAACCAAGTGACCTGAGTCATTTTTTAGACAGTGTCCTCTTTAACCTTTAGTGGGTCAACTTTTGTTCCCCCACATGCCTCCTGATCCACCCCTGTTTGCTTATCAGACCCAGAAGCACCTTCCAATGACTCAAAACCTGTAATAATCTTTTTCCCTCTCAAAAATGAAGGGCCCTAGGGAGAGACCTTTGAGCAGGGTGTAAGATATTAGACTGGTACATTCATAATAATAATAGCTATGATTTTTATAGAATTGTAAAATTTGCAAAGCACTCTCCATTTATATTACTTGATTCTCACAACCCTGGGAGTTAATCAATGCTTAAATTAATTTAGGCTGTTCACTATAAAGTCAGATCCTAAAGCTGAAGCTTAAATACTTTGACCACATAATGAGAATATGGGACTCATGGGAAAAACTGAAGGAAAAAGGAAAAAGGGACAGCAGATGTTGAGATAGTGTCATGGAAACAACAACAAAAAAACATGAACTTGTACAGACTTCAAGAGACAGTGGAGGACAGAAGGGTCTGCATGGGTCACAAAGAGTTGCACATGACAGAACAGCAACACTGTCCCCATTTTACAGATCCAGGAACAGAGGCAGACAGAAATAGTGATTTACTTGCTCAGAGCCACTTAGCCAGTCAGTATCTGAGGCAGGACTAAAATTCTGTGCCACCTAACTACACACATACATAAACAAAATGACTCGCATTTCTGAAGTACTTAAGGCTTACAAAGCAATCTCCTTACCACAACTCTGCGACATGTTCATAGGCATTATTCTCATTTTCCAAGTGAGGGTATTTTGCACACAGTCATAGAAAAGGTAAGCAACTTACAGAGGAATACACAGCTTTGTCTGCTTCCAAAAGCATTGCTATTTCCACCGTTATGAGCCGGGGCAGGGGTTGTGCTCACAGGGAGTTGTTTGTACTTAAAGATAGCTGCACATCTCCATGCACACACCACATCAACCAGACTGGGCTCATAGGCTCTGCTTCCGTGCTTGCCCTCAGAGCCTTTACCTCAGAGGTACAGTGTGCATAGAATATTGACTATAGAGGTATTATGGCATTTCAAAAATTAAACATAAAAGTAGAAGTAAAGAAAAAGAGATAGATTAATAGAGTAATATTTATTAAATATTTACTATGTGCCAGGTACTTTGCTAAGCACTAGGGACACAAATGAAACCTGGCAAGACGGTCTTTGCCCTCAAAGAACACTCTTTCTAATGAGAGAAGACACATAAGCAGGTGCTGGAATGCTGGAAAGCAGGAGAAGGGTACTGAGTCTCTCTCTCTTTCTTTGTCTTTCTACATACACATATATGCATATATACATATATATACATATATACATTATGTGTGTGTATATATGTATCTATGTATATTTATTATAAAGTGTTATCAATGGCAGGGCCCTGGGAAGATAATGTAAAAAAGGTTGTCTAGCACTTTATCAATATCTCAATAGCCTCTGCCCCTCTGATTGGATGGCTGAGGGTGGAGCGAAAAACTCCTCCCAAGGCTTCTATTTAAAGATGGCTCAGAAACCCAAGGAATTCTTCATATCCTTCTACTGCTCATATTCAACTTTATCATCATCATGATGCTCTAGGGTAGCTGCTTCCCACCCTCACCCTGCTCTACTTTTCACCTTTTTGTGTGTTTACTCTCCCCATCAAATTGTAACCTCCTCATTTGTATCCCCAGAGTCTGACACATAGTAGGCTGTGATGTTAATGGGAATGGGAAGATCTTTCTCATCCATTAATAGGCCTATGTGATCTGCTTTGAGCCTGAGTCACATGAGCCTGTGGTGGGAGGAGCTTGCCAAATGAGTGGAGCAGAAAGTGTGAGTGAGGCAGAGCTGAGAGGGAGTGAGACAGAACTGGGAGAGAGTGCTCAGGCCAGAGCAGAGCATCTCACCTGAGTGACAGAGGGAGTGATTTTGCCTAAAGCCTAATGGAGGGAAGGCTTGGGATATTTGTGTTCCCTGCATTGGCAATGTGTATAGATTTCCTAGTTACTATGATGGATTTGGCTTACTGGTGTTTGAATAAATGACTTGGTTTCATCTTCAAGGAAGAGAGTCTGTTATCTCTTACAACTCAAACCTGGGAATATGCCTGCATATATATTTCCTTCTCCAGGGCCAGAAAACATCACAGACCTTGTGACCCACTGACCAAACTCAAAGTAACAAGGCGTGGGCTTTCCTGAAAAACAAGCCTCCCACCACAGGCTCCATGTAACCACATTCAGCCTATTAGGGGGCAGAGTATATTTTCAAATCAGGGAAAGTCCTCAAATTCACTTAAACCTATCAAGGGACAGGGAGGATCTTCAAATTCCCTTACCATTTCACAGATGCAAACCAAGGAGAGTTTTACATCTTAAACCACTAGTGTACATTATTTTTTAGTACATCTTTCCTTGATAGAATGCAAGCTCTCTGTTGGCAAAGTGTTCCATTTCTGCCTTTGCATCTCCAGAGCCTAGCACAATGCCTAGTAGCAAATTTAGTAAACGCTTGTGATTGATTGTTTGATTGGTTTTCAGTTGTTCAAAAATCTGATTTTATCAGGATTGATGCATCTACTGAAACACATTGCAAACTCTTAGTCTTGGTTAAAATATTTGTCAATTCTTCTGAAGAATTAATTGTCCTGAGCCTAGCTTGTTTATTCCTCCAATTACAGACATAAAGTCTATCACTGGGTTCATACTCTAAACCTTTCTGATTTGATAAGACTTGAAAGACTATCTCATTTATTGACATGACCTCCAAGAATTCAGTCATTACTACTTCATGATGTAGCACTTAGGTAAATCACCTCCCTGAGAGGGAAGGGAGAGTGACCTTTCTAAAACCATGTAATCTTTTCAAAATAAGTTTTCTCTCTAGAAATAATAGCTAATATTTATATAGCACTTTAAGATGTGCAAAGCACTTTTACAAATGTTTTTTTTCACTTTATCCTCACAGCAGTCCTGAGAGGTGATTGCTCTTTTTATTCCCATTTTATAGAAAAGAAAAAAAGTCAGGTTGAGATTGTGGCTTGCCTAGAGTCACAAAGCAAGTAAGCATCTGAGGCAGAATCTGAACTCAGTTCTTCCTAACTCTAGGTCTAACACTCTATCCACTGATTACCTATAATCTGTAATGAAAGTCACCCATTGCAAGACTAAGCAAATGTTTATTTGCCAGATTCTTTCCCCAAAATGACTTTCTGTTTCAAACTATTTCTAACAAATACGTCTCATTCATCAATTATTCTAATTCACATACTTCTAGCTAGAGTGTATGCAAAGAATTGCATCATGAATGAATTAGCATCTGTGACTGCCCATCACAGCTAGCACAAGAGATGTAAAACTAAAATTTGCTACTTAGCAATGAAAAATATAAAAAAGAGCAAAATTATGCATTCCATGTTAAAGAATACATATATATGTATGTATATGTACACATACATACTATATATATTATATATGTATATATTTATATTTACGTATTTACCCTTTGTAGTCAGGAACAATCAGCACAGTACAAAATCTTGAGAACTGACAATCATAGCCTTGAAAGCTGGTTGCTACTGCATTCTTTGATGGATACTCCTGTTTCCAGAAAATATTGATCTAGAGAAGTAGTGCTCCAGTAGATCTAAGTTAGAGACTGCTTTTAGAATTTATAGAGAAGGACTCTTGAAAACAGAACTTTCTAAAAGGAAAAGTGTCCAAACTTTCAACTTCAAAATTAATTCTCAGAAAAGGGCTATTCCTGTGTCTTAGGGGTGACAGAATACTCAAGTGAGATGAGAGTCTGCAATAAGGCAGTTAGTGAAAACTAAATTTTTAAAAATCCACATATTTAACAAAAAAGCAATAATTCATTTCCTTTGCATTCTTGTGTAAAAATGTGTCATGTATATTTTAATGGAATATTTGCAAGATTTCAACAAGTTTGTAAAGCAAAGATTTGGCAAATTCAGATGCAAAACTCATAAAGGAAATTTAATCCATAAATGTGTTCAGTTATTGAAAATTACTTCTGAAATACTGTAGAAAGACTAAGGACATAAAAAGTAATAGAGTGAAATGAAAATTGATCCCCACTGGGATTTTAGCAAATGCCAGAAGTGGTTTGAAGGAGAAAGTCAGGAAGACTGAAGTTCACATCTTTGCACTGATACATACAAGTGGCCACATAAGTCACTTCACTTCTCAGTAACCCAAGCAGATAAGGTGAAGTTATAAACAGGTTTCCAATTTACATCAGTTGAAGGCATTTCCACATGAGATATTTCCCTTGTTGTTATTTAGTCGTGCCCAGTTCTTCATGACTCCACTTGGGGTATTCTTGGCCAAGATACTGGAGTGGTTTGCTACTTCTTTCTCTATATCATTTTATAGATGAGGAAACTGAAGCAAAGGAGGTTAAGTGACTTATCCAGGATCACATGGCTAATAAGTGTCTGTATTGTTATTGTATTTGTGCTTAATGGGGAAATATTTCCCATTTATTAATAAGCTCATGTGACCTGTTTAAGTCACATGGAAACCTGAGTCACATGAGTCTGTGGTTGGAGGAACTTGCCAAGCAGGGGGATCAGGAAGGGTGGAACAGAAAGAGGTAGAGCTGAGGAGAACCCAGAGGAAGTTGGTCAGAGTAGTTAGAGCTAAGGGAGAGAGAGGAAGCAGACAGTGATCTGTGAGTGTTCATTTGTGGGAATGCCCTAGAAGGAGGAAGGCTTGCAGATGGCAGTGCCCTCTGCATTGTTATAGTATATAGATTTCTTTGTTGCTATGGTGGATTTGTTTTTTTGGTGTTAGGCTTCAGCTTTCTGGTGTTTGAACAAATGTTTTGGTTCCATCCTCCATGTAGAGAGCCTGTTATATTTTGCAATTCAGAATTATGTTGGCTAATTCATAGCCACTTTAGGTGCTGTGAATATCATGTTGGAACTACACTGTCTAAAGCCAGATTTGAACTCAGGAAGATGAGTCTTCTTTACTTCAGGTTCAACATTTTATCTACTGTGCTACCTAGCTAGCCCAAATACTATAGGTGGGAATCTGTCTAAAATAACAAGTGTAATCTTTAAACACAAATTGCAGTTATATATTGATCCAGGAAATTCAATATATATCAATGGAAAGTACCTAAGTAAACAATTTATATTAGGCAAGTACAGCACATAAATAGAAATCAATTACCAACAATACAGCAGAACTTAATATTATAAGTTCTAGTTTATTTGTTTTTCTTGTTTTGTCTTTAGCCCAGACTTAAGATAGCATGGGTGTAGGGATTTTCTAATGAGAAAACTCTCCCTATTAATGTAGATTGACAATATTCTACAGTAGTGGTGTTAAATTCAAATAGAAATGGGAACCACTAAACAATACATTAGGATCCCTGTGGGCCACGTGTTGACTTAAAAAACCATATGCTAATATTCTATATGCTTTATTGTGTTTTTATTTATTTTGTTAACTATTTTCCAATTACATTTTAATCTGGTTCAGGTGCACTCAGAATGTTGTGGACCCTATGACACCTCTGTTCTCCAACATGTATTCTTGGAGAGTTTCACAGAGACTTTAAGTAATTTGATTCCAGCGTGTATCTAAGTTGAGACTTAAAACAAGGTCATTATGATCCCAAGGCCAGCTCTGTCTCCATGCTGCCATTACTGCCTCTTTAATTTAATCAGAGAGAAGTACAAAATTCAGAAAGAAAAGTAAGGTTTTTATAGCTTTAGTCATAAAATTTTTAAGTTAATGCTTAAGACAGAAAATAATTATCTACCCCATCATCTAACATTTCAAAAGTAGTTGAAAAGTCCTTCTTTTTAGGCAAGAACATCAAAAGACTGAGGATCTTGCTTCCAAAAAGTATGGTGAGGAGGGAAATTTTTGTAGTGACTTCCACTGAGTAGGCAAAGTTTGTCTTTCTGACAATGGGCAAGAAGTTATCTATGTTCAAAGTACAGGCTAGACTCCCTCCTATAAGAGGAGATAAAGGAGTCTGAAGAATACCTGTTCACCCCATAGGTAATCAGGTAGAATTAAGCCTTCCATTTAAAAATTGAAGTAGAACAGTTTCAATGTGTAAAGCCAAGAAGAAAATAAAAGTTTTCTAAAGAGACATAAGGGAATAGCACACATTAGGAGGGTGGTGGAGAGCAGACCATGATGCATATGAGAAAGGAACCACTGAACATTTCAAGTGAATAAGAGGCAAGAAACTTTAGCTAAAGAAGATGTACCTTTTAAATAGTCAGCAGCTACATATGTTCAAATAACACAAGAAAATAAACATTAATCAAATGCTTATGATGTGCCATGTGCTAAGTTTTAGGTATAAAAATATGACAAGCAAAGATAGTCCTTGCTCTCAAGGAGCTCATAA
Source organism: Pseudochirops cupreus (assembly GCA_028627135.1). Taxonomy (NCBI): domain Eukaryota; kingdom Metazoa; phylum Chordata; class Mammalia; order Diprotodontia; family Pseudocheiridae; genus Pseudochirops; species Pseudochirops cupreus. The sequence goes on from CM053580.1 coordinate 365,307,113, forward strand.
AAGGAAACTAAAGTGGGAATGGGAGGGAAGGCTGATGGTAGAATCAAATATAAGCCATAAATCAAAGGCAAAATGAAGAATAAGCTGGGCTTCCAAGACCTATTTAAATGGGGTATTTGGGAAAAGATTTTTATTCTATCTTTCAGCCCTCAAAGGGGCAGAGACAACTAAGAGTATTGATGAAGTCTGATCATTAAAGCTGATGCAATTTCCATGATAATGAGTTTCCTGGTGAGGAGCTTTTCCTAGAAGGAGATGGGGTAATGATGGTTGAGTCAAATACAAATAGTGTGGCTGGTAGGAAATGGAAAAATGCAGATCTATAGGTTGTTATGGGAATCTGAAGATCTTCCCTTGTAATAGTAATTAGTTTATCAGGATACTTAGCACTTAGTAGTGCTAAGTGCTAAGTGTGGAAGGTGCAAACCCTGTCCCACTGTTGAGAAGGCATGAACTCCCCTGTTGATGTGGAAGAAGGGGATTGGCTGAGGTGTG
>CM053580.1:365308107-365348335 GCA_028627135.1 Pseudochirops cupreus
GCTGACTTTTTCCCCTGAACTAGGTAAATGATATTTGATCGATTAAAGCAAGATTGTTAACCCATTTTGAGTTGCTTTCCTTTAGAAAAGCAGATCTAAGAACCTGTGCTAGTAGCTGCCCTAGGTATGCTAGGGTGCTTGTTGATACATAGGTACAAGGGTCAGAGGAAGAAGAGACAAATAGTAATCAATGGTGAACTATCCCATGGTGTACCAACTTAGCTATTTTGTTACTTGTCTTCTTGGCATATGTATTTAGCATGTGACAAAGAACATCCCAAGATTTTTAAATATCAGTAACTACTTCTGCTTTTTGCTGATTTATATGGAAATCAGATAATAGAAGAAACCTATAGAGCATTGCTAAAGATTATAAAGTCTTGGACAAAAACCTGTGAAGTTCTGAGGAACTTGGGTGGCATTTTCATGTGTCAGGTGGTATTTTGAACAAAAGCAAAGGCTTCAAATGAGACAGGCATTTATTGGACAAACATAGCCAGTTAAAAATATGGTTCCAGAGAATAAGATTTCAGTTTCTGGACTACAGTTTTCAATGTAAAAATGGTAGGCTCCTCAGGGATGAAGTGCATTTAACAAGGGACAATAAGAATGTATTTGACTGTAGTCTTGCGAACCTTACCAGAAGAATTTAAACTGACAAGGAAAGAGGAAAAAGAAAATGGTATATGTATGTAGGTATGCATGTGTGCATGCATGCATGTGTGTATCATGTGTATATGTGTACATTCACATATATGTATGCATGTGTGTTATAGAATACCTACAAGATAGTTAGAAAAACAGTAGAGAAGCCCAGAAATTCTTAGGAGATAGAATCGAATCAAATAAACACTAAGCATTTTGTAAGTGCTTACAAAGTGTTGAACACTGTGCCAAGAATATAAATACAAGCAGAAAGAAAGTCCCTGCCTCGGGGAGCTTGTATTCAAATGAGGAACTGAAAAGTAGAAGGGGATAAAACATACCATATATGGCATAGTTTGATGTCCAAAGAATGAGGGATGACTGACCTGGGCCTTTACATAAAATGTAGGTTATAGGAGGAAATCATCAATGTTAGAAGGGAACTGCAGAGGCAGAAGGGGGGAGAAAAAGAAATTTTCATGATAAATTGATTATATATTTAAGAGGAATAGCAACTTGTACATAATAGATTTGCAGTTTTGTGTGCAATCATCTTCTTTTTATACTGTTATGGAAATGTTTGTTTTATTGCACAGATTAAAAATAAAATATATATATATATATATATGTAGACATACATACACACACACATTTTTTAAAAGACAACTGAAGAATGACATCAAAGAATGGAGAGCAAACAAGGGAAGGAATCAATATGTTTTATACACAAAAGTGCAAAGCCATTCGTAGCAATGTGTCATTGCTAATGCATGACAGACAGGAAGTTGTAGAAGTCTTTTCATTGTTTTTTCTGTGTTTTTTTTTCTGGAAGTCAACAGAGGAGAGAAGAGTTTCATGGCTATGCCATGTGTTGGGGAGGCTGAGGAGACACAACTGGAGACCCTGAAGCACCAGGAGGAGGAGCAAAAGGAAGAGGAGGAGGAGGAGAGACCCCTGACAATGGGCCAAGGCACCAGCAGCCCAGAAGCCAGAGGAGAGAATGAGGAAGTTCCTGGAGCTGCACTTGAAATGGAATGAAGCAGCAAAATTAAATCATCGGAAGGTTGTGGAGAAAGCTAAAAGACTTAAAGCTGCCTGCAAGCTGGGGGGCCAGGAAGGGTCTTTCAAAATGGGAATTGCAAGTTGGAAAAAAAGAAAAAGGAATGTGCTGTGAGGGGGAAAGATTATGGAGGAGTGAAACTACTGGAGATCAGTGCTGATGACACAGAAAGATGGAAGAGGGAGAACCCAGATTATGCAGCTCCTCAATTAAGCCATCATTATAGGTTGACCCAAGCAGATTATACCTGATTTGGAAACATAAAAAGCTGGTATAAAAGCATGGAGAGGAATTCAGCCCAATATCTCCCCCAAAATAGTATTCTTCATGGAACACATGTACCTTCTGCAGAGGAAATTGATAGGACAGTTAGAGATCTAGAAAAACAAATTGAAAAACCAGAAAAATGCAGTTAGAGAGGTCTTTATAACGATTACTCTGTTATCTACTACATTAATGAAAAATACCAAGTTCAACAAGAAGGCAGAGAGATTCTGTGGAAAATATCAACTGAAATAAAAAAGAATTTGGAGAGAGGAACAACTGTCTAAACTTAAGGAAATATTGAACATAGTAGTAAATTGAATCTTGGGGTAAATTGCTAGAGGTGAACTATACCAATAAAGTAGAATTTTAACCCTTGTATCCAACATTCATACATTTATAAATTTATGTATTTTCATACTTCAAAATAATGCTTTTTATTTCAGGGAAATTGTAACTTGCATAGATTTGACCCATCTTTGTAAGAAACTCTTCCCACCTCTGATACTCAGCAGGTGGGATGCCATGGACAAAATTATTTAAACCCATATTTCCAGTTATAAAATAGGCATTATAAATTAACCTCATAGGTCTGTTGTGAGGCCAAAATGATAATATGCTTTGCAAGTTTATATATAAAGTGCTGGGGCAGGGGGATGCACAAAACATTGTTAACAATCAAGTAGAAATTACAAGGAAGCAAATAGGACCTCCTAGGTATTCATGAGATAGATAGGGTCATATCCATAACTGGTATATGGCAATGGAAGTGCCCATACCTTATTCAGAAAGAAGAAAATTGGTTAAAATGAAGGAAGTGGAAGAGAGGACCAAGTAACATTGCATATTAAGAAGATACGCTTTAATGACAAAATTTAGACTGGAAAAGGTAGAAACATGTTGAAGACTCAGTAAAAACAGATAAAGCAGAATGCCCAACAGCAGTTAGGACTCAATGAAGATTGGTCAATATAAATTTTCAGAAACAAGAGAACAAAAAACAGCTGGTAAGGACAACCCAAAGTTGGAGTTTAGAAGGACACAATCACCAATTTTACAAGGCGAGGAGTCTAAGTTTTTATGGCAGTGTATAGTTGAATGAGTTGACCATAGGGTTAAGTTCGGGTTGAGATAAAAGTGATTCCAGAACAAAGTTTAAGCAACAGCAGCTCAAGGTAAGAATGGAAGTTTAGTAGTAATGAGGCATAAGGAGAGATGAGAAGAGAAGGTTTTGATCAGATAGCTGGGGAAGGAACCTTGCTAAGTAACAGTGAGATCTAGGCTATGACAATTTAAGTGCGGGCTGAGGTAGATTGAAGGTGAGGGTCATGGGACTTGAGAAACTTTCAGAGTGACTTGAAGTGTCATTAACATTTATATTCAAAGCCCCAAATAGGAGGACAAGGTTTGGAATGAAGTAAGAAACTGTACCCAGAATGCATGTAAGAGGGAGAAAGAATAACCAGTAGAAAACTGCCACCGAGCTGGATTGGGCAATATATCTAGGTACCCTTAGCGTCTGTCTGTTTGAAAACAGAAGGTCAAGGACTGCATTGTCTCTGACCTCTGCTTTGAAAAATCAGAATTGTGGGCCAAGTTCAAGCACCCATTCCTTCCTCTCACTTAGTAGTTTTTATTACATTGTTAACATATTCTACTCTATTCCTACAAAGAACTTACTCTGCATCAGGGAAAGGGGAAGAAATGAGTGAAGAAATGACTGTTTACATCTTGTCCCAAATACAAAATAATGTTCTGAATCATTCTGATCCTAAAGCAAAGAAAAACAAAACAAAATAAAATCTTAATCCAATTTAGTTCCATGTTTTTGGCAAGTTTATAGAAATCAATAAATCAAAACAATATTTTCTCTTGCTTTGGATCAGCCCCTAACCAAGCCTGGCACTGTTAGGGACCAGAAGTCAAACTTTGATCTTTCTTGTGTCTTTTTTTTCTCAATATTCCATGTTATATAATGGGCTTCATCTGATACAAATTTAAAATATCAAATAAACAACTTTAAAAAATAGAAGGGTCTGTCTTTAAAAATATGTCACAAAGAAAAAAAGGAAAAGGGGTACAAGATATACTTTGCCAGATGCCTAGGTTCTCAGCCCCTAAAGATCAAGGCATGTGCCTCCTCCTGATAAAGTGATTGGTTGGTTGGTTTATTGGTTTTGTTGTTTGGGTATGTAATGTTAATGAGACATAAGATCTTCCCTGCCCATTAATAGACCTTGAGTTGAGCCCAGGAAGCTTGCTTAGGAAAGGCTTGCTCATAGGAAGGCTTTCACACATTTTGCTAATTTCTAATTAGGCACTGAGTCACAAGGGTTGTGATCCCTTCTGGCTCTGAGAACTGTATATATTCTGTGTTGGTATTTTGCTTTGGGGGCTTGCTTATGAGAAGGTTCTTGTGATTCCCTGGTCAAGATTCTGAGTGGTCATATGTTCAGATCTCCCTGCCTGCTCAGATGTAAAGGCTCCCTTGATCCAGGGATGTATGTAAAGTATATGGTTGATTCAGGCAGCCAGAGCCCTCTCTGTTGGTCTTTATTTCTCTGCTTGTATTTTCTGTTTGTATTTTCTCTAAAGTTCAGGGTGCTGACTTTTCCCCTGAACTCCTGAATGTAATTTAAAAAGATTGTTGAGCCCTTAAATAGCTATCTTTCCTAGTAAAGCAAATCTAAGAACCTGTGCTAGCAGCCACTCTGAGTATTCCAGTGTGGTTGTTGCTACAGGGTGAGAGGGAGCAAAAATGAGTTTGTATCCACTATTGGAGAAGAGCATTCAGGTTTATATTGTCTTGGGGTTGAGGGATCCAGGTTTCTTTGCATGCAAGATGTAAGGAGAAATGTACAAAATGATGGTAAATTTATTGGAGAAGGAAAAGAGGTTTGTGAGAAAGAACAATTAAAAAGGAGGAAAGAACCAGACAGACATTTAGAAGGAGGGATATGGAGAAGATTGTGGGGAGAAGTATAAGAAGAAACCCATTTTTGCCAAGACAGACAGTTATTCTTCAGGATTAGAAGACTGAAAAGTGAGATTTTGCTAGTCATTGATTAAATATATCATACTATTTGACTGGTTCTTGTGATAGCAGAGGGCAGATTCAGTTATGTTGTTCTCATGCACTAGGGAAGAAGTGAGATTGGGTCTAGTATAAAAGGCCCATCTCCTAGTTAAGGTCCTGAGGGCAATAGGCCTGGGGAGGTGTCGTAAGGTGAGATAACTAGCGTCTGAAGCCTAATACTCAACTGTATCTGGTCTAAAAGAAGCAGTTTTAACCCTCATCTGCACAACAGTCGTGGAGAATTGTAGACTCATTATATTAAGTTGGAGAAGAAAAATGGGAGATCCCAGGGCAATAGGTTTTTGAAGGGGTGGGAAGCAAAGGATTAAAAAAAAAACCATTTACCATTCTCAAAGACTGAGATTCAACACCTTGATGGTGGCTCACTTAAGTGATGATTGTTCTCCTGTGCTTTTCAGTTGATCTCTGGCGTATTGTGTGGTTGGTGGGCAAGGTATGCAATACAGAATTTTGTGGACCTCTGTGTGACTAATTTTTTATCAGTAACATAGATTAAGGCAGTCTTATCAAATTTTCAGATAACACAAGGCATACAGCAATGGCTAATATATTGGACGGTCAGGATCCAAAAAGATCTCAATGGTCCGGAACATAAAGCCAAAACTAATAACGTGAAATTTAAAAGGTACAAATGTAAAACCTGAAATTTGCATTCAACAGTTCAAGTTTATGAGGTGTGGAAGAATTGATCAATAGTGGTTTATTTCAATTAATCGATAACATTGATTAGGCACTTACTGTATGCCAGGTTTGAAATGCTGAGCAAAAGCAAAATGATGCCCACACATCAGAGGAATGTATTTTATCTTGAGAAATTAATTGTATGTATGTTAGCAATAGGGACTAGAGCTGTGATTTCATTGAAATAGGGAAATATTGATAAGGAAACTCCCCCTACCAGTATTGATTGGCACTTTCTCTGCCACTTAGAATTTTAGAAAGTTGCCTAGAGCAGAGATGTCAAACAGTACTGTTGGACAGTACTCCCAAGGGCTGCCTTAGTCAAATTAAAATGTAATTGAGAACTATTTAATAAAATAAATAAAAATGCAATAAAAGATAATACCATATTTTCAAACAAAGTCTATATTCACCATGCAGGAATCCTTACGTACTGATTAGTGTGCCACCACTCCCTATTCCTTCCCCCCATGAATTTGGATTTGATACCATTGTCCTAGAGCATTTAGAGGTACAGTGACTTGCTCATCATCAGATTCCCATTATGCATCTGGGATGGGGAATAAACCCAGTTCTCAACTCTGAAGCAAGATCTCTATCCATTATTCCACGGCTGCTTCAGATACAAAGTGTATACAAAATAAATCCTAGGTAACTTGAGGACTAGGGGATGCAATAACATATGAGTAGATCAAAAATGGCCTCTTTTAGGAAAGTTCATTTAAAATAAAGAAGCTTGGAATTCCAAGAGGTGATAAAAGGAGTATATTCCAGGCATAGGGAAAACTCTGTGGAAATATACAAATACTAGAGAAGGGATTTTGTACGTGAGAAACAGCAAGAAAATTAGTGTTCTTTGGCCAAAGAGTTTTTGAAGGGGGTTAATATATAATAAGCATTGTGAAAATGATATTTTTAAACCCAAGAGCAAGTAGCTTAGAGACAGTATATAAAGGATTTAAAATACCAAATTGATGCTGGAGCTAATAAGGAGCCACTGGAATTTATTAAGCAGGGGACTAACATGGTCAGAACAGTTCTTGGTTTTCAAAAATTAACATTGATTTCTTAAAAATGTTGAGTTTCATCTTAATGGGAAAGAAGCAAATTGGAAGAACAAAAACGATTGAATCCTTTGATAGTGTGTGAGAAGAACCAAATTCACAAGAGGTCAGCATTGACTCTATACCCAACTCTGAAACCTCAACAGGGAATATGAATTGGTCTCAAGCCCACAAAGCATTCTCAGAAGAGCTCAAAAAGGATTTTAAAATCCAAATTAGAGAGGTAGAAGAAAAACTGACTAATTATTTCAAAATTACACTTGCTAAAATAGAAAAAAAATTACTAAAGAAAACAGTTCCTTAAAAGGTAAAATTTGTGAAATTGGAAAAGAGGTGCAAAATTTAACTGCAGAAAAGAACTTCCTACAAACAAAATCTGAACATATGGAAAAGGAACTTCAAAAATTAATCAAGGAAAATAATTTGCTAAAAATTTGAATGAGGCAATTTGAAGCTAATGACTCTATGAGGCATCAAGGATAAATCAAATGAAACCTAAAGAATGAAAAATTAAAAGAAAATGTAAAGTATCTCTTTCAATAAACAACTGACTGGGGAACAGATTCATGAGAGATAATCTAAGAATTATCAGTCTAAGAGAAAGCCATGATGAAAAAAAAAAAAGAGCCCGGACAACATCTTCCAAGAAATCATTAAGGAAAATTGCCCTGAAGCCCTATATTTTACCCTATAGTGAAAAATAGTAATAGAAAGAATTTACTGGGCACCTCCTGAAAGAGATCTCAAATTGATAACTCCAAGGAACATTGTAGCAAATTCCAGAACTATCAGATCAAAGAGAAAATAGTGCAGGCAGCAAGAAAGAAACACAAATATTGTGGAATTATAGTCAGGATCACACAGGACCTAGCAACTTTTAGTATTCCATCACAATCATATACCATAATTTTTCCAGCCATTCCCCAATTGATGGCCATCCTGTGAATTTCCAACTCGTTGCCACCACAAAAAACACTGTTATAAATATTTGTGTACAAGTAGGTTATTTTCCCTTTTCTTTTATCTCTTCAGGATACTGATCTATTAGTGGTATTGCTGGTGGTATGCCTTTTGGGCAGTATTCTCCAGTTCTGTTGGACCAATTCACAATTACAACAGCCGTGCATTAGTGTATCAGTTTTCCACAACCCCTCCAGTATTTATTATTATTGCATTCAATTTTCTCCAGACATCTGTCTCATGTAACTTTTCTAAAGTTCTATTCATTTCTGTAAGTTCTTTCTTACTTATTTTTATACTTATACTTATCTCTAAAAGGGGAAAACTGAATCCCCCTACTAGAAGAGTTTTGCTATTTCCCCATGTAATTCACATTAATTACTCCTTTACAAATTTAGACATTATGCCATTTGGTTCCTAGATGTTTAATGTTGATATTACTTTGCTTATCTCTTCTAATTAGGTCCATTTTTTTTTTGCAATTCCTTTGTCTGAGATCATGATTTCTATCCTTGCCTTTTTTACTTTAGCTAAAACATAAAAAGTTGTGCTCAAGTCACTTATTTTAACTCCATGTGTGTCTCTGGGCTTCAAGTGTGTTTTTTTGTAAACATATTTCTGGATTCTAGTTTCTAATCCATTTTGAAATCTGCTACCATTTTATGGGTGAATTCATCCTATTCACACTCATAGCTAGGATAACTAACTGTGTATTTCCCTCCATACTATTTTCTTCTATTTGTCCTTCTCTTTCTTTTACCTTTTCCCTCCATGAAAGTTTATTTTGCTTCTGAATACTACTTCACTTAATCTGCCCTTCCTTTTATCACCCCTCCATTCTCTTATCCCTTTCCTCTCCTACTCAATCCTTGTTGGCTAAAATACATTTTTATACCCTCTTGAATGGCCCATTCTTCCTTCTTTGGAAATAATTTATGTGAAAGTGAGGTTCAAGTATTGTCCACCCCCACACACACAATTTTACTCTCCAGTGTAAAAGTTCACCTGTTTTATGTGAGAAAAATTTTTTTTTCCATTCTTCCTCTTCTATTCTTGCATCTTCTAGTGCATATATATATTTTTAGATCATCCCAACATAATCTACTCACGGCTGTGCCCTCTGTCTATGTAGAGTCCTAAATGCACCAATAAAGATAAAGTTCTGTCAAGACACTATAAGAAAAGACTCTTCCAGACCTAAGGCTTAGCAAACAAACTGTATCCTGAGTTTGGTGTAACATCAGTCCTTTGCACTTACCCTCTGAATGAACTCAGCCACAGCAAAATCCCAGAATTGTTTCACATAATTATTGTAGTGCTTTGACAAGTGACATATTCTCTGACCTCAGACAAGCCCTTGCAAGTTCCCAGGTTCTGATAGTGAAGCCCTGTGATAAATCAAACTTATCTCATTGTTGCTGTTACCTCTCATTGTCAGGGCTACAGTTCACTGCGTAGCCACTAGTATATGTATTGAGATTTGCTACACTAGAGCAGGTCCCCTACTAGAGAGTACCCCAGCATATGTATCTGGTTGCCCTCCTTCCTTGCAAGCTATTCCCCTCACTATAGAAAATAAACTTCTATCTTAGTCTCTGCACAGTTGTTCTTGCCTTCTGTATCTGTTCAACTCTGGTCTCCACAGTCCAAGAGGTTTGGTCCAGTTGACGGTTCTTAAGAGTTATATGTTTCATCTTCCTATGTAGGAATGTAAACAGTTTAACCTTGTTGAGCCCCTTTGATTTTTCTTTCATGTTTATCTTTTCATGCCTCTTTTGAGTCTTATATTTGACAGTCACATTTCCTATTCATCAATGGTCTTTTCATCAAGAATGCTTGAAAATGCTCTGTTTCATTAAATAGCCTCCCCTTCTTCCCAAAGAATTATACTCAGTTTTGTTGAGTAGATTGTTCTTTGTTGATATGTTAGCTCTTTTGCCTTCTGGAATATCATATTCCAAGCCCTCTATTTCCTCAACATTGTAGCTGCTAAATCTTATGTGATCCTGACTGTGGCTCAACAGTATTGGAATGGTTTCTTTCTGGCTATTTGAAGTATTTTCTCTTTGGCCTGAGAGAGCCCTGGAATTTGGTTACACTATTCTTGGAAATTTCTATTTTGGGATCAATTTCAGTAAGTGATCAACGGCTTCTTTCAATTTTTATTTTACCTTCTGGTTCTAGGATATCAGTGCAGATTTCCTTTATAATTTCTTGAAATATGATGTGAGAAAATTCAGTACATATTATCTTACAAACATTTGGTTAGTTTTTTCATCTGTAAAGTAGTAATAATAATAGTACCTAACTCACATGGTCATTGTACAGATCAAATAAATTAACATATTTAAAGTACTTGGCAAACCTTAAAGTGAAATACAAATATTGCCACTGCTGCTCCTGCTGTTCCTACTAATGCTGGTGTATGAGACTATAACTCAGGAAAAAAAAACTATGACTCATTATAGAAATCTGGGAATTATCTTTATAGAAATTATAATCAACCAATGGGTACTCTTGAGTTTGCTAACAGAAAAATATATAGAGATAATAGAAGATGGGGCTATGACAGAGCCTTGGGGATACATTCACAGTTCTAGGATAGGACATGGATGATGATGCAGCAAAGAATATGTCAAGTCCTGAAATATATCAAACTCAGAAGTGAAGAAAAAGGCACCTTTATTTGAGATAAAGAGGCATGCTAACCTGAGTCACATGAGTAATCTGAGTACGTGAGCAGAAAAACTTGCAGAAAGATTTTTATATATTCAGGAGGAAAAAAGAGGCCGGAAGGGATTATATGAGGATTGAGGCCTGATCATAAGGCCCCAGCTACTTTTGGCAATCTGAGCAAGAAAACCATTTTACTCTGGTTGTTTTTATACTTAATGATCCCATTTTCCGCAAACCTTGATGAAAAGGCAAGGACACTTGGTAGCCATGGCCATCCTAAACTAGGATTCCAGGGTAGGGTCTCTGGGTGGGTCCCCATGCAACCTTATTGAGAGTAAGTGCCTCAAGAGTAGGAATGCAAAACCATTATTCAATTCTGATATTCTCGGGGTTATTTTGAGGGAAGGGCAGGAAATATTACATTTGATATTAACAATAGTAAGGTTAATTTTTTTGTAATTCAGTGCCTCTGGTTCTCTGAGAAAATACCATCTTGTGAATGAATCACTAATTAGCATACCAAACACTTAATAGGATGAGGATAGATGGGGGGAAAGAGGAGAGTGGTTGATCAACACATTGACAGAAGCCATTGTGGGCACTCCCCTTTAGCAAGCAGGTCTTATAAAGAATAATGGCAACACATTTCCACTACCTATTTAATCAGTCCATCATCTTAGGGCTTGGATATCTCATACCACTGTCTGGTTTCTGAAAACATCTCCTAATGCAGTCCTCTGGTCCTCTGGAAATCTTTACTCTTAGGCATTCTGGAATGGTGGGAGGTTTTGGAGCAACTTCTTCTAATAGATCTGCTTCTCCAGTTCAGGTCACTTACAGACATCTTTTTCTGTTAAAATCTCTTGCAAAATAGATTTTAATAAAATTTGATACATTTGATACATTTCAAGTTAGTTTTGCCAATAAGCAGATCATGTGAGAGCTAGCTCAAACTTTATGGCTCTAATAAGAACATCAAATTAGGAACCTCTAGGTAATCAAACTTATATTTTCCTAACCTCATTACTGGTCCCACTCTTATCTAAACCAGATACTTTATATAGGCACTGCTAATAATAATCTGAAGGAAGAATATGAAAGAATCTATGGGGGGGGGGCAGAACCAAGATCGTGGAGTAAAAGCAAGAACTTGTTTGAGCTCTACTCCACTCCACTCCAACCAACTCTGTATCTGTAAAATGACTCTATACAAATTTTAGAGCTGCAGAACACACAAAGTGACAGAGAGAAAAAAAAAACAGGAAGGGTCTGTCTCACCAGGCTGAGAGCTGAGCACAGTCCTGTGTGAGTTACAGCAGCCCAGACATGTGGCACAGACCTGCCAGAGCAGACTTTAGGAGAGTGAATAATTGCTGACTGTGAGAGTTTCCAGACTTCTCAATCCATAAATGCTGACGAGAAAGTAAAAGGTCAACAGGGAACTCTGTTGGAACTGGGTGAGAGAAGAGCATGATCCTATCCCTGCCCCCAGGGCAGCGGAGGCGGCAGTGGCTGGAGCTGCAGCTACTGCCACATGGCTACCTCCAGAATTCCAGGCCTACAGATCATAGAAGGACCAAGCAAACTTTCAGAGGGGAGCTGCTCTTCCTTTTACCTGTCTGTATCTGGGTCACAGTCTTGGGTCTTGGTCCCAGTTTGAGGAACTCTAGTGTGGCAGAGCTTGTAGTGGCTGTAGAGAGGGTGCCCTCCTCATAGCTCTGACCACAGCTGCACAAAACTCCAGAAAATTGGAACACAGTACTGTCCACTCTGGAAACAGAGTTCTACTGTGGCAAAGAACTCAAAAGTCAAGTAATTGGCTGGCAAGATGAGCAAAAAGAGGAAGCACAATCAGATTATGGAATCATTTTTGGGGTGACAAAGAGGATTAAAACATAGAACCAGAAGAAGACAACAAAGTCAAAACTCCTGCATCAAAAGTGTCCAAGAAAAATATGAATTGGTTGCAGGCCATGGAGGAGCTCAAGAAGGATTTTGAAAATCAAATAAGAAAAGTAGAGGAAAAATTGGGAAGAGAAATGAGAATAATAAAAGGATTTTTTTTTTAACAAAGTCTGGAAAATCTGAGAGTTTATCAAATGCCCATTTTTTTTCAATCAAGATAATACTTAACTTTTTAGGGTGGAGCCCCTGTTCTTTTGGTCTTTGATATGTGTGTTCCAAGACCTGCAATCCTTTAATGTCTCTGCTGCTAGGTGCTATGCAATTCTAATTGTGGCACCATTATATTTAAATTGTTTTGCTCTTGATGCTTTTAATATATTTTTTCCTTGATCTGCAGCCTTTAGAATCTGACTGTGATATTCCTATGAGTTTCCCTCATAGGATCCCTTTTAAGTGGTGATGGATGGATTTTTTACTATTTTTATTCCCCCACCCCATTCTAATGCTTCAGGACAGTTTTCTTTAATTAATCTTGTATTATTTTATCAAGATTCCTTTTTTATCAAAACTTTCAGTTAGTCCTAATAATTTTATATTTTCTCTTCTTGATCTATTTTCCAAATCTGTTGTGTTTTTTATAAGATGTTTGACTTTCTCTTCTATTTTTTTTCATTTTTCATATTACTCTTTGGGGGTTTCTTTATTTCAATATCTTCCTCTGAAGATAAACCCTGGTTATCTCTATTCCCATAATAGTTTTCTATGGTTGGATTCTTTCTCCTTTGCCTGTGCATTTTTTGTGGTAATAGCTTAATTTTTGTAATCACCTCTAGCCCTAGGGTATGTGAAATGGTGCCTCTTTCCCCAGATCTTCAGTTCTCCTCTCCAGCCTGAAACCAAAGTCAACCTCCAACTTCCTATAAGTGTCCACAGCCAGGGGCTTTCTGCCCCTCTGCTTCTACACTCACCCAGTGTGTGCTGGTTCCCTCTTGCCCCTGCTGCTCTTTGCAGCACAGCTGAGTCTGGCATTCCTTGTCAGCAGAGGTTCCCTCAATCTTCCCAGGCTTAGGTGCCCAACTCTCCTCACTATCCTGAGGTAAAAGTTCATATTGAATAATAACCTTGAATAAAATTGAATATCTCTTTAAGTAACCCAAGATATATTATAAGTCATTCTTCTCTTAAGATAATTAACTGTGAGGGGCAGCTAGGAAACACAGTGAATAGAGTACCAGCCCTGGAGTCAGGAGGATCTGAGCTCAAATCCAGCCTCAGACACTTAATGCTTACTAGTTGTGTGACCTTGGGCAAGTCACTTAACGCAGATTGCCCTGTCTTCCCCCCCCCCCCCAAAAAAAGGGATCTAAGGCATTACAGCAATAAAATTCATAAAATCACAACTTAATTTTTTCTGGTTCGAGAGATTTGCTATGAGGGCAAAGAAGCAGGGATATGATTATTGTAGCATCAATACTAACCCTCTAGGTCTAAACCAAAGGGCACAGAATGGTTCAACACATCTACAACAAGATAAAATATCCCCAGTTTCGTTGAATTTCAGGTAAGAAGAAGATAAACAGCCCGGTATATGGCAAAATACACAGTGAGACTCAGAATTAACCAAGTGGGCAAATTTCTTGTATGGGAACAAATTAAGAAAGTCTTATTCCAGAAGAGCTATCTATTGGCCTTAGATCTCGGGATGTCACTCCCTTGAGCTACCGGCATTTTTCTTGAAGCAATGAAACATTGGTCCAAGGACATACCTAACCCACAAATGAAGCTCAGAAAGAATATTTTCAGTCCAAAAAGGTTTCACCTCAAATCTCATGAATCACAATAGAACTGGACATAATAATTATCAATAATCTCAAGTTGTTGCAATATATGAGCAAATAAAAATTTATCTGGCCTTCTAAAGGAAAAAAAAATCACAGAAAAAATGTAACTTAACATTTCTTTCTGCTAGTATTTCTCCTTCTCAAAAATAGCTTAAAATTCATCCTGCTGTAAAAAAGCATACATTTGAATCTAATGAAGTAATAATGTCCTGTAGGTTCACATAGATCGTGAATATATGATAGCTGAAAACCTTCAGATTGGCAGATATCTACCTCTTATTTAACCCTTATGCAGAAATAAATCTTTAAGACTGCAGTTTATTAAGACTACAGTTAATATGTAACTTCAACATGGACCATTGCAGATATAATAACATCATAATTCAAAATAAAGTCTTATGCTAGAAACAAATTACTAATTACCACCCCTTCTAATCAAAAAGTGCTTGTAATTGGGAGAGAGGAATGAGTTTCTAAGTAGACAGTTAGTAAACCTTCCTCTTTACTATAGGCAAATTATAGTAACTCAGACTATTAACAGTCTTTAAACATTTTCTTTTCCTTTAAAAGTTCAATTCTTAATGAAGCAACAAGATTAGAAGAGAGGTGGCATTCCTAACAGTATATCTATACAATATCTTAAACAATATTATGGATTGGAAACATTAAACAAAACCCATTTTTAGTCAGATTACATCAGTTTAGTGTATGCATTTCTAAATTATCTTATATGGAAAATCATTGTGAAAAAATTTAAGTCGAACTTATGAAATTTCTCATTCTAACCAGGTGTGTCTATGAGTCTTTTTTTCCCCCTCTGTAGCTCTCAGGTTTAAGTATTATAGAACTTACACCATGCCACCAGCAAGAGTTGAAACAACCTTATAATTTTGTGAAATGTTTTGTCAGATAAAACAATGATTTTTTTCTTTTCCATTATTGTAATCTGAAAGAAATAAAATACTCTTAACAAAGATAGCAGCCTTTAGACAATTTTTTCACAACTGAATTTATAATTTAATCACATCTAAATTACAAGATAATTTGTTTTTCCCATCTGCTTTGGTGTTACAAAGTTTTACAACACAGACATAGATTTACTTTACCACTTTGGATTCACATCTGTTATTATTATTGTGCTGAGCCAAATAGTCCAAGATCCTAGATGACCAGCCCAGGCAGAAAAGCTTTAAAGAGTTAGGGTAGGTGCTGAGAGTGTGACCCATTTCCTCCAGGCAGAAATCTTTGAGAGTTTTCTTACAAACTATCTTGAAAACGTGGGTGAGAACAGCTACCAGATTTTTATCTCACTTCTCTTGTAGGAGCAGATGTCAAAGCTGCAGAAAATTCTTAGGGCTGTGCAGTATAATGGGTAGAAATTGAATCTTTTCCTTTTTTAATTTCTAGTTCCTAACTAAAATTAAACCTCAAACCTAATTACTTCAGAACTGCTAGTAGGATTGGTAAGATCTCAATATTCTGCTTTTCACAGATAAGGGATCCTTGCTACATCAACTTCACAATCATTATTACCATTTTCTGTATTTCTAAAGAGTATTTAAAAAAACATTTTACATTAGTCTTTTAACAATTCAATCTATAACTCAAAAGAATCAAAGAAGAGTTCACTTTTCTAAACCATATTTCCAGTCACATTTATATTAGCCACTATTTTCATGCAGTTAATAAATTGGCAAGCTGAGGCAACTTGGTTTAAGACCACACAGCTAAGTTTGCTGATCCATATATTTCCACAATTTATCTTCATGTCAATAGTATAATAAATTGTAGGAGAGACACATTTCACTTGAAATGAAAACAGAATAAATTCAATTACACCTGGATCCATTTTTCAAATGGTTATTATACAGAGTTTCAAATTATAATTTCAATTACTTAGTATTATATTTTATGCAAAGGCTAATTACTTGAGTTTTTCATATTATGGGGCCCGCTATTTCCAGCCAATCTATTGCCAAAGATTTTTAAAATGGTAATAATCTACTCTAATTTTCACACTTAAGAGCACATTGTAATTTAGTTCAAATCTGGGTTCTACAATCTCAGGAAGAACTCACTACTTATCAGTTTACTCCTAGCTATCTGTAACTCTCTCTATTGGATTTCAAATCAAGCTCTAGTTTTTATTATTACCATAGCTCACAACCTTTCCTTTTAAACAAAATCGAACTTCCTTAAGCCTTCTCAATATGCTTAAAAGTTTTTTTCATTATTAGGCATCTCTCTTGTAGTTTGAAAGCATAAACCTTCTTTATTACTTTTCATAGTCTTCCCTCAAACCTTTCTTATTTCTCTCTTTGCAAGTCTTCAAAATCTTTACTTAGATTACACAACTTTCCTTTGCTTGCTCAGAGCCTACATTTCAACCACATCCTAGAGTCCAGTGGTTGTCAACCTGTGGGTTACGTTCAATTTGAAACAATGAAAATACATCCTGAATATCAGATAGATTCATAACAGTAGCGAAATTACAGTTGTGAAGTAGCAACGAAAATAATTTTATGGTTGGGGGTCACCACAACATGAGGAACTGTATTAAAGGGTTGTGGCATTAGGAAGGTTGAGAACCACTGTGACTGTAGTCATTCCATTGAATATTTCCTTCATAATCTTAGTACATATTGTTGTTAAACCCAATAATTTACTAAAATCTTACTTTCGCAAGCTGTATAGTTCATTCAACCTAGGCGATTTTCTTAATTAATTTTAGCTATCACAATTATGCTCCATTGCTTGATTAGTCGCAATTCAAGTGCCCTCTAGGAAATTAAAGCATCTCCAGTCTCTCCCATTCTCCCAAACAGGGATGAAAACTGTACTGCCTATTCCTAATCCCAGTATATGAAGAAGTTTGTGGGGCAAATCCCTTTAGCAATTACAAAAACTTTTAGGAAGCCTGCAGTGGTTTAGGCTTTTATTAAAGCACAGAAGTGGGATGCTGGATTGTCCCAGCACTCATTAATGGCTTACCAAAAAAAAAAAAAACCTGAAGTACTTAGTTAACAATCTACATCTGTCATTTTGTCTAAAAAGATCCATTCAAAACATTTTCCCAAATTAAATTGTACTTATTCTCTTCTCTTTTCTTACTTTTCACTTTTCAGAATCTGGAGAGAGTTAATATTTGTATTTCTTAAGTCGAGAGTTGTATTTTTCAATTCTTAACAACATTTCTTATAAAACAACTTTTACAATGGTAACATACATTTTAAATATAAATTGCTGAAATTCTAAATTTATTGCATTTAAGGCCGCTATAGAGAAACCTTGATCAAATTGTACCTTAAAGGACAAAAAATGCATTTTGCAGTTTTAAACACATTGCCAGAATTCAGATATTGGGTGGGCAAATGTAAGGAATAGAATACCATCAGAGAGCAGAGAATGGTGTCCCTAAGTCTGCCATGAGACCTTGTTCCCAATATTTCACAGCTGGATTTTGGGATAAGGAGAAAGGACTGTTCTTAAAAGCAGGAAGGAAATATATCTGCTTCTCTGAGTTAAAAGAAAATTCCTTTCTATACTCAACTTCAGTTAGTCAGTTAACATTCTTAAGTTTCTACTTTGTCAATAGAAGAGTTATTTAACTTTTAAAATGGGTGGGAAAAGAGGGTGGAGAGAACACCGGGAGAAAAGCTGCGGCTAGGACTATGGGGTCTGATCTTTCTCCTGCCCTTCCTTTTCCTCATAGAAAGTAGCATTCTAGAACATGTGTGTGTGTGTGTGTGTGTGTGTGTGTGTGTGAGAGAGAGAGAGAGAGAGAGAGAGAGAGAGAGAGAGAGAGAGAAAATGTGTGTATATGAGACAGAGAATATGAAAATGTGAGTGGGTATAGTAAATATAGAAATTCTTGAACTCTTCCCTCAGATCCTTCATATCTCTGGGAGATTCTATTTTAGTTTCATTATCTTTTATTTGAGATTTCAATTGGCCTAATCCTTCCCAAAGGATAAATATTTTAGATTTGGCTGCCTTTTTCTCAATTTTGAGGGTTTTTAAAAATGTTTTCTTGGAACAATAAAAGCCTAGGATTCTATTTTCCTCTTAATGGCTTCTAACAGACACTGGTTAAAGGAGTCCCAGTGAGGTTGTCTGATTTTTTGGCCCTGGTTACTAAAGGACATCTTTAAATAGTTAATTTTGTCCTTACCAATGGACCTCACTATGGCCAGCAGTTTTCAAGGATCAGATGCTAGAAGTTGCAAGCATCCAAACCATACTGCAAAGCCATTTTTTCAGGAAGCAGATCTTTACTGTAATTAAAGATGCCTTTTGCTCCTCTTACAAATTTGGCTTATTTCAGGATTGACAAATAAAAAGGGAGACATCAGTCAAGTAGGAGAAGAACCAAGACAAAGCTCTATCACAAAAACCCAGAGAGAAGAGATTATCTAGGAGCAGAGACTATTCAATAGTTTCCAATAGTATTCAATACCTCAGAGAGATAAAGAGGGATAAGGATGGACACAAAGTCATTAGATTTGATAATTAAAAGATCATTACAATTTTTGAAACAATTCCAGTTTAATCTTGAATTTGAAAACCAGACTACGAGGTGTTGAGAACTGAGTGAGAAGCAAATGAATGTGATGAGTATAGATTATTTTTTTCAGGAGTTGAAGCCAATGTGAATTCTAGGCTTCATTAAGAGAGGCATTGTATCCAAAACTAGGTAAGTAATAGACTGATCATACTCTATCCTATTTAGATCACATTTAGAATATTATCTTTATTTCTGAGTGCCAGACTTAAGGATGTTGACAAGCTAAAGTATGTACAGATGAAAGCTACCAAGACAGCAAAGGTCCTCAATATCATGCTAGATGAGGATCAATTGAAAGAACTAGGAATGTCTTCCCACCCACCCTTCCGGAAAATAGAAGATTTAGTGGCAAAATACCAATTTTCTCCAAGTATTCAAAGGGTTAACATGTTGTATTGCCAAGACAATATTCATAGCACCACTGGTGGCTATGAATATGCTGGCATAATTCCAAAATGTAAAATACAACAGACACTCCATATAGAAGACAGAAGAAAACATTTATTCACATACCAGAAAGCCAAGTCCCAACACCAGAAAACCAAATTCATCATAGCAACAAAGAAATCTATACACAATAATACTGCAGAGGGCAACACCATCCCCAAAACCTTCCCCAAAACAAACACTCACAAGCCAAGCTGTCTCCTTGCCTGTGTCCTCTCTCCTTCCTCCATGCTTCCTCTGGGCTTTGCCCCATCCTTCCTGCTCCATTCATTCAGCAAACTCCTCCCACCACTGACTGTATGTGATTACATTTGGCCTATTGAGGGGCAGGGAAGATCTTCAAATTCCCATTCCCATTGCACTTATAAAGAAAAGATTAAGCTTATTCTACTTGTTCCTAGAAATTGGAACTAAGAGCAATGATGGAAGGTGGCAAATTTTGGCTTGATGCAAAGACAATTCTTTCTAACAATTTGAGGTATTGCAAAATGGAATTCATTGGCTTGGGAGGTAGTGGATTCCTCCTCACTAGATATCTTCATGCAAAGATTAGTTGACCACTTGTCATTTATATTGTAGAGGAAATTTTCATTCAGGTTAAGCATTGGACTAGATGCTGAATGAGGTCTCTTCTAATTCTGAGTCCTGTAAATTTACCTGTCATCTTGAGTCAATATGAGGTAAGAAAGGAAAAATACAGGTTAGGAAGGGAAGAATTAGGGTATTTAATTTCCTAAAAATAAAAGAGTGAGTAGAGCCCTAAAGAACAGTGATTAGCAAAAAGACAAACTGTTCTGTAAGAGAAAGACTAAAGTGAGTAGATGAGATACATATTATATTTCTCTCTGAAACAGTTATGCAACTAAGACAATTGAAAGCATGTTCCAAGATGTTATACCAAATGTTCAAGGGAAACATATAAATTCATATTTATTTAAATGTAATGATTAGAGCAAGAATATTGAGGTTGTCCTATTATTTCAAACATCTGGGAAGCTCAAGGTAATACCTTTCATTGTTTCTCTTATAGCAGCAGATCCTCATCCTTAGATTTCTTTTATTCATGCACTACTCCACTGACAAAACTTGAGTGTCTATTATATGAAAATCACGGTTAAGCATTTCAGCTGATCCAGTGATATGTCATCAGCCCTGCTGTTAAGGAGCATCAATCCATTAGGACAATGACATTTACCCAAGTAATTCTACTATAATCTATAATGTAACAAGTGAAACAAGACATGTACAAACTATTGTGAGAGTACAGAGAAAAGACAGATTACTTCTTCTTGGAGAAATCAGGAAAAGATGCATAGAGAAAATAATGTTTGAGTAAAGCCTTGAAGAATGAGTAGAAGAGAGAAAGACCAGAATATTCTGAACAAAAGCAAATATAAGACTAAAGGATACATGAAGAGGCAGAGCCAAGATGGTAGAGTAAAAGCAGGGACTTGCTTGAGCTCTCCCCCAATCCTCTGCAAATACCTGTAAAAAATGACTAAACAAATTCTAGAGCAGCAGAACCCACAAAATGACAGACTGAAGCAAACTTCCTGCCCAAGACAACCTGTAAGGTCTATAGAACAGGTCTATTTCACTGGTGCTTGGAGAGGAGCAGAGGCCAATGCTGAAGGCACCAGCACAGACTGGGCCCACCAACAAACCTCAAGCAGGTTGCAGGGTCCTGAATCACTGGCATCTGTGGAGGTTTCCAGACTTCTCAACCCACAAATACCAAAGACAACTTAGAATGTGAGTAGGGAAGAGACCTGGGTGAGAGAGGTGGCTGGTCTGACACCAGTCCCAGAGCAGCAGTAAAAGTGGCAACAGCAGCTGCTTCTAGAAATCTCTGCCCACAGATGGTGGGAGGATTGAGCAGCTGATCAGATAAGGATTTCAGGGATCTCTTTGCTGGTGCTGAGGCAGTATTTCCTTACTTTGCCCATGCTTGGATTTGGGTCACAGTCCTTGGTGACAGTACTGGAACAAGAAGTACTGTTGTGGTTGTGCTTGTGATGGTGATGGAGAGGGAATCCACCTCACAGTTCCAAGGCAGAAAAGAGTGCTTGTGGTCACTCACAGACCAGAGGACAGGCCAGAAAAGAAGTAAATATTTCACATTTGATCTTATCATCTTGGAAGAACTGAATATTTACAGGACTCTAGAAGTATCTCTCAAAACAGCTGCAAAAACCCCCTAAAGCATGGGACAGTACACTGTCCACACTGGAAACAGTGACCTGCCTTAACAAAGAGTTAAAAAGTCAAGTAATTAACTGGGAAAGTAAGCAAATAGTGTAAAAAATCTCAGAGTATAGAATCTTACTTTGGTGACAAAGAAGATCAAAAAATACAACCAGAAGAAGATGACAAATCCAAAGTTCCTACATCCAAAGCCTTGAAGAAAAAAATTGGTCACAGGCCATGGAAAAGCTCAAAAAGGAATTTGAAAATCAAGTAAGAGAAGTAGAGGAAAAATTGGGAAGAAAATCATATAAAACGAGTCAACAGCTTGCTAAAGAAGACCCCAAAAATACTGAAGAAAATAACACCTTAAAAATAGACTAACCCAAATGGCAAAAGAAGTCCAAAAAGCCAACAAGGAGAAGAAAGCCTTAAAAAGCAAATTAGGCTAAATGGAAAAGGAGGTACAAAAGTTCACTGAAGGAAATAATTCCTTAAAAATTAGAATAGAGCAAATGGAAGCTAATGACTCTATGAGAAATCAAGAAATTATAAAACAGAACCAAAAGAATGAAAAAGAGAAGAAAATGTGAAATATCTTATTGGAAAAACACCTGACCTGGAAAATAAATCCAGGAGAGATAATTTAAAAATTATTGGACTGCCTGAAAGCCATGATAAAAAAAAAAAGAGCCTAGACATCATCTTTCAAGAAATTATCAAGGAAAACTGCCCTGATATTCTAGAACCAGAGGGTAAAATAGAAATTGAAAGAATCCCCCAATCACCTCCTGACAGAGATCCCAAAAGGAAAACTCTTAGGAATATTGTGGCCATATCCCAGAGTTCCTAGGTCAAGGAGAAAATATTGCAAGTAGCCAGAAAGAAACAATTCAAGTATTGTGGAAACACAATCAAGATAACTAACACAATATTTAGGAGCTTCTACATGAAGTGATCAGAGGGCTTGGGATATGATATTCAGGAGGTCAAAGGAGGTAGGATTAAAACAGAGAATCATCTACCCAGCAAAACTGAGCATAATCCTTCAGGGGAAAAAAATGGCTATTTGATGAAATAGAGGACTTTCAAGCATTCTTGATGAAAAGACCAGAGCTGAATAGAAAATTTGGGTTTCAAATACAAGACTTAAGAGAAGCATGAGAAGGTCAACAGGAAAGAGAAATCATAAGGGGCTTATTAAAATTGAACTGTTTACATTCTTACATGGAAAGATAATATTAGTTACTCATGAAACTTTTCTCAATATTGGGGTTGTTGGAAGGTATATAAATACACACATATACATACATACATACACACATACATATATACACATACATACAATATAGACAGAGGGCACAGGGTGAGTTGAATATGAAGGGATGATATCTAAAACAATAAAACTAAGGGGTGAGAAAGAGGAATGTTCTGGGAGAAGGAGAAAGGGAGAGGTAGAAAGGGGTGAATTATCTCATATAAAAGAGGCAAGAAAATGTTTTTAAATTGGAGGGCAAAAGTGGGGAGGCAAGAGGGAATGAGTGAACCTTACTCCTACCAGATTTGGCTTAAGGAGGGAATAACATAATACCCAATTGGGTATGTAAATCTATCTTACTCTATAGGAAAGTAGGGGGGAAGAGGATAAAAAGGGGGGATGATAGAAGGGAGGGCAGGTTGGGGGAAGGGGTAGTTAGAAGCAAATACTTTTGAGTAGGGACAGAGTCAAAGGAGAGAATAGACTAAATGGTGAGCAGGATAGGATGGAGGAAAATATAATTAGTCTTTTACAACATGATTATTATGGAAGTGTTTTGCATAACTATATATGTATAACCTATATTGAATTGCTTGCCTTCTTAATGAGGGTGGGTGGGACAGGAAGAAGGGAGAGAATCTGGAACTCAGAGTTTTAAAAATGAATGTTAAAAATTATTTTTACATGCAACTGGGAAATAAGATATACAGGCAATGGGGTATAGAAATCTATCTTGTACTCCAGGAAAATAGAAGGGAAGGGGATAAAAGAAGCAGGAGGAGGATGATAGAAGGAAGGCAGACTTGGGGAAGGGGTAATTAGAATGTATGCCATCTTGGGGTGGGTGGAGGGGAGAGATGGGAAGAAAATTTGGAATTCAAAATCTTGTAGAAGTGAATGTTGAAAACTAAAAATAAATTTAAAAACTAATAATGAAAATTAAAATAAATAAAGTCCTCTCCAGCACCATAATTTTATATTGCTCAGCTTTCCTGTAGTCCAACTCTCACAATCATACATTGCTGTTGGAAAAACCATAGCTTTGACTATATGCACCTTTTGTTTGCAAGGTAATATCTCTGCTTTTCATCATGCTGTCCAGATTTGCTATAGTTTTCCTTCCAAGAAGTAAATTCTTTTAATTTCATGACTGCAGTCACTGTCTGCAGTGATCTCTGAACCCAAAATTATAAAATCTGGCATTGCTTCTAAATCTTTCCATTTACCAGGAAGTGATGGGACCAGATGCCATGATCTTAGTTGTTGTTTTTTTTTTAATGTTAAGCTTCAAGTTAGCTTTAATGCTCCCCTCTTTCATCCTCACCAAGAGACTTCTTAATTCTTCATTTCTGCCACCAGAATGGTATTAACTGTGTTTCTAAGATTATTGATATTTCTTCTTGCAACCTTAATGCTGGCTTTTGATTCATCCAGTATGGCATTTCACATGATGTACTTTGCATACAAGTTAAGTAAATAAGTTGACAACAACAACAAAATGAAGGATACATTAAAAAGTCATTGAAGATGAACAAAATATAAGTTGAGGCTACATTATAGAAGAAGCAAATTGTATGAATTTCAGTTTAAGGATTTTGTAATTAAATTTTGGGGTATTGCATAGCCTCTGAAGCAGGGCATCATACATATTCAAAGGTTTCCTTTCTGAAGGTTGCTTCCAAAATCAAAGTATAGGATGGATTGGTATGGAAGGAGAGACTAGAGTCAGGAAGGCCAGATAAAACATTAGTACAACAGTCTAAGGGGCAGTCAGGTGGTTAGAGCCCCAGGCCTGGAGTCAGGAAGATTCATCAAATCGGGCCGCAGACATGTACTAGCTGTGTGATCCTGGGCAAGTCACTTCATCCTGTTTGCTTCAGTTTCCTCATCTGTAAAATGAGCTGGAAAAGGAAATAGCAAGCCATTCCAGTATCTTTGTCAGGGAAACCCCAAATGGGGATCACAAATAGTTGAACACAACTGAAAAAAACTGGACAACAACCTAATGAGAGGTAATAAGGTTCTGACGGAAAGTATTATAAATGTGAATGGAAAAGATAGTAAAGACGTGAACAATTTTTCAGAATTAGTATCAGATGAACATAGAGACTAATTGGATATGAAGAGGGAGGGAAAAGGGAGATGCCTAGGTTTTGAGGCTTTATGGCTGGGAAAGATGATTAATCCATTAACAGAAATTAAGAAGTTGGGTTATGGGTTGAGTTTTAGACAGGGTGAAAGACAATGACAGATTCTGAAGATCTTTTCCACAATCACCTTATATCATAAATTTGTTACCTGAGTCCAAGAGACTGCATCTAGTATGGAGATCATGAATGTGAATCCTTTGATTATGAGCTCTGTGCCTTAATTTGAATAAACACATAGCTCACATTTCTATAATATTTTAATTTCTTAAATGCTTTCTTTATACCAGTCTGGTGGAGTATGTACTAGAATTATTATTTCCATCATACAGGTGAGGAAACTGAGGCTTAAAGATTGTAAGTGACTACATTATAAAGCTAATATGTCAGAGCCAGAACTGAAAATGGGTGTTTTGACTCCCAAAACAGTATTTTTCCTAACACATAATGCTATCGTTATTTGTTGTATTTGTAAATGGACCTGACATTTGATACACCAATAGGGGTTAGTTAGAGGGAAAATATGAGAAAAACATTTGTCTAAATTATTGTTAAAATTTGGACACAACTCTTAGGAATGAGACAGTTGCAGCTGGGGCATTTTAACTTGGTTTATATGCCAGTGCATAGTTTAAATTGAGCCAATGAATTTGAGCTTCCAAATCAAGATCGCTAGTGGAGGTAATGGAATCCCAACTAAACTATTTAAAATCCTCAGAAAGATGCTGTTAAAGTGCTGCAGTCAATATGCTAGCAAATTTGGAAAACACTCACTGGTGGCCACTGGAATAGAAAAGAGCACTTTATGACCTAATTCTAAAGAAGGGTAATGCTAAAGAATGTTCAAATTACTGTACAATTGTACTCATTTTATAGCTTAAGATGCTGCAAACTAGGTTTTAAAAATATGTAAAATGAGAATTACCAGAAGAGTAGGCCAGTTTTCAAAGAAGCAGAGGAACTAGAGACCAAATTGTCAATATTTGCTAGATTATAGAGAAACAAGACAGTTCTAGAAAAAAAAAATCTGCATCATTGACAACACTAAAGCTTTTGAGTGTTTGGATCACAACAAATGTGGTAGGTCTTTTACAGAGATGGAAGTACCAAATCATCTGAATTGTCTCCTGAGGGACCTGTATACAGGTTAAGAAGCAACAGTGAGAACCAAACATGGAATAACTGATTGGTTTAAAGTTGGAAAGAGAGTGCAATGAGGCTGTACATTGTCACTTTGTTTATTTAACTTATATGGAGAGTACATAATGCTAAATGATGGATGAATCAAAAGACAGAATTAAGGCTGCTGGGGAAAATATCAATAATTTCAGATAGGCAGATGACATCACTCTGATGGAAAAAAATGAGAAGAATTAAGCAGCTTCTTGACAAGGGTGAAAGAGGAGACTATAAAAGCTTACTTGAACCTTACACATACACAAATACATACACACACACACACACACACACACACACACACTAAAATCTTGACAACTAGTCCCATTATTTCCTGACAAATAGAGGGAGAAGGAATGGAGCCAGTATGAGATTTTATATTCTTAGTCTCAAAGATAAATGCAGATAACAACTGCATCCATGAAATTAAAAGACACTGTGCTTGCTTTGGCAGCACATATACTAAAACTGAATGATACAGAGAAAATTAGCATGGCCCCTGTGCAAGGATTACATGAAAATTTGTGAAGTGTTCCGTATTTTGGGGACAGACAATAATATGATTCTGAAAAAAATCACCAAATTTCTCTAATATAGGCTTCTTTCCTCAAATATATAGAGAATTGGGTTGAATTCATAAGATTGACAAATGGTCAAAGGCTATGAACAGACACTTTTCAGAAGAAGAACTCAAAGCTATCTATATATGAAAAAATGCTCTAAATTACTATTGATTAGAGAAATGTAAATTAAAACAACTTTGAGGTACTACCTCACACATGACAGATTGGCTAATATGACAGAAAAGGAAAATGACAAATGTTGCGAAGGATGTGAGAAAATTAAGACACTGATGCATTGTTGGTGGAACTGTGAACAGATTCAACCATTTCGTATAGCAATTTTGAACTACATGCAAAAGGTTACAAAACCATGCATACCCTTTGACCCAGCAATGCTACTACTAGGTTTCTAACTCAAAAATATAAAAAAAGAAAAGGACCTACATGTAGAAAATTATTTATATCAGCTCTTTTTGTGGTGGCAAAGAATTGGAAACTGAGGGGATGCCCATCAATTGGGGAATGGCTGAACAAGATGTGACATACGAATATAATGGAATACCATTGTGCTATAAGAAATGATGAGCAGAATGGTCTCAGAAAAACCTGAAAAGACTTACATGAATTGATACAAAGTGAGATGAGCAGGACCAAAAGAACATTATACATAATAATAGCAGTATTGTATGACAAACAACAGTGAATGACAACTATTCTCAGCAGTATACTGATCCAAGATAATTCTGAAGGGCTTATGATGAAAAATGTTATCTCCAGAGAAAGCACTAATGGAATTTCAATGCAGATTGAACCTTTTTTTTTTCTTTCTTTATTACTCTATTTGGTCAGTGTTTTCTTTTGCAACATGGCTAATATAGAAATATGTTTTACATGACTGCACATGTATAATCATATCAAATTGCTTGCTCTTTTAAGGGGGGAAAGAGAGAGATAAATTTGGAACTCAGAATTTTTTAAAAGAATGTTAAAATTGCTTTTATACACAATTGGGGAAAATACATTATTAAACAAAATTTTTAAATGAGTAGAAAAAAGAAATTAAAATATGTCTGCTCCTTGAAAGAAAGGTATGACGAGTCTGGACACCATACAAAAAGCAGAAACATCACCATGTTGACAAAGGTCCATATAGTCAAAGCTATGATTTTTTTTTTCCAGTAGCAATAGATGGCTGTGAGTTGGACTATAAGCAGAACCAAGTGATGTAGAATTAACACCTTCAAATTGTTGTGGAGGAGTAGACTTTTTTGAGAGTCTCTTGGAGAACAAGTAGGTCAAATCAATTAATACTTAAATTAATTCAAGTCATTCACTAAAAGGTCAAATACTAAAGTTGAAGCTTAAACTTGTTGGTTATATGATAGCCAGGACTCATTGTAAAAGACACTGATTTGGGGAAAGATTGAAGGTAAAAGGAAAAAGGGACAGCAGAGGATGAGATGGATAGTGTCATGGTAGCACCAAACATGAGCTTAGACAGACTTTGGGAGAAAGTAAAGGATAGAAAGGCCTGGAATATCATGGTCCACAAAGTCATGCAGATTCAGACATTACTGAACAACAACAAAAATGTATACCAAAGGACTATGCACCTTTCACAATGAGAAAATATCTGATAAGAAACAGCAAATTGATAGGTTGTGTCTATGGGAACTCTTTTGTTCCTATCCTAATGGTTTGTTTATTCAATTGATAGCTAATATCCTAATTAGTGACTGCTGACATATAAAAACTTTTTTCCGTGGAATAAATTGATATTTTCTTTAAAACCACAGCTAACTTCACATTTCCCCAAGCTATAATAGACAAAAATAGCAAACATTAATAAGCATTTACTATGTGCAGAGTACTGTGCTAAGCACTGGAGGAGATAATAATTTTTGTGCTTGAAAATAAAACTGAGATAAGATGCCATTCCTGCCCTCAAGGAACTTACATTCCAGTAGCATAAGCAATAGAAAGTGGACAATTATGTTGATAACAGCAATGGAGAAGAAAGTGAATGAAAAGTGGAAGCATGAAATCCCCAAATTATCTAAGGGTTAAGGGCTTTATTTCTTAAAGTGAACTCACACCAATTCATAAATCCCCTCATATCAAAATTTTGTTGTACGAAATGTGGCATGACCTAGTGGATAGAGACTTAAGAGTCAGGAAGATTTGAATACAACTTTGGCCTCTAACACTCTCTGTGTGTTCATGAACAAATCACTTACCACTTAAATGAAACTCAGGCAGATCCCTAAGACTTATCTCCTAACTAGTTGTTACCTTGGAGGAGGTTCTCAAACTAAAAAGAAAAAAAAACATTAACTTTTAAAATGTTCTATATTTCAATAAATGGGGCATGAATATAAAGAGACAGAGTAGATTAAATGTGCGAACATTCTATTCTAGAAGGTTTTCATGTCACAAAAATATTTCAGTCACAAAAATGAACAACAGGAAGTATGTAGTACTAAATCCAGGGTAACATAAAGTTCTTGACACTGGAGAAAAGAAAAATCACCTACAAGTTGCTGGCCTCAACAACACTGTGTGGAGGAAGCTGAGATCTGAACAGTAGGGCCATGCTGGTGCCAGGAAGGAAGAAGTAGGTGTGCAGGATTTGGAGAAGGAAGTATACAGTCCTCCAGATGGCAGACCCAACAGCTAAATGAGAAATCACAGGAATTCAATACACATTTCTCTTTTTGCCAAAGCAGCAGCCTGCCCAGGTCTGTTCAAGATTTAATATTTTAAATTTGAGGTGAAATTGTAACTTTAATTATACATTTGGAATATTTGAAAATTAAGACTCTGCCTCTGGCTAAAAAGAGCATCTGGAAGAGAATATGTAAGGGAACCTACTCCTTCTGCAAATCCCATGAGATGGATTCAATTTCTTTTTTAAATTAATAGCTTATCTGTTAGTAACAATTCAGCTTACAGAGCATCTATTAACACGATGAAGCACTGCTCCCATGTGTTGAACAAATTACCTTTACTCTATCAAACCACGTTTCCCGATCCACTTTTGGCTTACTACAACTTGTCTGAAGCTTGCCCTTGGCTCTCTTTGTTAAATCAAGTGGGCAGGAATAAAGTTAAAGGAATTCAAGCATTAAAAAATAATTTTAAGTTATACAATGTGCTCTGTTAGTATTCTGGAGTGCTGCCTCTTCACAGCAGTCTGCAGTGGTTTTCAGATACAAATGAAAACTTATCTTTCATAAAGTACAGATGAAATCAACTTCCTTATCTAGTCATAAGTAATTCTCAGAGTTCAATTCTGTCAATCTTAATGTAAACATTTATATAATATCTAAAATGTATATTTAGTCATGAATCGGTCTGTGAATTTATTGAAGCTATGTTTTGTTACTATCTAGGTTGACAAAACATATCTTGCAATTGATCTTTGGCTTGTGGCATAATCATGTCATCAGTGTGCTGCCTTAACTCTCTAACAGGGAATATAGAACCCTTAGACAGAAGTGGCTCTGTCCTTTCATGAATACTGAGTAATTATGACTTACTGATTCCTAAGTCTACATGACTTTGGTTACTTTCCATTGGTAATCAGCACCATGAAAATCCCTACAGTGAATCTCAACAGACCTCGGGAAATGTACTTTATCCATTTACGTCATTTTCACTTACTCATCTGTTCTATAATAACAGACTGAATACACCTTCCGTTGTATATAGAAATGAACAACTTCACATTTTTGTTGACTTTATGGCACATGAAAATACATATTAAAAAGACACTTTCTGCATTAGTTCAAATTTACTGAGGAGTAGGGTCAGTTAGCAGAAAATAACTTTTTACTGTTGGTTTTTGTGGCCAATGGACTTACCAAGCTAAATCGTTGGCAATAGCGTCAACAATAACAATAATACCACTACAAGTCCATTTAATTTTTTAATTAAAACATTACTAACTTTAAAACTTTGTGCCAAGGACATGTTATAATTTAGCTTGCTTTGGTTTATTCTCAAGTGTAAGAAACATGCTTTTCATGATTATGGGAATTTGTATTATGCCAAGGGTCAATTTGGTCTTGAGATCTAACAATAGACGGTAGATGTTTTGAGGGACAGCTGGTTGTTAGACTATCAGTGCCATTATTATGTTTTTAATTAAATATGGTACCTCAAATGCCATGGTGCCTATTAAGGACAACTCAGGACTTTGGTTCTGTACTATGAGTTATGATTTCCATCCACTGTGCCAAAACACTATTTCCTTTTAAGCCTGTAACTATTACAAGGAGATGCCCAATAGCAGTCTTGGATCTTGTTTTACTTTTGAAATCTGATAGAATCATTAGTGAACTAGTAAGACTATGGTTTCTGAACACAGATCCTTTCTTTACCTTTTCTTACTTTTTATAGTTCAAAATATTCTCTATTTGAATTTCAAAGTCAAATTCCTTAAAAGTGCTATCAATGCTATACTACCTTACTCCAGATATTGAGTACCAAAGCTGTGAGCCACATTCAGAGTGGCCTGAATGAGTCAATATCACAGCTAACTGAGCACATCCATTGAATACAGCAACACAGGGACTAAAATAGGGCTTATGAAGGAGGAGAAGGAGAACATCAGGATTAATATTGCCTCTCATGACTATTAGGAAGTATGCTATAGTAGATAGAGAGAAGATAAAGTCAAGATAACCTAAGTTCAAGACCTGTGTCCTATACATGGTGATTGTGTGACTTTTGTCACATCCATTTACTTCTCAGTGCCTGAGTAACTCTCTAAAATGAACTTGAAGAATTGTTGTCAGTTTGAATTGGTAAATGCATTCTCACTGAGCAGCTCACTATACAAATTAAATCTCAGGTTTGTATTATGATACTAACTTGGGCAAAAACAAGGTTTTGATCCTGAGAATATTCCTTTGTTTCTAAGAGTTAATATAAGGAACTTTTAACCCCTGACCGAGGCAAGAAACTATAGAGAAAACAAGGCCAGGAACTCACTGGCTACATTTACTCATTACTGGAAGGAATAGGATTCCTGTAGGGCTGAGAACTGCTAGGGACCTTAGCAATCCCCTAGCCCAGTGGTTCTCAACCTTCCTAATGCCATGACCTTTTAATACAGTTCCTCATTTTGTGGTGAGCCCCAGCCATAAAATTGTTTTCATTGCTACTTCATAACTGTAATTTTGCTATTGTTATGAATCATAATATAAATATCTGACATGCAGGATGTATTTTCATTGTTACAAATTGAACATAACCCACAGGTTGAGAACTGCTGTCCTAGCCTAACTCATTCATATTACTAACGAAATTGAGATTGTGACTTTCAGAGAATTGCTACTTCCTCAGTGTCATATAGGTAGTAAATAACAGATTTGGGGTAAATTTATGTCATTTAACTCCAAATCAACTGCTCTTAAAAGAAAGTCACTAAAGATCATTAATGAAGAAAGGGGATTTTTCTGGGATTGGCAAAATCTGCTTAGCACCTCCAAAAACGGTGAGATTAAGTGGAACCCACAGTTTGTATTTTATAGTTCCACGGAATTTTCAACTTTTTCAACTATTATCTTATATTTACTTATAAGACATATATTATAAACAATATGTATATTCTCATTTGAGATTCTATATTATAATGTAATATGTAATTATAATAATCTCATTTCATCTTCATAATAGTCCAATGAAGTTTGGTAAGTACTATTAATATCTATTTTATAGATGAGGAAACTGAGGCCCAGAAATAATAATGAATGTAAATAAATGAATTGTATATGCAATAAATGACGGTCTACAGCATTTTGTGTCCTATTTTAGTAGCTTCTAACACTCAAATGATGGGTAGCATCTGATTTGGAGTGTTTTAAATTAATATTAGATAAGTATGGGTTTGGTCCAAATGGGTAAGTTTATTATCAAGAAAATGTTAGTAATTGGACAAAAGAAAGAATCACAGAGTAAAGCATTTGGAGTCAAGAAAACCTAGATTCAAATTCTACCTCAGTAACTCGCTACCTATTTCATTTACTCTTTCTGAGCATTAGTTTCCACATTTATAAACAGAGGATGTTGGAACCGATAATCTTGTAGGTACCTTTCAGCTCTAATTTTATGATTATAAGATCTTCAAGATCTTTTTTTTATCTCAATAGGTATTATTCCCCCCTCAAATAGCTTCAGAGAAAGATGAGTGACACCATTGCTCCCTACTCAGAAGTTCCCTTGCTCCAAACATGCTCCAAACAAAATAGGATATTAGCTTTCAAATTCTTGGATTTTGGGTTACTATGTGTAGTTCTGTTAAATTGTGTCTTACTCTGGTTCTCTTTTCAATCCCTTCCCTTTTAGTTAGTATACTAAGTTTTTAAATAGCTAGTATAAAGTAACAATGGTAGGAAGTAAGATTGCAAAGGGAAACCTGAAAGTCTTTTGCAGATTGTACCATAATTTAAGGAAGCATAATGGTTACTTGCAAACTGTGTCATAAATTAAGGGAGCATAGGAGCCATTAGAAACTGTCTCATAAATTAATTCAAGCCAATCCTGAGACTATGTGCTAAATCAAAGGAAGTCAGCTAGTCCTTACTGTATGGGCTCCTCAGTCCTGATAACTGCCTAGTGTGTAACTCTCATATTAGTTCCAGGTGTTCACCAGCAAATGTTATGCTAATGATTACTCCTAAGGTGTTGCAGATAATTTTGAGATGATGTGGATATGTTCATGGATTGACCCTAAAACGGCACAGATATAACTTAATCTGTCCACCATCAAAACTCTATGAAAATGAGACACCAAACTCCTGCCCACCCCCGGCACTCCTCCATTTGCTATGAGTCCATGATGCTCCAGTGTTCCCAATTCCAGTTCGTAGCTTTACAAATGACTTTCTGTGCCTCTCCCTTCCCTATTTTCTTCCCCATGCTACCTGCCTCCCTCCATCACCCCAATTCTATCCCCATTGTCTTTATACCCCGACACCATTTTCCTTTGTATTTTTTGTGCCTTATTAAGATGTTATTGAAGCATTACTCCCCACTGCTGCCATTACGGTCTTTTCTCCTGAATCTCCAAAGAACTAAGCGTGCCTGTCTTCCACTCAACCCAGAAGGACTCCCTTGTGGTTCCATTCCCTCAGGCACAATGAATAATTCCATAAATTAATGAGCAATTTACTAGTCAGTGGTATAATATTCCTATCTAGACCAAAATGGAGCTACAAGAATAAGGTTGTTTTCCCTTTAATTATGCATCTTTGAAAGATCCTAAGGTTTAAAAAAAAAGCTTATCCTATTCAGCCAATTGCTTTTTTATACAGGCATCTATAGCCACTGTGTGCAAAGCAGAGTCTTGGAAGAGAACCTAATTAATCTTAAATGTAGCATTCTACACATACACACACACACACACACACACACACACACACACACAGCAGATCTTCAGAAGACATTGCTAAGGGTTTTATGAGTTTTCTACCTGTTAATTTATGTCCTGCTTATGAGATTCTGTGACTGCTCTACTAAGATGATTCACAATAGTGTTTTCTATGCTAGTTCGTAGTTACCTTTAGTGATGGAAGCTCACAAAGAGCTGCCCAGTCCCCAAACCAGAATGTTTCCTAAATCGGTGGAAGAGAATGTGCATACCTCTTTTACAACAATTCATTTAAATAGACAGTTAACTGTTGGAATGTCTACCTTGATGACCAACTGTTCTTGAAAGCGTCCAGAGTCAACCTAATGTGAATTTTACCCCCTATAATGCCAACAGCCCTTGAAGGACTGAATTATTCAATATGTATATCATAGTGTCAAGATCTCTTGAAAGTCTTGAAGCATTCTAGATTCACATCTTCGTTTAACAGTGAAGTGCCTATGGTCAGTACAGCTTGATGGAATAAATCTGCATGGATGACCCATCTAGGAGATTTTCTGATGCCTGTTTTCTTCTAGCAGAATATAGGTTCTTTGAGAGTTGGGACTGTTTCATCTTCGTCTTTGTTATAATCCTGAGAACCTAGCGGAGTATCAAGAAGAGAGTAGGTTAATTGAATGAATTAATCATATGACATAATCTAATGATCTTTGTTACCAAATCATGCATTCAAGAAAAGAAGAAAAAAGATTGTGAGTACTATGACTATTCAGCCTGGAAGCACGTTTTTCAAAGGGTTGAGCGTTTTATACCTACTGAGACTGCCAACAGACTCATGAGGGAAGACTAGTCTGATGGGGATTCACTCTAATATAATGACTTGATGAATTGTATTGCATTAAAGAATGTAAAAGAAGCTCCACAATAGGCTATTGATGTCCTTAGTTTATCACTGGGCAGGATGTTGAATAGGTAAACCCCTTATTATCTCTTGTTCAGTCATCCCTTAATTTTCCTCACCCTTTTACATATTTAATGAATTACCAAGTCTTGTCAATTCTATCTTCCCAACATCCCTCACATATGTCCCCTTCTCTCTGCTCACACAGTCCTCACCACCTCTTCCCTGGACTACTGCAACAACCCCCCGATTAATCTGATTCCAGTCTTTCCTTTGTCCAATTGATCCTTCACACAGTTGACAAAATGACATTCTTTATAATATACTTGTATAATCACAATGTTCCCCAGCTCACAAAACTTCAGTAACATCCATGCTATCTGTAGGATCAAACCCAAACTCCTTTATTCAGCATCTGCAAGTCCTTCATACTCTAATTCTCACTTATTTTTCCAACTTTATTTTGTGTCACTCCCCCTACACACACACAAACTACATTCTTGCTTTTGCATGCCATGCCATCTCCCACTTTCAGGCCTTTCCATAGGCCGTCTCCATTCATGGAACTGTTCCACCCCCTGGAATCCTGAGCTCCACTGAAGGTTCACCTCAGGCGCCAATCTCCAGTGTAAGGTCATTCCTGGCTACCTTGTTGTTAGTGTTTATGTTTCTACCTGAAACCTGAAACTACTTTGCACAAGGTAAACCAAAAGTCTTGATTCAGTTCAAAGCTACAAAAACTTAAAAGGAGGAACAGCAGGACAATTAAGATCTAGGTTTAAAGCTCACCTATAAAGCTGGAAACTATGGTAAGACTCTTGGGACATCCTGTATACGGTTTGTATTTGCTTATTACTGATTATGTTATTTTCTCCCTCAGTAGATTGTAAACTACTTGAGGGCAGAAACTACATGATTTTTGTCTCTTTATTCTCAGTACCTGAACAGTACATTATAAGCACTTAAAATTCTTATCAGATTAAATGAAATTAAAATTCATTATGGGTTGGCATCAAAACAGCTGAGGCCTCACAATGTGTCCATTTCTCATTTCTTCCTCTTGTGGATTCCCCACAATTTGGAAAGCTTCTATAAATTTCTAGGGGAAAATAAGGTTCCGAATTGAGTCCATTCTCTGTTACTATCTACCTATGTTCTCTAGGGTAAGTGACTTAGCATCTATGGTCCTCAGTTTCCTCATCTGAAAAATGAGGGAATTAAATTAAATAGAATTTATGGTCCCTTCCAGCTTCAAGTCTGTGATATTAGATCATTTAGTCCAAACCTCTCATTTTTCATATAAAGAAACTGAGACCCACTGATGTTAGGGGACTTGGAAGTAACTGACAGAATCAGGATCAAAATACATCTTCTCTGGTACCAGGAGCACTCTTTTCACTGTGCCACACTATCTGTGTTAGAACTGTGAGACCAATGCAGAATAATTTTTAGAAGACTGAGAAACTGCTATCTGAGAGTAACTTGGGCACTGGGAAAAACTAGCTTCAATATGAAACTCATTTCACTTTCGCCTTTCTGCCAAGAGGCTACCTGACAGAGAGAACAGAGAGCCAGAGGTTCAAGTAGGGACAGTTACACTTGAAAAAGGCAACTGGAAAAAAAAGCCAAACCACAACCATCTACACACTAACCTGGCCATGTAGAATCCTAATTCCAGTAACACCCTTGGACTGCATCCATCCTTCCCAACGGCTCTCTCCCAAGACTTCCTGAGCCAAGGAGCTCTTTCTTTTTTTTTTTTTTTTTGTAAAGGGACACAGAAGCGTAGCCTTCAATAATATGGCATAGCTGTGGATTGCCATGGACCACTAACTCCATGTGCATCTAGAAAGAATAGATTATCTCTTTTGGATCAAAAGGCTTCAGACTGTCCTGGGAAAAAAACTTCAAACATCCTCAAGTTTTACAAATACCTCTAAAGATGCAAATCTGAGAATAACAAAATTCATCCACAGGATCATTGGTTTCTAAAACATATACTTTTTTTTTTCTTTTCTAAAACATTTTTTCTTATCTGAGTCATATTCCTGATTATGTATTGTTTAAAATATCATGAAATGATTATTTTACATGCACTTAGTTAATTTGTTAGTAAAGAAGTTTTGTGATAAATCCTTCTGATGAGCAAACTTCCCCTCTCTACCCCCAAAACATGCTACCTACACACACACACGCACCTGTTAATTATATATATGCTTTAGATTTTTTTAAAAATATATGCAACGTTTTATGAAAATATAGAAAAAATGATCTTCAACTTAATGTACCCTCATTACTCCCTCCCCCCCCATAATAATGATATATATCTCGTTTGGATTTTTTAAAGAAGTTACATAATGTTTTATGAACAGCCCTGGATCATTACAGAACACATTCAGGATTGCCTGTGAGAAGAACCACTGTTACCAGGGAATCCCAACCCTCCCTTTTCCCCCTACCTCTTGGCTTCCCCCTTTCCTTAAGTTGCTTTTCTCTTTACAGGATTTAGAAGAGATGACAGTCAAGGACTCAATTCCTTCTGATGAAATAGTGCATCACCAGGCTTTGTCACTTACCTTAAGGTCCTCCAGACCCTACCATCTGCCCTGTCTCTATGCTCTACAACCCCATGTCATCATCCTAAATAATTATTTAACTTGGAGTCCCTCTGGGTCTTGCCATCTGTCCCACTGCTGAATCTGAGAACTTCTGGACTTTTCCATCTTCTCTTTTTCTTTTGTTGTCTTTCCCAATAAAAGTGTGGGCTCTTAGAAAGGAAGGACTTTTTCAATTTATATCTCTAATGCTTATCAAAGTGCTTGGCATGTATAAGCATTGTGTGAATATTTTTTCATTCATTCAATTATTCAGTACAAAGGATAACCTTATGAGGATAGAATTCACTAATCCAAAAGGAGAATTTTCCCTTTTATAAGAGTAAAAGAGTGAATCCAAAGAACTCTCTGTTCTACCTACCTGATTCTTTTTTGTTTGTTTGTTCTTCTACAGGGGGGAAGGTAGGGCAATTGGGATTGTGACTTGCCCAAGATCACACAACTAGTAAGTGTTAAGTGTCTGAGGCCAAATTTGAGCTCAAGTCCTCCTGACTCTAGGGCCAGTGCGACCTAGTCACCCTTACCTACCTGATTCTATTATCGGGTGAGAATGTGTCTTGATTATTCACTGGGCATAAGCAAGTCCTGAACACTCATCCAAGTACAACATAAAGTCTGTTTGGATGGCTTGGAGAAACTTAGTCACATGTTCTGGACCTCAATGAACCCTTTGAGCTTGTTAGAAAAGAGGTTGAAGAAAGGGGAAGCAGAGCATTCCATTTAGACCCCCAAAAGACTTGTAGGAACTGTGAGCTAACATTTTGTCAAACCTGCTCTCAGCTGACCCCACCTGATCTTGAACTCTATATATACTTGTTGGAGAGTAGGTCATGGTTTTCCTTTTTCCTAGAGAGAGAGGAATATTTTCTACTCGCTGTTTTTACTATACCACTTCAGTAAATATTCCTTTATAAAACTGAATTGTCTTGTAGACTAATTTTGTATCAGCTGATAATGACAATGAGGAAAACGCCAGTAAGGGCTATGAGAGATAACATTAGAAATCTGACCCATTAGGTTTACCCCTAAAATCCTGAAGGGAGAAGAGAAGTAAGTACACACATTTGTGGCCAATATTCATCAATCAGAGCAGTAACTGGGATGGTCATCTCAGACTACGTGCTAAAACATAAAAAGAAAAAAAAGTTACCCAAGAGTGAGGTCTTAATTCTTGTCTATAGTACTCTTGTTTAGGTTTGTTGTCTTTGATAATATTGCCTATACATTGTGATTATACAACCAAGGTGGGGTACTACAAAGGAAATATAGGAAAAATAAATACATTCTGAGGTTGGAGAGAGTACTTTAAATTAGGAATATCCTCTAGTTAGTGGCAACTGAATTCAAAGTTTACCAGACAGGAAATTAACAATTCTGAGAGAAGTTGAGGAGGAAATATATACTTTTAATGGTTAATTTTGCTATCAAAAAAGGACATTTTGAGCAATAACTAATTCTATGACAATAAACTGCATCCTAATTTACATCTTCTTTTCCATCATTATTATTTCTTAAATACATCAACCACCCTTCACTTTCTTTAGCAACCGTTGCTATGTTTAAAAAAAAAAAGAGGGGAAAAAAAAGATTATTCCCCTAACAATGTCCTACAGTTGCTTAACATAAATTGTTACTTTTCACCTATTTTGTTTTCCCCCATTGAACTTTAAATAAAAATGAAACCGAAACTGTGGGAAATATTTTAATTCATATAAAATGGGCATTTTCTTTTTGTATAAATATAGTTCACATATGAACTCAAGTGTAAAGCTGGTAAAAATGTGAATAGATAAATTGCTCCCTCTTCTGGTAGATCAGCATATTGCACTTTTTTTTAATCTGTTGAAAATTTGTAGTGTTTATCTTCTGGTAGATTTAATCATTAAAAAACAGAAAAGGGGAAGTGGAAAAATCTATTAAAACGTTCTTCAATCTCACAGTTATAGTATGACTTCAGGATTCTGGCTTATAAATAGAAAGGAACAAGAAATACCAGGAGGAATGAAGGTCCATGTCAATCACATCAGAAATTTGCATATTTTTCAGATTGATGAAACAATGAATTCAGGGCTCAGGGCTCAGGAAGGGCTCGATCACCTACTATATAGTTATGATTATGATTCTCTAACCACAATACCAGCTCTTATCCTTCTGATATTCAGCTTTCCTTTAACTTCTTTCATTCACAGTTTCTTCATCTCTAAGAAAACCATAAAACATTTGATAATAATGACTTTGTATTGAGATTTTATATTTTCAAAGTACTTTCCACACATTCGCTCATTTGATCCTCACAATCACTTCAAGTGATAGGAAAGACAGGGATGGACTAGATGATCTTCCAGCTCCAAATCCTTTGAGCCTATCAACATTACAATATTCCATGGGTTTTTTTAGATAATGTATAGAATAGGATTTATTTTCTCAGACTTCTCCAAACAATTAGACTATGAAGCTTATATTATGAACCAAAAGAAACTTTCTTTGAAGGCTGGTACTGCATAACTTACCTATGCTAGAAGGGAAAAGAAACGTCTCAAAATCTGTCAAGGAACTGGAGGTGGTGGAGGGTGTGGAAGGGTGTGCCCCTTTCTGCTAAGTGACAATAATAATACTATCTTTGTAAAAATAAATCCTGAGAGGATCATTTTGCAGGAAGGGTCCCATTCTGCTTTTTTTTAAATTTTATTATAGTTTGCATCATTCATTTCCACAAGATTTTGAGTTACATATTTTCTCCCCGTCTTTCCCCCGCCCACCACCCCAAAACAGCCATCCCAGTGTGTCCCCCCTTCCCCAGTCTAT
>CM053580.1:365348835-365376718 GCA_028627135.1 Pseudochirops cupreus
GCTCACCTGAGAGGCTCCTCCATTCCTCCCATCCAGCCGCCCCCAGGGCACAGCCGCGGCTTCAGGGCAGGCTGGTTTCAGTTCGCAGTGCTGATATGGTTCCTCGTAGCTGAGCTGACTTTAGTGGGAAGTATCTTTGTGTGCGTTTTGGAGTTCTAGGATTGGTTTAGAGTCCTGTTTCATGGGTATTTTGGGGTGGCTATGTGAGAGCTGCAATATGTTGGTGCTGCTACGCCGCCATTTTGGCTCTGCCCTCCCCCCCCATTCTGCTTTTACAAAAGAAATAATTCAACAGGAAATGTCTGGCAGATCTTTAAGTTTTTTCCAAACCTTTTCATTCCTCCTCCCATGATTCTTCTAGTCTTCAACCTCTCAGCTGAGAAATTTCCTTGTATTTCACAGAAAAAAATTAATACCATTCCTGAGAGCTCCTTCTTTTCTCCTCCTATTCATAACTAAGATCCTTTTTGCCATTTTTTCCTCATTCACTCTTGTTTCATGTGAAGCAGAGGTCCTTTTCCTGGTCATGGAGAAACCCTCTATATGCATAAGTGATCTCATTCCCTTTTGTCTTCTCCAGCATATTGTCCCCTCTATCACCTCCATTCTCTTAAATCCAATCTCTTCTTATCTACTGGCTACCTCCCTGCTACCTAAAGACACATCCATGTTTTCCCCATCCTTAAAATAACTTCACTTGACACATCCTCTGTTAGCTACTGTCCTATAACACTTTTTCTTTTTCTGGATAAACTCCCTGAGAAAACTATCTTCAATTAATGCCTCCCTTTCCTTTCTTCTCACTCCCTTAATTTTATGCTGTCTGACTTTGTATCTAATCACTCAAATGACATTATTTTTTCCAAACTTACCAGTGATTTTTTTATGCGCCAAATCTGTTGCCTTTGCTCAGTCCTCATCTTTCTTGACCTCTATGCAGCCTTTGATAGTGTTGATCAGCTATTTTTTTCAAACTTTTTCATCCCTTCTTCCATGACGCCTCTCAGCTGGGAACTTTCAGAAATTATTAGATATAGATTCTAACATGAGCTATGTTGGATGTGATCACTGCTCTCTTCTCTAGAAAGCTAACCTGTTTGATCTTGATTTCCTTTAGACCTCCTACTTTCTCTTTTTAAAAATATGATCATAAGGAACTTCAAGTAGACTCTTTATTTTTAACCTACCATGCAAGCATTTATTTCTTCATATACTCTCTAGTCTACACTGAGAAGTAGGGCGATGGAGTAGAAAGTGATTCTAAACTATATTTAATAAGAATGTGAAAACAGGCAAGTCTAAACCTCTGAGGCTCTGTTTCTTCATCAGTGAAATGGGGCTAACATCATTTAGTGCTACTGATCTCCCCAAGTAGTATAAGAATACTTAGTAGTGCTTAACATGTTAGTTGTCATGTATCATTTGCCTTTGTATCATCTTTCACCCTTTTGCTAATTTACAAACTATTAAGAGGTTTAAAAATGCCAGTGGGCTAGCTAGGTGGCACAGAGTAGCAGCCCTGGAGTCGGAAGGACTTGAGCTCAAATCCACACTCAGACACTTAACACTTAATAGCTGTGACTTGCCTTCCACCCTCCAA
This sequence comes from Pseudochirops cupreus, assembly GCA_028627135.1. NCBI lineage: Eukaryota > Metazoa > Chordata > Mammalia > Diprotodontia > Pseudocheiridae > Pseudochirops > Pseudochirops cupreus. Next base: position 365,350,436 of record CM053580.1, read on the forward strand.
AAACCAAAATGCCACCAAAGACTGAACAGCCATTGCTATGACCTAATTTCCTCATATTAGCAGCATTAAAAAGAAAACTATACCGGGAATCAATTTTGAGAGATCTTTAGAAGGAAGCCAGATGCTATCTGGTCAATTTTTAATTTCTACACTGTTAGATAACAATTCTTCAATGCAGCTGTTTCCATCTTTCCAGAATGCCTTTCCCATTACTTTACCCACAAACCTTATCCACCAAGGAGTACATAACAGTGTTCATGAGGCACAGTTCTTAGGTGTCTCAAAATTTAATAGTCGTTTCTGATGGTCCATAGCTCTCATTGTTAGCTGAGACTGATTCTTAAGCTTACCCCCAAAAGTGTATTCTTCTACATCTTGGGCTCCTAGGTGCCTTGGTGCTTGCAAGGGTTTGCAGAAAGCCTAAATAAGCAAATAGAAAAATTAACCTAACCACAGCTAAAATATGATTAACTGAAAAATAAATTGCAAGTTTTTCCACTAAGAGGAAAAGCACTTGGGGCTGCTAGGGGGGCAAGGAATCTAATCCCTACTACCCAATAGCACACAGGGATCCCAAACAGACTCTACAAATATAATCCATGGCCCAGCACCCCAATCTCTTTACTGACAGAGTCTAGGGTCAGTCTTTAGAGTGGTCTCTTAAATTTTATTTCTACATTTTATTTTTCTCCCTCTAATAATTTCCTCTTTGAAGCTCAGAATAAAGCTAGTGCCTAGGTATTTACCAATCAGGTAAAAGGATTACTAAATCTCATGGAAATACTCATGGCAACAACATATAAGAAATATAGGACAGCCTTTATTTTACTCCATAGAAAATTTAAAACACTACAATGTGCTTACAACAGTCCATAAACAATCCATACATTGGAATTGGGAAATTATGTTTAACTTTATGATAATATTTCAGATGAGCCAATAATCAGGCTCACATTATGAATCTGCTCCAACGTTATATCTCCATCCCTTTTCCTCAAATAAGGCTGATTTATTATGAAAATTTCAAAGCAACCCACAGCGTAAAAAGATGCTGGATAAAGTACAGTGAAAGTTTAGAGTAGAGTTGGTAAATATGGTACAATGTGGTTTTTGGAGTAAGATTATGCCAAAAATAAAAGTTAGTGCTTTTCTGAAAAGGTTGGCGATTAGGTGAAATGACATGTGGAAATTTTTACTTAAAAAGTGCATCTTAAAGACTGAGTTTGTACTTGGGTATTCACAGACTTGTGTTGGCATTTAGTAAAGATAAAAACAATATTTTAATGCATAGTGTCAGCTTTGGAAAAGACAATAATTATGATAACAGTTTGTTCACAATTATTCAGTCCTTTATAGTTTGCAAAGCATTTTTCAGGGAGATAGATAAGACACTGGTCTAGTACATGAATAGACTCTGAAAGATAGGTGCTATTGCTGGAGTTATTTCAACAAAGTACAGAGGCCTAGGGCTGCCCCCTCAAGTCCTAACTCCTTTCACTTCTCATGGTCAAGATTTATAGTGTTTACTCTTGCATAGTAGTAGCCCTGGTGTGAAAACTCGTAGTGCTGAACACTGGCATCTAAAACCACAGTTAGCTGTAGGAGTAAAGGCAATAATCATGGAGTCAGATGACATTTGAGTTATAATACAAGTTTTGGATTAGGCTTCCTATCCATGTAAAAGTCGCTTAATCTCCCTAAACTTTCACTTCCTTATCTGCAAAAAAGTGACAATTTTTTTTTGATACATAGCTCATAGTAATTTTGTACAGGTTAAGTAAGATAACAAATATAAAAACATCTTCAAACCTTTAAGAGACATAGAAATTCACGGGATGAATGACCCAGTTTTTAAAAATTAATTTGCAACTACTGAACGCAAACATACATATGAGATTTGTACTTTATAATTTTGTATAGTTTTATCCTCTCATTCCTTTCCAGCCTGCTCCATTCCTACTCTTTTTCATGCCACATCTCTTCATCCCAAAGCTCACTGTAGTCCTAAAATTCAGACATTGGAAGTACCTTCCTTGCTGGTGAACTCTCCCTCTGAACAGATGACTCCTCCCAGAATTTCCATTTAAGTAGGCTGCCCAAGCCAATCGTGTTTCGTTCTTCTCTAGGACTTTCTCTAACATGCTCCCATTATAGGTACCTTTCTTTCTCTATCCCCCAACCCCATCCCTTTCATTTTTCCTTTCATGTATTGTCTTTCTCCATTAGAACGTTAGCTCCTTGAGGGCAAGGACTTTCTTTGTTTTGCTAGGATAATAACTCAGAATGGGTCTGTGGTTGATGCAAAAACTACATTTGTTGGAAATAGCCTCCAAGAATCAAGGGCCATGTCTACTCTGTGGTCCTAGAATAAGGTACAATGAAAACATCACTAACTCTGGAGTTAAGGAACCTGAGTGTGAATCTCATTTACCTTTTTGACCTTGGGCAAGTCATTTAACCCATCTCCCAGAGTTGTTGTGAGGATCAAACTAGATAATATTTATAAAGCACTTAGTTCAATATCTGGAACATAATAGGATTTTTTAAAATAAATGCATATTTTCTTATTCTATCCTACTTAAGTATTTAAATATTTTTTCCTATATAAATATCATATTAAAAAAAGAACAATGTCTCTTAATTATATTGACTGCTAAATTGACAGGAACTTATGGCAATATCTTCTGTAAAGGATTTAAGGCTCAGACATAGGTTTTTTTTTTTAACCTACATGAGCAAAATATTAATATTATAACATATAGAAAAGGGCCTTATTACATAAAATTATGATGTTAAGAATTAAAATAGACTTAATTCTATGTAGACAAATCTATATTTTCATGATTATTTTATTAGGAACTTTTTGTTACCTCAAAAGGCTATTTCCTTTACAAATACAGATTCCTAAGGATTCTTTAAACAAGTAATTACTCTAAGTGCATTTGATATATGATTTAATTTATGAAAAAATATATATTCAACCTTTCTAGAATTAAGTAGGTGATAGGAACTGAGCTATAAGGTTTCTCTTTTGACTATCACAAGAAGGGGAGGGCTTAGGAGAAAATGAGTGAGAATTAAAGGTTTTGTTGGATTTTTTTTTAAAAAAGACCTAATCAAACAGAAAGCTGCCAATGGAAATTGCCAAGTTTGTTCAGTAAGCTGCCCAGGAGGGTATTAGGAAACCTAAGAGTTAACCATCAAGAGAGATGGTCAGGGATCCTATTTGGGAAGCTTGTAAAACTTAGTAATATAAAATGAGCATTTCGAGGTAGGTATTTTCAAGCATTTCCAAGTTCAACAAATGGGGAAGGTCCAGTTGTCAATACATTCATTCAAGTAGGAGAGTATTGTGTAGCTACTCAGTTATCTCTTTAACAGGTATCTTCTTAAAATTGATGGAATGGAATATAACTTTCTACTTTATGGTTAGAATATAGGTTATTATAATTTCCCTATGAAAAGCATGAGCTATAAATTACTAATAAGTACACATACTTGTTTCCCTTGAACTGCCAGCCTACATTTTCATTTAGATTACAAATGTTTTATCTGGCTTTACTTGGTTGTCTCAGCACTGGACTTGTGTTTTTTAAATTTGTGCCCAAAAGTTTGAGAGAACCTTGCTTTATTCCCAGCAGTAAGATTCAAGGATGATGCTAAAAAGGCCCTTAGACACTATAGCTCTCACTTAATTTATGCTTAGATGTGTTTCCAGATCATATAGATGCAGTATTACTTATTTCAATATGAGTAGAAAGGAAAACCAAAGCATATCAAAGAGTTAGCATACTTGATAATTTATAGAAGATTAGTGTATGTAGTTGATTTAGGCTATCCTGATCAGTTGCCAGACACATAGAACTTTTTGTTGTGGAACTTGAAATCATTTGAGAGTAGTTAACGAACATATAAAAAGGAAAATAGTAGTTCTGAAGATTGAATATAACTTCAACAAATTTCCATGACTGAATGGAAATCAAGTTTGCTTTTGTTGATAGGGTTACTAAACTTCAAAAGTTTGTTACAAATGAAGTTTACCTAGGTTTCAGCAAAACATTTGACAAGGTCCCTTTTGCCATCCAATCAATTAGCATTTATTGTTATAGGTGCTGGAGATGCAAAGACAAAAATGTAACAGTCAAGGAGAATACATTCTGTTGAATGTAGAGGAGACAATGCATATACATATAAGTTTATATAAAATAAAAGGTAATTTGGGGGCATGGGGAGCATTAGTAGATGGAAAATCAAGAAACCTCATTTAAGAAGTTTTACTTGAACTGAATTTTGAAAGGAATTTGAGATTTTAAAAAAACTTGAGGAGGGAATGAATTTTAGACATGGGAATCTTGTGGAAAGGCAATGAACTTCCAATTAATGAAATTATTAATTGGGGCAAGAATTCTTGGCTCTTCAGGTACTTGCCAGGAAAGACCACAATGACAGTGGAGAGTAATGCTTCTATCACACTTTAATAAGGCACAGAGGGCACAAGGACAAGTGGCACAGAAAGTACAAAAACAAATGAAGCAGGGGTACAGAGGCGAGAAATGTGTAGATGGGCATGGGGTGCTAGAGGTGCAAGCATCATGGGGAAGAGAATGGGGAGGAGGAGAATCACATATATAACCACAGTTTGGAGTTGGGAGCCTTTGGGCAGCATGAACACTTAAAAGATGGAAGAGTCCTTGGAAGGTAGGAATTTGGGGAGTCATTTTATAGGGGGACAGACTAATTCTTATCCATGCCATCTTGGGGTGAGTTCATTAACATAGCCACATCATCTCAAAGTTATCAGCAACACCTGGTGTTCTGCTGGTCTTACTATGGATGTCTGGAACTTATATGATGCCTACACACTATGGCAGTTAACATGACTAAGAGCTCTGCTAGCAAGACCTAGTTGGCTTTCCCTGATTTAGCACATAGTTTCAGGATGTAACATACAATTTCTATATGACACAATCTGGCAAGTAACTCATTTTCCCTTAATATACGGGACAGGCTTTAAGTGACTTTTACGTTCCCTTTTGTTTCTACTATTGTTACTTTATATTGGCTACTTAATATCCTGACTAAAAAGGGTGAGGGCTTGCCAGGTGGCACCAGAATAGGATAAAATTTCAACACAGGCACAGAGAAAGAAGGCAAAATGTTGTTTGTGTGGAAAAACAACTTAAATGTGGAAGCTATATGTTATAAGGCTGGAAAGGTATGTAGGAGCTAGGTGGAGAAGGGTTTTAAATGGCAGAGGGGTTTGTCACTGATCCTAGAGGCAACTGAAAGCTTCCAGAGTTTCCTGAACAGAGGAATGATGTGATAAAACATGGACTTTAGAAATATCACTTTGGTATCTGGGAGACAACTAGGCAGACCACGATCAGGCAGACCTGAGTTCAGATCTGGCCTAAGGCACTTCCTAGCTATGTTACCCTGAGCATATTGCTTAAACTCTGCCTGCCTCAGTTTCTTTACTCATAAAATGGAGAAGAAAATAGCACCTGCTTCTTAGGGTCATTGTGACAGTGAGATATTTGTAAAGTATGCTCCAAAAGGTAAAGCGCTCTATAAGCATTAGTTGTACCATTATGATTATAGCTGTTATTATTTTTATGTTTAAAAAGTTATTTTCTTTTTAATTCATGGAATAAAACAAGCATTCCCACAACATAGAAAAAATAAAGATGATTGCACAGGAAACTGTGTACAACTTGGTGTATCCTACAAATATACAAGTTGCCACATAAATTTCTTTTTTCCTTCCCCCACCCCCACCATAGAGATGGCCACCATTAGGGACAAATAAGTGTGTGTGTATGTATGCATGCATGTATGTTTATACACACATATACACATATATGTATACGTAAATTATTCTATACATGCTTCTATTTATCAGTTCTTTCTCTGGAAGAAAGCATACTTTACATATATCTCATTGTCACAACAACCCAAAGAAGTAGGTGCTATTATCATGCCCATTTTATGGACAAGGAAACCTAGGCAGATAGAGTTTAAGTGATATGCTTAGCATAGCATAGCTAGTAAGTGTCTGAGGCCAGATCTGATAGTGTCTTTTTTTAAATGCCCTCTATAGTTAATTTGGGTATTCATAGTAGTTAAAATAACTTATTTATTCAAAGTCATTCTTAAAACAACATTACTGTTACTGTAAACAACGTTCTCTGTGTTCTGTTCATTTTGCTCTTCACTATTTTGCGCAAATCTTTCCATGTCTTTCTAAGATCAATTAGCTCATCATTTCTTATAGCACGGCCATATTCCATCACAATTATAAACCACGACTCGTTTGGTTATCATCATCATCATCATAATTAGATGGATTAGAATGGGGATATAAGAGAGACCAGAAACTGATTAGGAAACTATTGTAATAGCCCAGACAAGAGATGATTTCAGTCTGAACTATGGTAATAGCCATGTGAGTGTAGAAAATGGGATGGAAATGACAGATGTTGTGGAGGTGGAATCAATAAAACTTGGTGATTAATTGGATACAAGGGAGAGAGTGAGCAAAAAACATTCTACAACTGTGAACCTAGATGATAGAAAGAGTTGTGGTGTTAGTGGTGGTGGTGCCCGCAGCAACAAAAAGAGGGAAGTTTGGAAGAGGGGGAGTTTTGGATGGAGAGATAAATTAGTTCTGTTTTGGAGCTGTTAAATTCAGTGTTCCTACAGAACATCTACTTCAAAATGTCTAATAGATAATGACATGAGAATACATCTCAGAAAAGAGAATAGAGTTATATGTTTATATCTGGGAGTCATCTGTGTACAGAGAATAATTTAACCCATGGGAGTTCAATGAAAGAGAAAGGAAGTATATAAAGAAACAGAAGCCTATATTAGAGGTTTGGTATACATGCAGTTAAAGATGGGACATGACTGATGACTCAGCAAAGAAAACTTAAGAGTGGTCACACTTAGATGAAAAGAAATAAGAAGAGGCAGTTTCACTAAAGCCAATAGAGGAGAGAACAGATAGGAGGAGAACGTGGTCAATAGAATCAAATATTACAGAGAGATCAGGCATGATGAGACTTTAGAAAAGTCCCCTGAATTTGGTAACAGATCATTGCTAACCAGAGGTGTACACAAATATTTATCAATCAATCAATACTTATTAATGGCTTACTACCAGGCTAAATGCTGGTCATATAAAGAAAAACAAAAAACAATTCCTCCCTTCAAGGAGCCCACCATCTACTGGGGGAGAAAGTTTGCAAATGACTATGTATATACAATACATATACAATTGGAGGTAATCTCAGAAGGAAGACGCTAGAATTGAGGGAGAACTGGAAAGTCTTCTCACAGAAGGTGGGATTTAAGCTGATGCTAGAAGGAAGCTAGGACAACCAGGAGGCAGAAATGAGGAGGGAGAACATTGCAGATGTGTCAGAGTTGGGAGATGGAGTGTCCTGTTTGAAGAACTTCAAGGAAACCAGTGTTGCTGTATTGTAAGTATGAAGAGCATGGCCTATGTTTCTAGCACCACCTGGCCCATGCTCTTTGTATTCCCTATGCCAGAATCTTTGGAGAAAGTTAGCTTTCAGTTGGGGTAATCAGGCTAGATGCCAGATTGGAAGGAGTTAAGAAGTAAGAGAAGAGCAGGTGTGCATTGTATGTAGATAACTTTTTGTCTGGAAGTTTGGCTATGAAAGAGAAGAGTGATATAAGATAACTTAAGTGAAAGGGAATGGTAGAGTCAAGTGAGTGGTTTGGTTTTTATTTGATGTTTGGTTTGTGGTTTTTTGAAGAATAGAGGAGAGTTGAGTATGTTTATAGGTAGAAGGTAACAAACCAGTAAATAAGAAGAGACTGAAGATTGGAGGGAGAAAGGATGATTGTGAAGCCAATCTACCAGAGGAGAAGGAAGGATTTTGGTCAAAGGTACAAGTGGAAGGATACAAGTTGAGGCCCTGGTAAGAAGGATTACCTCTTCATCAGAGAAAAGGAGGAAAGGAGAGGTGGCTAGGTGGCACAATGAATAGAGCACCCCGGCCCTCAAGTAAGGAGGACCTGAGTTCAAATCTGGCCTCAGACACTTAACACTTACTAGCTGTGTGACTTTGGGCAAGTTGCTTAACCCCAATTTCCCTGCCTTCCACCCTCCAAAAAGCAAAAATAAAAAATAAAAACATAAAAAAAATAGGAAAGGAGAATGGGGAATGCTGCCAAGGGGTTTTGAGATGTAATCTAGAATGGCAAATGCTCCTGCCTCCCAGTTTGCCACTAACCTCTCCTTCTATGACCTACTCCACATTATCCCTTTCACAGACTGGAAAAATCACCCTTTTGGTGATCATCCCTCACAAATGTTTTGCTTCATGATCAATAACTCTAAAATCCTTTTATCCCATCATCTCTTCTTATTATTTCATCTTTCTAAATGTCTTGCTCTGCCTACAGCTATTCTTCATCCTCACCAAGACTTTCATTCAGTCCCTCTAACCCTCTTTATTCTACCAGGCTATCATTCTTCTTCCAGTTTCACTTGCTTCTCTTTCCAGTTTTTACATTATAGTTAATCAGGTCACCATCATTATTCCATCATTCCAAATTCTAAAAGAGCCAAGGCACACTCTTGATCCCAGAACATCATTGTAACAGTCTCCTCACCATCCCATTCCACGGTAAAGATTCCCATCTCGTTCATTTTCCAAGAAATTTTTCCTCCAAAATATTAGCTAACTATGATATTCATGCTTCTGATACCAATTTATATTTCACATATAGAGCAGACTAGCCATATAGAAATAGCAGGTAATAAAACTTTATTATACTCACAAATGGAGGAGGAGAGCAAAAGCCACCAAGGGTCAGTCGTCATGTGAAGTGTTCATTGTTTGGGGTGAGGGGAACACACAGTGGAGTGGCTTCTGATTATGGAACCATGAAATACTTTCTGCACTCTTTTTGAAGGTTATACCCCTTCAGAACTGAAAGTTTATATAGTATTAGACAAAAAAGCTACTTTGATACCAATATCCTGTACTGTTATCTATAGGAGTATCACCAACATCAATAAAATGAGGATATTTTCAAAACTGATTAATAAAGACTTTAGAAAGAGGGGAAAAGATATAGGGAACTTAACTCTGTGCCATCCACCATAGGTTAGAGAAGGGAAAATGGTCCGTTTCTGGTTTTATTAGGCTTATCATACCTCTAGCACTTAGCAGAGTGCTTAGAACATAATAGGTCCCTAATAAAAGCTTGTTATTAATGAATGATGGCATACTTGCATTTTGACGGGTTATTACCTCGTCAGTCAAACTGGTTCACATCAATTTACATATTTCTGTTTTGGCAGCCTTGATTTCTGTCGCACTTATTTCCTATTTCTTCCTTTTTGCTTGCTTTTCTTTAACATTCTTTAAAACCCAATTTACAAATCACTTCCTCCATGAAGCCTTCCTAGAAGCTCTACTGCCTAAGACATCTCATACTCTCATTTTCTATTTCCTCTAAAGGTTTTCTTTTGTGTCTTATCCCACTAAGAATAATAGTTAGCATTTATATAGTACTTTCAGGTCTATAAAGCACTAGATACATTTATATATATATACATATATATGTATATACATACATATATATGTATGTATGTATGTATGTATTCTATAGATACTTATATTTATCAGTTCTTTCTCTGAATGTAGATAGTATTTTCCTTCGTAGGTCCTTTGTAGTTAATTTGGGTATTTATAATAGTCAAAATGCCTTAGTCACTCAAAGTTTTTCTAAAAACAATATTGCTGTTACTATATACAGCATTCTCTTGATTCAGCTCATTTCTTTCTTTATTATTCCATGCAAGTCTATTCATGTCCATTATCATCATATACCACAACTTTTTCAGTCATTCCCCAATTGGCACCCATACAATTTCCAGTTCATTGCCACCACTTAGAACTGCAATAAGTATTTGTAAAGTCAATCAGGAGCAGCTGCCGTCCTAAGGACTGCTGCTGTGAACAACTTTAAGGATCTAATTGCGTGGTATAGTGAATTTCCTATTTATCAAGCAGTAAACTAAAGCTAAACATTCAAGAAACTAAAGCACAACATTCACAACAATATAACATAATAACTTATTACTAAAGTGACTACATTTTAAACAAAACATATCATTAAGTCACAATCTCCTCAATTGATACATAGTATACAAATAAAGTCCTCTTTCATCTCAACTTGAGGATGGCTTCCAATCATCCTTAAGCCAATCATTCTCAAGGGGTAATCAGGCTTGAGCCAATTATCCTTCCAAGTAAAGTGTTCTTTCATCTTGACTGACTTCCAAATCCCTTAAATCCTCTTCCATGGGTAGTCTGCTCCCATAGCATTGGATTCCTGCCTAGATTAATATTTAGGCAACTCTCCACTCCTGTTCTATATCTCAACTCATGGGACCTGCTCCACTCCAATCCCTTCACAGTTTCTCTTTCTAGGAAGATAAAACTTAACAGAGCTATAACAATATTTACACACATTAAGCTTAATAGAGTTACAACAATATTTATACACACTACTGGTACTATCATCTCAATTCACTTTCTGTCTGACAAAGTAGAACAAATCAACAGATAAGGCTTCTGTCTGAGTAATCAAACACAAATCAATAGTAAAGTCCCCTTTTAGGACTTCTGTAACAACAATAACATCCTCTTTCAACAGACAGAATGATTCTGTCTGACAAAGTAACATCAACTCAGAATAACAGAGTGCCAACATCACAAACATTCTCTCTCTTAACTCTGCTCATTCCCAGCTCTGCTCAAGCTTTTCTCTTCTTTGCTCCTTCCTGTTCCACCCTTCCTGTTCCACTCTTTCAGCAAGCTCCTCTCACTCTATGCTTCATTATATTACAAAAGACCTATTAAGAGCAGGGAAGGTCTTCAAATTCCCTTAGGCCTATTAAGGGGAAGGAAGTTCTTCAAGCTTCCTTAGGCTTATAAAGGGCAACACAATGTATACCATTTCCAGCAGAGACTCTTGATACAATCAAAGGTGAGGTTCAAAGGCACTTGAATAGCTGAAACAAGCAACAAAATACTATTTTTGCTTGCCATTACAATATTTTGGAACTGTAATGGTAATTAATTTGAATTTGAAGACCCCTTTTTTTGTATTGGCAAATAAGCACATACTTAGCACCTTCTTTCAAGTTAAGCAAAGGTAGTAGGTACTTAGAAGTTAGTAATTGACCAGTCTTCTGTTGGGGAAACAGAAGGTATGAACTCTTGTCTCCTGTTACTGATGTAATAGGAAGGGGTTGGCTGAAACAGGAATCCAATGCTATGTGTATGTAAGAAAAGCCCCCAGAGAGGAACAGTTAGAAATTCTTGAGACCAGATTCTGGTGGCAGAATCTGTTCTGCTGGGAGAGAGAGTTTCTCTCAGCAGCATCTGGAGCCTGGGCTGCTACTGCTGGACTGAGAACTGAGTCAGAATTTTCTTTGTACAAGAATCGTGGAGACTGAAGTTGCTGCTACCAGGAAGGCTGAAGAGGAAGCCATCCCCCTCCCCCCATCCCCTGGCTGGAGAAAATGATTTTGATTTTGAAAACCTGGGAGGAGTGATTTTGATTCTGGGAGCCAGCTGAGATTTCTTCTGGGTCCTAGGGTCAGCTGAACTGCTCAAGGACTGAGGAAACATGACTAGGATGCAGGGACTTTGTCTGTTTGTGGTTTGGTTGAGCCTTGAATTTTTGGGAACAGAAATTGTGAAGGATCTGATATGAACTGGACCCTGTGAAATTCAGTGTGGAGCAGGACCTCCCCAAAGACCTGGACAAGGAACTGGGAGCTGTCTGCCACTGAACCCAAGTGAATCCAGTTTGGTGAATCCAGGTAGAATCTGGGACCATGGAAAGGGCTCCAGGGAATCTGAGAACTGGCCCCAAGTCAAGATGAAAAGACCTCTCCATGGGTACGGAGTAATGATGAAATTGTAGTTTACTAGTGACTTAGGGGTGGAGGGTTTGTGTATTTTCTAATGATTGTACTTAGTGACTACTGATACTTAGTAATTGTGAATCTGAATAAGTGACTTATTGAGTTAACTTCATTGTCCCATGAGTGGAAGACTTTGACTATTGTACTTTGAGACTGAGTAAGGAGGCAAACCTCCTTAGGGATACCAGATGATTGTTCTTTGTTCAAAACTTTGTGGCCACTTTGGTAAAAACTATGTGGCCATTTTAATGATAAGCTGTTGTGAATACTATATAGTGATTTTCTGTGATAAATTATAATATTATGAATGCTGTACCTTGATTTTCTGTGAATGTTTTGCTCTGATTTGTTATGAAATAAATAGAGTGTTCACTGTACTGTGTAATCAGAACCTTAAAAGCTGTTCATAGCGGCAGTCCTCTGGAAAGCTGTTTGTGCATGTCTTTACAGGAACATATAGGTCCCCCCCCACTTTCTCCCTAATCTTCTTTGGAAATATACCTAGTAGTGGTATTGTTGGGTCAAAGGGTATGGGCAGTTTAATAACTCTTTGGGCATAATTTCAGATTGCTTTCCAAAATGGTTGGATCAGTTCACAGTTCCACCAACAGTGAATTAGTATCTCAATTTTTTTTTCCTCATCCCCTCCAATATTTGTCACTTTCCTCTTCAATCATTTTAGGCAATGTGATAGGTATAAAATGATATTTTAATTTGTTTTTTGCCAATCCGTAATATTGAGAGCATTTCTTTTCATATGACTATAAATTATTTTGGTTTCTTCACTGGAACACTACCTTTTCATATCCTTTGACCATTTATCAATTGGGGTATGATGCAAATTCTTATAGATTAGAAGAAATTCTTTGCATATTTAAGATATGAGAGTTTTATCTGAGAAACTATCTATAAAATTATCCAAGCTCCACTCCCAAATTTTCTTTTTTCCTTACAATCTAGGCTCCATTAGTTTTATTTATACAAAATCTTTTTGATTCAATGTAATTGAAATTATCCATTTTATACCTCACACTGCTCTCTATCTCTTGCTTATTCATAAATTGTTTGCCTACCCATAAGTCTGAGAAGTAATATGTTCCATGCTCTTTAATTTTTCTTGTAATATTTCTCTTTATATCTAGGTGACATATCTAAGTTCTCTCACTTTACAGAGAAGGAAAGTGAGACTGAGAGAGGTTGAGTGATTTGCACTGGCTCACACACAGTAAGCATCTGAGGCAGAATTTGAACTCTGTTCTTCCCAACTCCAAGGATACCAACTATACCACTCAACTGTTGATACTAAATGGTGAGCTCTATGAAGACTGTTGAAGGGGACTATTGTTTTATCTAAACTTGAGACTTGGTTCAGTGCCTAAGATGTTGCTCTGTACCTAGCAGCTAGGTCATGTTATGTTGAATTGTCAAATCAGTCAGTGGAGCAATTACTGTCTAACAACAGTTTGGAGTGCCCCATATTTTCTTCAACTTGCATCTCTTAGACACTGAAAAAGTTGAGGAACATCTTCCCATTATCTCAAGTGCTGAATTAGCAACATCCTTTCGAAAGGCAGGATCCATATATGTTTACAGGCTAGCAGAACCTTTATGTTAAACTGAAAAGACTTTCTCCCACCCTTTTCCAAAAGCAGGATATCTTTTAATATGGACTGTAGTTTTTCTGTTACTGTAGGCTTCTCTCCATGTGGGGGGGACTTCTCTGGCTTCTGGATGGCTCAGATCATAGGAAGATAATTCTCGTTAGGACTATAAGCCAGGGCTACAGATGTGACAAACCACGTTGTTCAGGGTTGCTGCAAATATTTCTCTATTAACACAACTCTTTAGTCTCTTGCAAAAGATTTTATAATTCTGAGTCTTAAAGAAGGACTTTCATACAGTGGCAAAGGTGTGAAAAGAACATTCATGTAAATGTTATTTTCTTTGGCTGTAGTCTTCCCAATACCCATTTCTACTTTTAACAGTGTAAGTGTATAAATGACTCATAACACTTATTTTTCACTCTCAATTTTTAGTAACCATTGTCTTAGATGGGAGTTCCCAACTTGCTACAGAAATGACCGAAGCCTCAGGAAATTGAGTTTAAAAAAAGAATCCAACAACTTAAGTATTTGATAAGATGGAGCTAGTTTCAGCAAAGGGAAACAAGAAAAAGCATGGCATTGCTGCCTGTTCACTTACTGATTGCCAGAAAACCACCCAGTTGCTGGCTAGTACTCTATTTTTTGGTGTTTCCTTACCCTCCATGAAGTGTGTTGACTATGATCACATGTTTGGTGGGTTCAGGGAGGAGAACTTCAGTGGTTGTAGAAGGGAGATTATAAAGAAGAGCAGTGTTCAATCAATTAGGAATCACATGGAGTCGGATGCTTTTAATAAAGGGGGGGGGGGTGGAAAAGCAAGGCTTACAGAGACAGAAAGAAATTTTTAGATGGTTCAAGTCTTGCCTTTGATAAAAAGCAGGAAGGCTGAAGGAAGAGGAAAATTACAGTAGTTTCTAAATCCTGTACCCTGTTTTTATAGGAATGGCTTCATCCTGCTGTTCTTTACCCACCCTCACTCAATCTGTACTAAGAGTCATTTTGTCAACACAATGATATATCATTCATGTAGGTGGTTTTCAAAAGCTCTTCCAACTTCTTAGAGCTGCCAGTGGGTTTTATCCACTTTAGCCACAGGTGGTCTATTCATCTGCTTTAGGCTGTTCAAGCAAATGAAAGGGATGACCTTAATTTGCCTTGCTAGTTTTCCTTATTAACTAGGAAGATCTGCTGTTCCCTCTGCTCTTTCCTTCCTCCTCCTCCTCCTCCTCCTCCTCCTCCTCCTCCTCCTCCTCCTCCTCCTTCTTCTCCTCCTCCTTCTCCTCCTCCTCCTCCTTCTCCTCCTCCTCCTTCTCCTCCTCCTCTCTCCCCTTTCTCTCCTCTCCTCTCTTTTCCCTTCTCTTTCTTTTCTCTATAAATCTATCTGCCTACCTATCTGCCTCTCTCTATTACATATATTACAGACAGGAAAAAAGACTACTATCCATCATTACACTGCTGGAGATAAAACTTCAACACTGTCTTTTTTACTACCAGAAGGAGGGAGACATTTTCTACTTTCTCTTAAAAAAAAGCAACAAAAACCTTTCCCTTCTTTCTTATGATAATTGTCTCATAAAGAAGGCAGTGTAATATAAAGAAAAGAATATTAGAGAATCTCATAGACTTGGGCCCGAATCCTGTCTGTACTATATACTTTCTGTGTGCCCTTTGTAAGGTACTTCCCTTCTTTAAACCTCAGTGTTTCCATTTGTCAAATGGGAATAATGATTTTTATATTAAAATAAGAAGGCTGCTGTTAAGATTAAATGAGAGCACATAAAAAAAAAACTCTGTGACCATATGGTACTATATAAATATAAAATATTAGATGTACTTGAAATTTTAAAATATTATATTATACCTTCTCTTATCAGCTATAGTTGCCTCCTAGCAACCTCTAGCCATCGCACACAGAAGCATTTAATAGTATTTCCAGTTGGAACTCCAAATTTTTATTTTAAAATTTTAATGCAAGAAAACATTAAAATTTTAGATAGAAATTTTCTATTTTTGTCATATCCCTCTCCTTTATTATCTCTGAGCTTCACTTTCCTCACCTGAAGAATGGAATTGGATTATATTATGTCTAATGTTCTTTTCAGCTCTACATTTTATGATCATATCACTAATAATGTCTGCTATCCCTTTATAGGTTTAGATTTTCAAATCTTCTACTCAAAAGATTGGTTATTTTATTTAACTACTTTCTTCCAATTGACATATACTGCCACTTGGCTGAACTGTGGTACCTTAATTTTTACTTCAGTTATCCCTAATGAAGATATTTTAAAATATGACATACAATAAAGACAAGGTTTAAAGAGTCTGACAATGACTTGATTATTATTCATTGCTTTATTTATTAAAACTTTAATTCTCAATCATTCTTTAAGTGAGGAACCTTGATGACTCAAACATTTCAGATACATTTAAGTAGAATATGATGAGGTCCACCAGGTGCTAATGATAGAGCTTAACTGCATCAATCATTGAGTAGGACAGAGAGGATCATAGAATCAGAGTTGAAAAGCTGGTAAGGATCTCAAAGTCATGTGGTCCAAAATCTTCATTCTACTTATAAGGAACCTAAGACTCAAGTGTGGTTCACTGATTTCCCTAAGGATAGTGACACGGCTGGAATATGAACTTAGGTCTTCTGACTCCAAACCTAGGAGTCTTTCAACTGCAACAAGCTATGATCGCCTAGATCAGTGGTTCTCAACCTTCCTAATGCTGCGACCCTTTAATAGTCATATGTGGGCATGACTGCATGTGGGCAGACCCACCTGGAGACAGATAGAGGAAGTTCCTAAGACCATTGGAAATATGTGTTTTCCAATGGTCTTAGGCGACCCCTGTGACCCCTGTGAAAGGGTCGTTCTACCCTGATGGGGTCGTGACCCACAGGTTGAGAACCACTCTCCTAGATAGAAGATGTCACATACAGGAAATTTATCAGTGCTTTTAAGGGTATCAAAATACCCACTACCTCAAAAGGCCATTTTAAAAAACATTGTTGTTATACAACTATGAACCATTCATTGAACATAACAAAGAAAAATGATAACAGGTGACCCTGGAATGATCTGATGCTTTTAATAAATGGGGAGGAGGGGGAGGAGAAAGTTAGACATATAAGAAAATGGAGAATAATTAAATGGCCAAAGTTCTATACATGTTGAAAGTAGGAAGGATTAAAGAAGGGAAAAATTATATTAGTGATGAAAAGGCCCATAGTAATGGTAGCCTTTATCAAATAGCTCTTGTTTGAGAGAAGTGGCATAAAAGAAATTATCAAAGACATTTATGATGGGAAAAGGAGGTAGGGCTGTCAGATATTGAGAATGTAAAAAAGATAGTCATTTTGAGTGCTATATTGTTATTCTTGGGATTTTATTAAGGAATCAGAAGAAGGCCTTTATGACTGTTGTGTTTATCCGGTGCAGAGAATTCAATCCTCTGGCTGGAGAGGATGATCTCAGCATCTCCTCCTAGACTCTCTGTTTGTGGAGATCACCCAGGCATTTGACCTCATCATTCCTCATTTGGCTGATCTCCTAGATTTCATGATCTCTAGAAATTCATCATTCTACAAGATGAAATAAACTCTGAAACTCATACCTCCTCAGCATACTCTTTTCCCAGGGCCCCTTCCTCCCTCTGATTAGAGATGGTAAAGGTTGGCTATTGTAGAGCTCTTCCCCAATTCTCCATCATTTAAGGAGGGCACTACTGAAATTCACTTTATCATTTCTCACCAGATTGATTTTCTTGATTTTATGATCTTCAGAAACTCATCATTCTCCAAGATGAGTTCAACTCTGTAACTCAAACCTCATCAGATTATTTCTCATCCCAGATGTCATCATGACCCAGCACCGAGTACCTCTTCTTCTCATCCATTCCTCCCCCTACTTTTCAAATTCTTTTAAAATATTTTCTCCCCCATTAGATTGTGAGATCCTTGAGGGCAGAGACTGTCATGTCTTTCTTTGTATCCCCAGGATTCAGCACAGATCCGGGCACATAGTAGTTTATTGACTCACTGACAAAAAAGACAAGATTTAACCTGAATGATCAGGCATCCCATAAATGGACTATGACCTGCACTGACTCAGGCAGCACCTGCACTAAACTAAGCCTCTGAGTATGAAGCTAAAAAAATAAAGCTATTAAGTGACTTTGAGGCAGCACACAAACCTCAACCCAGATTCAGAGGACCTTCCTGAAATCCCCTATCTTCCCAAGGTCTCTGATCTATGTTCTAGGAGTTGGCATGTGCTGTCAAATTCGATTCATTCCAAACCCTACATAACACATTTGAAAGGATTGTACAAACTAGTTCAGTGGACAAAAGTTGTCAAAAACCAGGAAAACTTAAATCTGTTATTCCAAGTAGGATATATTCATTTTAAAAGAGATTATCTACAGAAATGCAATGGGGGAACTGGCTAATGAAGACCCAGTCCTTAGGTCAACATATATCGGCATGTATGTATACATATGTGTATAGATATAGGCACATATGTACATGCATGTACATTTGTATGGATGTGTTTATACATATGCAAAATACACAGATGGGTTTGCAATAAGCAATATACATACACATAAGCATATACATATAAAACATATAGACATAAACATATATGTCTATGTATGTATATTTGTATGTGTGCATACATGTATGTGCCCCACCCTTCCTAATGAGTTTTACAGAAAATGCATAGTATTCCCTGTTGGTTTTCAAATCTGTCATATGGAGACTTAGTGAACCTTCTTCTGACTATGAGTGATAGAGAGACCTTTGTTATTTGGCAATGAAGAGTTGGTAAGTTGACCCTGGAGTCAAAAGGTCTGAGTACAGAATGAGAACTGAGTTTGTATACCATAGGATCCATATGCTCCTCTCCCTCCTTTTTTTTTTTTTTTGCACTTATATTTCCCGGCAATGAGCAAAGCACTTATTGATGTGGGTTTTCACATGAGGGGAGAGCAGAGCCTTTGCCTGTTTCCTCTCCCCACCTGGCTGCTATGGGATCCTGAAAGCATGATGTCTTGGTGTCTTATTTTTCTCCTTCCCTATCTTAGGTGAAGGAGTATCCTGTGATGGAAGAGCCCATGTTACCAGTGGGAACTCAGATGACTTTGATGGACCACTTTTCTCTCACTCAAACCTTACACTTTTTATCAAAATTAGGACTTTAGTGATCTGACAGTTTCTCAGTCACTAGTAGGTGGACCTTTTTCATTCCATAAAAGCCTCAGGTCCTAATGAGTCTCAACATTAATTAAACACTTCTGTTCATTATTTTTGTCCTGATAGACATCAAAATCATCCAAGATTCCATTAGTTGCCTCAGCATTCCCATTTCATAAGCTAAGATCAGGAAAGAAAAAATGTAGAAGGAGGCACTATGTCTTCAAGTACACATAGAAGTCAATTTGGAGATGGCACAACCAAAGTTATAATTCTTCCCCCTACTTGGAGGTTCATAACAGATCTTGCTTTGCTAGGCACCAGGAAGGAAAAGTTCAGAAAAGGTTGAGGGAGAGAAAGACTGATCTTTTTGTTCAGTTCTGGCACCAGCTCTAAAGCCACTCAAAAGAAATCCTCCTTATGACATCAGCTCCTCAGCCATTCATAGTAGAAGGACAGTAGAAGGCTCATCAGATATGGCCCAGGACATTAATGGAATGTGGCTGGCTTATGTTGACCTCCACATTATAAACCAGTGTTGTTCTGGTCACAAAAATTACATGGAGCAGACCTGGAGCAATTTTGGTAAACTTTCTCCCCCACATGGATTGACCTTGAACCCAGCTGTGGAATATGTCATGGGACAGGTAGGTGGTATAGTAGATAGGATTCTGGGCCTGGGAGTCAGGAAGACCTGAGTTCAAATCTGGCCTCAGACACTAGCTATGTGACTCTTGGTAAGTCATTTAACCATTTTGCCTCAGTTTTCTTGTCTGTAAAATGAACTGGAGTAGGAAATGGCAAATCATTACAATATTCTTGCCAAGAAAACTCGAGAAGGCATCATGAAGAGTTGGACATGACTGAAATGACTGAACAATAACTACATGTCATGGAGGTCTATGATTCTACAGAAGTGCAGAATGAGTTTTTTCCACATAGAGGATGTTATCTGAGGTACTCTGTGTGTGTGCCAGACCCCCATTACTCAGTATATAAAAATAATTTTAGGGCTTGGATGTAGAGCTTTTGAGACCCCAGGGAATTTTCTTGATGACTGCCTTTATTTCTTTGCTAGAGGTTTTTAGATGCTTTTATGTGCTTTTTGTGAACTGTTTTTATCCTCTTGTTGATTCCTTTTACCTTGGGGTTATTGAGTAGGTTTTTATTAAAGGAATTATTTATCTGAGCCTTCAGGCTCTGAGTGATCCATTGTATCAGATATGGAATAACTATGGGACACCAAGCCTCCATGTGCTGGATTGAAACCAAAAGGGAAAAGAATCTATACTCTGGCTCACCCACCAGGAAGGACATATCTACATAAGCTTTAAGGAAAGGACCATGCCCTCCCATCCCCAACCACCCAAAAAGGAAAGGACTCTCAATTGCCAGTCCTCTATTCCACTGAAAATGCTGTTAAAGAAAGAAATGAAGTTTTAATCATGGAATTTCAGAGATTAGGTAAAGGAAAGCAAGGTATATGTTTTTGGATAGGGTCATTTCTCATGCCTCTCCCATTTATGCCTTCCTAATAGACCTAAACATTTATCTCTGTGTTGGCCCCGAAATGAGAAACAAGGCAAAAGAAAATTCACTCCTATATAGAAGTGAATAGTTACAGTTCAGTCACTGAAGAAAAGAACAGAGCACATACTCCTAGTGAATGTTTATGGTTCTTTATAGTTTATGCTGAACATTAGCTACCTCATCAGGATAGCATTAGACTTTAGCTAATAGATTTCTAAATACCATGTTTTCCCTCAAGCAGTATTGACATTTCATGGATGTTTTGAAAAATAAAATTTCACTATTCCATTAATAAATTAATAAGATTAATATTAATCTTATTTTACCAAATTAATATTACTAATAATTAATTAAACTAATGATTAATATTAATAATTAAATAATAATGACAAACCAATAACAAATAAACTGTGTATTAGATCCCTGTTGAATTGTCAGTGACAGTAGTTTTTGAAAATGCTTCCTGGAGGACAGTCAAAATATAAAAGAAGCTCACACCTTTTATTTTATTTGCATAGGTTTTCCCTCTCCGTTTTCATATTTTTAGCTTATGCGAATGCTGGCAAGACTTTTTTAGTTTTCCTTTACTTGAATATCTAAATATTCTATTAGCTAATAGTTCAGCCCAGGCTTAGTCTAGAAATCACGGTTATTTTTGAACTGACATAAATTCTCAGAAGCTTGTCATTCTTTTGTTCACCTATTTGAACTTGGAACATCCAGAAATAATGATTATGTGAAATTCCAAACTGTCAGTCTTGAAAGGGAAATTTCATCACTATATCAGGAACATCAATAGAAGTTCACTGATAATAGAGAAGAAATGCTCAATTTTTTTTAAAGACTAAAACCCTTATGCCTAAGGTTCATTAAAATTTAGTGCATCTCGATTTACTTCCACGGTGAGTATTTGAGCATTTTGAATGCAGTTGATATCCAATAGATGTCAGTGAAATACTAAAAAAAAATACTTAAATTTTTTTTTTGAATAGTTTCTGTGTATAGGGTCATCTATTGGCAGTTTTCAAAAGGTAGTCAAGAATTCTCAAGTCCTGAATCACTTTGTAACCATATTACTTTTCTAAGTGCTGTGAGGTCTTTGGATGGTTTATACAGAAGAAACAAACTTTCTGTGTCCAAGAGGGCATTGTGGCTTTGTGGTAGTTAAGGACTTGCCTGAGGTTACAAAAGCATTTGTGGTAAGCCTAACAATGGAATGACTGATTCTACACTTTTAGTTCAAATTCTAGACCTTTCTTTCCACCCAGATACAATTTGAAAGACTGAATCTGAATTTAATTGCGGATTATGATTTATAAATTTCAGCTTTTTATTTTAATATTAATTGAAAATCACACTACTAACTTTGAAACCTGGATTGTTGATGGATCATCTTTGGCTTTTCCATTATGGAATGTTTTAAACTTTTTTTTCTATTGCATGTTACTTTGTCGTTAATTAATGAACTATACCTTGGACTGCCTAAAACTGCATGCAAGGTTCAATCACCTCATATTATATTTGCTCTGAGTAAAACAGTCCATTCTACAACAATATTCAATTAGCTATGGAAATACTTGACTAAAACCATTTTATGGTGACATGATTAGCAACAACAGAAATTGACTAGTTTCCTCAGATTCCAAATTTAACATTAGTGAATTCAGTTTGCATTGGCCTATGATACAAAGCACAGGGTCAAATCACTATATAATAGTAATATAAGATATATAATAGTAAGATAAAAGTGATAGTTTTACTGCACCCTGGTGGTCTCACCACTGCTGAAATTTTGCTCTCAATGTTAGACACTATATTTGAAGAGGGTCATTGATGAACTAGAGTCCCACCAAGAAAAGGAAACTTGGAAGAATAGGATTTGGGCTCCATATTTTCATGTAATTATCAAAAGAACTGGGAATATTTAGCTTGGAGACTATGAGGAGATATGATCATGGTGATTTGTTTCATTATAAGGTACAGTATAAATAAAAGGTATTTATAAAATAAATAAATAAAATTTATATAAATATATAAAATATATTCATTATATATTATATTAATTATATATACATAAAATATTAAATATATAATAAAAATAAAAAGTCTTTTATAAGTAAAAGACTTTAACATATATTATTTGGAAGGATCTGCAGAACCACTTTCAGCAGACATTCAGAGAAGGCCAGTACAGTTATCCCTTCCACGTCATGACTTTTCCCATTTCAATTTTGATATGTCACAGACTGGCATAAGAAATTAAATGGAAATTTTAGGGGAGTTTTGTTGAAGTCTTGTAAGACGTGTGAAAGCCAGCAGACAACACAGAAAAAGTTTAGAAACTCAGAAATACATAAAATATATGAATGATATTGGATAATATCAAGAAAAAAGAGAAGGAAATGAGGAACGCAGGAAGACTTCTCTGGTGCAAAGGGAGGATCATATAATTACACGTGGATTTTTCAGATTGCAGGGGCCCCGCTCCCCTGACCCCTGAGAAGTGGGAGAGAGAACTGTTTTCTCCATATGTCATGGAGAAAAAGGAAATGTTTTCCCCATATTGCATCAGAGAAAAGGAAGGAAACAAGCATCTATTAAGTATCTACGATGTATCAGGTACTGTGCTAAGTACTTTACAAATAATAGCTCATTTGATCCTCACAACAGCTCTGTTAGGTGGCACTATTGTTATCCCTGTTTTAATGTTGAAGAGACTGAGGCAGACAGAGGTCAAGTGCTTTGCCCAGGGTCTAAATTAGTTTGAAGCTAAATTTCAACTCAGGTCTTTCTGATTCTACCTAGATTTTAGATCTTTACAAGAGCTTTCCAACAACTAGAGAGCTTTTAAAATTTTGAATGTGATGCTTCATCAGGTAATGGGCGCTCTCTCTCTCTCTCTCTCTCTCTCTCTCTCTCTCTCTCTCTCTCTCTCTTTCTCTGTCACTCTCTGTCTCCGTCTCTTTCTCTGTCTCTGTCTCTGTCTCTCTCTGTGTCTCTATCTCTCTCCCTCCCTTCTCCCTCTCTCCCTCTCTGTTGGTGGAAGTATTTAGGCAAAGATCAGGTGAGCATCTGTTATTGATGTTGTATAAATTGTTTCTGAATTGAGGAGATTGAACTAGATGGATTCTAAGCTTTCTTCTAACTGTCTGAATTCATGATTCTTTCTTCTTACTTCTTTATTTTTTTTGTTTTTGTTTTTTGCTTTTCAGAGGGCAATTGGGGTTAAGTGACTTGCCCAAAGTCACAGGGCTAGTAAGTGTGCCAAGCGTCTGAGGCCGGATTTGAACTCAGGTCCTCCTGAGCAGGTGCTCTATTCATCGAGCCACCTAGCCACCCCTCTGCTTACTTCTTTAGAGACTTTAGATAACATTATTATAAATTTACAAATGGAAGTCCATAGGTTTACCTTCAGGGGAAAATATGGTTTTCTTACTATACAGAATAAAAGCTTGAATTCAAATAGCATTCATTGAGTATATATGACATTAGGTGCAACACAAGACAGATATCCTCAGTAATGCTTTAGGTTCTGAATTAGTTGTAGAGTTCATACTTGGTTTGTAGTTTACTTTCTTTAAGCCTATAAATAGATTGTCATTTTTACTGTTAGCCATTAAGAGAATGTAGTTTATGGTTAGTCCCCCAGGTGGTGTGATACTTAGCGCCCCACACCTCCCCCATCCCACCCCGCCTCTGCCTAGGAGATTCTTTAATCTGAAATAAATGTGCCAGTATGAACTAGAGGTTCCCGATTTAAAATGTCAGAATATAAAATATGTATGTATGTGTATATACATATGCATATGTATAGATATACGTAAACTCTTTCAATATAATTGGTTTCCTTTGTAATCCTATGTATTTTAAGCTTTTAAAAACATTCTAAGAAGTTTATAGGCTTCATTAGACTGCCAATGGTGTCCTTGACAGAAAATAAAGTTAAGAAACCTGGATCTGGATCTAGGGTATCGTTTTCAAAAATGTGTTCAGTGGTATAAAAATAAGACAGTTTGGAACTCCCCCCCCCCCCCCATCTTTGTAGGAAATTTCTAGTTCAGTCAGACTTCCCTCTGTATTGAAATGATGTGGACATTTGACTTTTCCATGATCACTTTATTTACTGGACAGAGCAGATTAAAACTAAAGAAACTGCCGAGCATACCTCTCTCTCTCTCTCAAGGAGCATTTCACATAATCTGTTGCAAATTCCTTCTTGCTTAACCTTTTTCTACTTGAGGAGTAAGGAGAGAAAGGAAATCCTTTTAGGGGCAGAGAATATAAATATTGGAAAGCAGATGATGTGCAGGGAGGAGGACTGATAATTGGAATTATCTACCTCACAGCAGTGTTGCCCTGGGTTTAGAGTGACCTGAGCTTTCTGTAAACTGGTTCCTTTCTGTAAACTGGTTGTTCCGGCCTAAAGGACAATCCAACCTTCTTACCACTGTTCACTCCTGGTCTTCTGCAGGGGAAAGAACATGTCCTTCCAGTTGCTCACTGTAGTTTTCTTTATGCTCATGTCAAAATGTCTGCTAGGAGGTCTTTTTTGGGTTACAGCCATGGCATATGTCTCACAGTCTTGAATCCCCCAAAGCTGATGACTGATATACAACTTGGAAAGCAGCTGAGGGCTATAGACCATTGCTTAACAGTTTATAAAGTAAGTGATTTCATCTGCACAATAATCTGCCAAGGTAAATTTCATACCTGTCTTCAAATATCTGCAGGGCTGATATCTATAAGAGGAATAGATTTCTATTGCCCCAGAAGACAGAATTAGGACTAATATATGGAAGGTTATCAGGAAAAAAGTTTCACCTTAATAAACCTATGATTTATTTAAAAATATACACACATGCATATATATGCATATATATGTATATATGTGAATGTACGTACGTATGCATGCATGTATTTCTTTTTCCACTTGCCCCTACTAAGTCAAATATGGGGCCATCATGGAGCAATGCTTCAGAGAGGTGTTTAGAGAAGAGGTTTTTTTTTTTTCTCTTATAATTATGCAGAGGCAAAAATGGAATCATATGACCTGGGTCCAAATACTAGTTCTGCCATACTACCTGCTTGCTATATGACATGTTTAAAATGAGGAGCTAGCACTCAATAGTCTCTTCAACCCCTTCCAGCTTTAAATTCATGACACTATGTGTCACTCAGACTTAGTAAATCTATGTGGAAAGTTAGTTTGCCTGAGTTTCAAGAGTAATAAGCACATTAAACACTATAGTAATTAGATTTATTTTCTATAATGTCTCTTCAATTTGTACAGATACCTCCTTTGCTCTTTCCCTCAATTCATCCCAGGACTATTGCAAAAGCCTCTTTACTTTTTCCTTCATTCCTAATTGCCTAATATTAATAATAATAATAATAAGCTCTTTGAGGGCAGAGACATTTTTTGCCTCATTTTATATCCCTAGCACTTAGTATACTGTATAGCACAGTTAATTGATTGATTTAATAGAGATTCTAGAAAAATCTCCCCGATCTCCCTATGTAATTATAGTCAATCAGAGTAGTTCTTGGACTCAACTGCAAGATGCATGCTTGTATTATATTGCAATTATTATTCTATTTGAACTGCTGCTTTCTAAATATGTTTCTTTTTACAAAGATTTGTTTTATTTAATTCTACATGTATCTGAAATATTATTTTGGGAAGCTATAAGCAACCTGATGGGCTCCCCGACTTGAAACATAAAACTATAAATATAATTTCCTTATTCTAGTCATAAGGGCTTCTGTGGATTGTCTCATCTCTTCTTCCTTCCTCCGCTCCATGCCAACAACCTCTTCTTTTAGGAAACAACATTAAAGCGACCCTCCACTTTAGTCCAGAAAATCTACTACCCCCAAAGGGATGAAAGCACAGAATCAGGGGAAACTTATTAGCTCACTCATAAAATTTCTGAGACAATCCTTCTGAGAAAGTTTTTGAAAGTGATATA
>CM053580.1:365376818-365394025 GCA_028627135.1 Pseudochirops cupreus
ATTCAATTCCTATTGGTGTTTGGATGTATCTGTGAAGCTTATCTTAGCCAATAGTGAAGAATTAGGCATGGACCCAATTGGAAAAGTGAGTTCAGACCTAGGGTTTCAAGTTTCAGTTACCTTTGGATGGAACAGTACAGTATAGGGAGTAAATGGACTGAATCTCAGAGTTGATGGCCCACTGACTCAAGGCCTGCTTGGCAGAGGTAGAAGAGCCTATCTGAACCCTGAGGGATGAAACAACCATGACGCTTCATTGTGGAGAAACAATTTCAAGGGTCCAGCCAGAGAAAACACAGAGAGAGACAGAGACAGAGACAGAGAGGAGAGAGATAGAGACAGAGAGAGACAGAGATGGAGAGAGAGAGAGAGGGGAGAGAGAGATAAAGATGGAGAGAGAGACATAGAGAGGAGAGAGACTGAGACTGAGACAGAGACAGAGAGACAGAAAGAGACAGACAGAGAGAGAGGAGAGAGAGATAGAGATGGAGAGACAGAGACAGAGAGGAGAGAAACTGAGACTGAGACAGAGACAGAGACTGAGACAGAGAGACAGAGAAAGACAGAGAGACAGAGAGAGGCAGAGAGAGAGGAGAGAGAGATAGAGATGGAGAGACAGAGACAGAGAGGAGACAGAGACAGAGAGGAGAGAGACTGAGACAGAGATAGAGACAGAGAGACAGAGACCGAGACAGACAGAGACAGCAGAGATGAGGGGAGAGAGAGAGAGAGATGAAGAAATAAAGAGAGTAGTTTCCATGGAAGTCAGAGTTTTGAAGCCCCCTGTGGAATGTGAAAGTAGCTGAGGTTAAAACCAGAGCGGGGAAGAAGGTGATTTTAGGGGACAGATAGAGGAGGTGTATGATAGAGCAATAGTATGAGAGAAAAAATACACTTTCTAAGACCATACCTAGCAGGTATCTTGAAAATAACTAAACTGGATCACTAAGAAAAAAAAAAAAGATGTTCCCAAACACAAACTCTTAAATCCCGTAATTGACAGCTAGAGAAGCAGAATGTGAAGGGATGAGACAGAATCCTTCTGGACAACCAAATGTATGACAAAGGAAATAAAACCAAGTTAATACCGAGGCCAAAATGCAGCAAGAGGGAATTAGGCAAGAGACAGAGCTTGATATTATTGCCCTTTTATTTGTTACTGTCATCCCCCTACTGGTTATGCCTTCTCTTGCAGCTCTCCACAAAAAATTCCTTTTAAAATGCCCAGTAGGTTAGTGCGGTGTTATGGGGAACAGGGGAACAGACGGGCATGAATGAAGAAACCCCCTAGGGTCTTCCTCTGCAGAAGTCAGGAAGGTTGGAATACGGCAGAACACTAGGACAAAAGAGTGGTGACAGTAATAATAACGACTGGGAGAGGCCCTGAACTGGTGATTCCCCAAGTAGAGAGGGAACTCACTAGGGAGGAAAGGTCTTATACCAATCGAGTCTCATCCTTCCCTGTAAAGTCATGGCAGCACTTTCCTGATGTCATGGTGCTCTTCAAGAAAGAAGAACAAACAGTAACAACTCAGCCACTATGCTTCAATCCTAATACCTGATAGCTGTGACCTTGAGGCCAGCTCTGCAACAATTATGCCACATATATAGATATAGATATAGAGAGAGCTAGAGATAGATATAGATATATACATGCACATATGTATGTATACATACAATACACATATGTATTATAAATATATTTATGTACATAAATACAGCTGTTATTTATATAATTAACATAGAACTTTCACGTTCATTAAGGACTTAACACAAATTCCCTTATTTCAGCCTGTATACAACCCAATGAGGTAGTTAGTACAGGTATTAACAGCATCTGTACATATACGAGAAGATAGCATCAGGGAGGTTTGGTAATTTGCCCATGGTCACACAGTTCAGCGCTCTATTCACATGCCACATGCTTCAGAAAATAGAATTAACTGTTTAAGTCAAGGGACTTGCAAGTGGTAGCACAAGACTAGAACACTAAAATGAGATGGCAATTTTTCCCATCTTTTTTAGGACTTCATGGAATTACCAATGCCAATACCTTCATTGATTAGATCTACAGTCTGTACTGTATTAACTTACAGTTTTTGAAATGCTACCTTGCAAAAATGGCTCTGCCATTTCAAGTGTGTGTGTGTGTGTGTGTGTGTGTGTGTGTGTGTGTGTGTTCTTCCTTCCCATTTCCTCTTTCTTCAACAAGTTCTCTAAGGAGAAAAATACAGTCTCCTATTTCTTTTGTATTAACAAATATTGTTTCTCATAAAATGAAAGAAGACAAAACTTTAGGTTCATATTCCCTACATAAATGGTATGGGCCTAGTCCCTGCCACAATGAGCTATATAATTCTCATGTCATAGTTGTGGGAGAACACCAAGCATCAGGCATCTTAGAGTTAATTGATTCCAGGAGCTGCCCGAGAATACATTGGAATATTGTTCCTATATCCTGCACTACTTGGTGAGATTTACTACAGAAGGAAGTTGATTCAGAATACACAGTCCTTAGTGTTCTCTGTAATCAGTGCCTGTGGGAACGTGTTTCTTCATGGAAACATGGAACTAATCAAATTCCTTTGAAACTTGTGGTCCTATTCGGAATGGAAAAAGAAAAGTTGAGAAGAGAGTCCTAAAAAACAGACAAGAACAGACATGTGGAAGTATGTAAAAGAAAAAAATGGAAGGGAAAGAGAGGGGGAAAAAAGAATAATATAGAAAATAGTAGTACCCCTTATAAGTATTTGCCACTCAATTTAATTTTATACATAATTTTATAATTATATAATTTTAATGCAAATAAGTATATGTTTTTGGACCTTTTGGACCCAATTTGGCAACAACAGGAAAATTTGGAGAAATGTTCAGAAAAAAATCAGAATGAATTTATAAAGGAAAAAAAGGCAAAAGAAACATTATCAACAAAATATAGACAATATAGGGATGGGATCAGTAGCACAAATGGAAGAACGAGCTTTGGTAAGGTACTGGGAAGGCCCAATTCTTTTTGGAGCTTGGCTGAACACATAAGTTTGAAATGTAGAGAATGTGACCATTGGGAGTTAAGAATAAATGGTCTTAATTTTAGTAAAATGGGTGAAAAGATCATCCACAGAAAGAGAAAAAAATGTAGATAAACTTGAGGACCTGACTAGAGAAGAGGTTTTAGAATAGCCACTGTAGGGAAAGTGACAAGCAGGATACAATAAAGGACCAGAATTTAGGGGCATTAAATTTGTAAATTGAATAAAAAGAAGAATTGCCCCAGTCCGGGAGTAAAAGACTATCTCATCTGGTTTTATCTGGGATAGGATATGATCACATTGGAAAGAAAATCTTCCAAGGGAAGAATAATTTGGGAAAAAATAAAAATAAACCATCAACAACTCTTAAAGGAGGATGAACTGTGGAAAAGGACAAATTCATATGCCCCCTAAGGAAAAAAATTACTTTGGAGCCGCCTCTCTGATACTATAAAGGGTTCTTGCTGTGCAATATTTTTAAAATCATTTGATATATTTAAAATTTCTCCTTTTCCCTCTGTCTCCCTGCTGCTCTTCTCCACCTATTAAGGGTTATTTTCTTCCAGAGTTGTTGATTATACACTTTTCATAATTATTCATGCTGAGAATTATGATGCACTCGTAAGTTCTTTTTGGATGCACAATTTTACTGTGGGGCACCCCAAAGAGAAGAGGGTATCTAAGGCCAAAAATCTTAATTTTATTTTGTATAACTGTCTTACCCTCTGCAATCCATCATAGCTAATATCATATACTATTCTAAAATTATTTTCTTTCTTTACAAATACATAATAGTCATCATGTGTGTAAGAATAAGTAAATTACTTTATAGTAGCTCAGAAGTTTTCATAAGATTAGGCTTAAAGGTAATATTGTTTTGGAAATAAGATGCTTAAGCTTAAATTTAACACACTTGAAAAATCACCTTCAGCATCATGCTTCTGTTCTCACTGTTGAATTTCAATGAAAAGGAGGGATAGCTATGGCAATCAAGATTTTAGTGAAGGATCATGTAGAGAAGATCTTGCTCTAAAGTGTGTGCTTCTTACACACATGCCTCCTATACCCTTGTTACTTTTTGCACTGCTTCCTAGCCTAGATTTTGAGAATTTTGATCAGTCGTGTGCCAGTTTACTTTGAGAAGGATGTCACCTATTCGAGATAGACTTGGCTAGTTTCCCTTTAAGGGAGCAGGAAGACTCTCCTTGGGATGTGGTTGGCTGAGAGACTAGGGCTTGACTCACCTATCCTTGATCCCTGAGGCGTGCAAGGTGAAGTCTAAGGGATATTGGTGCTCTGGAGGTTTTAGTAGAGCTCTTATCACATTGAGGGAACTTTTTTAAGTGTGAGTGTTGATGATTGCTGTGGTGACCTGGGAGGTGGAAGGGAGCTGTATTTTATTTGAATTTAATTTAGGATAGTATCCTTTTAAATCTTATCATAGGTAATTTTTTTTTGTTGCATTTTATGGTCCATGAATGCCTCATTGCCTTTTAATTCCAAGCCTGAATCACTGACCTAGCTTGAGTTAGGCCTTTCCCAAAATAATTATGCCCATGCTTCTCCATGTATTCACAGGAAAGTGTCCTCAAAGGATGGCAAGTAGATGTTGTTACAGCTCAATGCAGAAATAGGAACTTAGAGGAAACCTGAAGAACTCTGAATGGAATGACATAAAGAAGAGATTCCCAGCTGTTTCATGACTTCAGCTTCATCTCTTGAAGAAATTAGAGTTGAGCTTATAATCAAGCTTTGTTTTTCTCTGAGGTTCTACTAGTAGCTGTTTTAGAGTCGTTCTTTTCTTCTGGGATTGGGTCTTGAGTGTCCCTGTCATCATAATGGCCTTTTATGGTCGGATTCTTGTTGTTCATGATGATGATAGCTCATTCTTCCAGCCCTGACTTCAGACTTTATGATAGGGCTGGTCTCTGTGCATTTCTGGAGGAAATACTTGTGCTGGCTCTGTTCCTCCTTTCTTGGCCCATTAAATATTGAGATATTTCAAGATCAAAATGATAGCTCAAACAGGAGGCTTACAAACTTTCATTGCTCACAGCAGTCTAATCCTGGGGAAAGTCTAATGTCTGCCTTCATGATTTAAACTTTGCAAGTTTCTGACCTGGGTTTTGGATCAGAGCACCACATCTATGAGCTTGCTCCACTTGGAGTTCCAGTGGGCCACTGTTAATTTTAGCCATTAACAGCCATCTAGAAAGCTCTGCTGCTTCAAAGTGACAAAAAGGCAGCCTTTCCTTTTTCTCCTGGGAATCCTGGTCTAATTATTCCACTTTTGGATTTATACTAGGTTTGAGGCTGGAACCCCAATAACACAGCTTCTACTTGCTTCTAAACTTGCTTCCTGCTTAGTACATAGTCTAAAACCTGTGACCACTTGTTTCCCTGGTTCAGAATTCCATGTTTTCTCAATCAGCCCCAGATCCTAGAAATGGGTAGTGAGTTATTGATAGAACTGTTAGTTGGCATCTATTCCTGCATCCTAAACGCTACTGGGCTCTTTTTTAAAAAAAATTGTTACCTCTTCTTGGCCTGACATAACTCTCCCCAAGTTGAAATATGACTTGTTGTGGCAGTTCTTATCTGGACCTCTTTAGTATCTTCAGGCATTTCTGTCTTTCTCCCTATTCCAACATCAGCTTGAAAAATAACTCACTGGTTTCTTTTTTTTTTTCCTGTAATTCCTGATCATGATTTTGTCTGATGCCTTTTATTTATCTCTTTGGGGGGCATTGGAGGGTGGTGGGGGGAAACTTGGCTATACTTTTAGCCACTTTACTATCTTAACTCTGCTTCCTTCAAGTAATTATTTTTAACCCGAGTGCAAGATAAACATTTATCTCTATTGTAAGAGGTGAGTCTGATGCCAGTTCAGATATGATTTTGGAACAAAATGAGACACTTATAATAATTGAACATTTCATGAAGATTCACTTTGGCCTAACATACCAAAAATATGGAACAATAAAACAATAAAAAAAAGTGGCACTTATCTTCGGCTTTGGTAGATGTGGCCCCTCTTTTCTCCTTACAGAAACTTGTCAGCAAGTCATCAGTGTAAGGTATGGCAACTCTCATGGTCTCAGCACTAACCAGGTCTGAGAGGCACTAACCTTATCTGGGTAGGACTTTTTTGCTGTTAGGTGTCCAGAAAGCCGCATAAGAAAAGCAGGGACCAATCAGCTCAGAGGGACTCTGACTTCCTTTTAGGGAAAACTGTCTTCTTTTAGGAAAAAAACTAATCTCTGTTGCAGTAGGGAAAAAAGTGGTATGAGCTTAACCCATGTTGCAAGATGGTCCTCACCCACTGCTGCGGGGAAATGCTATTAGATATTATCCCTATCATATTTTTAGATTTGGCTTAATGTTTAGCCTGTTAAGGGCTTTTGGGGAATACCAAAACTATTATCAGTTGTGTTAAGTTATTCATTACAGCTGCTTATCACCAGAAGCTAAATATTTTACCAATAGATTTGTCATTTCAAATTATGCTACATAAGCAAAAGCGATTGACCGATGTGAGAAACTAAATAAACCAAATTAAGAATGGTTTCATGTTCTTTGAGACATCAAACTGATAGACTTCCAAAGTTTAAAGCAACTTCTGAGTCATCTAGAATAAATCCCCAACCAGTATATGAATATTTTCTCTAATAATACTAATTACCATCTCTCCATTTTCTCCCAGAACACCTTCACTGATGTTGAACTCATAATAAGTTTATAGATCACAGATTTAGACCTAAAACGAATCTTGGAGGTCATCTATTCTAACCATTTAACAAAATGAATTTAACAAAAGAATAAATAGGTCCATAGAGATTAAGTAACACATTGGTAAGAAGCAGAGACAATATTTGAGCACCTTCCCTCTGCTGTTCATCTCTGAGGTATCCTTTTTATATCTTGCTTGTATGTAGTTGTTAGTATATTAACTACCCCAGGGTAGTGGGGTGGGGAACTTGTGGTCTTGAGGTCACATGTGGCCCTCTTGGTCCTCTAGTGTGGCCCTTTGACTGAATCCAAATTTCACAGAATAAATCCTCTTAATAAAAGGATTTGTTCTGTAAAACTTGAACTCAATCAAAAGGTCGTACCTGAGGACTTGACTGTTTCACTCCGATGTCAAATCTAGTCTGATTTTGACCACACTCTCACAAGGCAATCTATAGCTTTACTGTAGAGAATTCTACTTTAAGGCAATTCCTCTTTATACTGAGATAAAACCTACTTCTTGGTTACCTCAATAGATTTGTCTTCAGTCTACTTTCTCAGTACAGACAGAGTAAATGAAATCTTTATGAAAACTTTTGCACAGATGAGAATAGAATCATGTTGTACCTGTCTTTTCTTTTCTAAATGGAAGAGTTTCATTAACTATTCTTCCATTATGCTAGAAATTCTTTGAGAGAAGTGCTTATGTAGTATTTCTCTTTAATTTCCAGTAACTAGAAAAATTACTTTTATACTATAATTTTTTAATACACACTTGTTCAATTTGTTTAAATGGCAGAGTAGTAAATTAAAATGCAATTAAATACCACATCAAATTCACCAACTCAAGAAAAAAGATTTTATTGCACTTGAGATTGAAGGTCCCAAGCATTTGTTCTCAATCTGTGGGACTTAGACCTTTGAATCTGTATGTGTGGGGTTAGGGGGAGAACATTCTGTTTTTATAAAGACCAGTAATATGTGAATCTAGAAATAAGGAAATATACTTCTCAATTAGATACTTAAGATACCTTCATTTATAAATCCTTCTTCTTTGTATTTGGAGGTGATGCTCTGCTGCTAATTACTACCTCTTTGATATTACTTGACATTATAAGTTATCTTTATACTAAAAAAAAAAAAGATTAGAAATAGCTCATTTAAGTAACAGTTGTCCTAACATTTCACGTGACTGGGGATTAGACCTGCATTAGAGATTCCATTTGACTTAAGCATTTCACCAACCCTATCCCTATGAACACTATGTAACATTTAGCAGGGAAAGTTTCTCAAAAATGATGTGGTCTTAACTCCTTATAGTCTTTGAAGGAAGACTTGTTCCCCATGATTCCCCAGGGCTGGATATGCACTAAGAATGCACAAGAATAAGAATCTCAAGCAGCCACCATAATTCAGGCTAAAGTAGATCACCTACAAGTAAGGCAAGGAATCTGAGAGAAGGGTTTAGAGAAACACTAAAGCTCTGCTTCACATTATGTGGCATCACTGTGGTCGGCAAGGAAACCACAATGACAGGCGAACAAACCTAGCACATGTAGCAGAAGAAGGGAAGATTCTTTTTGGACAAAGATATTGGGTAGCCTGGGAGAGGGAGAGGCAAGATCACAAACAGGGCCAGGCTCTGCAAATAGTGGCTGTGGCCACAAACCAAACCACCTTCTTTCCAGATTTATATTGTAGAAAATCTTGCTGGCTTATGGGGCAATAGAGGTAGTAATTAGCAACAGAGCATCACCTCCAAATACAAAGAAGAAGGATTTATAAATAAAGGTATCTTAAAAATGGCAGAACATTAATTGGAACCTTAGGGTCAACATCTTCTTTCTATAATAATGTGGATGTTATATTGCTATTGCTTTAGGCACCAGTTCTCAACCTGTGGGTCGCAACCCCTTTGGGGGTGGAACAAGCCTTTCACAGGTGTCACAGGGGTCACCTAAGACCTTCAGAAAACACATATTTCCGATGGTCTTAGGAACTGAGACACCGCTCCTCTATCGGTCTCCAGGCGGGTCCACCTAGATGCAGATACACCCACATACAAGTATTAAAGCATCACGGCATTAGGAAGATTAGGAAGAACCACTGCTTTAGAGAATCCAGTGTGTTATATCAAAGAGCAACTAATGTAAACTTTGCAAAGGACAAAATCTTGTGTAATATTGTAAATACATACATATGTAGTAAACAAAGCAATATGTACCAAGTACCTTGATGTACTTCTACTTGAATGTAACTAATGACTGGCACACAGTAGAGACTTAAAAACACTGACTGACTAATTGGTTTAATAACTCTTAATGCTATTTTGTACTAAGAAAACATAAGACAACCAAAAAATTAAAGGGGACTAATTTCAAAATATTGTCATTGAAAACTGTAGATTCCTGGGAATTCAGAGTAAAGATAACTGACTTTCTGTCCATATTCTCTTGTGTTTAGATACTGAAGGAGTTGGATGTTTACACCATGGAAACATAATGGGGTTAATTAAGGACCCCAAGCATAATTTGAACCCATCCACAGACAGTACATTCTATGTTGCCAATCCCACTTGTGGACACTGCTCTATTAATGACACAATATTTGTTTTAGAGGTCACTACAGATATTTGCCAGGTTAAACATTTGTAATCTGGACCAAGCTTTAATGTGCCCTTTCAAAGAAAGCCACAAGCAGCTATACACAAAATCAACAGTCCCGTTCAATCTACTGGTTTGTCAGGGTTACAGATGTAATAGAGCCAGCAATAACAATCACCTTCTATGTGGATACTAATTAGAAGGTTGAAATAATAAAACTTCTTACTAGTTACAAACGTTTGAGTCTTTCGTGTTTGGTATCCTCTGCACAAGATCTATGTAAAAGGATGGCTGTTCGTTGAATCTATTTCCTCATACAACCAAAGACTGAACACAAAACCCTGAGCATCATCTTTGCCTTATGTGGGATAAGTGGGGGTGGGTAATGTGTCTGTGTAGCATTTCATTGATAAACACTGTCCTCTTGTGGATAAACAATGGTTTGGTTTCATTTCTCTTTCTCTTGTTTTTTTCTTTTAATTAATTAATTAATTTCTCTAGTTACATATAAAAACAATTTTTAACATTCATTTATAAAACTTTGAGTTCCAAATTCTCTCCCTTGCTCTCTCTCCACACCCCACCCCCCATGAGAAGGCAAGCAATTCAATATAAGTTACACATGTGTAGTCACACAAAATATTGCCTAATAGTCATGTTGTGAAAGAAAACAGACAAAAAAAACTCAAGAATAGTAAAGTAAAAAAAAAGTATGCTTCAATCTGTATTCAGATGCATCAGTTTCATTTCTCTTTCTCAAAGAGAATTTTTGAAGCAGCCTCACACACATAGGTGACATCAGATTATACAATCATGCAATCAGTCAGCATGTAGTAGTGTCTGCTATGCTTAAGACAGTCTTCTGAAGGCACAAATACAAAAGGGAGCCAGTTCTTGTCCTCAAAGGGTTTGTACTCTACCTTTGACTTCAGATGTTGATCTACTTTCCCAGTGATTTTAACCTTAGGAGTGCTTCTCTGCATGGCCCTAATTTACTTGTATATGTTTTGTCCCACAATGTGGACAATATACCCATGAAGTAAGAAGATTTTGGTTTTATGTAGAGGTATTGTAGGAAAAAGCAGCTAGATGGTTCAGTGGATAGAGCACTGGGCCTGGAGACAGGAATACCTGAGTTCAAGTCCAACTTGAGACACTTTACAAGGTGTGTGACCCTGGGCAAACCACTTAACCTTGTTTCCCTTAATCTACCGGAGAAAGAAATGGCAAACTGATCCAGTATCTTTGTCAAGAAAATTTCACAGACAATATTAGTGTGCTATGGTCCACAGGATCACGAAGAGTTGGACATGACTGAACAACAACAGTTATAGGAAAAAAAGGCATGTATTTGAAGCCAGAGACTTGACTCTGAATCCCATCTCAGACTCTACTAGCCATGGAACCATGAGAAAGTCATTCAAACTCTTGGGATCTTCTCCCTCATTTGTAAAACCTAAGTGAAATGCTGAGATGTTACTGATCTGTGCTGGAGATCAGATTTCCTTGGTGCCTCAGGGAATACTCCAAGTACACAAGTTGCAAGACAAATGTCCTGCATTGTTAGAGGGAGTTTTCTCTCTAAGAGTTGCCTAATCCAATTTCTTTTTTTTTATTTTGTAGGCTTTTTGGAGGGCAATTGGGGTTAATTGACTTGCTCAAAGTCACACAGCTAATAAGTGTATCAAGTGTCTGAGGCTGGATTTGAACTCAGGTCCTCTTGATTCTAGCACCAGAGTTCTATTCACGGTGCCACCTCACCGCCCCCCCAATTAATTTTTTTTAAAAAAGAAATCTTATTTTCCTCTCAGAGTTGTTGTGAGGAAAAAAACTTTATAAGATTTAAATCACTACATAAATATTAGTCATTAAATATTATTTCCTTTTTGTAGATGGTACAAATGAGGCACAGGTATTTTTATTTGTCCAAGAATAAGTCAGTGAAATGTCCAGACTAAATATTAGCCCTTTTGACTCAATTCAATGTTGTATCACACCCTTGCCTTATCTTTTTGTACTTCTCCCTTGCTTGGCCGTAATGTAGAGCAGAAATACATTCTATACAGCTACTTGTATAGAGAGGCAGTGTGGTATAATGGTAAGTATGCTGGCCCTGAAGTCGAAGGATCTCATTTAAAATAAGGCCAATCATATTATTATCTGTGAGACTTTTTGGCCACTTAACCTCCATGTGCCTCAGTTTCCTTATTTGTATAATTAGGGGATTAGACTGGATGACTTCTGAAGTCCTTTTTTCTCTAGAACTGTGATTCTGTTTCCCTTTTTAGATTTTAAAATCAGATGAGTGGGGTACTTTATTTTTCTCTCCTTAAAATAAATAAATAAAAACTACTTCTGTATAAACCCAAATTATATGTGTAGCCCTCAACTGATTTTTTTCTCATTCTGAATCAGTGGCCCCAAACCAAAAATATGATAGTTCCTGACCTCTACATTAAATCACATTGAATTCTTGGCACAGGTTTTACATCTGAAACTTGGAGCATCCAGGAAGACTACTAAAGTAGGTACAGTGCAGAAGAAATTGCCCCACTTCCCTTAGTCATTACCTAAAATCTGTTAGAAATTAATGACATGGGAAATTATTTGGGATAGACAATCCAAAAAATAATAAATAAAAGTCATTTTCAAACAGGTGCTATAGGTCTTCCAGGGAAGCAGCACTCAGAAACATTTTAACATTTTTTGATTCTAGAATTTTTATTCTAGAGTCACAAATTTTTAAGAGGTAGAAGGAATCTCAGCAGACTCTTAGTCTGACCCACACATAAAAGGAATTCCCATTATAGCATATCCAGCAAGTGATCCTCCAACTTCTGCTTGGATATCCCTAAGGAGGGGGAAGACATGTTAAAGGTCTCTTGAGTCCAGCAATTCTAACAGTATCTGTAATGAATAATTCAGTATTTTAAAGTAAAGAGATAGAACACTTGAATGGTAAAGAGACAATACAGACTTTTTTCTTTCCTGCCATAGTACTCATAAAGCAGATTTTACTTTTCAACATAATAAAGGTAGGACATCTCAGTCACTCTTCTGCCATCCACTTTGAAACATATTTGAATTCGATATTTTGTGTAGAATTACCCATAGCATTTAACTGACTCTAGCCTTTTCCAGGAAAAGAGTAGATAGACATTTCTGGAAAACATCAATAATCTTCTGTTTGGAATAATTTTGAATTTATTTTTCTTAGAGACAATACAGAAATGATCAAATAAAGCATATTAAGATCCAAGTGTGACTCACATCTAGATTTAGGTGTCCCCATACATAAGAAATTACATCTTGTGAGAAAGAAGATCATAACATTATAAGGATCATATAAAAAAAGCTTTATTGGGTCAGATCTATAGTTCATTGGTTTATCTCTGAGTCCACTAGTCTCTCTTTTTCTTGGGGTGCAGTGATCCTTTATCATAGATATTGCCATTGTTTCAATTACCGTGGCTGGGAAAAGAGCAAAGCTAAAAACATTACCACACGCAGATCGTTATGACTGTAGGCAAATGAATTGTATTTTGTGTATGAATAGGATGATTTTTTTGTAATTTAATATGCTTTCTGAGGAGGTTTAACATTTTGGTAACTTTTAGACATAGCTAAGAAGCAGTATGGCATAATGGAAAGATTATTGGTTTCAAGTCAAGAAGAGAGAGGTTGGAATCCTGACCGATACTGCGTATTTGTGTGACCATGGGCAAGTCACCTAACTTCTTTCTATCTCAGGCAATTCCTTCAAGTCTAATCTATTAAACTATAGCTAGAGGTATTTAACCTGCAGTTTGTGAAATTGCTACTTAAAACATATTGATAACTGTTATTTCAATAAAATTGGTTTTCTTTGTAATCCTTTGTATATTATGCATTTAAAAACAACATTTGGAGAAGGGGTCCATAGGTTTTGCCAGGCAACCAAAGAGCTTCATGATATAAAAAAGACTTAGAAGCCTTGCTACAGACAGATGGAGATCCTTTATATTTATGTTTAGCTCCAGTCACACACAAAACAATACTGGAGTATTAGAAGCAATGCTATCCTAGGGCTAGGTTAGTAACGGATGAAGGGATAAGGCGGATGTTGATTTGTTAAGGACACTGAATCATCTTCCACTTGAAGAAAATCAATTGCTTTTTTTTTCCCCTGAGGCAATCAGGGTTAAATGACTTGCCCAGGGTCACACAGCTAGTAAGTGTCAAGTGTCTTGGGTAAGATTTTAACTCAGATCCTCCTGACTCCAGGTACAGTACTCTATCCACTGTGAAGAAAATTCATTGTATTCACAAGGTCTTCTACCACTTCTGTTTCAATAAAAATGTCTGTCCAACCCTAGTTTATTATTTATTGCCCATTTAATGAAACCAATATATGCTTTGCCCGTATGACTAATAGTTATTGAATTAAATTCAACAAAAATCTAATATTGGCAAAGTCCTTTGCTAGATGTGGGGGTTACAAAGGCAAAAAAAAAATTAAAAACAATCCCTTTCTTCAAAGAACTCACACTCTAAAGGAGTGTAGGATAATTTAAGTGGTTTTTGAGTGATTAATCATTTTTTAAATGTTCTGGGAATGCTTAAAAAATACACCCGAAGAGCAAGGGATAGTTTACCTGTCAGATTTATGGAGAGGGGAAGACCTCGTGACAAAACAAAAGTTAGAGAGCATTATAAAGTGCAAAATGGATAATTTTGATTATATTAAATTGAAAAGCTTCTGTACAAACAAAGCCAATGTAACCAAGATTAAAAAGGAAGTGGAAAATTGGGAAAGAATTTTTACAACCAGTGTCTCTGATAAAGGCCTCATTTCTAAAATATACAAAGAATTGAGTCAAATCTATAAGAATACAAGCCACTCCTCAATTGATAATTGGTCAAAGGATATGAACAGGCAGTTTTCAGAAGATAAAATTAAAGATATCTATAAGCATATGAAAAAAATGTTCCAAATCACTAGTGATTAGATGAGTGCAAATCAAAACAACTCTGAGGTACCACATCTCACCTGCCTGATTGGCTAAGATGACAAAACAGCAAAATGATAAATGCTGGAGAGAATGTGGAAAAATTGGAACACTAATGCATTGTTGGTGTGAAAGGGTAATTAATTTAGCAGGTACTTAGCCCTTAGTAACTAAGGTACATCTCAGTTTACCACAAACATTGTTGAGGCACAAAGGTATAGTCTATTTTGTATTCTTTCAGGTTTCTCATCAGTCTAAAGATGAAAGTTTAGACCTTAGCTATTTCAGGTGATTCATACTAACGAGCTATGAATCTATTCTAATCCTATTCGATAGCTTTTTATTGAGTGCCTACTTATGCTTGCACCTAGTGAGGCACTGTGAAGGATACTATCAAGAAAAATGAATCTAAAGAAGGAGCTTAGAAATAGGAGTGGGAGTATTCCTATCCCTGCTCCTGCAGAAGGCCTTCCCTAAGTTTTGGCTCTTGTCTTCATTATTTGGGATGTCCCCAGACCATTAGTTCTATTGAAGTGGGAGAGAGGTGTGGAACCACAGGGATATGTTGCTGGTTACCTTGTGGTACTTGGGTAACCAATTTAGGAATGGAGCAGTTGTTGTCTTTCTCCTGTTTTTACAACTGAGTTAAACAGTACATTTATTGTGATGTTTTTTGAGGTTTAGGCAATTAATCCATTTCAAAAGTTGAAATGGGTGCTACAGTTATTATTGACACTATGATTATAAGTGAAAGGAAAGTTATTTCCACAGGATTAGAATCACAATCGTTCAAAGATCAATGAAGCTAATTGAGTAAATCTCCCAAGACTAGTTTAGAAATAAAGTTTTCTTTTTTTTACTTCTGATATCCAGGGTCTAGTGATAAACAGCTTGCCAGCAAATTTTGGCAAAAGTTCTATTTAAAAACAAGTGCTTGACTATTAAAAGAGAAAATGGGGAGGGAGAACAGCTGGAATGTGCCCAAACAAGGTATAAACATAAATTCTATATTAGAAAGCAAGTATGAGTAGATTTTAAATTGCTGGTTTATATATTTTCTACTTCTTATATTCCAGAACTCTTATTAAAGTTAAGAAAAACTTTTCATTTTTTTCTCTCATTTTTTCCATGCTAGGTTGTCTATTGACTCCGTAAAAAAAAAATACATTAGTTTATTTCAGCCTGATGTAAATACACATGGTACACAAAGGTGTGATCAAAACTAAAAATATATAATCTGTGTTAAGAAACTGTGTCTCTGGGCTAGCACATGTAGTGAGAATCTAAGTTATAGCCAGTGTGAAGTAGTGTTTTATAGCTACAGAATTTTGATCTAGACGGAAATGAATCTCCCTTCGGGTTCTGTGAAGAATTCTTTGGATAGATCCATTCACCTGGCTTGTTCTCAGTTTCCTCACCTATAAATAGGAGGGAGTCAGAATAGATGACCTCTAAGGTCCTTTCCAGATTTAATACTCTATGATTTTATGATTTCAATTCCTTAGAATCTGGAAGGCTAAAGATTTTTTTCTACTCATATGAACTGAGGGAATGGAATGAGTGGAGGAGAAGAGTAAACGAAAGAACAAGAAAAATGGGTCACTTTTTCTACCCTGAAGAAAGCAAAGCCTCCCAGGAAGAGCCACGTAGTAACACCACACAGCTGCTAGCAGTGTCCTGGGGAAAAAAATAGCTGCTTAGGAAATGAGAGTTTCTCGAAAATTTCAAATAAATTTCAGCCAATCCTGGACAGTTGGCAAGTATGCAGGAACCTCACATTTGATACTATGTCTCTCAAACCTTAGTTGCCTCAGTTATTACCACAAGGAAGGTTTAATGGTTTTTAGGGGATACTTATTTTAGTGACCACAATAAATATTTTTCGCTTTCTCAAGTGGCAAAGGTCTGCTTACTTTAGACACTTCAAAAGAGGGGCCATTGGAGAAAAGATCTCTGGCAGATAATAATGCCACTTCTCTTTCCTCCTCTGTCTTGATTATTTGCTTGATCTCTTTAGAATATTATAAAATTTAGGAATGACTTAAAAATTTTTTTAAAATTTTATTCACTTAATAAGCCTTCCCCCTCTTATTTGTATCAACCCCAACATTGAAAAAAAAAGAAAATTAAAACCTTGGAAGAAATACACATATTCAAGCAAAATTTATTCCCATGTTGGCCATGTCCAAAAAAATTATTATTTTGTATCTTGAGTCCATTACTCTTTGTCAAATGATGGTAGTATGCCTTATCATCAGTACTCTGGAATTGTGGTTGGTCATTACATTCATCATACTTAAGTCTCAAGTTGTTTGTCTTTATAATTTTTCTATTTTGTAAATTATTCTTTAGTCTCTAATCATTTGACTGATTCAGTTCATAAAAGTCTCCCCTGCTTTTCCTGAAATTGTCTCCATCATTTCTTAAAGAAAATTCATACCCTATAATTTGTTCACTTAACTCTCCAATTGACGGACACCCATTTTAGTTTACTTTTCACTATTTTGGTACCCCAAAAAGAGTTTCTATAAATATTTTTGTACTAATGTGTTCTTTTCCTCTTTCTCTGATCTTTTTAGGTTACTATTAACTTACTAGTGCATCACAGATACAGTGATGAGCCCGAATAGTTTTGTAACTTTGGGGGCATGAAGTTTTTGTGTATGAACCATGTATACTGTTTAATAACTCTTTGGGCTTAATTCAAAATTACTTCAAGTATGTTAATTTAAAGATATATGGACTTTATATTCTACTAAAAAGTTACCCTAACAACCTCATAATGGTTTGAAGGTGACCCTAAACCTAGAAGATTCCATAAGTGTAGAGAGAATTCCCTTTGCCAATGGAGGTAGTAA
>CM053580.1:365394525-365454536 GCA_028627135.1 Pseudochirops cupreus
TGAAATCCAGCCTCAGACACTTAACACTTACTAGCTGTGTGACCTTAGGCAAGTCACTTAACCCCATTTGCCCTGCCTTCCCCCCTCCAAAAAGAAAAAAAAAGAAGAAAATTAAGTTGCCCCTACATAAATACGAAAAAAGTCACTTTGTGAAAGAATATAGCCACTTTCCTGTTGTGTATATATAAGATGAAACAATAAGTTAAAATCAAGTTTGCATTTGGAATCATTTGGATTGTGCTCATTCAACAATAAGAAGCATTAATTAAGCACGTACTATGTGCTAGGTACCATAATAAGGGTTTAGAACAAGAAGACAGGAAAAAACAAACAATCTCTGCTCCCAGGTAGCTCAAAGGTCAGAAGAGACAAGGCATAAATAATTAGGGACACACAAGTTTTATACATGTAAACTAAAGATAATATCAAAAAGAAAGTACTACTATTGAGGGGGGACAGAAAAACTCCTTGCAGATTGTAGGGCTTGGGATGAGACTTGAGGAAAGCCAAAGGAGCCAGGAGACAAAGACAAGGAGGGGCAAGTGTCAGTCATGGAGGACAGTAAATGAAAAGGCAGGAATGTGTGAGATGGTGTATCCTGTATGAACAGAAGGGAGGCCAGTTCCACTGGATTAGAGAGTTTTACATTAGGTGAAAACTACCAAAACCATGGAAGGGCAGAGGAGACCACCACCTCGACTTTCAATTTAATCCCAGACAAAACAGGGAGCCACTGGAGTTGACACTGGAGCCACTAGAAGAGTGACAAGGTTAGACCTGTATTTTAGGCTTGTCACTTTGATAGCTGAATGGATAGATGGGAAGAGACGAAACAGAGAAGCCAATCACAAGGCTGTTGCAATAGTC
This sequence comes from Pseudochirops cupreus, assembly GCA_028627135.1. Classification (NCBI taxonomy): domain Eukaryota; kingdom Metazoa; phylum Chordata; class Mammalia; order Diprotodontia; family Pseudocheiridae; genus Pseudochirops; species Pseudochirops cupreus. The sequence goes on from CM053580.1 coordinate 365,395,393, forward strand.
TAGGTATGAGGTGAGAGCCTATATTGGAATGGCAGCTGTGTCAAAAGAAAGAAGGTGAGAAACAGGAGAGATGTGAAAGTAGAATTGGAAGGACTTGGCAAAAGATTAGATATGTTGGTTAAGATAGTTTTGGGAGTTGAGAATGACACTTAGTTTGCACACTTGGATGACTTGGGAGGATGGTATTGTCCTCGTCAGTAATAAGGAAGCTTGGAAGAGGAGGTTTGCAGGAAAAGATAATAAGTTTAGTTTTGTACATTTGGAGTTTAAGATGTCTGTAAGGTATCCATTTTTAGATGTCCAGTAGTCATTTGTAGATGGCAGATGAGTCGGGTCATGAGAAAACGTTTAGGCTGGATAAGTAGATGTGAGAATCATGGACATAGAGGTGATAATTGAATCAATGTGAGCTGATGAGGTTACCAATGGAGATATTATAGAGATAAAAGGGCACAAGACAGAGTTTGGGGACCATTTGGGGTTAACAATTATGACCTGGATAAACATCTGTCAAAAGAAATTCAGAAGGGATACTCACAAAAGTAGGAGAAGAACAAGGAGAGATTAATGTTACAAAAACCCAAAGAGAAGAGAGTATCCAGGAAGAGACTATTGCCAACAGCATCAAATTCTGCAAAGGTCAAGAAGAAGGAGGATCAATAACAGGCCATTAGTTTGGCAAATAAGAAATCATTGGTGACTTTGAAAAGAACAGTCTCATTTTAGTGATTAGGTAGAAAGCCAGAGTGCTGAGAATTTAAAGGAGAGAGAGAGAGAGAAAAAGAGAGAGAGAGAGAGGAAGGGAGGAAGGGACTCAATGAAAGACTAGTCTTTCAAGTTCTAAATTTATGATCCTATGATGCCTCATATATATCCCCTTCTCTAAATGATCCCACAGCCACCACCACCCTTCCTCTCTAGTTCAGGCCCTCTCTGAACTTTTGGTTATTGTATCTATTATTATAAATATTAAATGGTAGGAAAGGCATTATCACTAAATATCAGACTGTCTACCTAAAATGGCTTGAATAATTTTGATGTTTAATTTGTAACTCTTCTAAGCCCCCTTTTTGTAATTTTCCTGATATAAATTATCAATGGAGGATCAGTAGTTAAATACTATACTTTTTATTTTATAATCTTTCCTTAAGCACAGTAATTGGCATGCACAATAATGGTGAGTAATTTAGTTATACATTCTCATTCTATCTCCTAGCTGAAAGTATTGGAGAGTTTGGGTTTGTTTGGGTCATGCTTTGGAAGACACTTAACAGTGTCATAAATCCTTTAAACATTATTTTTCTTCAGTCCCAATGGAAACTGAAACTAGGGGAACTTTTTATCATTAATTCTTTTTTCTGTTGTCACTGGGAATAAGCTAAGTAAAATATTGATGAGTATGAAAAGATTTGATAGTCCAGAGGGAGTAACTGAAAATGATCACATGATTTTTATAAATATCTTTGATAAATATCTAAAATTAACTTTAAAATTATTTTTAGAGGTATGGTATGAAAAGCATCACATAGATCATTTCTTTTTTCAATTAATTAATCAAAAAATATTAAGTGAATTCTATATGCCAAGTACTGTACTAGATACTATGGATGCATAGACAAAAATGAAAATGATCATATCCTAAAGGAACTTGCATTATAGCAGGGGGATACAACATCATCACAGATGAGTAAATATAAGACATATGGAGTGGAGTAAAGAAAAACCTCATTTGGGTATCATTTGACTGAGTCTTGAAGGAACTAGTGATTCTAAGAGATGGAGATGAGGAGGCATAACACTGGACATCTAGTACAATGGCAAAGATTTACAAGATGAAATGTCATGTGAAAGCAATAGCAAGTTAGTTTTTTTTTTTGGAATATAGAATACATAAAAGAGAGTAATGTGCAAAAAGCCTAGAAAGATAAGCTGAAGAAAATAGACAAAGAAAACTAAATCCTTAATGGACATTGATTTAAAGATTTTAAATAAAATATTAGCAAAGAGACTAAAACATGTCACAAAGATTGTTCATAAGGAGGGGAAAATCTATAATGTCAAGGAAAATAATTTTTAAAAACCATGGGAAGGAAGGAGACCTAAAGGTATCAGATTTCAAACTTTGCTATAAATCAGGAAATTTCAAAATGATTTGATATTGATTAAAAATAGAGATGTTGATTAGAAGTACAGATTAGTATATAATATGCAGAAGCAAACAAATCCAGTAATCTCGTGTTTTATAAACAATACTGGGATAAGGACTCACTACTGAATAAAAACCATATGGAAAATTTAATACTTCACACCTTATGCCAAAATAAGCCCCAAATGGCCACATGACCTGGATATAAAAGGCCACGTAATAAACAAATTAGAGAAACATGAAAAAATGGTCTATCAGATCTGTGGATAGAAGAAAACTTCACGACTAAAAAGTTTCAAAAAACATCAGAAACAACTTTGAAAGCTATAAGATATATGATCAATGTAATAACCATCCCTGAATCCAGTGGACTAGTGAAGAAACATTCTGTCCATCTCCTAGTAGACAGGTGGCAGATGCAAGATACAGAATGAGGCACATACTTTTAAAGCATGGAATGTGAGGGAATTTTTTTTTTGTTTGACTATTTGTTGTATGGAATTTACTTTCCTTGTTTTTTTTCCTTTTTCTTTCTCCTAATAGAGTAACCAGGTCGTGGTTTGTCCTTCATTCTCAAAGGGGATCACAACATCAGAGAGATGATGACATAACTTAAAATTAAATTTGATTTGAGTGAGTGAGGGCTATGCATGGTCATCAGACTCATTTTCTCCTCCAGAGCCATCTGGGTCTAATGATCAGATATTGATCAGGGTGACTGGCAATGACTCAGTACGCAGTGAGAGACCTTGGCCCTTTTCAAGTGCTCGATTTGAGTGAGGCAAGGGAATTGGCCTCTTTAAGAAGTGAATCAGGGGATAGCCCCTTTAACAACAACAACAAAAAAAACACTGGAAGGGGAAGACCTTCAGGGCTGCTGGTCAAAAGAGAAACAGTTATTGGTTACATTCACTCTGAGCAATGAGGGACCCAAAAAATAACCATTTAGTGGCATTTGGGCTGGGACCTGTTGTCTAATTCCTGAGATACAGAGTGAATTGGGTTTAAGGCTTGGTGTTTGAGAAAGAGGAGAGCAAGAAACAGATATTTAGTTAAAAAAAAATAAAACTTCAGTTAAAAAAAGACAACATTAAAGAGCGACAAAACTCAGCTTAAACACAATATGCCACAAAATGGCACTACATAAGTATTTGCATGTACTATCAGTTTCAGGTAAATCTTTATTGTTATTATGTTTGTTTTCAGAGAGTATTCATCTTCAATTTAGTTTTTTCTTCCATGTTAAATCAAAATTTATTTAAAAAACAAGAGGAACTTTAAAAAAAATTTTTGGAAGCAGATTGGAAAGTCAGTAACATTCAACAATTTATTTAAGCACCTACTATGTGGTAGGGACTGTACTAAGCATTGGGGATTAAAAGAAGCACACACAAAAAGTGCCTGCTTTCCAGGAGCTTCCAGTATAATGGAAGATACAGCATGCAAACGACTGTGTACAATAAAGACATATAAAAAATAAATTTAAAATTATCAAAAAGGAAGGGCTTACTATCAAGGAGGATTATCTTATAAATCCTATGAGTTCATGATAGCTATAGGATATTCAGTTTGAGATATCCAATAGGTATTTGAAGTTCTGTGATTGGACAGGTCATGAGATAGACTATATCTGGAAAGTAGGTTTAGTAATGATCAGCATAGAGATGCTAATCGAATCCATGAGAGCAGATGAGATCAACAATGGAAATGGTATAGAGGTGAGAAAAGGGCCCAGGAAAGAGCCTTGGGGTATACCCAGTTAGTGGGTACAACTTGGATGAGAGCCAGAAAAGGATATGGAGGAGTGGTCAGATAGGTAGGAAGAAAACCAGGATAGAAATGATGGGGTCTGGGATGCTTTTGTCTGTAACCTCAGTTTGTAAAAAAAATCATATTTTTGTGTTCGGGTTTCTCTATAACATCAGTTTGTAACAAGCCTGTGCAATTAAGTTGTAAAGTCATACTTTCCCTGTGCCTCTCCCCTGCCCCCAGCCTAAAAGTCTTTTCCCTGAGCCAGCAGTCTGCCTACCGACAGTTCATTAATTATTTAGCCACAGCCATGAATACATCACACAAACATTCAAAACCCTTAGTTTAGAGAAATGTATACCTCCTTTGTTCTAAGTGGCCAGCTGTACCCAAGAACCTTGAACAACATTATCAGAAGAGATAACTCCTTCCCAATATGGTACCTCCTGAATCCCTAAGCAGTCTAGCTTCCAAACTTGGACAATCAAACCTATCCTCCCAATAGCCATATTGGACCTATCTCATTCATCCTTGACCAAAAGTAACCTAGTGACGTGTCAAGGCAAAAAACACACCTCCTGGTAGACCCCCCCCCCCCCCGGGGGGATGTCCCAGTGAATTATGGGCAATATGCCTGCGCAGTTGCTATAAAAAGTGCATGTCCCTTTAAGCACTGACCACTCTTAAACTCCTCCCTAACTCCACCCTTGCCCACCTAGTTAGCATAATTAACCTATGACTGACAGCTTTGTCACTATAAAAACTGTATCTCTAACCCGTGCACTTTGCAGGCTCTCCTTAACCTTCTCCTGCCTGCTGCTAAGTCAGCATAACAATAAACTTTTGTAACTCTGCCAAAAGATAAAGAACACTAAAGGATTTCCTAGAAATCCACACCCCCTTCTACACCTCTTCAGAAATAATGTTATTAAAACCTAGACAGAAGAAATTACTGAGGAGAAGAGGGTGATCAATAATATTAGAGGCTGCAGAGAGGTTAAGAAGGATGGAGATTGAGAAAAGGTCCTAAGATTTGGTGAATAAGAAATCATTGGTAACTTTAGAGAGAATAATTTTGAGGTCAGAAACTAGATGGCAGAGAACTAAGAAAAGAATGAGATGAAAGAAAGTGGAGGCACTGATTGTAGATAGCCTTCTTAAAAATTTGAGACTTCAAAGGGAGAAAAGATATGGTATGATAACTACAGGGGATGGATGCATCAAGGGAACTTTTTTTTGGTAGGGGGAATATGGGGAAGACAAGGGCTTGTTTGTAGTCAGTAGAAAAGTCACCAGCAGAAAGTTAGAGACTGAAAATTAATGAGAGTAGGATGATAGAGGGGGCAATCTGTTGGAGAAAAGAAGTAATAGAACCATTTGTTCATGTAGAGAGGTTTGCCTCAGCATGGAGAAAGGCCACCTACTTTTCATGTGAGATAGGGGAAAGGAGGAAATCGAAGTAGAAGGCAATTGAGTAGTGTGAGATGATGAAGAGATAAGGAAGAGCAAACCAAAAAGAGGAATTGGTATTTTATACTAGATGTAAGAGGGGGCCATTTAAGCTCCTTGAACAAGGGACAGATATGACCAGATAAGTATATAAGGCATATTAATTTGGGAACAATGTGAAAGACTGATTGGAGAGGAAAGTCACTAGATATAGGGAGATCAACAAAAGATTGTTGGGAGAGTCCAGGAGAAAGGAGATAGGGGTTTATTTGCACATAAATTGAAAGGTCAGCAAATTTTTTTAAAAGCGAAATTATCCATTTTAAAAATCTTCCTCTTGATCAAATCTTTTTATCTTCAGAGGTCCGTAGGGTACCGTGTGATTCTGAAATCTAGTTTAAGAAAATAAATGAAGGAACTACCTTTCCAATGTACTTTACTTCCATGGAAATGATTTGATTGCTAATAAAAATTGAAAATAATTTCTGGAGTTTCTTTCTCATAAATCCCAGGGAAGAATTCACCAGCCATAATCACCAGACATTCCAGTTTTACAAGAGAAATTTTAGCTTTCATAACCCACACCAGGATGAAAGAAAAATAAAAATTCCCTGGATGGCTCTGTTCTGGGTCCTGTGCATATATCTGTCAATAAAGTTGAGTCTCATCTCTCACACATGTTACTTGACATGACATTTAACCTTTCAGTGCTTTGAGCAATCCTGATTAGTAAAGAGAGTTTCCATATTAGAAATTCTCTGTATGATGAACAGCAAATCTAAAATTTTTAAAGAAATAAACTGATGAGAATGCTATGCAAATATTCAAACTAGCTTGCCAAGAGCCTGAAATTCCTGATCCTGAGGGGGGCAGTAGTGGAGAAATCCTTCTTTGCCATAGGTGATTTGCATGAAAAGAAATTTAAGAGTAGGATAGACCTTTAACTTAGATTCTGCCAAATTAGTGCCCCCTCCAACCCCAGCAAGCACATCTGGACAACTCTAGCCCTCAGGACTGTAGAGAATACAAAAACATACATTCTTCTCATCTTCTCCAAACCTACCCACATAACCCTAACCCTATACTCCTACTTTATTTCTCATACCTTAGCTACTGAGAAATAGTTATTTTAAGCCAGATGAGTTTAAATTCAAATGATTTACATTTACTATAAATGGAAAATAACTCCTTCTTCACTAAGTACAGGCACATGAATTATATCTCTTGTTTAACAGCCAAAAGAGGCCTGGGTATAACAGAATTAGAATAGGTAGCTGACAACAAATGAGGATTCTTTAAAGCGTCTATTAAAAACACTTACTTGGGGGCATAGTTGCATACCAAGTAAATTGCTCGCCGCCACACAGCTCCCCAAACATTCATGTTCTGGCAGGTATGGATTGCACAGCCAATCCGATTGGAAGTAGCCCAGACCATCTAAATAAATAATTAATTATTCTTGTTGAAGTCCAAAATCCAATAAAATACATAATACCATGAAAATAGCAAGTGTGTTTTAAATTTAGATTAAAAATAAAGACAACTCTGATTACCTGTGTATAATGTGTACACATTGGTCCATAACATCTCATAGGGCATCTGGGGTTGCAGTCTTGAGGATATGGAAAAGCATAGTCTTTCACTTCATCATACCATGGTTTAACCAATTGGAGAATGGAACGATACCTAGATATAAAAATTACAAAGAGAAAAATGGAGGTGGAAGAAAGGAAATGAGAAAGGGAGAGAGATTGAGGAGGGGGAGAGGGAAAACAGAGAGGGGATGGGACTAACAGGAGAGGGAAACCTGTGGCCTCAAGGCCACATGTAACCCTCTAGGTCCTGAAGTGGGACCCTTTGACTGAGTCCAAATTTCCCCTTAATAAAAGAATTTGTTCTGTAAAATTTGGACTCAGTCAAAAGGCCACATCCAAGGACTACAAGGCCACATGTGGCCTCAAGACTACAGATATCCCAACCCTGACCCACTGTCAGAACAAACTATGAATTTATCACAGATCAGTTTCCTTGGGAGGCATATATAGTCAGCTTGTGATCATCTGTGAAAAGATTAGGGACCTTGAAAATTTATGATGAACTCAATCCTTCCTCCTTCCATTACCATTGCTTAGTAGGTTCCTAGATCACTATCAATGGAGTCAAACAAGGAGGAGCTCAGGCCTAAAGGATAGTCCATTCACAATTTCCAGTATGTGTGGTTGATTGTCTTTCAAAAACAAACTTGTTTTAACTTGCTATAATATTGCTTTTACTGTCATTGTTTTTCCCTTTAGTAATCAAGAATTGCCTACATGGACTTAGACACTGTGTAGATCAATGCTCACAATAGTGTGCACATTTCCCCCATTGATATTAGATCAACGTCTCTCAACATCTTGTCATTTGTGAAATTTTGTCCATGTCTTTGTGTTGAGAATTCACTTAAACTCTCTGTTTATCTTCTTTTTGTTCTTTTAATATCTCAGCAGTACTAATGCATCTGTTGGAGTGTCTGTTGTACCTCATTCTTTCTATATGACTGACATCTTCTTTCCTGGACATTCAGGTCTTTGATGATAAAATAGACCACCTAGAAAGATGATGGGCTACCCTTCATTGGAAGCCTTCAGGTAGAAGACTGGTTTACCACTTGTCAGGACTTTTACAGTAGATATTACTTTGGGGTTTTGGTTGAATTACATGATCGCTGCAATCCTTTCCAACTCTAAATGGAACAAAGAATAGAGGACTGGGCTTGGAGTCAGGAAAACATGGGTTCAGATGTTGCCCCTGACATGAACTCTTGAACCGTGGGAACATCATTTAACCTCTCCCAGCCTCAGTTTTCTAAATCTGTAAAATGAAGATGTTGGATTCAATGGCTTCTGGTTACTTCTAGCTCTAAATCTATGTTCCTATGAAATATCTTTTATGCTGCTTCTCATGCTCAAGGTATCCTTGCCAATATTTGGTACATAAATGATAAAACTGAATTACTTTTACATATATTTCTTTTCAACTATGAATTCTCATAAGATAATTTAGCTTGGATGAATATCACATTTATTTTCTTGAAGTTTAGGGGTTTTTTTTCTTCATGCATTTCATTATCTGTGTTGTGACTTCTCAAAAAAAAAAAAACAAAAGAGCTTGTCCTCTGAAGACTTGTTGCTCTTGGCTTCCACATCTCTTCAGTTGACAATGAGATGAATGGTTTATTTCCTGAAGTGCTTTTAGGGCTCTTTCAACATTCTGGTTTCTCTAAGCATCTGTTTCTCTAAGAAATTATTAATAGAATTAACGTCTTTTTTTCAAACAACAACTTGTTTAAACAGGTTAAGTTGGAACTGTTGTAATTACACATATCTCCTTAAGTTTTATTCAAATCTGAAATGAATTTTTACCTTTGTTCCAAACAAATTCCAGTTTGACAACATGCAAATGGCTTATTCTGAAATGGCTGCTATGTCTTTAGCCTATAATATACTGTCTATGTTATGAAAAAAGAAAGTTCTCATTTGACTCTTCAAAAAAAAATCTTCATTTTGTATAAGCATAGGCTTCTGAGGAATCTGGAAATTTTCATCCTCTTTCTTTTTTTGATAATGAGACATATTTTGTAACATTGCTTTTACTTATCCTGAGGTGGTGTAGTAGATGGAGACAGGTAAGTGAATAGGGGTCATAGCAGATAAAGTACTGGGACAGGAATTAAGAAAGCCTATGTTTGAATCCTACTGGAAATGTGGCAGACTTGCTATGTGATCCTGGGAAATTTACTCTTGGCTTTCTGTTTCAGTGTCCTTATCTATAAAATGGGAATAATAATAATATCTGCCTCTCTTATGAAACTCAAATGAGATCATGCATACATAATACACATATGTGTGCTGTACATATATCTATGTTACTTTTCAAACTTTATTTTATAGAAGTGAACTATTCCCCTATATCAATATTTACACTGAAATAGTTAAATATAAAGGCATATATTGATTTGGTTTGGTTTGGAGGATTATTAAGTTCTTCATGGAGTTCCTCTACTTGATCAACATTGCAATGAAAGTGCCATTAAGATTATGTCTAACATGGTCTCTTTGGATATGGTCACTGTGAGCACTATAAGATAAGGTGATCAAGTACCCCATTTCTTTTTGCCTTTTGGTGAAATAAACATCAAGGACTTTTTTATATGCTTAATAAGGAGAAATTGTGAACTACCTTTGTTTCAGCTTCAGTTTTTTGTCTTCTGGTTTCCTTTAGAGTAGCAGCATGATAGGAATCAACTTCTGTTCCTAACTCAAAGGTTTTTAGATAAAGATGAATATTGAGATAACCACCAATTAAATGAACTTTTTTGTTCACTAAAAACTCTGTGATATTTTTGTATGCTCTGCCTCTTTTTAGGCCCCTTGTCACAATCACTGATAAATGTGAATGGGAGTGCACAGAAATGAGATCCATTAACAAAATTTCCTGATTTGCATGGCAAAAAATAAAAATTAAAAAAAAAAATTTCACCTGGCTTCCAAGTTTCTGTTGATGAACTTTTTGAACTTTAATAAGATGGTGCTAAGACAATAGAAATAGTCTCCCCCCAGTAGGGGCTTTATTTAAAATTTTTCCATTGCGGTTAAATCAGCCAGAATATACACTCTAATGACATTACCTTTGAAAGAGAGCCTAGGCTTCTCACCTCCAAGGTCTGAGAAGACACTGAAGTAGAACCTTCATTGAGGATGTGTAGGCAACTAAGGATGAATAGATTTAAAGTTCTGAAGTTCTTCAGCACATAAAAAGTAAGCTCTGCTAAGAGTGAACTGTTTCTTTTTCACATGCTCCCTTACCTCAAGCTAAAGAAAGTGTGTTTTTTGGACTACTTTCTGCAAAGGGTGCATAGACAATCATCTTGATGTAATCGAGTGTTTCCAGAGCTGGGCAAACTTGTTGAAGCAGAGTCTGTGTAGAGGGAAAGAACTGGCAGGAGTAGGGGTGAGAGGAGGGGAGGAAGATGGGCTGATGACTCACATCTATGGTAATATTGTCATAGTTCTTTCCAACTCTCAATTCTCAGGCTCCTCTCCTTTAAAAAATGGGCTTTTCTCATGCATTGCACAGCCATGAGTATGGATTCAGCAGCAGCTAAGGAATTTCCCTGGATCAACTAAGAGGAAGCTGTATAAGGCTGATCACTACAAAAATTTTAGTGGGTGGTTTGAGGTGGAGGGAGGGTTTTAGCCAGTTCATGCTAACAAGGGTATGTAACTTCCTAGAATGAAGAGGAAAATTGGCTTCACTAAGCTCTATTGAAGTGATTTATTGACAATTGAACCAAATGAAAAATCTTCATTAGACCAACAACTGGTATTGCTCAAGCCTGGGTTCCATAAACAATAAATTCATGTGGATAAATTATATCAGTGAAACTGCCTCTTACCTTCCAGTTCGTACAGACAGATTTTGGCCCAAAAATCTCAGTAAATAAGAAGGCCCATGGTCCCAAATGCACGTGGCAGCCCAAGCCTCCGCTGATTTTGCAAGGTTTTCATCCCAAACCTGTGCCAAAAGTAAACTGCTTTTAGCTTTCCCAGCACTGTTAGTAACAAAACCTAGAAGAAAATCCAGGTGAAATGCAATGACTTTCAGGTGTCCTTCACATTCTAAAACTTAGAATTATTTTAATCAAAGGAAGATAACTGTGGTTTACAACTGTTCACATGACTACTTTGATGCAGGATGATTATGTTGGTCACAATTTTTCACAGATGATCAGAATTTAAGGCAGTGCCATGTAACCAAAACTCAGTCTACTAGAATGCAAATGATCTGGGATATTATTCTCGCTCTGCAAATGGCTAGTATAAATTGAAACAAATGAAAAGAAACACAGGCTGTACAAATTTGGAGAATCCACCCCAAATGTTTACATGGACTATTTGTGACCTACCTGTGGTAGAGTATTCTGAGCTCATACTGGTCTGATCTGTCACAGTCAGACACACTGAAACTGACTCTAGCATGGTGATGTCATTTTGATACTCTTTGAGAACAAAGGACAACCACCACCACCACCACCACCATTATGGAATAATTAATTTGTTAAGGTCTTTTGGTCTGAATTCTTTCATCTGTAAGATGAGAAGATTAGATCTTAGTGATCTGTAAGATTCCATCTAATTTAGTGTTTGTTTTTTTAGTTTGTTCTTTTTGGTTTTTTTAGTGATTCTATTTCATTAAAAGAAATGGTCCATAAAAGCAAGGTCACTGAATTGCTTTGCAAAAGATGGAAGCTAAGAAAACCTAACTTCAAGTTCTCTGTTAGTTACTAATGTGTGAAAATAGTAAAATCTCCAAGCTAACATTCATGATGTGCTAATTAACAAGAACAATCATAAAGACTTATACTGCATACTAACCAATGTGCTTTGTTGTTGTACAGTAGTTTTTCAGTAGTGTCAGACTCTTGGTGAGCCATTTTTGGGTTTTCATGGAAAAAATATTGGAGTGGTTTGTCATTTCCTTCTCCAACTCATTTTACACATGAGGAAACTGAGACAAACAAGGTTAAATGGCTTGCCCAGGGTCACACAGATGGTAAGTATGTGAGGCCAGATTTGAACCCATGAAGATGAATCTTCAAGTATAATGAAACCAGTATAATAAAAAATATTTTCAGGAGAACTACATGAAGAAAATGATGCTCAGAAGGAAGTCACAAAATGTGACATAAGGTCACATAGTGAATTAATAACAACAGAGACAAAACTAGAACCCCTGACTCTGCCTTGACTTAATGTTTTGGATTTTTCCCCTCCTCATCACAGAGCTGCTGAAATTTGAAGAGGCAGTGTATAAATTTGAATTGGAAAGTAAAAGGAAGGAGAGGGGAGGCAGAGCCAAGATGGTGGAGTAAAGGCAGGAACTTGTCTGAGCTCCAGCCCCAACCACCTCCAATACCTGTAAAATATGACTCTAAACAAATTTTAGAGCTACAGAACCTACAAAGCAACAGAGAGAAACAAATCTCCTACTAAAGGCAGCCTGGGCTGGGGGCTGAGCAGTCCCATGTAAACCACGCAGGCTCAGATCCATGGCAGCCCCTACCAGTGACCCAGACCAGCCAAAGCAGACTGCAGGAGAGTGAATCACCAGCAGCTGTGGTGGTTTCCAGACTTCTCAACCCATAAACACCAAAGAGAAAGTAAAAGGTCAGTAGGGTACTCTGTTGGAACTGTGTCACCAAAGAGCATGGTCCAGCCCCTGCTCACAGGGCTAGAGGTGGCTAAGGCGTGGTGACTACCTGTGGCTGCTGCTGGAGCTCCTGGCCTCCAGACGTAGGGAGGCCAAGTGACCATTAATAAGATAATCACTCTTGCTTTGACCTGCATGGATCTGGGTCTCAGTCTTGAGTGGTGGTCCTGGGGTGTGTGGCCAGTGTGCCAAAGCTTGGGAGGGTGATAGAGAGGGAACCCTCCTCATAGCTCTGACAACAGCTTAGACAACAACTGCAAAAACCACAGGAATTTAGGACACAGCTCTTTCCACTCTGGAAGCAGAGTTCTACAGTGGCAAAAAGCTCAAAAGTCAAGTAATTGGCTGGCAATATGAGCAAGCAAAGGAAGCACAATCAGACTATAGCATCCTTTTTTAGAGACAAAAAGGATCAAAACATGGAACCAGAAGAAGACAACCAAGCCAAAACTCTGGCATCAAAAAACTCCAAGAAAAATATAAATTGGTTACAGGCCATGGAGGAGCTCAAGAAGGATTTTGAAAATCAAGAAAGAGAAGTGGAGAAAAAATTGGGACGAGAAATAAGAATGACGCAAGAAAATCATGAAAAGTGAGTCAACAGTCTGCTAAAGGAGACCCAAAAAATACTGAAGAAAATAACACCTTAAAAAATAGACTTAGTCAAATGGCAAAAGAGACACAAAAAGCCAATGAGGAGAAGAATGCCTTAAAAAGACAAATTGCCCAGATGGAAAAGGAATTTCAAAAATTCACTGAAGAGAATAATTCCTTCAGAATTAGACTGGAGCAAATGGAAGCTAATGATTTTATGAGAAATCAAGATACTGTAAAATAGATTCAAACAAATGAAAGAACAGAAGGCAATGTGAAATATCTCATTGGAAAAATCACTGACCTGGAAAATAGATCCAGGAGAGATAATTTAAAAATTATTAGACTACCTGAAAGCCATCATCAAAAAAAGTGCCTAGAAATCATCCTTCAAGAAATTCTCAAGGCAAATTGCCCTGATATTCTAGAACCAGAAGGCAAAATAGAAATCAAAAGAATTCACTGATTACCTCTTGAAAAAGATCTCCAAAAGAAAACTCCTAGGAATATCATATCCAAATTCCAGATTTCCCAGGTCAAGGAGAAAATATTATAAGTTATCAGGAAGAAACAATCTGAGTGTTATGGAAACACAATCAACATAGCACAAGATCTAGCAGCTTCTACTTTAAGGGATCAAAGGGCTTGGAATATGATATTCTGGAGGTCAAAGGAGCTAGGATTAAAACCAAGAATCACCTATCCAGCAAAACTGAGGGGGAAAATTACTTCAGGGGAAAATATGGTCATTCAATGAAATAGAATTGCTTGTCTTCCCAGTGGGATTGAGTGAGGAGGGAAGAAGGGAAAGAATCTGGAAATCAAAGGGTTTTGTTTGTTTGTTTTTGCTTGGAGGGGGGAAGGTAGGGCAATTGGAGTTAAGTGACTTGCCCAAGGTCACAGGGCTAGTTTTTTCTGTTAAGTGTCTGAGGCCAGATTTGAACTCAGGTTCTCCTGACTCCAAGGCCCGTGTTCTATTCACTGTGCCACCTAGCATCCCCAAAATAAAAGTTTTTAAAACAAATGTTATCGTTTTGTTTTGTTTTTTACATGCAACTGGGAAATAAGATATACAGGCACTGGGGTATAGAAATTCATCTTGCCCTACTAGAAAGTTGGGGGAGGGGAGCGATGGGGGAAAATATAAGAAAGAGCAGATTGGGGAAGAGGGTATTCAGTAGCCTCACTATCTTGGGGTGGGAGTTAAGGGAAAGACGGGGAGAAAAATTTGTAACTCAAAATCTTGTGGAAATGAATGCTGAAAACTAAAAATAAATAGATAAAATATTTTTAAAAAGAAGGTGATAGGAAACTCTCTGAACCCAGTTATAGAAGGTCTACCTCCATGATCCTAGATACTTTGTGTGTGCGCGCGCACGTGTGTGTGTGTGTGTGTGTGTGTGTGTGTGTGTGTGTGTTTGTTTTGGTAGGCTGTTTGGGATATTTAGGGACAGCCAAAAGGAAATTTTGATTGATAGTAGAAGAAAAGACCCATGAAGAATTTAGTTCTTCTTTCTTCAGCATATAATCAATTCCTTCTGTATAGTGAGTGAGTATCACATAAATAAGGAAAAGAAGGTCATTCATTCCACAGGATTTCTTGTTTTATTGAATCAGTTGTAACAAAGTTTTGTTATTTCAGACCACCCAATAGGTCACAGGAAAAGATTAATCATTTGGAATAATTTATTTTAATGCTGTTCATTGTTGTTTGTAGGATTTTACCTGTATACACATAGATAAATGTGGGGGATAAATGATAATCTGAAGAAACCATGATATAAATTATACACACAGATGGTTTTTTGATTGTTTGGTTTTTTTTAATGCAGGAGAATGCAATGGGCAGTCCCTATTTCTTAGTTGTAAAGGAGTTAAGTATGTCTATGGCTGCTATAAAATCTACATATTTGGGTCAACAGTTAAAAAAAAAAAGAGGATACTCTAAATCCCCCAAAATGGTTCCAATTGCTACAATAGCTGTGGGAAATATTTCAGCTCTTTATTACAGAGGGATATGGTGAATTTCTTCTTTTTATTTTCCCTAATGAATTTATAGAATCAAGAAATTTGTTTTGTGTTAGAGTTAGAAGGCACCTTAGAGAGAGAGAGAGTACATCTAGTCTAACTCATACAGACAAGGGAAATATGAACCCAAAGATGTTCAATGATTTCTGCAAGGTCATGCAGAGTTTAGTGTTAGCCGTTCCCCTTGCCCCACCATTTAATTCCTGTGTAATTTCACATGCTTCATAGGAAGTGTGGAGGAAGGGCAACAATATCATAGCCATAGCGTCATAGGAAACACACTATTGTTGAATTGCCAGATGTAAATTAGTTTCTAACAGGTATGCTAGGTGGAACTTTGGATAGTGCACTTGCTGATCCTGGAGTTTGGAAGACCCAAGTCTAAATTCAGTTTCACATATTTTGCACCTGTGTGATGCTGGACAACTTATTCAACCTCTGTCTACCTTGGTTTCAAATTCTGCCACACATATTTTATAGCCATGTGACCCTGCATGAGTCACTTAACCTCTGTCTCCCTTCATTTCCTCATCTCTAAAATGGGATTAAAAACAGCATCTACTTCTCAGGATTGTGAGGATCAAATGAGATAATATTCATAAAGTTCTTTGCAAACCTTAAAGCACTATATGAATACTAGTAATTGTTGTTGTTGTTGTTGTTAGAAAGTGTCACCACTACTGCTATATTGGAAGTAGAGAAAATAGAAGATATTCAAACAAGATTCATTTTAAAGATAGAAAAGTGTTTTCTCAAAGTTATCCACCTGGTGTCAGTGGAAACTTAGCATTATGTGTTTGTTGATGGCAAGGCATGTGGAATTTTACTGGGTACATGGAAATTACAGCATCGTTCCTTGCTTTCTTGAGACAACTTTTATTTGTTGTGTTATCCTTTCTTTCCTCCCATTCTCAGCCCTCATAGACAATTCTTCTTTAAACGATGGAAAGATGGGCTTGAAAGTATTAAAGAAGGCAGATATAATTTTATAATGACAAAAGGATAAGGAAGTTGGATTGGATAATCCCAAAGGTTCCTTCACCTTTTAAATCTATGATCCTAGAATCTAAATTGTAGTGGTTATTCTATGAGAATTTCATTGAAGGACTAATAACAATTTAGAAGACACACACAGATATACGCACACACACACATATGTATGTATGTATGTATATGAAATACTCTGTTTTAAAAAGTAAAACTGAAGGGTTAATTTGCTCATAACATTTATCTAAAACAATAAAAACTTTGATAGAGAGAATAGAACTTAAAATGCCATAGAAAAAGATGCTCAAAAGAGTACTTGTCTGATCACTTTCACATTTCCTAGTTGTTTGTGAATAAAAAGTAAATAAGGAAAGTTTTGTCAATGTAGAAAATTCCTGGTTTACTAAACTCTCTCCACTAAGTCAACCATCACTGGCTTATAAAATAAGTACCAGGGGGTTGCTTCAGGAACATAGAGGGTTGAGTTACTTACCTAGGGTCCCAGAGCTGGTTAGAGGCCATATGTGCATTTGCATGAACTTTCAATTCTAAAAGAGCACTTGAGCCTACATGCCACTTAGCCCCTATAAAGAGCAGTCTTTTGAATTCTGAAATTATCAGAAATTCCAAAAAATAGTCTAATATTGAACCAATAAAACCAATAAAAAAATCTTCTCTTTGACACAGTAAGAGATAAATTAGTGTACAGCATCTAAAAATTATTTAGTTATTTCTGTCTAAGAAAATCTTGCTTAAGATAACATTTAATAAAACTAAGATATAATTTAAGTATCCAAGTCAACTTCTGGGACTTCTTGACCATTCTGCTGCAAAAGAGGCTTATTGATTTTGCTCCTCATAGGTTTCCAAAGTCAATGATACTGCCCCCTAGGAGTTGCTGGAACAATCAAAGTGAGGAGCAGTAGTAGCCTTGGGTGTAATTGGCAAGGGGAGTGTTGAATAAAAATAAGGGGGTGGTGGAAGCATAAGGAAAGAAAAGAAGAAAATTCTGAAAAACTATTCATACATTTTCATCTATTGCATAACAGAGTTAAAGTTGTAGTGATTACATTATTTTCCACAAAATGCAAGTTATAACTGATTGGTGGTCCAATCTGCTGACAGGTCTTAATAATTAAGAGTTGGCAGGTGAGCATGCCAAGCATTGTCAGGAAGTCCACCATGAATTGGTAGGAATATGTGCATGTAATAACTTGTTTACAATATGATACTATATGGTTACATGATGCAATATTGTGTTATCAAAATTTCAGTGCAGGAAAACTACAAATTTACAATAAATTGTTAAATTTAAGATGTGTCTTTTTTTTTAAATTCTATTTTTGAAATGATGCAATTTTTTTTTAATTAAAGGGTTAAAGAAAGTAGATTTCCAGGGGGGTGCTGAGTATTTTTTTTAAGAGGGCAGTAGGCCAAATAAGCTTGGGAGCCTCTACCCTAGACCATCTGTATATAATAGGCTAATGGGATCATCACCTTAAATATGGCAATATGGTACAGTTAAGAGAGCACTGGTTCTGAAGTCAGATGAATGGATTCCAATCTTATGTCTAATGTTATTGACCCTGCAACTGTCAAAAGTCACTTAATATACTTAGGCTTTACTTTTCCCATCTGTCAAATAAAAGAGTTGGACTACTTTCCAGTTTCTAGGCTTTGATCCTATGGTAAATTTTTAAAAGAAAATTATTTAACTACAGGATTTATAATGAAATCAGGTCTTTTCCAACTTGAAAATATTTTATTAAATGATAAATGTCATATAACTCCTCGCCCTTCAATGTCATGGGAATTTCTTAAGTGTCGGGTAACAAGAAAAGACCTGAAATAGACTCTGGCTATAGGGTCAGAAGACCTCACAATCTTCTTGAAAAGACATTAATTCAGGAATTGTTCAGAGACTTTTCAGAGCTAAGATTCAATCTTTTTCTTGCACTGATTTTTCATTTCATTAAAAAAAAGGTTTTCAACAGAAATTTAAGATAGCATTGGGAGAAAATAGTTAAACTATGTAATAATAAAGCTTGGGCTTTCATAATTAATATGTGTACTTTGTAAAGATTTTTCAGATAATTGTGAAAGGTTTGTTTTTTTCTTTTTTACCTGAAGTATACAAATTATGAAATAATCTGTTTTGGCAATCAGGTTATATGATCTCTTCTGTTAGCAAAGGACATACTTTTCTTTTTTTAAGAATCAAAGAGTCAGGGGCTGCTAGGTGGCACAGTGAATAGAGCACCAGCCCTGGAGTCAGGAGGATCTGAGTTCAAATAAAGCCTCAGACACTGAACACTTACTAGCCTTGGGAAAGTCACTCAACCCCAGCTGTCCTCCT
The DNA here is from genome assembly GCA_028627135.1 of Pseudochirops cupreus. Lineage (NCBI taxonomy): Eukaryota > Metazoa > Chordata > Mammalia > Diprotodontia > Pseudocheiridae > Pseudochirops > Pseudochirops cupreus. The sequence goes on from CM053580.1 coordinate 365,413,953, forward strand.
TTCCCCCTCCAAAAAGCCAAAAAAAAAAAAAGAATCAAAACTAAACAGAATTATTTTAAATAAGAAATAGTAGTAAATATTTTATAATACTGTATTAAAATCTACTCTCTAATTTTCATAACATTTAAAGACTTATTAGTTGTCTTTTTGAATTGTTTATTTTTTTAACTATTAAACAGTAAATAGGTTTCTTCAGGAAGCTTTCTGGTATCTAATTATCCTAACAATTCAGATGAAATTAATCTTGGTATGACATTTGAATAATTGTCTTATCTATAGAAATTTAGGGAAATTATATTAATGATACATGACTAGTTAGATGTGTTTATTTTCCTTTAAAATCTTGTATGTCTTTTTTTTAGATGTTTTCTCACCTCTTGGAAGCTAGAATATTTATGGCTCATATAATATCAAATGATACCAGGGAGTATGATGTACAAAGTCAAGTTCAGAGGAAGCAGCATTAGAAATTGCACAGAGTGAGGAAGTGTTTCATGCATTGCATGCTTCTGCTAAGAGGATATGGTAAATCACTTCTAAGGTCTAGAGCCCAAATGTGCTATTATTCTCTATTTCTTTACATGTCACTTGGGTAACTAACAGAAATATGAGCTTCATTCAATAGCTGGCAGAAAGCAGGACAGGTTGTATGAAGAGCTGGAGATTAATAAATGGAAAACATTTCTGGACACAAACTCATGGAAATAACCAACTTTTGGTACTATATTAAGTTTCTTTGTATTATCCCTGTGCAAATATAACACTGTATTGGAAAGAAAGGGACTGGGGTCAAATCATAGGTTTATTCCAACTTATTTTGAGGGCAGAAAAGACATTTGTTGTTTCAATTATGATTCCAATATAGAGGGGTGTGGAAGTGGAGTGTAAGGATAAAATAACATGCATTAATGCATTAGAACCTTAACTGATATTGAATTTGAGATCTAGAATTCTCCAGTAGATTTGTTCTCTGCAGAAATTCTCCATAGGTCCACTTCAGCACAAGATTTCATTACAACAGAATAGGAAGTATGATGGAATGGAAAGATTTTGTTTGTCTGTTTATTTGTTTGTTCCCAGTATGGAGACACCCTTTACTAATACTCTGTCACCCAATGAATTACCTCTAAGCTTTGTGTCTATACAAATCTGATAATCATGTGGCCTATGCTTTTATCTACAACCCTAATAAAAATGTTAAATGGCACAGGAGGAAGTATACATACTCTGAAGACTCCACTGAAGACCTCCTAGAAAGGTGACAGTAAACCATTAATGACTGCTCCTTGAGATTAGGATTCCCTTTTCTAGATGTCTCCTAATCATCACATTAATAATATGTCCTAGATTTTGGCAGAAATTGAAATCAGGATCACTAGCCTATAGGCCATAGACTTCACTCTCCTTTTTTTGAAAACTGGACAGTTTTTGCCCTTCTTCAATCCTGTACTACCCCCTTTCTCCCTGATATTTGAGAGCTCATTGACAGTAGCCCTAAAAACACATCTATCAGCTCTTCTGTACTCTGGGATCTGATTTCTTAGGGCCTTGTGCTTTAAACTCATGTGGCAAGGTACCCTGACTCTAATTGTATCTCTCTTTGATTTTAACTCCTTATTATCCAACCTATATTATAGAGTTCTTTATTCCTTTTTATAAGAATATGGAGTTAGATTAATAAATATTCCCGAAGTAAAACAAATATTTAAATACTAGTACAGCTACATGGAGAAGGAAATGGCAAACAACTCCAGTATCTTTGCCAAGAAAACCCCAAGTGAGGTCATGGAGAGTCAAACACAACTGAAATGGCAACAAGTACAGCTACAAGTGCTAAACTAGATTTGAGTTTGAGACCACTTCATACATTCTAAAGTACTATAATATTAACAATCAATATGATAATGGCTATTTATAATCATATAGTCTCTTCTAACTATAAATTCATTGGCTTTAGAAGGGAGGACTCCAGTACCAAGGCCAGAGGCAGACAAGAGTCATTGGCCTGTGCTAAAAACAATAGGCACCACATTCCCTAAATCTGGCATGAAGAAGCCTTATTTCAGTGCATCAGTCTATTCCTTATAGTGTCACTTCTGTATGCATGGTTTGATACAGCCCTAAAGGGTTCTCTGCCTTGAATAAAAATAATATATAACACTTGCAAACTCCCTGGGAATTTTCTAAAACAACAATCATTATACCAGAGAAAGACTGTAGCTGTAGTTCAGGGATTATTACCTTGGAGGTTTGTTTGCAGAGAAACTCATAAGAGATGCTTTTCTCTACAAAATCTCAACCTAATCAATCATACAAGACAACTTAGTATAAAAGAGCCCTAGATGAGGAAACAAAATACTTACATTCTAGTTCTGGTTCCATTATTGTTTAGTAGTATGGTATAAGGTAAGTACCTCTCTGTGCCTCAGTTTCCTATAATTCCTTACCTCACACTGTCTCTATAGTATATGCTCCATACCTCATTCAGGGATTCAAACCCTAACTCTTACTACCTGTGTGACCTCTGTCCTAGCTCATCTGTAAAATGAGGGAATTAAACCTGAAGCCTTCTGAGTTCCCATCTAGTTCTCGATCTCTGATTCTATTGCCTGACTTTGGAGAAAAAAAAAAACTTTGCAAGAGCGAGACTCCAATGTGCCCTGGTCAGTTCCTTACGTAGCATATATTTCCATTTATCACTTAGCAGTTTTTGATCTATTGCTCTTCAATAAATATTCCTCATTTGCTTCCATATGTATTCTATTCCCTAGTTCTATCTCTCTCCACACACACACACACACACACACACACACACACACACACACACACACACACACACACACTTATGTGTGTATATGTATAAATATATGTAGGTGCTTAAAATATTGATTGTTTAGCTTTTGGGAATCAAAACAATATCCTGAAGGGTTTACTCTTTTTTATCTTTATGATTTAACATTTCAATACTGGAAACATATACAGGGGCAACTAAGTGTCCCAATGGATACAGCACAAGCCCTGAAGTCAGGAGGACCTGAATTCAAATCCAGAATTTCTCACTTCCCTTATAGTGTATGGCAAAGGAAGACTATGAAAGATATTTTCCCGACTTAGGCATTTGGTTTTATTTTTTCAATGGTCATACAATTTAGCAGATTTCAACCTATTTCAATAAAATGTAAGTTCTCTGAGGGCAGGAATTGCCTTTCATTTTGTCATTATATTGCACCTTCTTAACCCAGGGCTTGTACGTAGTAGGGGCAGGTAGGTGGCACAGTGGATACAGCATTGGACTTGGAGTCAGGAATACAACTTTGAATTCTGCCTCAAACACCTGCTGTGTGACCCTGGGCAAGTCACTTAATCCTGTTTGTCTCCAAACACACATACACACATACACATATATATGTATGTATTTGTCAATACAGGTACTTCCTCCATAGATGCAGATTGAAGTTCGTCTACAACTTTGTAGGTAGATTTTAAGCATAGCCAATCCTAGATAATCACCCTGAAGCCAACATGTTAATGAGCATCTCCAAAACTAACTAGACTATTTCTCATAAAACAGACACACAATCTGCTACCAGTGGCACATTTGAAGCCTTTCTACCTTGGGAATACCTGATCTTGTGTTCCCATTGGCATAGCCTTGAAGAACCCTGGCTCATTTAGACATTTCAGTGAGGAATCAAACTAGGAATGTGATGAAGGTCATAATTTAATAGGAAGATAAACATACCCTAGTCCAAAGGTTTTTCTATTAATAGATCCCAAATTTTGGATCAAACGTTCCCAGAATTTAATTTTCTGGGACCTTAAAATCCTAGTTATGGAAATACCTTTAGGAATTTCTTTCAAGTCTCAATGCCACCTCCTACATGGGGTAGTTACTGATCCCTTCCCCAACTTCTGGTGCCCTTACCCTTTAGTCACCTTATATCATATAAGTATACACACACGCACGCAAACACACACACACACACACACACACACACACACACACATATATATATGTACACACACATACATATACATATATACATACACACATGTATATATGGGTAGATAGATATATATACACTCACCCCAATCACCTTACATCAATCTATATTTAGATATGTATACACACACATATATTTAATCTGTGTATATACTTATATATGCATTACCAATGTGTCGAAATTTCTGTTCCTTCCTGAGGACATTAATCAAAGATATGCAACATGGAACTATTTAACTTTATGGCAATAACTAATGGATTTTTATCTTTAGATTCCCAGAATTTTGTATATATTGACTGCTACATGATAAGCACTTAAAAATTCTTTGTGATTAAAGTTCTGACTAAGAAGTTTATCAGTATCGTAAAGAAACGGGCCAATCCCTATGGTATACAATACAACTCATTCAGGTCTTCTAGAATTGTACTTTCACAGAATTGAAACCTTTTTTGGGGTTCCCATTTGTCACATCCCAGCAAAAATCTTTCCAGTAAAACAAACTTAAAAGTATTCTTAGGTATCAAACAGCCTTTACATAAGAACATTTTGAGGAGGTAAGTATAAAAACGAGAGGCAGTGTAACACAGTAGATAAAGAACTGCCCTTGGAGTCAGGAAGACCTGAGTCTCTGCCACACACCATCTGGGTGACCCTGGACAAATCCCTTAACTTTTCAGGGCCCCAGATGACTTTTTAAGACTGTAAGTTTCAGAAAAAGACTTCAGAGGAAGTCTCTTCACTTGGAGTCCCCTATACCAATGAAATCACAGGTCTAGTATCTATCCCTAAGTGTAAATTAATGAGAAACATAAAACTTATAACTTACAACAGGAAAAACAAAACTTCAGAAATGAACAGAAAATTCAAAAGAGTTTCTTTTCAGCTGTTTTTAGTTTTGCTTACTGATGAAACTACAGTCAGACTCTAGAATTAATATGATAAGAATATTAAGTTTTAGTGTAGGAGGAAGGGAAGGTCCTGTTTAAAAGAAGTTGAGAGTTGAAGGCTGGTACTGGCATCCTGTCTATATTCAAAGGTTTTTTAATCATTGGGGAAGGTTGAAAAGTGCAAGAATATGAGAGTGCCCAAGAATAGCATAATAACAACTTATATTTGGGCTACACAATAATCCTGTGAGACATACCAGAAAAGTATTGAAGAGGAAAATAAGATTCAGGAAGGATAAGCAGTTTGCCTTTGAAGAGGAAAATAAGATTCAGGAAGGATAAGCAGTTTGCCCATGGTCACAAGGTTAGTAAACAGTAGGGCTAGAGTCTGAACTCATACCAACAGACTTTATTAGACAATGTTGTTTCACTCCTGTATTTTTCAATACCATGGAGAGGTCAAATCTAGATTATGTTCAAAATGAATAGGAGCATGTTTAATGGTTCTAGTGTTATTCTTAAAAGTAGTTTCTTATTTTAAAATGTTTTAAACATGCACTGCTCATTCATTAAGCATTTGGATCAAATGATCGCAGCTTTAAAACTGGAAATGATATTAGAGAACATTGGATCCAACCTCTACATTTTACAAAAGAGGGATATGAGTCCCAGATGGTTCAAAGGACTTGCCCAGGGTCACACAGCTGGTATTTGAGTTTGAATTCAAAGTCAGGTCTTCCAGATGCAGAGCTCAGTGCTCTAACCACTGTACCACCTAGCTGCCCCTACTAGGTACAAGCCCTTTGTTAAGAAGGAACAATACAATGACAAAACAGAAGCAATCCCTGCTCTCAAAGAACTTACATTTCATTGGAATTGGTTGAAACCTACTAAATTGTATGACTATTGAAAAGATAAAACCAAATGCCTAAGTTGGGAAAAATATCTTTTGTAGTTCTCCTTTATCATAAGGGACATGAAGTCACGTGTTTTTCCTGACTTAGTATGAACATTTTCAAGTGCCCAAATTTCAGAGTTTTCCTGTATTACCAAAGTTGTCTCTAGACTTCTTAGTTCCAACTGAAAGGATGAAAATTAATGCATTGTACACCTAAAGGTTTGTGAGGTCACAGACAACAAAGAGGCAAGTAGATTACTATCCTTAACATTGTGAAGGCTCCTCAGGCCCTCCAACTCTCCAGGAGATGCCGCTGTTTAAAGTACTTCTCTGTAACTAGATTATAACAAATAACTGCAATGGTTAGATGGTCAGCAAGGTTTCTCAGTGGATAGAGCACTAGGCCTGAAGTCAGGAAGACCTGAGTTCAAATCTGGCTTCAGACACTTACTAGCTGTGTGACACCTGGCTATTCATTTCACCCTGTTTGCTTCAATTTCCTCATCTGTACAATGAGCCGGAGAGGGAAATGGCAAACCACTACAGTATCACCTTGAACAAGAAAGGAAGTGGAGGAGAGAGTTGGGAGATGCTGTATTTCTACATTTCTACATGTGAAAAAGGTCTTGATATTTTTAAATGTTTAAGGCAAAACAAAAAGGGTATTTTTAGGAATTCAGTTGGTTTAGAAAAGGAAAGCTGATTAACAGAGGAAATGACCACAAAGAATTTTATTTTTAAAAAAGTGTTGACAAAAATGTTTTTCCCCATAGTTCCATTTCAAAATAAAAATCTTTAGTAGACGTATGCCCATTATGTAGAAGCAGTTACAAAATATCTTTTATAGGAATCTGTGTGAAAAGATCACCTTGAACAAGAAAGGAAGTGGAGGAGAGAGTTGGGAGACGCTGTATTTCTACATTTCTACATGTGAAAAAGGTCTTGATATTATTAAATGTTTAAGGCAAAACAAAAAGGGTATTTTTAGGAATAGTGATATTATCATTACAATGTTAGTGTGCACTGTGAATTCTTGAATGAGTCTATTATAAAGCTATAGAGTAGAGTAAACTCTTTCAAAAGGGGATGAAACCTTAGGAGAGTGGGAAAGGGGAAAGGGAGGTCCATGGGATGAGGTGTGGAGCAAAGCAAAGCTCTCCTCGAGAATGGAATTGTTAAAACAGTGGGTCACTTTGTCCTGAGCATTCACAAAGCAGATTTGGCAATAAAATTCAGACGAGCATTGATGCTCCCTCCCAGTGATAGCCAAGTGGCAAATAACATATAGCCCAGTAGAGAAATCAGGAATATCTAGGAGGCATCTGTGATTCCATCATATGGAGAAGAGACAATTGTGTTGCAGTAGAGAGAGGACAAGCCCCAGAGTCAGGAAAACCTGGCTCCAGTCTGGACAGTGGATGTGTGTTCCAGGACAATTAACTTTGTGCCACACAGAGTTCTCTAAGACTAACTTCCTGAGCTGGTCCTGATCTGCACAGGTCTTGAGAATTTCTTCACTGGGATTCATTACAATGATGAAATCACAAGTCTAATAATAATAAAAACCCTTGAACTCCCACTTATAGGATTTTCTTCCACCAATATATAAATCATCAATCCTTCAGAATTGAATTCACAAAATCATCTTACTACATTCTCCAACGTGGATGTTCATTAAGAATTCTTGGAGTAAGGGACACTATTAGGATGGTTAATCTTAGATGAAGCAGTGAGGAATACTTCAAAGAGCTGAGAAACTACTGAAGTTCTTTCATGATGTGTATGGGGATGGTGGGAGTGGGGAGTCTGTCCTTTACTATAGCATAATTTCTACTTTGCATGGGCAGGATTTGAAATTGGGTCCTCTGACCCCAAATCCAGTGCTTCTGATTGAGTAAGAATTTTAATAGCAGAGAATTTCAGTAGAGCAAATGTTAATAAAAGCCACAGTAGTGGAAAATGCAGGATAGGTTTTAATCAAAACATTTAACAAAGTCAAATATAATTCAGTGAAACTTGATTTTATTATACAGGCAACAAAATCATCAAAAGTTTTTATTTGAAAAGTGATGTATTCAGAGCTGTGCTTTTGAAACATTAATAATGATATGGGAAATAAATTGGATGGGGAGAAACTGAAGGCAGGGAGAAAAATTAGGGAACTTATGTAATAATGTGGATAATTGGGACCCAAGTTATAGTGCTAGCAGTGAAAATGAAAAGGATGAATTCAAAACATATTAAAGTAGAAGAATGAAAAGGATTTTGGAAACTGATTTATTTATTAGAGGAAATGATGAGAATCGAGGACACATTTCCCATTTTAAATGCCTTCTTCCCTGAGGCTAGGAGTATTTCTAGAGAATTTTTACAGTAGCTATGTGGCAAAGGAGTATTTCACCATAAACCAATAAACCTGAATTTGAATCTTGGCTAAACCACTAACCAGTTGTATGTTGGAGGCCAAGTCACTTAAACTATTTATACCTCCGTTTTCTCATCTGCAAAATAAAGGTTAAATTTGATGACCCCTGAAGTCCTTCCCATGTTTATGAATCTAGGATTTGTCTCTGGATGCCATAAATGTGGTTTTGGAATTCAATAACTGAAGGATTTCAGCCACTACCATCTAAAAAGAAGAGGAAGAACTGACAGTAATAATACTCTGTCTTGACAATATCCTCTCTTTCAAGTTCCTGATGAGAACCTCTCGGATTGGCAATGTTCTTTGCCTCTGTCATTCTCTACCTTGTATTGCATATATTTATGTAGATGTTGTATCATCTTTAATTAAATATAAACCCCTTGAAGGCAGGTTCAGTGTCAGTGTCATTTCACATCTTTGTTTCCCTAGCCCTACACACAATGCCCTGCACACAACAGACATTTAATATAAAATGTTTGTTGGATTGAATCAGAAAACCAATGTCTAATGGCACTCAGGCTCGCATGAGAAATGTACCAAAGCATCAAGTTATGACATGGGAGCTAAGTCAGTAATGACCCTCAAACAGGAGCCAATGTGTTGGCTTTTGACACCTGAGTTTGTTCCTATTCTGACAGTTATTACGCGAGGCCTTGGGGAAGACACTTAACTGTTTGGTTTCAGTTTGCTCATCTTTTAAGGGGTGTGTGTCTTTAAATCTAATGTGCCATCTGGCCCTAAACCAGTGGCCATATTAACCATCTCAGACCTGTGGGTATTAAATGTAGAATTAACTACTGAAAGGCATTTTCTTACCTAAAGATCAGAAATACCAGAGCTAAATGACAAGTGGCATTTACCCCCCCCCCAAAAAAAAAGGACCATTTACTAGAGATATCAGTCAAGTTCCCATTCATGGCATCCCAGAGCTTAGCGTGATACCTAGTCATTGTTTAATACATGTTTCTTGGTGGACTGAATTGATTTGTGATTTCATTTGATAGTCCATTTTTGCCCAGTCTCTTTTAATAAGTATTGCCAGGTACACACCAAATCACTCCTCTATCACACCTGAGCTTCTCTGTGTAGAAGCTAGATATATTTCTAACCTCCTAGAAAATCTTTCTGCTATCACAGGCTGTCTATGAAGTGACATTCTCAAATGTTCTCTACGGATAGCCTCTCCTGGGTTTCCTTTAAAGACCTGTGGCAGGTAAGGGACCATTTTCCAGGAACAGCACAGACCTAGCAGTTCAGGACAGTTCTGAAGAAAATTCATTTCATTTTGGATAATACACAAATATACAACAAATCTACTAAGCACAACTAAGATCACTTGTCATCATGAACTAAGTGAACTGGTCATATAACCCCAAATTTACAGAGGCAATGCAACAGCACAAAACTAGAACTCCCACTGTCTTCTTGTAATAGCATACTCTCACATGGCAGACTTCTAGAGCAAGTAGCTAGAAAACCACAGAAAAAATGTTAGTGTATAGTTTGGGTCACATTAGCAATGCAGTTTGGCATTAATGTGGCTTCAAGCTCTAATCCAAGCTAAGTAAGCAATCAGATAGAAACCCAAATAGAGGATTTTTTTTTCCTTTGGATTGGAACACTCTAAACTACTATATAATCAGAAGCAGGGCATCTTGTATTGGTAATTGTGTGCTTAGAAATGAGAAAAACAGCACCAGACTGCAGAAGACAAAAATTAGCAACAAAAGAAAGAAAAATAAAACAAACAACCAAAAAAAAGTCCTTTAGGAGCTTCGTCAATATTCAAATACTGATTAAGTGATTCATTGATTAAGTCAGAAGACATTTATTAAGCACCTGATGTGTACAAGGAACAAAGAGCAGTGGATATAGTGGATAAAGGACTGACCTTAAAGTCAGAAAGTTACCTTATTTCAAACTACTTCTTGCATACCCTAGCCATATGGTCAAATGTGAATAACCCTCTCAGTTCCCTAGCTAACACTCAAAGACTTTAAATTACAAATGAATAACTGATTTGCATAGATGAAGGGAGTATACACACCTGGAAATTCATACACCGGTGAAATCACAGGGCTAGAGAGAGAAGATCTTTGAGGGAGGAATCTATGAAGAGTAAAAGATGCTGACTGACTTCAGGAAATTTTTAGTCCATTATGATACAGAAATCTCTTAACACAAAATGTGACAGATAAGAATATGAGAGGTATGAAATACTATGAGATCTCATTAAGAAAAGATAATTACTGAGATTGAAAATAAGAAAGGAGGCTTTGTAGAAGAAGTAGCATTTTTTAAATTTTAGAAAAACAATATTTTGGATCCATACCTGTGATCTCCTGATGGAATATCTACCTCAATAAATGCATATAGGCAACTCCTTTGTAACTTCCAATTCTGTGCAATGCCTAGAGCACTGAGAGATTGAGTAGTCCGAAGTTTCATATCTAGTAAATGTCAAACATAGGACTGGAATGTAGGCCTTCTTGACTTGGAGTAAGCGCTCTAGTTTTTCTATTATAATAAAAATTCTTGAGACATTATATTGAAATTAAGAAACTTATGAATTATTGCCTCTAGATTGTGAAAAACAGGTAAAAATGACATTCCATATTACACTTTCACAGAATGTGATAGCTGAAAGAAGTGGCATGCTATATGTTTAACAACCGGCTACCTCAAAATGTACAACAAACTTTTAAGTTTCATTTGACTTATTAACATTTTCTCCATTATTTTCTTAAGTCTAAACAAACAACAAAACAATAAATTACTTCCTAATTTGTAGTATTTATCAACTTCAGAGCTGCAAATGCTTACACTGAAAATTTAGCAATCAGTTCTTAAGAGCTGGTACAAGCAATTCCAGCATGCCCCTGGTTGGAAGAGATCATAGAACTGATGGTTAAGATCCAGAAAGGACCTTAGAGTCCTTTTAGTCCAACTTCCTCATTTTACAGGTGAGCAAACTAAGAATCAGAAAGAAGAAGTGATTTGTCCAAAGTCATACAAGCAGTTAATAATAGATCCAAGATTTGAATCAGATTTTCTGAGTTCAGAGACATTATTCCTTTTATCATGTCTCTGGAGGCAGTGGTTCTCAGAAGCCATCTAAATCAACCTATAGGGGAGGCTAGGTGGCACAGTGAATAGAGCACTGGCCCTGGAGTCAGGAGGACCTGAGTTCAACTCCGGCACAGACACTGTAATGCCATGCACCAGCAGATTCCCAAAAGAATGCCACTGTGAACAGCTTTTAAGGTTCAGATTACACAGCATAATGAACACTTTGTTTATTCCATTACAAATCAAGGCAAACATTCATTACAAATTAAAATATAATATTCACCATATTACATCTTATCACAGAAAATCACAATATAGTGTTCATTAACAGCTTAACATTAGAATGGCCACACAGTTTTCACTACAGTAGCCACAATATTTAGAACAAAGCATTCAATCAATTCACAATACAATAATCAGTCTTCCACACATGAGGCAAATCAATACTTAATCATTGAGTCAATTCACAATACAATAATCAGTCTTCCACTCATGGGGCAATCATCCATCAACTCAATCAATCATTAGAAAACCACACAAACCCTCCACACCTTGGTGTCCAGCAAACCTCAATTTCATCTAAGGGGAGGCCTTTTCTTCATCTTAACTCTGGGTGGTCTCTCTGATTCCCTGGATCCCCTTCCATGGTCCCAGCTCCTTCCTGAATCCGCCAGTCACCCGGATTCAGGGGCAGACAGCTGCCAGGTTCTCATCCAGTCCTCAGAAGTAGACAGCTCCCAGGTCCTTATGCAGTACTCTGGGGAGTCTCTGGTATACACTGAAGTTCACAGGGTCCGGCACATCTCAGACCCTTCACCACTTCTGTTGCTGGGAACTCAAGTATCAGCCAGGCCATGAACCAACAAAGGCTTATCCCGGTCATGCTTCTTCAGTCCTCCAGCAGTTCAGCTGGCCCTAGGACCCAGGAGAATCTCAGTCTCCCAGGAGGCCTTCCAGGCAAGCCCTCTCAGCCTTCCAGGTAGCCTTCACCAGATTCTGGTCTCAGGAAAACTATTCAGAAAGGAGCTGGGACCATGGAAGGAGATCCAGGGAATCAGAGAGACCACCCAGAATCAAGATAAAGAAAAGGCCTCCCCTTGGATGAAATTGAGGTTTGCTGGACACCAAGGGGCAGAGGTTTGTGTGGTTTTCTAATGATTGATTGAGTTGATGAATGATTGCCCCATGAGTGGAAGACTGATTATTGTCTTGTGAATTGATTGAATGATTGAGTATTGATTACTGTATTGTGAATTGGCTGAATGCTTTGTTCTAAATATTGTGGCCACTGTAGTGAAAACTGTGTGGCCATTCTAATGTTAAGCTGTTATGAACACTATATTGTGATTTTCTGTGATAAGTAATAATGTTGTGAATATTGTATTGTGATTTGTAATGAATGTTTGCCTTGATTTGTAATGGAATAAACAGAATGTTCACTATACCGTGTAATCTGAACCTTAAAAGCTGTTCACAGTAGTATTCTTTTGGGAATCTACTGGTGCATGGCATAACAGACACTTAGCACTTACTAGCCATGTGACCTTGGGCAAGTCACTTAACCCCAATTGCTCTCCCTTCCCTCCTTCAAAAAAGCAAAAAATTTTAAAAAATAAATTAAAAATAGTGATAAAAAAATAAAATAAATCAACCTATACCTGAAAGAAAAACCTTCTATATCATTCCAACAAGTGATTTTTCTAGCCTTTGCCTGAATATCTCCAATTTTTATTTTTCCCTCAGGAAAGAGACTTTTGGGCAGCAATAAAATTGTCAGGAAGTATCTTCTTGCACTCAGTCTAAATTTCCTTTTCTGTAACTTTTACCCATTGTTTCTATTTCTCCCCTCCAGACCCAAGCAGAAAAAGTCAAATCCTTCTTCTATGCAATAGACCCCCAAATACTTTGAGGTAGTTATCCTGACCCTGATAAGTCCTCCAGGCTAGACATTACCAGTTTATCCAATTGATTCTAATATGACACATATCTGTGGCCTTTTGCCAGATTGTTTTCACTCCTCTAGATGTTTTTCAATTTATCAATCAATGCCTTTCCTAAAATGTGATGCTCAGACTCGAATATAATAGTCCAGATGTGTTTTGATCAGGAAAAACTACAATAGAATTCTTAATTCCTTAGTTTTCTTCATTTCCAAGATAGGGTTTGAACCCATAATGAGTTTTCATTTTGCTAAAATCCTTCATATATTTTGTAGATGAAATGCTAAGTCATCATCTTCCTCATCATCAATTTGTACTTGTAAAGGAATTTTTTTTTAAATTTTAAGTGCAATATTTTAAATTTATCTGTATTAAATTTAATCTTATTTCTCTCAGCCAAGTTCTTTTTGAATCCTGATTTTTCTCATATTGTATGATAGTTGTCCCTCTCATTCCTATGGCTAGGAAATAGTGTGAGCAAAGGAGTACAATTGTGGAAGACGCCCAGTTCAACTTGTTTGTAAAGTAGAGTACATGAAAGAGAATTATATGAGCTAAGACTATAAGGTTAGTGGTTGCCATATTGACAAGGTTCCTGAACGCTCAGCTGAACAATTTGAATTTCATATCTCAGGCAAGCAGGATTGAGAATGGTCTAATCAAATCTATACAGAACAAGATTGGTAGCATTGTAAAGAATCTAGGGCAGCAGTTCTCAACCTGTGGGTTATGTTCAATTTGTAACAATGAAAAAACATCCTGCATATCAGATATTTACATTACAATTCATAACAGCAAAATTACAGTTATGAAGGAGCAAAGAAAATAATTTTATGGTTGGGGGTTACCACAACATGAGGAACTGTATTAAAGGGTCACAGCATTAGGAAGGTTGAGAATTATTGATCTAGGGTGAGGGGTGAGGGAGGGATGAGGCTAAAGGAGATTATGATAGTCCATGAGAAGGTACTAATGTGTTGTACTAGGGTGGTATCAGATAAAAAGGAAAGAGGGCTGGTGACAGATACTGTGAACATACTGACTATACTTGGTAATTGATTGCTTATGGAAGTCAATGGAAAGGGAGGAGTCAAATGTGTCATTAGGGTGGCTATGAGAATGGTGGTACCATTTACAGAAATGTTTTCTGTCCTTTTCTCTATTTTTGGTGAAGGCCCTTCTCTTTTACACTGAAATACCATTTCTAATAAATTAATGAATCCTAGGCATGCTTCCTCTAAGGAAGAATAAGCTTTTTAATATTTAATAGTGCTATTAAGAATGATGCACTAATTTTTCTTTAATTTTCCCCACAAACTTATGAAAATACTAAATTTTACAATACTACAAAAAGCTAAGTTCTTATATAATAAAAAATTAAAATATACCTGGGGTCTATATTGTCTTTTAAAATAGAGACTTAACATTTTGTTGTTACCTATTTTGACAAAAGGTTGCCTTGGTGGTATAGTGGATAGAGTGCCAGGTCTGGGGTCAAGAAGATGACTCTTCCTGAGTTCAAATTTGACCTCAGACACTTAATAGCTGTGTAACCCTGGGCAAGTCACTTAACCCTATTTGCCTCAGTTTCCTCATCTGTAAAATGTACTCGAGATGGAAATGGCAAACCACTCTAGTATCTTTGCCAAGAAAAACCCAAAGAGGGTCACAGAGTCAGACAAGACTGAAAAATCTGAACAACAACATTTTGGCAAAAGCATATTTAACCACCATGGGCAATACATCACAAATATCTTTGCTTCTACCTTCTGCCTGGGAATATGATCACTTAAGAATGCAGAAAGGAATGTGGATTTAGTACTAGATTCACATTTAATTAGGTTAGGAAATATCTGCATTCAGCATCTATGTTTGTGTCAGAGTGACATCTTCTTTAAAACTTTTACTTTGGTTCATGTTGTATGAAATTTTATGAACTTAATTTAAAGATAAAGATACAAATATAGTCTGAATGCTAAACATATAACTTGCCGGGCAACCAGCCACAACTATCTCCAAAAAATGTTTGGCTTGTGGATTTAGATATTTTGGGATGATCTGGGTGAGTGAGGAAAGAACCTTGTCCCCCTAAACCTAAGCCAATTTGCATTAATTGCCTTTTTTCTTTCAAAGAAAGTCTTTGACTCCTTCATGTTTCCTCCAACGCTTCAGGAAGAGTCATAAACAACTAAATAGTACTGAATATATAGTAGATATATTGCATTATGTACGCCAAACTGATCATGGCTAAACATTAAAGTTTAGAATTCATGCTATTCTAGGCCAGGGTCCCCACAGAGCCAGTTCCTATTTCTAGAATCCTGAGACTATTTCTAGAAAATTCTTGACTCTAAGAGTATAGTGTGGCATCTCAAGATTTGACATTTGGGGCAAGTTGAGCTTCTAGTTAACCATAAAAGATTCATGAATTTTCTCGTGTCTCTACCTTTATAATATGGAACATGTAAATGAAACTTTCTTAGAATTCTAGGTATCTAGTCCCACAGGTCTTATTTGAAGTTTACTCACCCGAGATGTGCCTTCTCTTTTAATGATACCATTCTAAGAATAGTAGTTTCCCACATGACCTTCACCTACACATTCCCCATTCACCATTCTATATAATGGATTGGGGGGTGCTTTATCAACTAATATTCTCCAACAAATTACCACAACATAGTCAATTTGTTTTCTCACACCTTGGTAGAAGTTGTAAAACTGGAGGGTTTCCATGATTTTCTCTGCCCAGTATAGTACCCTCTCAGCTGGGTTCATATCTGTGATGGAATCCTAATAAAGCTGCCCCTGGCCTCAATACTTTAGCTTCATTATAGGCCTGGTCCTACTGAACAGCAGGCCCACTGTATCTACCAACCCCCTTCCCCTGCCAATGCCCTAACTTCTCCATATATGCCTCACTGCTCACTGGAACAACAGGTATATCCCTGAACTCTTAATTCCCACAGAAAGAGTAGGTGTATCCATGGGATGGGAACCTAGCTACTGCCTCTATCTGGTCATTGCCCCCAGACCCATTCCCACAGAAACAGGTGTGTTTTTGCATACAATCACAATCACATCATCCATCTAGGACAGCGGTTCCCAACCTGTGGGCCGCAACCCCTTTGGGGGTTGAATGACCCTTTCACAGGGGTCACCTAAGACCATCAGAAAACACATATTTCCGATGGTCTTAGGAAGCAAGACACCGCTCCTCTATCCATCTCCAGGTGCGTCCGCCCACATGCAGATACGCCCACATATGAGTATTAAAGGGTCGCAGCATTAGGAAGGTTGAGAACCACTGATCTAGGACAAGACAAGACCACAATACCTATCTATCTTGACCAGACAGGACCACAATAGCTAGCCAGTTGGAGGGCAGCTTGACCAGAATGTTTAACTGCTGAGCCATAGATGAGACCCCTCCTCCATTACCTAATCCCTTAACAAACTCCTCCTGCCTTTTTCATATTCCTTTCTTCTATGTAAATTTTGATTATGTAATTGCATCTTTATGTTGCAAAAATCCATCTTGCTTTCTATAAAGTTGCTGGTTCCTCTTGGAACTCAGCCTGCTTCATGAGAGTCATCAGTCAATTTCAATAAATGGCCATACTTGGATTAGAGATGGTTTGACTCTGAATGCTTTGAGACGGTTCTACCACAACACATCATGAAACCACAACAGTTTTTGGGTGGGCAGAGCCCCCACCTCAACAGTTTTTGGCATCCCTGGGTTTAAACCACAACATCTGGACCAAAGAACTAAAAAATAACTTGCATCAACACAAGGATTTCCATCCCAAAATTCATAAATCATACCTATTAATAATAATAATAATTTATATTTATAGGGTACTTTGCCTTACTAAATGCTTAAATATGTATTGTTACACATATAGTTATAACAATCCTATGAAGTAGATAATATAATTACCATTTGAATTTTCAAGATAACTGAACTGAGGCTCAGAAAGGTTAGCTGGAATAAACAATCAGGGTATCTGAGTCCAAGCCCATTTTTCTTTAACATAATATGGGTTTCCTAGAATATAATGCAATTTCTGCCCAATATGCTAAATAAATAAATGAATACTTTGGGATAGAATATTTTATGCCCATCTACCACGCATTAGTTGTGGGCCCAATATGTGCCAGGCAACGTGCTAGACACTACAGATACAAAGTCAGAAATGAAACACACCTTGCCCTCAAGGGGTTTATGTTGTTTTGGGTGAGGTGACATGTCCATAAGTGAAAACAAGATCTACACAAAATAAACAAAATAATTTTGCATTGGGTAGGTGCTAGTGGAATTCGAAAAGATTTCACATAGAAACTTTTGCTGAGATAGGCATTGAAGGAAATCTGTTTCTGTAGTGGAGTCATTTCAGTCATATCTGACACTTCATGAGCCCATTTGGGTTTTTCTTGGCAAAGACATTGGAGTGACTTGCCATTTCCTTCTCCAGCTCATTTTAGAGATGAGCAAACTAAGGCAAATAGGATTAAGTGATTTGCACAGAGTCACATGGCGAGTTAGTGTCTGAGGCCTGATTTGAATTCATAAAGATGTCATTCTGACTCTAGGCTTGGGACTCTATGCACCATGCCACCTAGCTGCCAGAAGAAAATTTGATTTGTTAAGTGCGGAAGGAATGCATTCCAGGCAGCTTGTAGAAAAGCATGGAGTTGAGCGATGGAGTGTTATAAGTGAGGAGCGGCGAATAAAATTGTGTGTGTGTGTCTGCGTGTGCGTCTGTGTATGTGTTTGTATATGTGTGTGTGTGTGTATTGAGTCCTTAAAATCTGCCAAACATGCAAACTGCTGGAGATTTTTTTAAAAAGGTTAAAAACACGATCCCTGCTCAGAATAACTTCACATTCTAATTTGGAAGACAATACAAATAATGTAAATCATATACACACACACATACACACACACACACACACTCGCACATATACACATATGTATATACACACACATTTTATATATGTATTATTGTTGGTTTTTGTCCTTCATTCTTGAAGAGGACCATGACATCATGAAAGTGATGCCATGACATGCAAGTGAATTGGATTTAAGTGAGGGAGAGTTGTACAACGCACCAGCCTCACTTTCTTCTCCAGAGCCATC
The DNA here is from genome assembly GCA_028627135.1 of Pseudochirops cupreus. NCBI lineage: Eukaryota > Metazoa > Chordata > Mammalia > Diprotodontia > Pseudocheiridae > Pseudochirops > Pseudochirops cupreus. The sequence continues at coordinate 365,432,316 of CM053580.1, forward strand.
TTTGTCCAGTGGCAAGATAGAGATCAAGCTGACTGGAGGAGTCCCCAAATACAGTGGGAGACCTTGGCCTTTTTAAGCCAAGTAAGGTCTTTAATGTGTCTCAGTTTAACTGAGGCAATGCTTCATTCAGTGAGTAAGGCTAGGTAAGAAATAAGGCAGATAATGGCCTCTTTTACCTAGTCAAAAAAAAAAGAAAGAAAGGAAGGAAGGAAGGAAAGAAGGAAGGAAGGAAGGAAAAAAAGAAGGAAGGAAAAGAAATAAAATGAATGAATGACTTGATTGATTGATTGATTGATTCAGGTACTAAGGGACCAAAGACAAGTGCAGACACAACTTAGCAGCCTTCACTATGAAAAAATGGAGAACTTGGGAATATGATATTCCAAAAAGCAAAAAGTATACAGTATTATAACTAGGAATAATTTATCTAACAAATATATACTGCAAACTGAAAGTAATTTCAGGAGAGAGAATGGGAAAAGCCTCCTATAAGGCATAGGAGTTGAAGTGATTCTTGAAGGAAGCAAGGGAAGCCAGAATCTGGAGGTGAGGAAATAGAGTATTCCAGGCAGGTGGGATAGTTAGTGCAAATGCATGGAGTTGGAAGATGGAGAACCAGCAAGAAGGCCATTGTAGTTGGGTCAAAGATAGCATGGTGTGGGGGAGCAATATGTAGGAAGACTAGAAAGGGAAGATACCAGGCTTTAAATGAGAAACAGAAGATTTTCTGTTTCATCCTGGAGGTAATAGATAGCTTATTAAAGTTTTTTGAGTAAGAAAGAATGTGGCATAGTGAGATCTATGCTGTAGGGAATGATGTTGGCAGCTGAATCAAGAATGAATTGGAATGGAGAGAGATTTCAGGCAGGTAAACCAAGGCTCCTGCAAAGTGTCAGGTTAGAGGTATTACTAAAGTCTGTATTTGGCTGCATGAGTGAGAAGAAGGGGGCTTATACAGGAAATATTGTGAAAACAAAAATGGCCCAACTTAACAAGATGTTAGACATTTGAGGTGAGCGTAAGTGAAGATTTGAGATGAAGCAAAGATTATAAGCCTCAGTGAGTAGGAGGGTAGTGTTTCCTCCATAGAAATAGGAATGTTGGGAGGAGGGTAGAGTTTGGACGGAAAAAGTTGTTTCATTTTGGGCATGATGAAGTTGAGATGCCTATAAGACTTTCAATTCAAGATGTCTAAAAAGCAATTGGTAATGTAAGAATAGAGCTTAGGAGAGATATTAGGATCGGGTATATAGATGTGGAAATAATCTGCATGGAAAAATCGTTGATTACATGGGAGTTGAAGAGATGACCAAGTGAGATGGTATAGAGGGAAAATAGAAAAATCCCAGGACAGAACTTGGGGGAGACCCAAGGTAAGTGACAGAGTTGAAGATCAAACAAAGAAGACATATCCAGCAAAGGATACTAAGAAAAAACTCTTACATAGAAGGAGAACCAGGAGAGGAGAATGTAATGAAAATCTAAAAAGAAGAGGCAGCTAGGTGGCACAGTGAATAGAGCACCGGCCTTGGAATCAGAAGGACCTGAGTTCAAATGCGGCCTCAAACACTTAACACAAAAACCTAGCCATGTGACCTTGGGCAAGTCACTTAACCCCAACTGCCCTCCAAAAAAGCAAAAAAAAAAATCTAAAGAGAAGAGAATGTAAGATATTCAACAATGCTCAAAGGGACCAAGAAGGATGTGGTATGAGTAAAGGCCATTCTATTTGATAATTAAGAGATCACTGGTAAATTTAAATACAAAATAAGGAAAATAATTTCTGTTTTGTCTTAGAAGCAATAGGGAGCCCACAGAGTTTACTGAGAAGAGTGATATGGTTTAAGCCTGAGTTCAAGGAAAACAAATGTGGAATTAGCTACTAAAACCTAAAGGCATAAAGGTAATGAATTCATGGCTATGGATTCCATGTATTTGGGGTACATTTTATTTGCAGCTTTGTTGTACCTCCAGTGAAACCATGAGTTTACACTGATCCCTAGAATTTGCTTATACCTTGTACCTTTTTAGCATCCATTTCACAGCTGGAAAAAATAGTACAACCTTGTCTCCTTTTGGCTTTGTGTGTGGAAAGCTAACTAAAAGCAGGGAGTTTTCAAGGTTACTACCTTCTCCATTCATGTACAAGTTAGTCAAAGTAATGTGTACCTTGGATGAAAATTCTTGAAAAATGTGCCCTGTCTCTGTTTCGAGCCAAGGCATTGAAAAGGTTCTTCATTATGTAGAACAGGAATGTGGAGCTCAGAATGTGCTGGAGAAATGCCTTCCTGTCAGAGATCCTGCTGGGTTCATTGCTCTTTGGCAAAAAGTCTCGGGAGACCTTCTAGTGGTCGTGAAAACATTTATGGAAAGACTTCAGAGTTGACACTTTAAATTTCTCATGCCTACAATGAGGAAAAAAAGCATTCTCACACCCAAATAAGTGTAAATGCCCAGTCTGTGGACATTATATTATTTTGTATGAATTTGGATAAGGATGGATATTTTCCAGAAGGGGGCTGTTTTTGGTTGGTGTTTATATATATAAACTATAAAACATTTCACACTCTCTAAAGACTCTCAATATTGTCTTTCACATTAAAATAAAGGGGGGGGGGTATTGTTCCACAGTCTTACGGGACACTGGTCATTAGAGGAGAATGTGATTTTAGAGTAGCCATGCCTCTTTAGGAACCACTGAAATATCTGAAGATAGTTACCCTGGAGGATAGAAAACTTAGGGGAGTTATGATGAGAATCTACAGACATTTCAATTATCACATGGAAGAGGGACCAGGTATTCTCTGCTTGGTCCCAGTGAACAGAATAAAGGTAGGTGGGTAGCAATTTGAAGGAGTCAGATTTTGACTCATTATAAAGGTTGAATCAACATCTCTAACATAGAGTTGCCAAAAAACTGAATGGGCTTTCATAGCAGGTAGTCAATTCTATGTGATCATGTGATCTCCAAGCAGAGGCTTGATGAATGTCAGTCTGCAACTCTCATGGGTTTGGCTAGATTGACTTTGCATCCATTCTAACTATGTTACTATGACACATTGAAATCTTCTAGTCTAACCTTACAGATCAGAAAATTTAACCCCAGAAATATGAAATGACTTGCCCACACAGAGAAAATGTAAGGACTAGAATCCCAGTCCCCAAATCAATAATCTAGTGTTCTTTCCATTATACCACATTGCCTTGTCTAGCACAGGAATAAAGTAGTACGTGAGGCTTGTCTCAATAGATGACGCCTAAGACTGAACTACTAAGACAGCACACCTTCCTTGCCACCCTAGGGAAAGACAGGGATTGATGGATTTTGCAAGCAATTCTACTCCATCATAAATTATGACATTACTATTCATCCCCGGCAAGTAGATCAGTGTGGTTATTTACAAGGTTTTTTTTTTAAGTATTGTTCATTCATTCATTCATTCATTCATTCACTCATTCATTCATTCAAATCACACTTCCAGGTGATTTAGTATAAATTGATGGTTTGCCTTCTTCCCTTTTCTTTTCCCTTCTCTTTCTCACAAGAGGCCATTAGGAGCAAGATCAAATTATACTCTGTGCATGATAATTCACAAAAAAATAAACTGGTAGCTTGGACCCAATTACAAATGCCTCTTTTGCACATGTCTATGTGCATATGTCTATGTAAGTTATATTAAATACATAGGCCGATTTACGTGAAGACTTTTCAGATAATAACTGGCTTAAAATTTGCTTTAATGTCTGCATAAGCTTTTTCAGACAATGCTCACAACCACCCTATGAAAAATGCACTACAAGCATTATTATTACCATTTTATAGATGAGGACAGTGATGATTAGAGAGGTTAAGTGTCTTGCCCTTGGGTACACAGCTAGTTAAGTGTCAAAAGCGGAATATAAAAGTTAGGGGAAATTAGGTTGCCCAATGGATAGAGTGCTGGATCTAGAATCAGGAAGATTTATTTCAGCTACTTACTAGTTGTGTGATCTTGTGGAAATCACTTAACTACTTTCTACCTCAGTTTCCTCATCTCTAAAATGGGGGTAGTAACATTGCCTTCCTCCAGGGTTGTTGTGATGATAAAATGAGATATTATTTCTAATCACTTTGTAGATCTATATAAAAATGGCTATTATATGAAGCCAGGCTTCCCTAATGTGAAGTTTAGTGCCCTATCCACATTTATATAGTACTTACTATGTGCCAGGAAACATGCTAAGGACTTTACAATTATTATCTCTTTTATCCTCACAACAACCTTGGGAGGTAGATGTTATTATGATCCCTATTTCACAGATGAGGAAACTGAGTCAAACAGAGGTTAAGAGACTTGTCCAACATCAATACAACTAGGAGGTGTCTGATGTAAGATTTGAACTTAGGTCTCCCTGACTCCAGGACTAACACTCTATCCACTGTGCCAATTAGTTTGATTTCTGCAATTGGATATATGCTTTAAGTTGTACTCTTGGGAAGAAAAAATAGCTATTGTCTCAGATTACTGAGATGTGTTTAGTAGAGGTAGTGTGTAGCATAATGGAAAGAAAGCTGGATTTGGAGTGAGGAGACTGATGTTCAGATTCTACATCTGACACTAAGAAATGTGTGACACTAGACAAACTCAGCCTCAATTTCTTTATCTGTAATATGTGGATTTTTCCTCCTCCTCCTCCTTTTTCTTCTTTCTTCTCCTCTTCTTTCTTCATATTCATCAAATGATAAAACAGGGTTATGAACAAAGGAGCACTACTGAGAAGAATCACAGCCATAGGTCACCCACATAATTGTGGAAAGTAGGCATAAGTGGGTTGTACCTTGTTACCAACCATAATGTTGGTAAGAGAAGCCAAAGACATTATTCATGACATGTATGACAAAGAAAGTAGCTAAGCAAAGCAAATAGTATGAAAAGGGGATGACAGACAGATAGTAAGTTGTATAGTGGTAGTCTCATCAAATGTCAAAATAATTAGAAGAAGGCATCTAGCATATTGTGGTGTGTCCTCTATCAAAAAGATTTGCAGAAAACTATGGACAAGAGGCACCTAGATGACTCAGTAGATAGAGAGCTGGGCTTGAAGTCAGGAAGACTCTGAGTTCAAATCTGGCCTAAGACACTTATTAGCTGTGTGACTGGGTAAGTCACTTAACTTGTATTTTCTTAATCCACTGGAAAAGGAAATAACAAACCACTCCAATATCTTTGGCAAGAAAATCTGGACAGTAGGGTCACAAAGAGTCACACATGATTGTACAACAAAAGCAATAGATAAGAAGATCCCAGCATGAAAAGGCATGAGTGCCTTGTGATATGCAAGGGTGGGGGAGAAGGGATATCCATACGAAGAGATCAGGGATGATTGATGTAAATAAGAAAGAAGCATATGCACATGTGTCAACATAGATGATATACCCGTATCTGTGAATAACATTCTCAATATTTTTAAAAATCTATGATTTGCTAGGTGTGGTCACTCCATCCACTGGTACATACCACACTGACTTTAGGCTTTAGTCGAATCTCCATACTCCTGGTGCCACTTTACTAAACTAACTAAAGAAAACAAAACAAAGCCAAACCACAAGCCAGATGTTCACAGGAGGTAAGAGCAGATGTGCCACATGTAATGAATATTAACATGAGCTCATATTACTGACTTTATATTCTCACTAAATTGAATTGTTTATTCTTCTCTTTACATAATACACCATCTTCTCCTTCTCGGCTCTTGCATAGAATATCCAGCATTTCTCCATCCCTATCTCTGTGTGGATCCCTCACTCTATTCAAGGTTCCACTCATGGGGCATTTCCTCCACATGACCTTCCTGATTGGCCCCCATTATTGCTAGTGCTTCCACTCATGTGACTTCACTTTTTTTTGTAAACTTTTTGTATGCAGATTTTGTTTCCCCCTAGTACGTACGACATAAGTGCCTCATAACTATTTTTTTTGTATTTTCCTTTACATCCCCACAGTACCTGGAAAAGAGTAGGTACCTAATCTATTTTTTTAAATATTTGATTTTAATGAAATTTTTGATGGGAAAGTGAGGAGAGAACATGACATCTGATTAAACATTTTGTGTTATTTCCACTTTTTGAAGAAGAAACTCAACTATTTCTAATAAAACTTGCTAAGAATGAATTTCTACAGCCATATTAAATCCCAATATCTTGAAATGACTCCCAATAAATCAAAATATGGACCTGCTTCTCACCTGTAGATTAGAGTCTATATTCTTCAGGTTTTTTGGCATCAAGTTAATAAATAGTAAAATTCTCTAGTACCTTAATGAAAAGAAATAGGAGAAACAAAAATTCCCACTGACATACTTTCAATGGTGCTATTGGTAAAGTGCATTTACACTATGATAAACAACTTTGGTTTCAACTTGTGAATTGTTCCACTCTTTTTTAAACATGTAACAAGTTTCATCTCATTCAAGGCAGATTTACTTCTATTGTAAGGAAATGGGTTTGTATATTCTTCTAAGCATCTTAATGTCTTTCATGAATAATGCTAAAAGCTTCAGAAGAAAGTGGTTAAAGGTTGTGACATTTGATCTGAAACTAATTCAGATTATCTTGTTGGTATTCTATTAAGATCTTGACTAAAAAGAACCTTCTACTTCTTGTAGAAGGAAGTTGAGGAGAGGGTCAGTGAATCATTCCACAAATATTTATAAAGCACCCCCAGTGAGCCAAACTTTCTTGTAAACTCTTGGAATACTTAGAAACAGATCAGACCATCACGTTGTTCATAGTATGCTATAATTTTTAAAAAGTTGAAATAAAGACTGGAATCTTAAATTGAGCCTTGAATTGGAAGGCAGCATTGATAGAGATTATTGATGTCTTTTGAGGAGCTGGTACCCACCAAACTACTACAGACAGATTATTCTTTTACACCTTTTGCAGACTTTGTCTTTGCTTAACAAAGCCAAAATCTATAAAAAGTATAATGGAACAGTCTGTGTTCTGATTGAGTTATTGGGTCAATTTACTAAAGCTTTATAACTTTATAAATATTTATAACTGGTTGAATTTTCATGTGGTCTTCTTGGCTGCTGTTGTATAACTTCACAACATCACCTCAACTATACAGCGTAATGTGTTGAGAAGAGACCCTGGAGCCAGCAAGACATACTGGCTGAGACCCTGGATAATTCATTTAATGACCTAGTGCTCTGAGTCACTCTTTGTAGTTTCCAATCCAAGGAGATTCCTTAGATTGATTATAACATTGAAATGACAGGTCCAGGTCCTACCTATCTTAGCTTATACTGGCTTTGTTTAGCTTTGGCAAAAAAACATTGAGCCACAAGAATTTGCTGAGCATCTATGTATGCCTAGTATTGTGCTTGGGGCTCTGAGAAATATTGAAAGGATCACATAAGGCCAATCTATTCCCCCCCCCCCCCCGCCCCATCTCCTTCCTTTCTCTACCCAAGAGCAAATAATAATGGGAAATGCCAACTGGAGTTCTGAATTTCAAGGTGTCTTTTAACTGGGAAGCAATGTATTTCGAATTTTGGATTTAAAGGATCTATATTTGAATTCTGTCTCTTTTTACATTTGAAGTTCTGTTACTTCCTTTTTTCTGTGACAACCTATCTTCTCAGTTTCCTCATCCAGGAAATAGAAAAGTTATGACAGAAGATCGTAAGGCCATTCTCAGCTTATAGCCTTTATATCTGTGATCCGACGATTTTATCTGAGAGCTTTAATAAAGGAAGGGTGTACGCATCAGCAACATAATTCTCTGTAGGTAGTATTAATGCCAGCCTTTTTGAGGTTAGGCAGTGCAATATGGTGCATTATTTTGCAAAGAGGTCCTAGAGATTGCCTAATCATTTTCCTTTTAATTTATAGTAGGTGACTTTATAGTTCCTTTTACAAATAGCTTAAGTACCAGAAGACTTCACTATTGACCTTTTTTAGGCTAATTTTTCAGACATCATATTTTTGATGTAAGATTTAGAGTGGAAATTTTGTACCTAAATAGCTATGCAAGTGCAATAAAAGAAAAATTAAAACGAGGCCTATGACTTCAGAGGACCATCACACCAAGAGAGACTGAAGATCCATGTCATGATACTTGAATAACCTCCAGAATTCCATAAATGAAAAAGTAAATGAATGAAAAATATCCATGTAATGCTATGTTCCAAGCAGTGATCTAAATGCTGAAATAGAAAATTAAGACAGTACTTGCCCTCAAGAAACTTACATTCTAGTTGGGAGAGAGAGTGCATAGAGAGAAGTAGTGGTCTGGGAAGGATGTTTTGGTCTGGAAAGTTGCAAAGATGGTGAGGGAAACAATGGTGCAATCAGTCCACTGATGCTGGGATCCATGAAACGAAAAAGGAAATATGTTCCCCGAGGTCAAGTATGTTCCCCATCCTGGGACAGCAGGATAAAAAGTGAAGTCAACTGAGTATGGTCTTTCCGTCAAAAATTCCTAAATCTTTCCTATCCTAAATCTTTCATCTGTGGTAGTTGCCTCAAGAAAATTAAGCTGTTTTCTTAGTCCGCTTTCATAGAGAACAAGAGCAGCAGCAATAAGAATAAAATAAAAACAATAACAGCAACAAGAGTATTTATACGGCACTTCGAAGTTTGCAAGGAACTGTCCACTTGTGATCTCATTTGATTCTCATAACCGCGGGAGGTGGGAGCTATTATTCTCATTTCACAGACTCAGACACTGAAGCTAAGAAAGCTAAGTGGCTTGCCCAGGGTCACTTATTTAAATAAGTGACTAATACAGAATTTGAACTCAGGACTTATTGACTCCAAATATGCATTTCATCTACTGCACCACTTATTTGCTTGAGGATCTATCTGATTATTAATTTTGATATTGTTCCCCAAGTACACAAGTAGCTGAGATAGAACTAAATCTGATAGAAATAAGAATCAGATGGCTCTTTCATTATTTTAAAACAAAATGAGAAGAACCATGATGTACTGGAACGGACACTGCATTGACAATCATACATATTGCATTCAAGTCCCATACTTTATTGCTGCGTGAACTTGGGCAATTTAGTTAATCTAACTTGACAATCATTTTCTCTATCCATAAAACTGGAATAAAACATTAGCATTATGTACTTCATAGAGTTACTGTAGAGAAATAACAATTAGGCAATGTATATGAAACATGATTATATGTAATTAATCTGAGAACAAAATGTTTTATGGAACGTATAATCTCTTCAGTTGAACCTGTTCTCAAGAATTTCCATTCTTCAGTCAAATTGAATTCCTTTCAGAGAAAGAAAAAAAGTAGGATGGTTCAGTGAAAGAGTGCTGGATTTGGAGTCAGAGGACCTGGGTTCAAATCTTGACTCTTCTGTAGCTAACTGTATGACTTTAGGCAAGTCACTTAACCTCTCAAGCTCTTCATTTCTTCATCTTCAAAATGAATAGATCGGACTTGATGACTCCTAATTGTATGAAGCCAATGAAGCTCCACTATGGCCCTAACACAATCTAACCACTCCAAAGGAAAAAAAAAACAAATAGAATAATTAAATGAATTAATTTGTCCTCCCTTTTTAGGGGCATCTTATTTCTGTAGATACTTGTTGGCTAAATTAAAGTCATTCTCATTTTGGTACCTTTCCTATTAAGTCTCTGACCACAGATTACCCTTTCTTAGAAATCAAAGGAGAGTTTATTTGGATAGAAATTTAAATGACTCTAAGAAACTTAAGTGAACAGAGAGAATCTTTACATTTGAAAGGTGATCTTATATTTTCCCCTTCCTGACCTCTCCAATTGATCAAGTATAAAAGTTAATCTGAAATTACATAGATGAAGACCAGATCTGAAAGACTTCCAAATGATTAGGTTGAGAATGTTTAATTGCCCCAACACTTACTTCTGGGCACCAGGTTGGTGGTCTTCAGTGCCCAAAGGCTGACTCCCTGTTGCTCTCATTTAAGATGTTGTTAAGCACTGTTTTGAAGCATTATTCATTCAAAACCAAAAAAAGAAATGTGAGTATCCCTTTAAAAACAACTTGAATTTTTTACTTGCTAGGTAAAACAATTTCAACATAGACAGCCTATTTTTAACGGGAGAGTACCAAAGTATTTATTCACTGCAGGTTGGAACAATCTACAAGTTCCCTCACTGAGCTGTTATCTGAACGACAAAGCATTAAGCCATAATGAGGAAATAACGGGCACGGTCTGTTAGCAGAGCAATAGAGTCTCTCCAGAATGAGCTTTAGCCAAGAAAGGCAACACAAGCCCACTGGAGTCTACTGAAATGTTGTTATTAAGGAAACTTTTCAAATTAAGACTGTAACTGACAGAGAAATCATGAAGACAATACTTGTAAATGTTTCATGTGTAAGCTCCTGTTTTTTCATAGCTCTTTCTTTGGCAAATTCAAGAAACTTACTGATCTATCCCTTCATCTTCTGAGGCATTATCATTAATTATCAACAGTCACAGAATGCCCCCATAATAGTTGCACTTGGCATTCTATGGTATTATAACCAGCTAAGAACCACCCTGTACATACACTTCCCTTCCCCACTTAAAAACACCACCTTGGCTTGATGTTTTGGTCCTGCTAGAGTTCGATAATTAAAACTGGGCATTTTTGCTAAGAAGCCCCTGCCTATACCCACAAAGAGAAACCCTCTTACCATGTATTCCATGTTGGCAGCAGGTGGAAACACCTTGCCTCGAACTTGGTTGTGATAATCGAGGATGGCAATCATGTCATTCTGCGAGATGTAGCGCTTCCTCCTGGCTTTGGGGAGATCAGCGGAGTCCAGATGTGCTTTTAGAGCGGCTTCAATATCAGTGAAGTTATTGGTTGGCGAGGATGAGTCAGTGGCGTTGAGTAAGACGACTGCACTTGTTTCGCAGAGAAGGGAAAACAAGAGCACACCAGTGACAGCAGAGATTGCTATCATCTTGGGATGGAGGAGGGGAGAAGCCACAGGGTTTACTCTGCTTTGAAACAGGAAGGCAAAGTTAGGGTCAGTCTACAAGAGGGCAAATTTTTTTAAAATGTGGCAGAGTGTTTGATTTTACACACTGTCTTCTCTGAGAGCTTTCCTTGACTTGATTATATTCTGTAATCCAAAAGACTTTTTTTTTCAAATCAATGTTATGAGAAAGCCTGTAATTACTGCCCATGTTGCTTTAATGGATGAAAAAGAGACCTAAGATGAACTCTCCAGAGATGGAGATGAATAAAACAGCATATCATGAGCCCTCAGCCTCAGATATGTTTCTAATCATTTGCCCACACAGTCTGAACATGTATACACACTGTAGGGTACCAAGTGCCCAAGTGGGTATTTGGTTGTAAGTGGGCAATACGTAAGAAACTCAACCTCATCCAGATATTGAGGAGAAGAAATACATCTCAGGAAACATCTTCTGCTACCTGCAGTAAATGTATGGATGCTGTGTCACAGACACATGCACAGAGAGTGACAAAATATATACAAAAGTTATAATCCTATCTCAATTTCATTCAAGAAAAAAAAAACAAATGTGAGCTACTTTAGTATAAATGCATGCAAAACAGATTCATTCAGCTAAATGGCTTACCTCTGATCAATGCCAAAATGAATATATTGTTCTTCCAATTTTTAAAAAAGTTCTTTGCTATGTTGTGGCATAGACCCTTGTAAGGAGGAGTGTGTCTTATTACAAACCGTCTAAGAGCAAAAACTCTTGCTAGTTTTGACGCGGCTGGCCCCAGGAGCTGCTAACAGCTTTTATATGTCACAGGCTGCATAGTACAGAAAGGGCAGGCTTTCAAAGGGTCTCTCCCGAGCCAAAATGAAAGAGGAGGGGCTTTTGGAAAGAAAACACACTGATTGGGTGGCGACCTTTTTCATGTGGGTGGTGAGGAAATGGAGTCACACCCACAGCTTGCAAAGTGCAAACTCTAAAAGACGAGCCCCTTTTCTTACCCGGCTTCCCACCTTTTCCGTGACTGGCTCATTTAATACTGGTATCCAAGCAAAAAGAGGACGGCTCTTGAAAGGGGTTAGTTCTTGGGGAGGGGGGCGGAGGGATAAATGCAGCTGCTTGGGTAGGAGCAGGATGTTTTACATGGGCAATGAATGACCTGAGAGTTCAGTCAGGGGAATCAAGTAAATGGTATGTCTAGGTGTGTTGGGAGGGAGGAAAAAGAATATTAAAAAAAAAAAAGACGAGGGGCCATAGTGGTAGATAAGCAGTTAAGTTAGGACATGAATGCAAGAGATGTTTAAGTGACTGCTGTTGGTCTGGCCTTGACTTTGTTCCTTCCATGTGCTCTCTCTCCTCTCTTCTCTCTCTCTTTCCCTCCTCTCTCTACTTCCCTCTCTTCCTCCCTCCCCCCCCTTTCTCTATCTGCTGTCCTGTCCATCAGTCTACCTGTGTGTGTGTGTCTCTGTATTTCTATCTTTTCCTCTCTCTGTGCCTCCCTTTTTCCCATATACACTTTTTCTTCAGCCTCCTCCTTACTCCTTCCCCCATCACACACACCCTCCCACCAAACAAGCAATATCTCTCTCCCATCCTGCCCATACACACCTCTGGCTAAAGAAAGGATATATGAATCAGAATGTAGCAGTACTGTCCGGTACCTGGATAATTTTGAGACACTCAAGAATCAGCATGACAGAATGAAAAACAGCCAGGAAAACATCTGTTTTGGGTTTAGAAGCCTATAGCTGAAATTATTTCAAGCAGAGAATGGCTTAGCCACTCGAGCAGCAAAGTGGAGGGCACAGTACAGAGGAAGAATCCAACTGCAGCAGCTGCAGCCAGCAGCCAGAAGTCCCATATTAGGAGGATGCACATTGGAACTTATTCAGGGTCAGGCTGGGCTAGAACCAGGAATAGGAATTCTGGAGCAATCTGCAAGGAGTGGGTCCTCAAAAATACAGCTCATGTATTGTTGTGATGTCACCAACAAAATATACACTAATGCAGTGGCTGGGGAAAGGATTTGGGTGCTATTTACAAGTTTATAAACTGACTTAAGATACACTATCATGTGTCCAGTTTGCTGATGCAATGGTCTTTATTTCAACTGCAGAATATTTGAATCTATGTTCATAAGGAGCAATGACCATATTGTTAGAGGTAAGGAAGAAAAGGGGTAGATTTCTAATTGTACCACCACCCTTATGTTTGACGAGTCACACCCTCTTAGTTCATCACTATTATTTGTGAAGGGAAAAAAATAGTATATACACAGTGTCTGGCACATAATAAATGCCTTTGAAAAGGCAATGAATGGGCAATGAATGACCTGAGAGCTGAATCAGGGGAATCAAGTACATGATATGTCTCGGTGTGTTGGGAGGGGGGAAAAAGAATATATATATTAAAAAAAAAAAAGGTGAGGGGCCATAGTGGTAGATAAGCAGTTAAGTTAGGACATGAATGCAAGAGATGCTTAAGTAACTGATAACTTGATAAAACATCAATAAACTATTTTAAATCAAAGGTAGCAAAAATATTTTTAAAATCATCTCTTTTGGGGGCTATGTTGTTAAGGAAAATGAGAACAAAGTTATTTCTTATATTTTTAAGCTAGTACTAAAGCCTGTCTCTGAAAGATCATTGTGGCTAAGAGATAGCCGTAAGTTCTTCAAGGCTTTGTCAGTGGAATAAGAGTTCTGGTGGGCCATATCTGTGCTTGGCAGTTGAGTCAGAAAGAGGCTCAGCAGAACCCACCCAGACTAGAGAAGAGGCAGGGAATGAAGGCTTTGGAGAATTAGAAGCAGTCTAATTCAGTTAGGACTCCTCTAATGCCTCCTTTAATATTGGACCTTATTCTTGTTTTGGTCTCTTCAATATAAGCATTCCACAAATACTTTGGTACCTACCTGACCTGGCTTTTTTATTTATGCCTGTTCTCTAACCTTGGACCTGATTTTCTCAGTACCAGGTGGAATTATCTTCTTCACCACTCAGGAATTTACCTAATCACAGGAACATATTTTGCCCTACCTCCCATAAGATGCTATGTTACCAAGCTGGAAAGACTTTGAGTATAAGCCTAGCAACATACTTTATGCTGGAGTCTAGCTAAGTTAGGAGGGGCTCATCACTAGAAAGATAACCATCAGTTAATAAATAATAATTATAATATTCATGTAATGATTCAAAGTTTAAAAAGATAATATATACAAATTATATCTTTATATATATGTATATACATATATGTATATATATATATATGTATATATATATATATATATATAAATTATTTCCTATGCTTCTAATGCCAACCCTGAGAGGCAGGTATCTTTGTTATCCCCTTTTCACAGATGAGGAAACTGAGGCAAAGAGAGGCTAAGTGACTTGCCTTGGGTCAGAGACACAGTAAGTTGCTGATGCAGAATTTGAACTCTGGTCTTCATGACTCCAAATCCTGTACTCTATATACTGTGTCATCTAGATGCTGAGGCTCAAAGCTTTGATTTCTCTGGGATCTCATAACTAATCTGTGTCTTAGCTGTTACTCAATCCCAGGTGTTCCTGACTCCAGGTCTGGCACTCAGAGCTCCCTTTCATGAAGCCCATTAGGTATATGGGTTGTAATTTGCTTCAGTAGAGTGAATAACCATATCAAATGAGACCACAAAGTATAGCAGCATGGCACAGGGGAAAGGATATTGGCTCTGAAGTTTGAAAACTTGGGTTCAAATCCTACCTCCAGTGCTTACTAACTGTGTGACACCACCTATGTGACTGACAATCAATTGTCATTCACTAAGCACTTGGTATGTGCCAGGTATCATGCTGGACAGCGCTAAATACTGGACAAGTCCCTTAACGCCCCCCTGACCTCACTTTTCACATCTCTAAAAAGTGGGATTTGAAATAGGTGGCCTCTGGGGTCTTTGAGGTTGCACACTGGGCAGAGTACTAGACCTTGTCAGGGAGACCTCAGCTCCAATACAGCCTCAAATACTTATTAGATAGCTCCATCAAACAGGCCAAGTCATTTAACCTCTGTCTTCCTCAGTTTCCTCATCTGTAAAACTGGGATAATAATAGCACCTACTTCCCAGGGCTATTGTGAGGATTAAATGAGATAGTAACCATAAAGCATTTAGCACAGAGCCATATAAATACCAGCTGTTCTGTTCTATACTTTCCCAGAAGCCAGCCCAGTGCTCTGCATAAAGAAGGTTCTTTAAAAATGATCATTGGATTGAATTCAATTAAATTAAGAGAGCTCATAAATGTAATACAATAGGCTAATAACCAGGGCCTCTGCCTCCTGGGTCTATGCTATGCTATCCAAGCACACATGTGAACTACTCTGGGCTATTCTCTTTCTCAGTCTTTGTAAGGCAATCCTATTCAAACTACAGAATACCAAGTTCAGGCCTCCCAAGAATCAACCAGCTCTGTTTCCACTCTTTGCCTCTATCAATCATGTTAGAATGGCAGCTCTAGGCTTAAATGTTGAGGCCATTCAGTGGCTTTGTGATAATAACTTTAAGATGTTCTTTATCTCTGTGACTCTATACAATTCTCTTTCCCCATTACGTGGATGAACTTTCCCTACCCTGATGGACCTTCAAACTCAGTAGGGAAAGTGAACCATGGAGCTGAAATAAGTGTTCTGAGATAGGGACAAAGAAAACATGGATGGAGGCGCAAGACAGGGAGAGATGACTTCTTGTTGGACTGAATCAGGAAAGGTTTCATAGAAGAGGTTGCTTTTGAGCTGGGGATTGAAGGATGAGTAGAATTTCAACAAATGCAGATGAGCTGGTGGTGAGATGAGGAATGACAAAAGTTAGGAACAAGAAATCAAAGAGAGAGAAGCCACTATTCCTGGGATGATTCAGGAAGTAGTGAATATCAGCTTCATGCTAATGGCTCAGAGAATTCACAGTTGCTGGCTCCTTGTAGGTCTGCAGCAAAGGAACCTACAGGGCTCAAGGATGCAAACTTGGTACAGAGGAATGACCTTACTCTATAACAGTCATTGTAAGGCCTATGGGTCATTTCATGACATGCCATCATGACTTTCTAGAACCCAATTCCTCAGCTTCTCCTACTTGGACTGGCAACAGGCAAAGCCCTTCACATGGTTCAGGGATGGAGAACCCTTGGTCAGTTCCCCTGTTACCAATGCATATAAAGGGTTTTACAAGTTTTAGAGAGTTTTGCAAAGTTGTTAACATAAACCTACCAAAGTATATTATTCACTCTGTTTTGGGCATAAATGTCATTTTTAAATACCATAGTGCATTGTATAGGTATGATTCCGAGTAACTGGGGGTTGAGATATTAAAAAGCAGACAAATAACAATGAGGAGATTTTTACTAAGACTTCCCCTTGAAAAGATTATTCAGCTCTTGGTTTAGAGACAGAAGACCTGAGTTTCAATCCTAGTTTGCTTAAAGAGTTCACCAGAGAAGGCAAAATTTCAGTTTTTACATTATACAAAAGAGATCTAGATATAAGCTGCAAAACACTATTGTCCATCTTGATGTCTGTGAGAGATTCTTTTTAATATGAAAATTAAGTGGTATTAATAAGGTTAGGTATTGGAAAACCAGACCTGTCTAAACAAAGATATGTTCTTTTATGGTATTATTCCAACTCACCTGAGTTTCACAAGTATGTCTCTGAAGCAGGAAACCCATTACTAGAACATACTAAAATGTCAAAATAATAGAGGCCAAAAAGACTTTAGAGGTTACACAGTCCAACCCACTCCCTTTCTGAAGATAGCAAAGTTGTATAACTTGCCAAAGTCACATAGTTCATTAGAGGCAAACTTGGGAAGTTGCCAAACTACCAGGTAAAACTTGTTGTTCCAATTGGCATCTACTCATGGCAAACAAAATCCATAGGATTGATAAACCTTTCAGAAAAGGTGCAAAGAGCAACAATTTAGGCGATGTCAAGTGGTCTCAAAGGAAGAAAATCAAAGGTGTTCCAGGTTGGCAGGGCTGTAAACTCTAGTTATCAGAAATACAAATAGATCTTTCTGCATTCAGTTTTTGGCCTTATTACTATTGAAAAGCAAAGTTCATTCCTAACTACTAAAAGTTCAAATTCTAAACAAATGCAAAATCATCTTTTCTCATATTGTTATAGAATGGAGATGGTGGGAAGAAAAAGTAAAGGGAAACTAATGAAACTCTGAGAATATTCAAAATATGGAATTCATATGAATGTTTTGAAAATCACCAGAGGAATATACATTACTCTTTCTTCTTCCCAAAGAAATGCAAAACCTTGAGAGTGAATTAGCAGATTAGAATCTTATATTCTGTTATGTCTCCCTGCAACATTCTCAGACTAAGCCTCCAATATGAATGATTCCTCCATGTGGGTCTGGTCTCTTTCCCAGTATTTTAATGGCATTTAGATGAGGGGCTTGAATGATTCAATGAAACTATGAGCTTTGCTGTGCAGGGTTACCCAAGACAGACATAATGGAGAGTTCTGACAAAAGGTTATCCACTGGAGAAGGAAATGTCAAGCTACTTTGGCATATTTGCAAATAAAACAGTATTAAAAAGACAAAAGGTATGACACTGGAAGATGAGTCCCTCAGGCTGGAAGGCATCCAATACACCGGGGAAGAGTAGAGGACTACTACAAGTAGTTCCAGAAGGAATGAAGTAGCTGGGCCCAAGCTGAAAGGATGCTCACCTGCAGATTTGTCTGGTGATGAAAGGAAAGTCTGATGCTATAAAGTTCAATATGGCATAGGACCCTGGAGTACACTAAAGCTGGAGCTTAAACACTTTGGCCACATAATGAAAAGATGGGACTCATTGGAAAAGAGCCTGATGTTAGGAAAGATTGAAGGCAAAAGGAGAAGGGGATAGCAGAGGATAGAAATGGTTATGGAAGAAAATAAAATAAGAGCTCAGACAGACTTTTAGAGATAGTGGACAATAGAAGGGTCTGGTTCCTATGGTCCAGGCATCACGAAGAGTTGGATACGACTGAGTAAATGAACAGCAAAGAAGTTCTACATATATTCATTAGGATACCTGACTGCTCTCTGTTCTCTAGGGATAGCCTAGAGATGAAAATCCATAGTCGTTGATCAACTACTGGTCTAGGTCAATGTCACCATTTTGGAAGAGGGAGAATAGACATTCTCAGCTGGATGCCATGAAGTTCCTGGCATTTAGATGTTCAAGTTGAGCAGGCAAGACAAATTCTGCAAGTGAGAGGTTCCAAAAGCAAGGATGTCCCGCTGTGTAATAGAGTACCTTCACTTCCAAGTTATCAAAGACATATCTGGGGCCGCTAGGTGGTGCAGTGAATAGAATACCAGCCCTGGAGTCAGGAGGACCTGAGTTCAAATGTGAACACTTGATCACACTTAATAGTTCTGTGACCTTGGGCAAGTTACTTAACCCCAATTGCCTTGCCTTTCTACTTAAAAAAAAGACATCTCTATCTCAGATTTAAGAATGATGTTGAACTCTGCCAAGAAAATGCTAATGCAGACGTTGAACCAAATTCTCACTCATTTTTTGTGACCAGACTGTACACGTATTGAAGAGAACTTCTAGGTTGATTTTACCTTTGTAACATCTCTTGCATACACTCCCTTCTCTCCTCTGACACTGCTACCACCCTGATACAGGTCATAATAATTTCATGTCTGGACAATTTCATTAGCATGCTGGTTAGTCTAACCACTACAAAATTTTTGCCACTGCAGTCTATTCTCCACCATCAAAGTGATCTTCCTAAAAAAAAGCAGATATGATGATGTCACACTCCTTGCTTTAAAAACTCTGGTGGTTCCCTACCACATACAGGGTCAAATGTAAAATTCTTTTCTTTTTTTGGTTCAAAGGCATTCATAACCTGCCCCGCCAAACACATTTCTTGTCCTCTTACACCTTACACCCAACAAAACACTCCATCACCAGAAAGCAGACCCTGTCATTGACTGTCCCCCATCCCTTGGCACTCTCTCCCTTTTCATCTATGTCTCTTGTTTTCCTTACTTCTTTCAAGTTCCAGGTAGAATTTCAGCTGTAGAAAGCCATTCCTACCCCTCCCTCCTTAATTCTTTTGCCTTTCTTCTGTTGATTATTGTCCAATTCATCCTGCATATGGCTTGCTTGTACATAGCTGTTTGCATATTGTGTCACTCATTCGTCTCTGACTTCTTTGAGAGCCCAGATTGTCTTTTACCTTGTCTTATATCCCCAATGCTTAGTACAGTGCCTGAAAAATAGTAGACGCTTAATAAGTGTTCATTTACTAGTCGAGACTGCTGAAAAATTTTTAGTTTCCTAATTCATCACCTACAGTGTAAATTATTCCTATACTTTTATGTCATGTGCAATTTAATTTCTTCTCCACGTGATAGCTCTTCAATTGCTAGAAGACTGTTAATCTTGTTAACTCTAAGTCTTCCCTTATACAGATTAGAAATCCCAGTTCTTTTCATTGATTTAGCTCATTGATAAAAATTTTAGATATCAAAGAGGTGAGGAGAGATCTCTAGGGAATTATACAAGCAACTTCTAAATTGTTAACAAATAATCCCCCACTATTTTGTCAAAATATGCTATTTATCATATAGAATGGATCTTGGGGGTGGGGAGGAAGAGGAGGGAAACCATGGAAAATTATAGTGATTTTAAAAAATCAATGAAAACTTATTTTAAAAAAGAATTACACACACCAAAAATAAATGCAATAGGGCCTCAGGGAAGGTTGGATGGTCATATTTTGACAAAGAAATAAAAAGGAAAAATTAGTATAGCTGACCAATACAGTGAAAAATTCTGAAAATATGCAATGCACTTGTGGAGATCATTTCTGAAAAGGGTTAAGGGGGGGGTGTCTCCTCATGCCTCTTCTTTCAATTTCTGCTTATTCTTTATAATTTTACTTTATATGTGATGTATATTATATATATATATGTATATATGTATATAGACATAGTCTTTTCAAAGAAATAGCCTTTGGTTTTATTTATTCTTTCTATAGGTTTTTCAGCTTCTAGTTTACCAATTCCTCCTCAAATTTTAAGTATTTTCTCTTTTGTGTTTATTTTTGGCTTCTTAATTTAAAAAAAATGCACATTCAATTCATTCATCCTCCACTTCTCTGTTTTCTTATTGTAAGTCTGTAGAAATGTGATCTTTACTACAAAGACTCCTTTAACTGAATCGTGGAAATATTGATATAATGTTTCATAATTACAATTTTCCATCACATAATTATCATTGCTACTATTTGGATTTTGATGACTCATAATGTAGGGCATCATTGTTAAGTTTTTTTTTGTATTCCCTGGATTTGGTGATATTTTTATTGTTCTGTAGTCTATAAAAGATATATTTACTATCTCTACCTTTTGACATTTGTTTGCAATATTTCTGTACCCTGCTCAACTTGAACACCTACATGACTGGATACCCTGATGAAGCCCCATTTAGAAGATGCCGTGAGTCTTTTAGATCTAGTTTGCCATTGATCTTTGCCATTGCCATTCTGTATTTCCCCATTTGTTCTCTCTCTGTTAGACTTATCCAAAGCTGAGAAAAGGATAATGAAATGTGCTTCCATTATTGTTGTGGTTTTGGTTTTTGGAGTTAAGCAATTTTTTCCCTTGTGAATTTAGTTAAGGCAATTCTAGCTTATAAGTTTGATACTTATATTGGTTTGATGTCTATAGTTAATTTTACCATAATAGCATTTCTGTATTTTTTCTTTTTTATTGGGAATATTATTAATCATTGTCCTAATCATGGCCATTTCTCCCCATTTCACATGAAATATTTCTCCCTGTGTCTTTTCCCTTCCTCTCACTGACTGTCACCTGCTCCAGGAGCTTTGATTCTCTTTCTCCTGAGACAAGATGATTGATGTTTCTAACCACCAAATTCCTACAGATTACACCTATCATAAACTCCACATATCAATTTATAGACTATCTCTTTTCTACTGCGGGAGCATGCAACAGTAGCATCTATTCTCACCACTATAACAAGATTTCCCTCTTTCATTCCTACACTTTTGGTTACTCCTTTCTTCTCTTTGCTCATTCTCCAGCAGGTTCTCTACTTCCTAAAAGACTAAAGGATTTATCTTCCCTTTGTTATCAATTTTTGTCTTGATTAAAGTATATCACACATTCTTCTCTAGCTTCTTATTCCCTTCCCCCCTTTTATACACCCTCCATTTCTGTAATTCAGTCCTACATGGATATTAATTCACTTGTATGCGGAGTGCTGAGAATTTTTTCTATGATATTTCAGACCTCCCTGGCCCAGCACCATTACTATTAGCTTTCTACTTTTACCCTTGTTTCAGTAATACTTTAGTAATCTCTGTTACTTTTAGAAATGGTATGTAAAAGTAATATAATATTATGGAAAAATATGTAACACCAAGGCTCTAAATTCTATAAAAGCATACAAGACTTTCAAAATGATAACTTGATCTGAAAAGATGACAGTGGCCTTTGTTATCAGACCAGTTTCTGATTCCTGGTGTTTTCCGTCCTCCAGAAGTGATCAGAAAAGTCACTGATCTGGAACGAATGAGCCCCTAGCAATCAGATTCTTAGTTGGTTGGTTTCTCATTTGAAGGGGAGAATACTTTATTTTATTTTGCAAAAGAAGTAAGAAGAGTGGTACACTTATGAACTTTGAAGTTTTGTTTCCCAATTTGCATACGACAGAGAGCAACCAGTCATTGGATAATATGGAGAAGTCAGTCTCTGCCTTTTCATTAAACTTGGTTATATATCTTTTAATCACTTGAAGACTACATTAGGAGATCAAAGACAAGAACAAGTGCTCTGAATCTTTTTTGTGTCATGAACCTCTTTGGAAGTCTAGTGAAACCTATGGACTCCTCAGAATAATGTTTTTAAATGAATAATTTACAAAGTAGAAAACTTCTCCAGGTACATTTCAGTTACTACTTCTTTTGGTACTTTGGTTAAATTTCCACTACTACCCCTATGCTGTCATTCACAAAAGTCACAGTTTTTGCCCAATCTTTCTTGACAGAAACTCATCTATGTCTCCTAAACTGTAGATTCTGAGTATAAAATATTTGTAACTCCAAGAACATACTACGGGAAAGATGAATTTAAGGGGTATTTTTTTAAAGCACAACTAGGAGCCATTAAAAATAATTCATGTTTTTTTGTTTGTTTTTTGTTTTTTTTAATTGATGTTTGCAAAGTACTTTTGAACCTTCCAAAC